>CM026068.1:24540739-25140739 GCA_014839685.1 Anableps anableps | reverse complement strand
CATTTCACTCTGAGAGAAGAAGTCGCATTAAGGTTTCAGAACTGTAAAAATCTCACAACTTCTTCAAAGCAGTCCTCTGAAAATGTTGATCTCTGCACTGATGCAACACAAATAGCTTTGATAGGTGGTGAATGTTGTTTATTTTTACAAAGAACCTCAAATGATATCTGAAACAGTGAGCACAAACTTGCTATTAAGCTTTAGTACATCCCAAAACATGTTTGGTTATGTAAGTGAATAGATTTTGGGGTATTTTATGAAATATAATAAATATAACATATAACTTCCACACACCAGGGAGAGCTACCATGTGTCACTTGGCTATTGATTATTTGTTACACTTAGGCCACATCCACTGGTCTAAAGCAATAATGGCACAGTAGAAGCAACTTGGTTAAAAACTATATTTGTTAATTAACTTTAAAACTTTGAAAGAAAAATGGGATGAAGAGGCTTTTCTATAGACAGACAGACAGATTGCCTAACTGACTGATTTTGTACAGTTCTTAACATAAGGGCTTGTGCAAACCCAAACATGGAAGGGTGACGTGGGTTGTGAGCCATATTTGCCATATAACACACTTTTTTTTAACCTTTTCATTATTTTCATCAATATCTCTCAGATAACACAGCTACTATGTATGTCACTGCCTTGACTATGTTGCTTCCTTTTAGGCTGTTCATCTCTGCACAGGGCACATAATACTGTAAATCAATTTGGAAAACAATTTTTGTTTCAGTTAACCAACTGAAATAATCACGCTGAAGTTGCTTTCTGGTTGCTTAAGCCATTTAAAATATGCATAACTGGCTAACAATGTTATCAGGTTCATTATCAGCTCAAGTGCTGAGAACTGCTAAAGGAATTTTTGTTGTCATAACAACTGTCAGTTTTAATTTGACCTTCCATTCTCCACTTTTTATTCAACAAACCTGTTTACCTTATGTATATGTTAAGTTGAAAGTGGAATGCAGTTTATTTTCAGTGCTTTTCATTTTGGAGACAGTTCAAATAGATATATTTGAAGGTGTGCAAGATTCTTTTTGTGGCTAAAGAAAAAAAAAAAAAATCAGCTGCAAAGGGCACAATTGTGGTTAGTAAACCATGTCTGCTTTGCTATCCCTTCATCTCTGTGCTTATCTTGCTCCCCACAGTGATTTCTTTGTCCCTGGTCTCCTTGACTTCTCATCCAGACACAGTCACTTCTGCTAATTAGAACAAACCTTTTAATCATTAGACCTGTGAGTTTTAATTTTATTTTATTTATTTATTTATTTTTGATGGGCCAAGACCGAAGCAGACTCACTTCAAACCATCACTAATTATTTTCTAACCTTTCTGACCCCTGTTACCTCCGCATGACAGGACTTGCAGTCTCTGACTACAACCAGTGAGCAGCTATATGATCATAGCTAACTCCTAAAATGTCCCAAAAGGGAATGATAGATATCAATCAGGCTGCAAATCAACCAGTACATGGCAAACGCTGTCATTCTCTTTGGGTGTCGCTGCCATTCTTTGTTCAGTATTAACACTTGAGGAGCCCCGCTGCAGCATCTGTGAACCATCATCTTATTAGGGAATGTTGAAGTGCTTCTTCAGTTTCAGTCAGAGACAAGAAGCTGTAGCTATGTTAGAGAGAAAATATGTGCATAGGTGTGTATCTGGACAGGGAGAAAAAACAACAACAAAAAATAGAAAACTAATCAGGAAACTTTTGAACACCCACAGCTGAGGGAGAAAAATGAGGAATTCAAAAAGGCTCAGACAAAGAAAAAGAAAAAGATGTTGATTGCCTGCACTCACAGCCGAAGGTTGTCCCTATAAAAGCTTGCCCTTTCCTGAGCAGCCTGCCCCTCTCTCTTATGAGCACACTCATATGCTTTTAACGATGCTTTCCTCCATCACTGCGAGCTCAGCCTTCGCCCTGGGAAGACACTACTCCATTACCACTCCTCCCTCAAAGAAAAGCACAAACACTTCTGATGAAGCATGAGCCCACATGTAGAGACCTGCTGGGGGTTCCTTGCTTAGCCAGGCCTTAGGTGCTGGATGGGATCATTCAGGTAGAGTTTAGAGTGTTTAGTTCATAGAGTGTAATGTGCCAGGGGGATAAGATGATGGCAAACTGAGTTAGAACCCAACATTCTGACTGTTGGGGTCAAGATGCTCAGGAGGAGATGCAGAATGAGACAGAAGAGAGACAGAAAGATTGATGAAGATAGACCAAAGCCAACAGACTCTTGCAAAAATAATCATCTGAACTTTTTCACATTTTGTCATGTTACGACCACAAAGTTTCATGTGTTTTAGTGGAGTTTTATTTTGTAGTGTGTAATGGCGAAGTGGCATGATAAATGGTTTACAAGATTATTTTGCAAATAGAGCCTGTAAAGGCTTTTAATGCTTTGTTGATTCTCGTTGATGCTTCAACAACAGCTGGAAGTCTTCTGGGGTGTAGCTACCAGCTTTACAATTTTAGAGTCAGATTTTATAGACATCATCCATGAACATCATTTTTTAACTTTGACTGGGCCATTCTAACACATGAATATGCTTTGATGTAAACCGTTTTATTCTAGGTGTGGTGTTTGCTTAAACCCATCTTTCTGTGAGAAGATGAGGCTTCACCTTAGTCTCAAGTCTTTTGTAGATTTTCTTTCATAACTGCCCTCTATTTAGCTCATTTTATCTTTTCATCCATGCTGACTAGTTTCCCTATCCCTGCAGAGTAAAAGCATTTCCCCACCATGATGTAGCCATCACAATGTTTCTCTGTGGGAATGCTGTGTTCAGGGTGATGTGCTGTGTTATATAGAGGATTTTTGCATGTAGGCCTAAAAGTTTCATTGTTTGCTTTTCTGATTAGAGCACATCCTGTGAATATCTGCTGCTCCTCCAGAGTTACTACCAACATCTTTGATGCCTTTTTGAAATATTTGAATGTTTAAAGTATAGCTCTTGTTGGTTTGCAAATGTGGCATACTCTTTGTTTTTCTGGATGATATATTGAACAATACTTACTGAGACTGACTGTTCCTTTGTGTTCATCTTAAGTCTGTTCACTAATGTTTTCTAACAAATCTGTGAGGCCTTTGACACCTTGAAATGCTATTGTGGGTCTTTTTTTGTAGTGTTACTATAATAGGACATAAATGATCTAAGGATAAAAAGAGAACCAGCTGCACTATCTTTTGTTAAAAAAGTCAAACAACTGAAAGATGTAGGAAATAACCATTAAAAAGAAATCAACAAGAATAGAATAGGCATTTTATTGTCCCCATAGGGTTTTTTATCTCTGTAAGTACACATAAAATTCCTCATTTACAATCTTATAGGAATGTAATCTCCATACAAACACAGTTTAAACACTTTCAGGTTTGTGCAGTTTTATCACATTGCAGACATAGATTGAACAGTTTTTTTCCTATTTAATTTACTTCAGAGATGACACATTTTTTTCACGATAATGAAGATTGAGTGGGATTTGTTCTAATGACAAAAAGCTCTAGAAGCACAAGCAGACTCCCTATGTCAGATTACCCATACAAACTGTAAAACACTTAAAGAGCCTCTACCATCCAAGTAACTAATACTAATTGTCAGCATGAAAGAGACCCACAGTTCCTTTTTTCTAAAATTTCAACAGGAAACCACTTAACTGATTCATTCATGCTTAATGTTATCCCAATAAACAAATTTAATTGTAGCAGCATTCTACTTTAGGGATATTTTGTTTAGGACAAATACAAGAAATATTTACCAAATATGTTCGTTTTAAAATGCCAATGCAATGGTGCCCTGATTACAGCCTGATTGCAGTTTAATGCTTATGAAAAGCAACATCATGTAGATAGTCATCCAACTTTTTTTTCATGAGGACAAAATTGAGCAATTGCTTATTGGCAGTGCATTCCTATATGTGTTGATTTGAATGAGAAAATCAGCCTTCTGAAATCTGCAAAAGCAAAGTCGGCTTTTATTAATTTTGAAGAAACCCATCTTTGAACATCTTTTGCACAGCAAGGACATTTGCAATGGGAGCCACTTAAACTATCTAAGGGCTTTAGAAGAAATTCAAACGACAACTAAATGAACAGGGCTTTTTCTTGAAAGAGTCTTCTCTTCTAGCTTCAGCTTGTGTATTCACATGAAGGTCTTGTGAGACAACTTGTACCACTCCTGCCATCTGCCCTCCTCATTAACCTCTAAGATACCAGTATTTTCTTTCACTCCCTCTCTCTTTCTCTCTCTCTCTCTCTCTGTCTCTTTCTTCTTTAGAGTTCCTCACTGCTGTTTGGTTAATACAGGCTTTAAAAAAATGCTATACTCTCAGTTCCATCCACAACAAAAAAATCTGAAAATCCCTTAACGGCCATGGGCAAAGAAGTCTGTCCTGCTGACCCACTCTGCATGGCCAGCTGAGCGTCCCACATTGCCTGCCCACTCTGCAGCATATGGAGGCATGTGTGTCCAATGGTGCAAATGGTGGTTTAAATCCATCTGAGCCCAACTGTCAAAGAGGGGCTCTTGGGGCATGAGTCATCTGAAACTTAACTCCACGTCCAGAGCGTGGGTGCTTTAAAACGATCTACTCAAATATATACTCTTTTTTTTCCACCCTCCAGCAGTGCAATAAGTATTTCAAATCATCCAATTTACAAAACCATTTGTGTAGATATTTCTAAAAAAAAAAAAAAAAACAAAAAAAAGAAAAAGAAAAAACAACAACAAAAAAACAGAAAATGGGAACACTGAGCTTTGGAAATGCAGATGCTGATATATACTTCTGCGTCTCAAAAGAGAACAAAATGGGATTTTAAAACTATTACCATGTATGTATTTTGGCACAACATTCCTTTTTCCCCATGCAAATAAATGAACAGCAATCATTTCCTCTAATGCTTCTTCTCTTTCCGCCACAGGGCAAACATTAGTGTCACACTCTCATCAATAGAGGCATGCCACAAAAAACACATCAATAACAGGGGATGTCTCAATACATTATTATTCTTTAAAGCTAGGATGAACATGATTTAATACTATGCACGTCTTTGCCCCTGCCTGTCATTACTTATCTGTGATGTTTCATTAGCATACAAAGGCCTGTTTTAGTTGTGCAGGAGGGATAGGAAGGTGGGTGGAGTGTAGATAGCAGGAAGCCAGTTAGCTCATCTCACTAACCCCCTTTGTGTTTGGTACTTGCTGCTGGAGCTGAGGATGATGGTTTTTGTGGCTCATTTTGGGAGGCACTGTCACATTAATCCTGCCCCTGACTAATATAACTCAGCAGTGCGTGTTTCAACTGCAGGGTGGCTCAGATGGCCCTGGAACTCTGAAGGCATAAGGCTGGAAGACAAACAGCATCTGGCAAGGGGTGGGATGGGGGGTGGAGGAAAAACGAAGTTGGGCAAAGGTAAAAAGTCATTCAGGCATCTGTGCTTACTCAGCTGACTTTGTGTATATGTGAAGGGAAAGAAAGATGCAGCAAGAATATAAAGTCTGCTTAGATGGGCAGTTTTATTTGGGGGAAATCATTCCATGCCTTTCATATGAGGACTGAGAAGGCATTTCCTCCTGTTCCATCTGGGAAATGCTGCCTTTTTTTCGCCTTGCTTGTCATGCTTTCAGGGCTGCTGTTTAAGGTTGCTGCCAGCCTTGACCTAAAAAAACTGCGTCCCTATGTAGAGGGTTGAAGCGTTGTTGTCTGCTTTCATCCTTCCGAATATCTCCACCATCTTCATTCCCTTCCAGCTGTCTGTTACCTAAATCGTAAGCATCTGAAATCTTGAAGGGAGACAGGAACCGCAGACATCTAGTCAACAAGTTATTCATGTTCTCCCAGAATTGCCTCCATGACAATGAAGAATTCTTTCAACACGATGAAATGGCAACAGTACATAAAGGACTTACCCACTCAAGTCCTGAGGAAGAAAATATGTCTCAGAATTCCAGAATTTGAGCCAATAGAACTGAACCGTCTCTTTCTGATAATTGTAGCATGTGTTTATATTCAGTCCGCTTTAATTGGATGCCCTTAAATAAAATCACAAGTCACCTAAGTCGTGAAAATACACTTTGTGAAATTCATTCTCAGTATAGACATAGCTGTTCCGTAAAACTCTCAGAGATTTGTTAGAGAACCTTAATGAACAAGCAGGAAGACCAAGGAACACAGGAGATAGGGCAGGGATAAAAAAAAAATAATTAAAAAACGGAGAAGTTTGTTAGGGTTCATTTATGACCTATATCATAATCTTTAAAGAACTCACACAACAATGTTCAATCTATCATCTGAAAATTGAAAGAGTTATGGCAAAACTGCAAGTCTACCAGTAGATGGTTTTCCACCTGAAGTGAGAGGAAAAGAGAGCATTAACCAGAGAAGCAGCTGAGAAGCCCATAGTAGCTCTGGAAGAGCTGCAGAGAACCACAGCTCAGTTGGAAGAATTTATGACATGACAAATATTAGCTGTGTACTCCACAAATCAGTCCTTTGTGAAGGAATGGCAAGAAGAAAGTCATTATTGATGAACAAGCTGTAAGTCCTGTTTGTTGTTTTCCACAAGTCATGTATAGAGAACACAGCAAACATGTAAAAGAAGGGGCTCTGGTGAGTTTAGGTTATGTACAAATGGCTGTGTGGTGGATGAACAATACTGGAACTCATCCTGAACCCACCATCACCATGAAACCTTGCAGTGGCAGCATCCTCTGGGGATGCTTTACTTCCATAGGGATATTGAAGCTGAGCAAAGTGAAGATGGATGGAACTAAGAAGAGAGTAATTTTGGAAGAAAACCTGCTAGACACTTGAGATTGGGGCTGTGGTTTACATTCCAGCAAAACAATAATCCTAATTATACAAAGCTGCAATGGAATGGTTCTGATCAAAGCATATTCATGTGTTAGGATGACCCAAGTCCAGGCCTCACTCCAATCAAGAATCTGTGGCAAGACTCAAACACTGATGTTCACCAAAACTCTCCATTTCATCCTACTTTGCAAAACAGAATGGGCAAAGTGTCAGATTCAAGATGAGTAAAGATGGTAGAGACATTCCTGAAAGACTTGAAGCTGTAACTGCAATGAAAGGTGATGTTATAAAGTATTTACTCAGGAAGGGCTTTTCACATTTTTACTTGTAAAATATTTTGAAAATCGTATATAATTTTTGTCCACTTCAAAAATTATAGGCTACTCTGTGGTAGTATTTCACAGAAATGGGAATAAAATAGATTAAATGGGAAAAAATAGGATTATGAATATTTAGGTTTATGAACTATAAATGGCACTTTCACTGATTTGTCTGTGTATCATGTGTAATAAAATGTTTTCCAATGCCCTGAAAGAAAAATCAAGTGTGTTTTTGGAAAAGGTGGCCATTGTCGGTGTTGGCATGTCTTGGGAGAATAAAGCTACACCTATTAAAATGTGTTACTTAGCTGAGAGAATGAAGTTATATGAGGTGTTTAATACCATTATGCTTGAGCACATAACATATATCCCTAATTACCAAAGAAATCACCACAGATGTTTTGACTGCTTAAGAAAAATGTGACGAATGCTTTTCAAGGACAAAGGTCGAAGAAAAAAGAAAATGTGGCTGTTTTGTTCTGCCTAGATCAATGCTGCATGTTTATGTTGCTGCTGAACATTTATGCAGCATTCGCACCCAAACATGGAGAGCACACATTCACACAGAAAAATTCCCCATGGCTCATGCAGCTGTTTGCTCTAATAACTTGCATTAGAGTGAGCATATCCCTGGAGGGTGGTGTAACGCTTCCATTTCCCTAGGTCACAGCACCCTGTCCTCTAACACTGGCAAACCAATACTTGAATATGCAGTAATCTAGGGCACTGTGTGCTCATGGTGAATCTTGTCACCCTTGTTCAAACATCTTGAAAGGTCTCCAAAGTTATTGTTTTGTTCACTTGGAGCATGATATAGGAGTGCAAAAAGTAGCACGGCATGGAATATACCGTATGTGTGTGTGTGTGTGTGATAATATGTATGTTCTTGATCTTTGCAGGGAATTTGACAGGCAATTGTGGCTGTGGATTAGAGGGGCTCTGTTTGGGTGGTTGCATAATTAGGACAACTGTGCTGACAGTTCTGCAAAATGGCCTGCTTTTTAGAACACACATCTCCCCCCATTTTCTTCTTTACAGCTCTGACTGTATAAATTAATCAAGCAAAACTGTCCAATCTAACTTTTTTTTTTAACAAATCATTAATGTTTTATTTTATTTTTTTTTTTCAAATGATAGAAAGTAACAATGGAGTAGAGTTGAACCCAAATATTTTCCTAAATTGTGAATGAAACTGCCCTTTCTTTATTCACTGTTTTACATTGAATCAGACAAAATTTCTATTTGCTAAATTCCAAAATAATGAAAGTTATTAGCTTTTTATTACTTTCTCTAGCTTCAGAGGTTTACAAAACTAAGTTTATTATGCTTTTAAACAATTTGGGAAACCCAGATGAGATGTGATGTTGATGAGGTTTTCTACGCCACTGTGAATTTATTTTAATCAACCCCTCAACTGCATTGGTTCTTTGTGTGATGTCATTAAGAAATCAGCCAAGATATCAGGAGGTGAATAGTGAACTTCCACAAGTTCAACTCAGGGTTGGGTGCAATTTTAAGATGCTTAAAGGTGCCACGTTAATCTGTTAAAACAATTACATGCAAGTATAAACAGCATGGGAATGTCTAGCCATCATACTGTTTAGGAAGAAGACAACTTCTGCATCCCAGCGTTTACCGTGCTTTTGAGTGAAAAGTGTTTATCAACCCCAGAAGAAAAACAAAAGATCTTGTGAAGACAATGGGTGACGCTGGCATAATTGTCCACAGATCCAATTACATATAATTGTCAGCATAAAAAGACAGATTTCAGTTTGCAAATATACTAAAGGACAATTGCTTATTTTTGGAGTCTTGTCCTGGGGTCTGATGAATGTGAATTTGAAGTGTTAGCCATAATGACTATTGTTACATTTGGAGGTAAAAGAAAGAAAAACATCCCAACTGTGAAGTACATCATGTTGTGTTGGTGTGATTGGTATACTCCACAAAATAGATGGCAGCATGAGAAAATGTTTTAGGAATATTAAAGCAACTTCTCAAAATATCAACCTGGAAGTGAAAACTTGGGCACAAAATGTAAAGCCTTCCCTGCTTATTATTTGTCATTCTTACTTTTAAACTCCAACAAGTGTAACTGAGCAAAGCAGCAAAGTCCCATCCTCTTGCCAGACCCAGTCAGGAACAGCTCAGTTGCACTGCAAGTTTGTAGACCCATGTGGGTGGGAGTGTGTGTCAGACATGTTGAGAACATATGTGTGCGTAAGGGGCTGCACCTGTGTGGGTGGGTGAGGGATCCTCACTGTGCAGCATTACACCGTGGCAAGGTCTGTTGCCCTGTCATGCTTCAGGTGAGAGCTGACATTTCTTCATTTATGAACCTAATTGCTGATTTACACTTCTTCTAATGGCATGGGAAGTCAGATCTAGACACTTTAATGGGCAAGGGAATCTAGCCAGAGGTGTCCAAATGCTTCATGTTCCCTCCCTGTCTTCTTCCCCTCTTCCTGTCTGATCCACTCTCTTCTGCGCCTGTATGACATCTTCTCTTTGCATCCTTTATTTATGCACTCTTTCATCAGCATGGCGTTCTCCTGGCAAAATGCCTAGTCAAATTGTCACTTAAGATCAGAGATGAGTTTATCTCTCCTCACTCACTTGTCTGACTTTTTAGCTGTCTTCCCAGCTTTCCAATCTCTTCATGGAATGACTTGCGCTGCCGATGCTCGCAGAAGCTAACAAACGGTTTAGAGATCAGTTGACTGGAAAGAATGGAAATCAGGCTCGCGGGAAGCGAGTCGATGGCTCGGCTTAAACTGACACTAAGCAGAATGGCACTGTACATCCTTGCTGCACTCTTACTTGGCATTCCGTGAGTATATAAGCTATGTACTTTCATCATGAGGGAAAACAAAACAATGCAAAATGACCAGAAATTCATCCAAATGAGCAACATGATAAACTTAAAACATTTGCGTCTGCTACCATACTTTTTAGTTTTATGTGCTTATGAGCTCAGATGGAGGAAGAGCTCAAACATTTATTACAGCATAAGGCCCAAGTCATTTTCTGGAAATGAACACACACTCGGATGTGATGTATGGGATTCTCTCTTGCATGTAACGGCAATCTAAGTGTCCTTTATGATTTCATTCAAAATCCTTCGTCCTTGTGTGCTGCAACTAAACACATTAAGGCAGAATGACGGATGGCCCCTGTGAGCATAAGGAAAGCTGGTGGAGGATACAATATGAATTCTCCACCCGTGGGGTTGATGGGAGGGTTCTTATTAATTCAATTGAAAAGAATTTGCCCCACTGCATATTGTTCAGATTCATTGGTTAAGAACTGCAATGCTTGTGTGCATGGGCATGTGTTTGATAGCTCAAGTGTCCCACTGTGGCATGCGCGTGTAAGGACTAAATGAAGCTGACTTTAATGGTTGCCTTAATGAAATGCCCAGGCCCTAATTAAGCACTCTCTACATTGGAGGGGACAAGCTAGATTTAGTCTCCTTCTACGTCTCCACAAAGCCCGTTCCATATCCTCCTCCAGGACGTCTTGCCTCAATGCCTTAAAACCTTTTTTTCTCAGTGCTGAATTGTGTTTTGCTGGTAAGTTTGTCTGTGCCAACATATGCTTGGGCAGCAGAGCTTTGATAACATAAAATCCACCTTCAACTCTTTTTGTTCTGGCAGTGCATAAGCACTGAATCAGTGTATATTCCAGAAATTCATCCTCATCAGAGATCTTTCACAATAATATTAGTGATGCACCAATCAGAAATTTGTGGCTGATTTTGGATCTCTGATTTTTGAAAAATGTTGAACTGCTAATTTAGGTTGATTTTAAGCTCATCAGTAAGAAGGATAATTACATTAATTGTGAATGGTCACTATTTACCAAAAATGGGAGTTCAGGTGACATACACAATAAAACAGGGTTTTATTAACTTAAAATAAAAATAAAGTGATTGGGAGTTGAAATTTTAAGTGTCTTTAGCATCTTATAAAGGTGATTACCATGGTTAGCATTAGTAACTGTAAACAGCAGTCTCTGAGTGTATTCCTTAGAGCACTGGTCAAACTCAAGGTCCGGGGCCAAATCTGTATCCACCATAACATCAATAGTCCTTGTATCTACTGAAGTCTAAGAACAACACTCTTTGGTGTAGAAGTAGTCATGGAGGAACTTATTTTCAGCATCATAAAGTAGTGTAAAACTAAGTCAGGGGAATAGGGCTGTAACAATACACAAAAAAACAGTTTATGTACCATGATTTAAAAGTCAGACCAGTACATTTTCTTTATGTATAAATCAAGAAACAAACAAATGTGCTTAACAATTTTCACTGACTTTATTTAACAGTGAAAAATAATGTTTAAATTCCTGATTATAGTTTAATTTTACAAATATATTTAACACTTCAAAAAGTGACCAGTCTAGATTTGAATGGAGATTTGTTTTGATTTCGTCAATCATTACAGGATAGGTGGCTATGGACAAGTGTTTCCCAACCCTGGTCTTTGTGGCACAGTGCCCTGCATGTTTTAGATGTTTTCCTGCTTTAATACATCTGATTCAGAAGATGGCATTCAGCCTCTTAATGAGCCATCAGGTGTCCTGGAGCAGTGAAACACCTAAAACATGCAGGGCAGTGTACCTTGAGGATCAGGGCTGGGAAACACTGCTATAGACAATGACTGGATCGATGGATTATATACCAATAAAATTCCTGAAAAATGGTCAGTGTTGTTGTTTAGAAATTATTAAATAAGAATGTGATGACTTTTGATGGCAAAAAAGGTTTAAGTTATTTTCCAGTTGTTTTGAACTATAGAAAATTCAGAGTACGAGTACCTTTCATTTAGGCTGCTATAGCAAAGAATTTGACTAAAGTGCTACAGGTGTTGGTCAATGCAATCTTTCGTCAATTTGATAAAAACATCCCCAAGGCAACCTTTGCCCAAGCTAACCTTGGGTTTCGTGTAAGTGTGTGTGTGAATGGATGAATGACTGAATGTAGTGTGAAGCACTTTGGGGTCGTCCGGACTTGATAAAGCGTGACACAAGTACAGGCCATTTACCATTTCTTTCCTCAGTAGCAACCTTTACACCGAAGAGAGTTGTTGATAGCAGTGTTGTTCTGACCAGATGGCTCTCAGATTTTTCTGGGAATCTCTTGAGAATATCAGTGACTGTTGTTATTGTAAGCTGACTGATTTATAATAGTCATGCTGCTCTTGCCCAGAAATATGGTTGCTTTGAAACAACTAACTCAGAAACTCATACATGGAGTTTGTAATTTCTTATGGGACTGTGACTCATACCTTTAGCCCTTTGATAAAGGAATGACTTTCAAAAACACATCATGAAAATAGGAGACATGCAGAGTGAGCTGACCTTGTGAATGTTCTTTCGCAATGTGACACAGTGTGGTAACAGACAAAGTGACTTTTTGAGCTTATTAAGGTGTTGGACATGCGCGGAGTGAGCAATGATGGATAGTAGCATGGACACAGTTAAGTCATCTTTTTATCTTCCCCAGTGACAGAAAAACAATTATTCTCCATCTTCCACATACAAACACTGTATGTGTATCTGGTGTCTTTGTAAGAATCCCTTAATGACTGCTTTTTGCTTAGCTGGGTGACTCATAATATAAAGCAATGTGATAAACAGCCTCATGTTTTTCTTTCTTTCTCTTTTTTTTTGCTTAATTGGTAGGTATGACCTCCAGCCACGCTGAAGTGCAAAGCAAACATTTGATAAAATCACTTTGCATATCACAATGGTGAATTTTTGCTCTTCTCAACTTCATTTCATTTGGTTCCCTTTAATCATGGTTCTCGGCTAGCTGTCACAAGTAAATAATGAGTAGACTCAAGATGTCTTTGATTTGTTAGGTCTTAGCCAGGTCACAGCTCAATTGGCACAAACAAGAAAAAAAAAACAAACATCCTGTTTGCTGAGGGCTCATTAGGAAGCCTTGCAGCATAAAGCCAGGGTTATTGGATGATACAGACTTTTTTTTATTGAAAACCTCTTGATCCCAGGAGAAAATAGAAATATGCTCTGCCACGATGGAGAAGAAGAGGGGAACAATTTCTTCAGATGAAAAATTATATGCTTTGGGTTAGAGGAAAAAAGAAACAGGAGACAAGTAGAAGAGCAAGAAGGAAGAAGACATAAACTATACCTATGTGACTCCAAAGGCTTGCAGATGAAAATTCACATCTTGTCACACACCAGTTGTAATGCATACTGTCCACAGATGAGGCATCTGGCAGATATATTGTGGGTAAGGAGGCTCTTCAGTCAACGCTTCTGGAGGGATAGCAGCATCAGTGCTTGATTTTCCTTGGCAGAGATTGAAAATGCAAATAATTCTTCTCTGTTTCTGTGTGCAAATCGTGAGAATGAGCACAAGCCACCATTAGCAGTTTCTTGGCAATTAGAGTGGCCATCTTCTAACCAGAGAGCCAGCCCTTCCACATACCAAAGCATCTTTTAAAAACCCAGTGCACCTCCATATTTTCCCCATTATATGATTGGTGTGGGATTGTCAAAAAAAGAGTGGCATGTGTAGAATTCTATGTATGAAAATATTTGTAATCTGGTCCAAGAAAAAGTGTTCATACCCCTTGAAGTTATTCCCATTTTATTATGTTACACACACTGCACAAAGCAACAAATAATTTTAAAGTAGAAAAACAAATTATACATGGTTTTCAAGTTTTGAGGTTTTTTTTTTTTTTTTTTTGTTTTTTTTGGTTTTTTTTTGTTTTTTTTTTTACAAACTAAAGTCTGAAAACTGAGGTATGCATTTGTATCCAGCCTCTCTGAGAAAATACATTGTAGAATGAACCTTTTCTTTAATTACTGCTACAAATCTTTTAAAATATGTCTCTAATAGTTTTGTGGAACTATTTTGGAGACCAAAATGAAAAACATCTGTAATGGAGAACAATTTGATTCTTTAATTTATTTAATTTATTTCTTTTAATTTTATTCAAAGTTAAACTTTTTAAGATAAAAGGTTACCTCTAGAGCTCAGGAAGTGAATTCCAGGTTCATGGAATTCTCACATCAAAACTATAACAGACTGTACTGTTTATATTTTTGAGTAAATATTTATTTTACAGATATAAACCAGACAATCTTAAAATTGCAAAACAGGTGAACACTTCAGCTATGTTCCAGCAGATTTATAGTCTGGTAAAAACCAGCCCCTTGTTCTATGCTTTTCTTCATACAGAGGGTTTGGGCTCTTGGCTATTGAGAAATGATTCCCTCCTGGAAATGTGGACTCTGTTGAAGTTTTAAACAATTGGATATGATTTTACCCTATTGCTAATGTTTGGCCATGATGTATGTAATGTGCCAGCTCGGTGAAGCTTACCTGAAATTGTGTGCACTGCAAACAACCCCATGAGGAGTAGGGACAACTTTGCCAGCAATAAAATGTCTTAAACATTCCTCTTGCTCCGACTTCAACTAAATATTTGGGAGCCTTGACAACATGGATTGAATGGCTTCATTCACTTCCTCCGCTGCCAAACTATAGGGAGACTACAGTTCTTGAACAGCGCAGAAAACTGATGTCATTGTTCACAACTCCTCCTTCTGTTCGCTGATTAACCCGGTTAATATTCTACCGGAGAAATCCAAGTCATTGGGAGAAAGAACAGACTGTGCTGTGAAGTGAGATTCAAATCGCGCAGGAAGGCAATAGCCAGGCAAGCAGATTTATAGAATAGAGGATTCTTGATCAACCTTTAACAATTTGTGATCAGTGATGAATTAAGTTATGACAGAAATACCAACATTTAATCACCTGTAGGAGGACTGATGTAAGTTGAGAAATATGAACATAGCAACATCAGGCATTTAATCTAGTGGGAAGTTCTCACTGGAGCAATACCAGACCCTTAATGAGTAAGAAAGGAGCTTAGAGAAAGATTACTTTTACCAAGTATTACAGTCAAGGTTATATTATTCAAATTTGGAGGGAAACTTAATTTGGACCCTACAAGCACCAAGACAGATAGGATCAGTCTTACTTGTTGGAGGGTGCCACCAGTACAGCTGTTGTAATCCGCAGAAGGTAAGTGGATGTCTCGCCTCAGCAGATGTTGGTACCCTGGTTGGCTGGAGATTGTCTGTGGTCTCAGTCAAAACATTGTTCAGCCTGGAGGAATCCAAAAATACCATCTACTAAGATTTTACTTTGAAAATTTAACAGAAGTCAAACAACTTCCTTTGAATGTCTAATGGAAGCTTGTGTGCAATGCTGAGATCTGTGACTTTGAAAAAATTGAGTTGACCATGATAAAGAGACAGAGAAAAAAAAAGAAACTAGACAAATAGTGAATATACATGGCTGACTTGTATCTCATAAGGATCTTCCTGGAGCCAGCAGAAACAAAGGAAACTATTAGTTTTAGACCTGAGATCTGCCTGCCTTGGGGAGTAGCTCTAATTTGATATCCAGTCAATGCAGAACTAACCCCCACTTTGAGCCAATGAAATGTACTTACCAGTGCATCTTTAAAATCTCTCTTTCTAGTCCCTCCTCCACATCAAAAGCAACTTTTGGATTTTTAATTACCCAACGGAACAATCTTCTCAGTGAGTTTTCTTTCATTAAGTCTTTAAGATGCAAGGCAAACAAACCATTATCATTTATTATTGATTTTACTGAAACACTTATTCTGTGTCATTCATTTCTGTAAGGCAAGGAGACTTCTTTAACCTAAACCTCATACATAATAATCACATCATTGAAATAGCTCAGGACACCTTTCTGTTTAACACAATAAATATCTATAAATGTACATAAGACCACAGTTTACCATTAAACCCTATTAATTATTGAGAGAAGTTATTGAGTCCATTACAATATAGTCTCTGATCCAATTTACTATTGTCCTTCAGGGTGGCGCTGTGAATCCATTACAGCCAGGCTCCAAAACGAAGGGTTCAGGAGTTCAGGCACCCAGCTGTGGACCATTTGTTTGCAATGTGACTTCGAAGTTGTTTACAACCCCAGTACTCCTGCCATGAACTGCCCTATGGGACTCTGTAGATAGATCCTCAGGACCATAATAATAATAATAATAATAATAATAATAATAATAATAATAATAATAATAATAATAATGTTTGTTATAACATTTTTACACTTCCTTTCAAGTCTCCTGCCATGTTGTAGGCTCGACTGGTATGTTTATAAAAGACAAGAGTCTGTTTGAGATTTTGTTGCTTGGCTGCTTCCAAAAGGTGAGGGCTCATTTTGTGGTAGGCTGGCTGAGGGTGCTTCTTAGATAAGCTGCCAGTCACATTCCATGAAAGAGAAAAGTTCTCCAAACTCCTACCAAGGTTTGCCACATCTGTGACCAACAAATTTAAAGTCTTTCAAGTCAGATTCTTAATTGGATCAGGTCGGGAATTTGACTAGGCCATTGTAGCACAATAATATGTTCTGAATAGAACCATTCCATTGTTACTCAGGTGGTTCATTTTGGTCATTATTCATCTGTTGTCCATCCACCAGTATACTTAGACAAGCTTTTCTTTCCTTCTTGAAGAAAACCTTCCCCAATGCATGACGCTGCCACCATCATCTGTTACCAAGTGAATGGTGTATTCACAGTCATCTGCAGTGGTGTTTTTTTGACTTTGCATTGAAATCTCAATTTCGATGTGGTTTCCATGAGAATTTTAATTCTTTCTGTTCTCACTGTATCAATATATCCAGTACATTATCTGTATATCCATGTACAAATGAAACATAAGATAATAGGATGAAAACTGATCAATTAATACCTCTGCAGCAATGCCTACAGTGGCTGTGTTTGTTGCACCATTAGGTACATCATTCCAACAGCTTTAGATAATACCCTGCAATGCTGACCCAAAAAGTAGCACAGCTGCAGAATATTTTTTTAATTACCCTTTCAGAGATACATAACTCACACTTATACAAGCTTTGATTAGGAGTGATTTGCAATTTTGATTTTTTTTTTTTTAATTCAGAATTGTTTCCTGCTGAAAAAAAAAGAAACTAAGTTTGTATTTTCATCCATAATGAGTGTTTCTTTTAAGCAATCGTCTTCTATCAAACTTTTAACCTCTGCATAGGTTTTCAGTGGCCTTATTCAATACCATTTTGCCCCCCCCTAACACTTCTTTATCAGAAATTCAGTGATGTCAGCAGCAATTATTTATTAAAAATATTCAACTGTAAATTAATGGAGAGGTATTATGCATGCAGCTCAATCCTGGAAATGTATTTAAATGGTATTTCAACACAGGGTACCATCAGCACACAGGTTAGGACCCGTAGCACATAACTTATGCTCAGCACTATTTCAGCCAAGGTTAAATGTGGGTATGAAAGAACAAAGTGGTAATAATAGTGTCACTACAAAGGATGTATGTTAATGCACTGATCTTGTTTCATCCAGAATCCCCACCATTATAAAGCGGACAAGAATTTTCCTATCAGGCAGACAGTAGGTCTTTGGTGTGGACCTTTCTCTTGTTATTAAACTAGACTTTGACAGAAGCAATTTGCAATAAATATAAAGTCTTTTCAATAACCTATGTTATATTGTTGTGAGTCATCATTAATCTCCAGCAAAAAAAAGATGGGAAAAAAAAGCTTGCGTTTTATGGTGTAAATGCTGCAGGATTAGAATTACAGACTAGGTGATGGGTGTTTGCATTGCATGTAGTTCATGGGTGAAGTTTGCTGGGTCAGTTGAAATCAGATAGGGTCAGGGGATTGTACCCATATTTTGTGATAAAAAACAGTACGATGTTTCTCATCAAAATTACTTTTGTCTCACATGTGATGTATTGCTTTCATTATATGACTTCATCTGACGAAGTGGGTAAAAGCTAATATTATAGGCTCCAAATATGAAGGTGACTTCTTTAGGCTTAACACCCTTTATCTATGTTTGGGATTCTTATTTGGAAATGAGAAGAGAAGTAGTTATTGAATTGTTATTGTTGTGTTGACAGAGCTGATAAAAAACATCACTTTCTTTTTGGGTTAACTTATAACACAGTCACAGAGGCATTGAATAATTCATTGCCCTGAAATTGTTTGGGTGACAACATTCTGTGTATTTGGTGGGATTGGCATTGCAAGCTTCACGTCTACCTACGCTAAAGTTTGCATCTGATTTGGCACTTCCTCTGGGCAATAAACTTAAGGGCTATGTATGAGTCTTGACTCCATTTGATCTCTAGTTCAACGTAAAATACTTTGACAAACTGGAATAAAATATTCTTTTAAAAGACAAAGATTTATTAAATCTTTTTTCTAATTTTTCTCTGCTCTTTTTGGTTTTAGAGCCACCTTAGACAACCATAAAGAACTCAACATATGAACTGTACAAACCATGACTAAAATATTCCACACTGATTAGAGATTCTTTAAAACAGTTTGTGATTTGTAAAACCTTTTCTGTATTTGATAAGACAAAAAACGAAAATCTTACATTCCTCCAAAATATTGCTAAAATATTACTTTGCATGGTGGCATGGCTACTACCACTACTGTTTTCAATAGCCACAACAACAACAAAAAAAAAGGTTTCAAAAAGGCTTGTTCAGAAAAAGAGATGACAAGAAAAACCCAATAGGGAATCAGACAAAGTTAGAGGCAGCTCAGGACAGGAGATTGAGGTTATGACATGTTAATTACTCCTCTGCAGTCAGTTGTGCCACAAAGCTGTCCAGTCGGGTCAAAAAACTTCCACAGACTCATCCCTCCACTCTGATGCATTCACACCAGAGGGGTAGCCCTGACGTCAACTCATGCACTCATCTTTACACACACACACACACACACACACACACACACACACACACACACACACACACACACACACACACAGTATGGTTTTCTATCTTCACAAGGACTTTGAATTCACTTCCATTCATTTTCTATAGCCTGACCCTTACCCTAAACTTAATCATTACAACTACAAGCCTAACCCTAAACCTAACACCTCCATTTAGTCATTCATGTTAATTTCTTTAGGTTTTTATTTTAGTTTAATTAGTTGCACTAGGTAATTTCTCCAGAATACTTTTTATTCTAAAAAAAGGTCACTGACTCCTTAAATCCTTAAGCTGGGCTCGTAGATCACATTCCACATGATTATGTATAGAAAATACAAAATTTTGGCCTGTGTAAGAAAGTCTTTGCAAAAGAGATACTACAGAAGAACAGGAGGAAATTCACACTGCAAGTACTAGCTTACTAAAGGTCACCCTGTCAGAGCAGGCCAGCCATTTTAATCTCACCTGACCTGACCTTTAATAGTGCAACATTATCTTCATTAGTGTCTACAAAAGTGGCACTCCAATTCCATACACAGGCACCTCCATATTTATGAGTGCATGGCTGTGTGCACATCTGATAGTGTTCGTTGGCTCATGCGTGTCTGTGTGAAAACCCTGCTGAATTTTTCAGCTTGCAGCTGGCATCCTGCCCGGCAGTGGGACAAAAGCTCTGAAAACCTAGGCAATGGCAGCCAAGGGTAATAACCAAGGGTAACTGCATGAGTGCTGAAGTCACAGAGTCAGTTCAGTGACCAGCCAAACAAAAAGTACAGAGGAGAGCCTGTCTGTGCCAGTAAAAGCTGCTGGGAAACATGACAGTGATTTTCTTTGTTAAGAGAGTTCCTAATTGGTTTAAAACTCATGTTATCACTGCATAAAAGTGGTTTAAGATATGCCTCCTCAACCCCAAAGCCAGCCACACTAAGTAGAGAGGAGGTGAGGAACTATGCTAGATCATGAGCAGATCTAAATGAAAGATCATTTGATACAATGAGGAATAGCTGCTCTCTGGAGAGAAATCTATGGTGGATGGCATAGTTTTTATGACTGCTCTTAATGCTTGGCATTCTGGCTAAAATGGTCTAAATTCCCATTGAGCTCTCATTAAAGTCAAAAACAGAAAAGGATGTGCCCCCCTTCTAAAACTCACAATGGTCATACAGTCTTGTCACTCTCTGCCTGCTCTTCTCTTTCTGTCTTTTGCTAGCAGAGCTGAACTTTGAGTAAAAGACATTGGCAGAAAGCCCCCTTCTGTTAATGAAACACAATGGCTGCAAGGAACTTTTCAGTTACTCTATTGTTGCTTTAAAAACACTGGAAGTCAGCTGGCAGATTCTGTAAAGTTTATCTATGGAATATGTGCAGGGCACTGCAGTCTTCACATAGTTGTTTTTTGTTTTATTGGTAAGGTTTTAAATGCACAACAGTAATGTAGTAATGTCAGTATGCCGTTTGGAAGACACCTTCTGCCATGCCTCTCCAACTCTGAAAGTTTGCCTTCAATTGGTTTTCTCACAGCATTTCATGTGCTCATAAAAAGTCTTGTCAAGCGAATTTTACACATTTTCTCGATGCAAGGTAAGGTAAACTATTTCAGCTGTGTCCTGTGTCAAATGTTCATTAATTCATTTGGCTCAGACACTGAGGAAAAAAAAAAAAGTTAATTTTTGATGGTTGAAACTTTGCAGGAGGAATGTTCAGAAAGAGGGGATGCTGATTTAATTAAAGCATTTGAGCTGGTCCCAAAGGACATAAAAAGGAAAATTCTCAGTTTTAACAAATTTTCTTACCTGAGAAAATTTCTGCTTTCAATCAACACCTGTGTTTGCCACGGTGTTGTGGCTATTGACTCACCCTCAAGTTTCATGTTTTGATCTTTGTGTATCATTTTTAGATCTTATTTTAGTATCAGTTGTTGGTTCAGTTTGATCCTTTTTTGTCTTCTTCAGCTTCCTCTGTGTTCATTTTCTTGTTTTAGAGTCACTTTCCCTCAGTTTGACTGCTTAGGTTCTTCCCCAGCTGTACTGTATTCTCTCACCTGGTTCTTATGTCATTCATTCAGCTTCCCAGTAGTTTAAAAGCCTGTCAGTTTTTTTTCTGCCATGCCAGATTTTCTTGTTCTCCACTGTCTATTTCCTCTTGCCCGTTTCCCTGTGCTCTGCTTGCTTTGCTGTTTCCACTCAGTTTATTCCTTAGTCCTCTCAGGCCAATTCATTGGTTTTTGTTAGTCTTTCTTGAATAAAAATTAGATCAAGATCAGCTTCTTCACAACAGCACATGGCAATATGGTTTAGAGGGCATGATTCAAAAAAGCTTATTTCATGTCAGAAAAGTATGTTTAAAAATTGTTTATCTGCTTTAAAATGCAACGAAAAAGCAGATTGTGATTATTTACGTTTCATACTTTTGAGATTTTTGGGTTTTTTGACTAAAATAAGATGGCATTCAACTCCTAAAGTAAACCCACTGGCTATGCTGAAGGGTTTGATGATGTGATGTTGGTTTTGTTTTAAAAGACTAAAATATTTAACATCCTCTCCCAAAGTGTTTAACCTCCACAGTGAGTGAAAATTGGAAATACCAAAAGTAATGTTAAGCTTGAAGAATGGCAATAAGTAAAAGAAATGGTGTTACATTGGAGTTTGGAAGTAGTGATTGGGGAGAGCACAGGACTTCAAAGTCCTTCCTCCACTGGGATCAGAATTATACCCCCCCCCCCCAGCATTGCTTATGGCAAAAGAAAGTTCAAGAGGTGTGCAGTTGGTTTGAAATAGGAAAAAAAAATGCATAGAATCCAGCATGCTGAGCTGGATGTGGCAAAGTGCCCCAGGGGAGGCTGGAAGCACTGAGAGACTGTAACCTGAGATGAGAAGTCCCTGAGATTCAGCATCAAACCACCTTTATGATCCACTGGAGGCTATATGCTTTCTGCATTAAATCACAGAGTCACATCTGACAGCCAGTATTAGCTGTCCTCACAGTTGGATACAGTTGTGATTACAATGTGTTGCCAGTTCAATTCCCAATTTGTGTGACACAGACAAGAAAGCTGATCATATCTCTTAAACAAAGAGAACATACCTAAGGGATTGAGATGAACAGACTTGGAGAAACTCCTCTACTATATAGTCAAGTCCCTTTAAAACATTGCATAATTCCATAAAGAGACTGCAAGTAAAAGTGATAATTATTAATTGCATATTAGAATTTTTGCTGGCACTTTCTGACAAATTTTTGCGTTACAATTTATATTACTGTCCTAAGTACCCTAAATCTTCTGATTAGTTCATCTCACACAGCTGTGCATTTACAACATTTGTTAATGTACTGTAAATGGCATAAAATATGACAAGCACATGTTTCTGCCAGCACTTGCTTTTATATCACTTTTACACCTTTTAGAAAACTTATATATTTATTTGAAGGCAGATGTGATTTTATGTCCTCACCATGGCTGTAAAGTGCTACTTTGAAATGCAAATGAGACTTTGATTAAGGGATTTTCATGAAAAGGCTGTTGTGTATATGAGGTGGCAGTGTGAAAGCAAGCATGTTTAGTGGTCCCATTTGGTCCTTGGTGATGGATTAACACAAAATCAAGGAGTCTTGTAGGGGACAGTGTAGGACACAGTAACTCATACTACTAAGCTTTACAAAAACACTCATCAGACAGTCAGTAAGACAGACATATCATTCAAAACATGAGGGATTTCATCCATTTTCACCACTTTAGAGACTGCCGCTTTCTGGAAATAACAGGGTTTTTGTCCATTTAAGGGTAGATTTTAAAAAAATCCTTTGGGAATCCAAATAAAATTATAGGATAGAGTGCCTGCTTAATGCCTTATATGCACTTATAGGTAAAGTGTATACTTGAAAGGTAATGGCTTTTTGCAGTCAAGTGGTGTGGTGGCTTCCACATTGAAACAGATCTCTTTACTTCTGTCTTGACTGAGTCCTCTTAGTGAAGGTGTGGCATAATGTAGTTCCTCTTCAGGTCTCTTATCTCATGTCAGTGCTATCCTGCACACCTTGATGAAGCTTCCCTGACCCCCCCCCCCCCCTTTGCCTTGTGACAATATTTCCACTCTGTCTGATAGGTGTTGCAGTTAGTGGGAGGCTGCCTCTCATCTCTCTCTATCCACAGACACACATGCATGAAGAGGGTCCTCCCACTTCCCCAAAAAGGCTTTCCCCTTCATGCAACAGTTCAGAATTGCAGCAGCTTACATGCTTTTGGTTTAACGCAAAGTGTAATACTCTCATCCTGAATTCCCGTGGTAATGTGTGGTGCTACTGAAACTGTTCAGCTGGGTTAGTTGCAGTAGAGTTCTTTGAGAGTATGAGCAGTTATTCAACTAAAAATATATTGAACTCAATGTAATTTGCAAAGTCGAATTGAAATTTCAACAAGTAAGATATAGCATACAAGCTGTACCATTTTTTGTTTTGGGCTGTATGGCTCACCACTCAAGGTGACATCATTGTGGGTAGGACTGGTAATTGGAATAAGAACATTTTGTCTCTTGTGCCCTGAACATGCATTCTATTGCCAATTACATGTTGACAAGGTTCCTAAACAGCCAGGAAAAGTCTGGAATTTGATATTTTCCAGATCTTGTTAAGTATGGAAAAAGAAAATAATAGTATGTGACTTTATTTCCTATCTTTTCTAAATGTCATCATCTGTTGATTTATCCTTCCAGTTATTTATCCATCTAATGATCTATCATCCATCCTTCCACTCTTACATTTATCAGTTTCATTTTCCATCCTTCAGTCTGTTTTTATAGCAATTTGTCCATCTGTTCATTCAAGCCTAAACTCCATGACAATACATATGTTGTGAAACTTTAAATTTATAGTTAAAAAATTGAATCTGAGTGTGGAAAACCTTTGAAAGAAAAGATGTGTTGGAACCCTGTTCGAAGTCACTGGGGAATGAGCACCTCCTGTATTGTGCAGAGTGTATATACTATGGGTGGCCAATGAGGATAAAGTTGGTATCTGATTTGAAGCTTCCAAAGGACAAACATAGAAACTCACTCAGGGTCCCACTCAATCAAGAACCACCACTTCATATAAGGATAAAGTTACCTTACGCCTTATGGTCCAAAATGTTATTCCTGCTTATCAGGGCTCATACTACACATGGAACAGCACATTTGACGTGCTTGAAGCTAAAAGATTTATCACTTAATTACAGTGATTTCAGAAATGTGACTCATGTTACAAGAATGCTTTTAAGCTACAGTTAGTATAGACATGGATATTTTAGAGAACTCGTCATTTAACCCAATTCTAATATCACATAAAGGATAAGAAAAGCTAAATTAAAGAATCTCACAAAATAAAGCAACCACTGACATTCTAATTCCTTCTTAAAAATAAAGCAATATCAACATTAATTGTAATCACAGTAACCAACAACACATCACTGTGATCACAGCTCTCTTGATAATAGACAAGGCAGGGATCAATACTATGGCATTTATCAGAATTTAGGGTAAAGGTATGTTTCCTGTGTTGTCTGTAATGGTGGCGGCTGAGCCGCTGACGTTGTGATTTAACCTGGCACTTTGGTGGTGGTGAGCCGCTCCTCCAAATCAAGGCTAAGTGGCGGATTCATCAGTGCCCTGTCGAGATGAAACACTCGCCCGACGGTGACACGGAGATGAGGCCCTGATTGGGACAAATACGTCTCCCTCTGGTGTCAGCTCTCATTCACCGGTCTGAGCACAGGCTGAAAGAAAGACAAATGTTTTGATTAGGGGTCTCCTTCAATGTCACAGCAGCCAGTGAAGAAGAATGAGATGAGGCTGTCTCCAAGGGAAGCAATAGCTGCAGACGATGAGAGGAAAATGGATGTCTCTACTGTCTGGAGGGTGTTGAATGGGGCTTCTGAGTCAGAGAAGGGACTTTGAAATAGTGTCTTTTAATGAGACTGCATTCCTGTTTCCAGAAGACCATTTCAATTTGAGCTTTATGATTGTAAAAGTACCAAGAGGTAATAAATAAAACCTTTGTGCAATGTAACAGTGACACTGGAATAGTCTGCCTGCCATCTATCTATCCATCTATCCATCTATCCATCCATCCATCCATCCATCCATCCATCCATCCATCCATCCATCCATCCATCTCTTTCTGTCTGTACTGTAGTGTTTTGTCCTGTGCTGTTCTGAAATATGATCTCAATCAATCTGTTCCACATACCATCTGGAATATATGTATACAATTTGCAAGACACAGTGTTTGACGTGTACTTCAGGAACCATTTCCCCTGTATACAGTCTGCGTCTTAGTTGCAAACATTTCTGTAGTGTAAGCATATGGTTATTACCGTAAAACAGGCATTTTGGAAAGCCATTTATGCAGAGTTTGGTATTCTCATTAGAAGTAAATGTACATTTTAATTGGGAAGAACTCAATTTTGAGTTTTCTCATTTAGCAAACATAAATAATAAAAACAGCAAAAATACCAGTTTGGAACATTAAGCTTGGAAGCTCCGAAAGCCATCGCAAGAAAAGAGATAACTATTTGGAGGCTTCGTATGAAATTATTTGCATTGTTGTTACGTGCACAAATTTTCATCTTTAGATTCATTTTTTTCCCCATTTTATCGCACCAACAGAAAATGGCTCCAGGTCAGTTTCCCCTCTTCATCAACTTATACTTCAAGTTTGTACCTTCCATTGTCATTTCATCCCTTCTCATTTTTTTGTGTTAAAAAAAGTTTGTGCTTAAAGCAAGGCATATTAGTTTGCTTTTCTTTATAGTGAAGTGTTTTCATTAACTATTGAGATAAATGGTCATACAAATGCTTAAAGGCAAAATGTATCTAAAAATAAATTGGAAAGCTTTTCCTGAACTTGCAGGCACACAGGCATATTCCACTTTGCCTACTTTTTCCAAGAGCTTTGACATATCTCTTTATTTAATCTCAGTCACTGAGACAAAAATGCTCAGTGTCATGAAAGTCAAGACTTTCACTTTTAAGTTGTCAACCCTAAAAACTATGAGCTATGGCTGCACAAAGGGCAGTTTAATTCACCTGTCTGTGTCTGTGAATCCCCAGTAAAAGAAAAATGGGACTCTGGCGCGGAATATACGATACTATATGCCCTATTCAACTAAGACCCTCCCTGCCTACCATCCATCAAGCCAGTCAGCTGAGTCTGTTTCAAATGCTCATCTTACCTTAATGAATGTGATCAATCTCAATGCAGATCCACTTTTAAAGGCATATCTCCTTATAAAAACATGCTCCCATGGTGGACCATCAAGTGCCTTATGTCCAGACACTCACTGAGCACTAAAGCCTTCAAATGTCAGAGACAAGACAATAACAATGTTGGCTCTGAGCTCTTAAAACAAACATTTAAAGAAATACTCCCATGGCAGAGTGAACTGAAGAGGCAAGAGGCAGTGGAGTGTGGAACATGGACAAAGAAAGGATGTAATGATGACATAGAAAAACAGAAGGGACCCTTTCTGTTCAATCAGTCGCCATCTGAACCCACAAATTCCTCTTCTCCAGCTTTCCAGCTCATTTGCATCTCTTTTATGTCCCTGCTTCCTATTATGCAGAAGTGTATGCTAAAAATGTAGTTGGTCTGCAAAGTGAATCTCTCCATTTCCCCCCACTTTTTAATCAATAGCAACCAGGAGGAGGGTTAGGTGGTACTCAGTTGCATTTATGCTAACAAGAATATTTGAACCATTCTCTTTGAACTGAAGGTTACCTTGGAAACCAGCCCACAGGAGTTACTGTTTTATAACAGTAATTACAATCAGCGGCCATAGGTCTTGTATTTACAGAACTTATGAACACAGTCTCATATACATCCAGCAATTAGATTTCTTTTGGTGTACTCTTATATTTCAGATTACTGCCTTTGTTGGCTTAGAAACCGTCAGGCTTGCAGACCTTTGGTCTTTATTAAAGCATACCCTTCATTTATCAATCCATGGAGGATTAGTTTGTTTTGGATTTTAGAAGAATAATCCATTCCACGCCTCTGGATTTCTTAATGAACTTTGTTTCCTATTTCATATGAACTGAAGATGAAGACGCAGCCGCCTAAAGGGATTTAGTGAGGCGTTTGCTGCCCTGCATCCTCTACTTTTTGATGTCCAAATCTCCCTTCCTCTGGCCATGTTGCCGATGATAAAGAGAATGCCCTCAAGGCCCTTTTCTCTGTTGCCATTTGTAATTTTTAGAAGCCATCATTGGAGGCTATCCATCTTGATTGCGCCCTGGCAACTGCCATGCTCTGTTAATGTGCGGGTGTGAGAGAGGGCATAAATGCACTGTCTTCCAGCAGCACCGATGTTTATCTTCCCTGCTTCATAAATTTGCATTCCCACAGATAAAATTTACTCATAATGGCAGGCATCACAGCATAGACGGGCCAAGCATATTATCAGTCTGCATACAGTGTTTGTTTTACAAGTGGACAGGCAGGAAAAAAAGGATTTGGACATTAATGATAAGAATGATAGTCACACATGCCTCCCTTTATGGGGCTGGTTAAAGCTTTATGAAATATTCATTATTGGTATCTAACACGGGTTGCATCTTAGGGATTACATTTTTTTAGATGAGTAAAGGAGTCAGGGTAACAAAACTGCATGGACAAATACTGCATCATCTCATATCAGATTTTCTGTTAAAGCCTCTTTGAAAGTAGGTTGGATTTTTTTCTTATTGTGTCTGGCAAGTAACAAACAAAAAAAAACACATCACTATTATTCTCATACCTAATAGTTCATCCATGATAAATACTATGGTGCAACATATTGAAACCCTTGTCATCCACACCCAGAAAGAGTTGATTGCAATGTGTCATAATGAATTGAGCATATAGTCAATATAGGGTTACTTAACTGAATGGGTTAGTGCCCCTTTGCTTTTAAGACACTAAACTGTTTTCATGCCTTCTCCATATTGTACTGTTGGTTTGGTCTTTAATTTAGGCGTCAGGTACAGAAAGTTTTGTACCCATCATGTATTAATTCATTCCTGCCTCGGGAACATCATGTACTTGGTTTGAAAACAAATAATTGATTTGTTTTCAAACCAATTATGATTTTCCATACTCTACCCAGTCAGCTATAGGAAAATGTTGCTACATGACTGAGATAGATAATTTCTACCAGGGCTTGATCATGGCTGATGATCTCTCTTGTTTTATAAAAGCTGTCTCTCCTGAATTTGGATTAGAAGTCCAATCATTGGAAATGGGTTATAAGATAAAATCTTCACAAAATAATAATGATTACTACCTACTGTTAATATGAATACTGATCCATTAAGATATCTATATATCAGGAGTAAAGTTAGTGGAATATTTTCTGTATTTTAAAGTTTTTCTTTTTTTTTTAACAACGGAAAAATCTGAAGGCTGTCTGTCATTTTGATGGATTACAATTCACAACCCTGACTACTTGGTGCAGACATGAACTAAATGCATCTCACTGACTGGTATGTATATATATATATATATATATATATATATATATATATATATATATATATATATATATATATATATATATATATATATATATATATATATATATGGGGTTTCTCCAGTTCCTCCCACATGACTGCTAGGTTAATTAGACTCTCTAAATTGCCTTTAGGTATTAGTGTGTGCACACAGTTATTTGTCCTGTATGTCTTTACATTGGACTGATGATCTGTCTATTCACAATTTCGTCATCTGTACCTGTTTGTCAGATTCCTGCCTGAGGCCATATTTTTTGTGATCATACAGATTGTGGGTGTCAAGAGTAACAATATTGCTGCACCCCCACCAAGGTGTGGCACCGAATATAAAGCACAGAATTAAAACTGCGAGACTGATCATGAATTAAAAAAAACAAACAAAAAAAACAACAATGCTTGTTTATAAAAAGTCAGAACAGGGAGGTTTGCTGTGTTGACCATTTGGAAAATTTATCTCTAAGGGTGATGAGGAACACAACAAATAAATTGTTTTTCTATTGGGAAATCATTCTGTTTTTTCTTTCTTTTATTTTCTTTAAAATAGATAATTAACAAACTAGTGCATTACTTCCTGCTGGGATATTGTAGTTACAAATATATATCACTAAGTAGAATTTAGCTTCAACCAAGCCATAAATAAGATAATTAAGATCCAAGCAGCAAACACGGATAAATATGTGGAAATCTTTAACAAAGGCACTGTCAAAGTAGCTTCTCTAAAAAGCATTAAAAGGTACTTTACATATTTTCCATATTCATTAGTTTGCCACTGTCATACGAATTAATTTTTTTGGTATGTAATGAGGAGTTATTCTTAAAAAACACTGGCTATTTTTGTAAGTAATTATGACTCATTACACCCTCCATTTACAAATGACCTATAGTGGAGGCTTTTGTTTAGATGTACTGAACAATGCTGAGTTTTAAACTACAAGCCAATTCATCAATTAAGGTATAGTGATGTCCTGCAATGTTTATATTTCATTCAGGTGCAAAATTGAAAGAGAGTACTAAAAATTACAGGATATTTGTGATTAGACTCAATGGTTTAAATTAAACTCCTTATTGCTAAAGTTTTATCCTGTAAGCAAGGTCAAACTCAACAAATAATAATAATTAAGACAAGCTGGTCAAATGGTCAGGATATGTACTTTCATTTCCCTTGCAGGGTGCATCTCTTTATGGTTTAAACAAATAGGCCACCAGGAGGCCCTGCAGGAGGAGGAAAAGCTTTTCATTTCACTGTAAGCCTTTGTAATCATCTCACTGCAGTCTATAAGTATAACTTGATTTAGACTCTACAACCTCACACCTTTAACAAGACGCCTGTCACCTATGGCAACACTGAGTAAAAAGGACGATAATTCCCCTCCACACACAAACACACACACTTGCACCAATTTTCTTGCGGATACTTCAACTTTCTCATTGCCTCAGCCCCACCAGCAGCAATGAAATAAAACAAAGTAACTGTGGTCCTTGGCTGCTAAATAACAACACACACCACCACCTAACCCTTTCCTCCATATTGTGACTCTCTCCCCCCATGCTTCTAAATTGCTGGTATAAACTGCTCCGGCCAGAGGGGTAATAGTTTTTGATAATGATCACAGGCCAAGCTTTGTTGCTGTGTGGCCACATGCCGCACAGACAGCATGCTGATTATTCTTCTGAAGTGGCCTGAGTGTGTGTCTGTAACGGCAATTTCGAGGCCTGATTGGCAAAGCGCGATGAAATTGGGGGCAGTTAGCACCGAGGGGGGAAATACTGATGGAGTGTGTCGAAATGCAGCAGCCGTCTGATGGTAAACAAATTATCTGACGTGAAACGACAACATTAGGGAAAGCAAAGTGTTGGTCCACTCTATGGGTATGGCTCTTTGCTCATTTTTTAACTGTCTGCTATTCTTTTTACAACATTTTAAAGAGCTGGGCACTAGTAGTCAAAGATCTGTGGCCTCACTCTCCTGAATCCTGGCCATTCATTCAAACCTGGCAGCTAGACTTAATACAGTTTCTGTGATTTAGTTGGCTGACTATAGAATAAAAGATATGCGCAAACAGAAGGTACCAAAAAGCTGTTGTTTTTCCACATTTTTGAAATGTTGATAGTTTCTCTTTGTTTTTATCTCGGTTTTGCTGACAGTTGTGTTGTATCATCTGAATGGATTAAAAAATGACTACCAATTGCATAAATTGGACTTCTGACAGCTGTTGTAATTCTGTTAAAGTTATTAGATATTTGAATGAGCCCTTCTTTTTTAAAAGTAAGATACCGGTTTTAAAACCATTCATGACAAAACTGCTCAATTTAATGAATTCGAAGGGATAGAGAAAGTAATTTTTCTGCCTTTGTCACTAATCTTTTCAAAGCCAGAAGTTTAATCTTATTTATTTTATTTGTTTTGAAGGTCTAGCCATTATGCTTACGTAGGCTGTTGCTGAGTGGGAAAAAAACCCAGAAAAACCACAGAGTTGTCTGATGTATCAAGTGATCAAGAGGATCTGACTCTGGTCTTTTACACAGTATCTGACTGATAAATCAGGCATGTTCACATTTCTTTCTCATTCATTCATTCATTCATTCATTCATTTATTCAATCACTTTGGTTATGGTGCATTTGTCATGTCATAAAAAGGGGTTAGTTTGTTTTCTCTCTGTTACATGCTATGCCTGCTAAAGAATTAATACTGGACAGATTAGGTGGTAGATTTTGCTTGTGCTGTGATGGCCAGTGAAGACAGACAAAGATTTATTAGACAGGCAGGATGGAAAGATGGATGAATGCTACCTTGATGTAAATATCTGAGCCTCACACGTGTCACTCTTTTTCTCTGCTGTCCCATCTCTGTGAGGACATTTTTGTTCCAAAAACCCAGCCAGGCTTTAAATTGAATTAACAAAGCCAATTTTAAATAATTAAGTGACACGAACAAGTTCTTGTTAGGTGACTCTGAATTGTCTTTAGTTCTTTGAACTTTAGTGGAGATTTTCAGGAAGTACATCAAAGAATAAATAATTGATGACTGCGTAATAGTTTATACATACACACTCACACACACACACACACACACACACACACACACACACACACACACACACATATATATATATATATATGTGTGTGTGTGTGTGTGTGTGTGTGTGTGTGTGTGTGTGTGTGTGTAAAATGATGTTTTTGTGATTTAACATTCTGAAAAGGCATACTTTTTTGCTTAAAGAAATTAAGGTTACAAAGACACTTTGTGAAAAAAGGATAGAAGACAACAGTCCACACAGTCTCTGCACTCACATAATGGCTGCAATTCAATACCAGTGCTTTTGTTTGTGTCACCCCCACCAAAGAGACAAAGTATTGTGACATTCACAGCAAAAAGAGTTTATCTTTTCAAGCTCATCAGAAAAAAAAGCACATTTTAAATAACAGAGCAAATCAGATTCACACACTGATGCCTTGTTATCTCTACAAAAACAACGTGAGGGTGTCCTTGCTTTGCAACATTGTACTGATTTGCACTACATCTACAGGTTTTGGTCAGTATTTTAAAGGAAGCAGGCTCTTTTGATATTTGTAGGTCAGCAAAATTTTGGAATCTGCTCTGCAGAGATGAACTCTCCCAAAGGTGTTAACTACTAGCACATGCTAAACAACTGTGGATAGAAAATATGCCCTTTAAGTGTCTGGGTGAATGCATGTCATTGTATACGGGCTTCAGTTGATATACAGAATGCTAAAGTAGAAATCAGCGCTCCTCTGTACCCTTTATTCTGACTCCCCACCGCCCACCTCCCAACACACTCATGCATAAACACACTTACACACACTCCACTGGCACATGTACACCAAGCAACCCTTTACTGTTGCTGTACCCCCTTCCCCATTAACACACCTCTAATGGAGTTCACTCCACAGTGCTTTTTGCCTGAACACGCTGTGGAGCGGTACAGTTAATAGCAGCTGCACAGTTGGAATACATGGGTGTGAGCTCGAGTTAATGTATGCTGGTGGAGCGGCGTTGGCAGACGAGATTGTGCTATCCGCTGTGGTGTGTATGGGCCCAGCCCATCTGCATGGTGACATGCTGCATAAATGAACCAAACTGAGCAATGATAGCTGTCTCTTGGCCTGCGCTTTAATCCTACTGCTCCACTCCTGTGCAAGTACAGAAACTTGTCTTTGTATCATGAATAGCGAAATGATGCGCCACATTTGTAAGCCACCCTTTAGGGTTCCTTTAACATGCATCGGAAAAAGGTTTGACTAAAATTGGTGGAAATGGGAACCCTGTGCACTTTTGTTAATTTTTTCTCCATCATTCATCATTTGAAAGATTGAAGACATCACTTATTCTTTTCCTAGTATTTGAATTTTCTGTGCCCTCTTGTACCAATAAGTATAAAATGACAAGTTAATCAGATCTAACCTCTCCCCTCTTTGTTTTGTGTAAAGGGGTGGAGGCCATATTTTCCCAGCAGCCCCAGGACTTGGTGGTGGTGGTGGGCCAGCAAGTGACTTTACCATGCACCATCCCCGGATACCATGGTGTTGTCTTGTGGCTCAAAGATGGACTGGCTCTGGGAGTTGGCAGAGACCTCTCAGGTAAAGATATTTATGCCCTTGCTTCTTAGCATATTACTCTGCATTCATTTATCTTTCTTTGTTATATCTCTACTAATAACACTCTGGACTGAAACATTCAAACAGCACATTGTTGTCATAAAGCTAGCTTTTTTTTTGAAAACATAACTGCTTATGCATACGTCCTTTAACACTGTGTTAAAAATAATTATCACAAAACTGCATCACTTAACCAAACAGAATAATAATTAAAAAATCCTCTCTCCCTTACACAGTGCTTTTTGGAAGTAGAAGTAGGCCTACTACTTGAAGTTTTTGGCATTTTGTCACACCACAAACATCAATGCAATGTATTGGTATTGGGATGTTTTGTTTGGTTTTTTTTTGTTTGTTTTTACTAAAATCTAAAAATTATGTGGACATTTGTATTCTCCACCTTTTCTCCCCTTTTAATCTTACTCCTAAATAAAATCTGGTGCAATCAATTGCCTGAATAAGTCATCTATTAAATTAAAAGAGCTCACCTGTGTAGTTTAATTACAGTATAAATGAAGAAGTTAGAACCAGGATTAGGTAATAAAACAATATTCGAACCTCTTAACATTTCACAAAGCTTTGTTTAATCCATCATCTGATAATGAAATAAGTATGGCAAAACTGCAAACCTACCAAGACGTGGCCTGTCCACTGATATTTACATGCTTGGTAAGCAGAGTATTAATCCAGGAGGTTCATGGTAACTCTAGATAAGCTTCAGAAATCCACAGCTCATGTAGTAGAATCTGTCAACAAGGCAGCCATAAACATCTTTATAGTTGAATGCACAACTATGTGCAAGAAGTCAGTGGCAAGAAAAATGTCATTGTTGAAAGACAAACTGTAAGAGGTTTTGTTTGCTGTTTGCATAAATCATCTAGGGGACACAAAAAACATATAGGAAATGGTGTTCTGGTCAGAAAGGATCTAAAAGAATTCTACATGCTTAAAAAAGACCTTTGAGTGGTCAAAAACTAATATTGCAAATCACTTTGAACACACTATCTTCACACTGAAATTGTGAATGGTGGTGGCACACCATGCTGTGGGGATGCTTTTCTTCAGCAGGAGTGGGGACTGGTCAGGGGAACCTGAGCACTGGCTGCTGAATTTCAGGCTGCTAAATGGCATTTTAAAAAGTAGCTGGCCTCTACCTAATTACATTACATCTCATGCATAATTGTTTTAATTGCTTAATTCGAAGCAAAGGGACTAGTGCACTGTTGTTTAGTAACCTGGCGGCCCATCCATCCTGGTTTTATACAGAAAGAATTCATGACCTAGCTGAAATCATCATATGGTATGCCAACCTTTTGAAGAAGAATATGTTCACCTCAATTTTTAAATTTTCCCAAAACATTTATCCATTTATATCTGTACTCAGCCCCTAGCATTATTCTATCAATATAGCCTTTTCATTTTAGAGCTCTCCAATTTGCCTCACACTCCTCCACACTGTAACCACTGGACGTAATTACAATTCAAGGCACAATGACTCAATATTCGGCTGTGGCCATTCTCAAATCCAAAATATTCAGTATAGTTATGAATGATTAAATATGAGCTGCAATAGAGATTGAGGGTTTTCTACCCTTTGACCTTTAACAAATAGTCCTCTTTCACAGATGTGGTGTGTGATTAAAACTCAGAGGCTGACAGAGCCCTAGTAAAGCCATCCTATTCTTTCTTCATGTCCTTATTAGGCCCCATGGGGAGACTGAGAGGTGGCTGTAAACAATAGTCCTGTAGTCATCAAGTCTCCTTTGGAGGAAGAAGATGCAGACGGGGAGAGTACTTATGATTGTTTGAGATAGAATGAAAAGGGAGAGGGAGGGGAAGATAGAGAGAAAGAGACAGAGAGAGAGTGTAATTTTATATAGGCTCAGAGTGGAGCAGAGATGTTTATCCTCTTCAGTTTTTATTGATTTAACAAGACAAAATGATCAAGATGAAATTTCATTTCCACAGCAGGGAAGGTAAGATGAAAGAATATAAAAGAGGAAAAAAGAGAACATTGAGTCTTCACACTTAAGGGAACTACAGTAGATCAGCCTTTAATAAAACATCTGTGAATAGCTTGAAACTCATGGACAAGAAGTATTCTTGGCCCTCTCCACAACCATTTTCTCCTCTAGAAGAGAATGATTGTGGAGAAAAATAAGGACAGTTAAAAAAGGGAAGGATTTGTGTGAAGAAAAATAGCCACCAGCCCAGAGAAGAAAGGTTTTCTAAAATCACCAATATGTTACAGACAGGGGGCTGAGTGCCTTCTATTGAGACAGATGACACTTTTTCAAAATAAAGCACTCCACAGCTGTCCTTTTTTATCACTCCTGCCTACCTAAACACGCCACGCATGCAGCGGTAAAAGAGCAATGGTACATCGCTGCAGAGACGCACACAATGAAAGGAAAGTGGCAGCTGTATACGTAAAAAGTGCGACGAATCAAATGTCGCATGGAGCATTTCAATAATATAGGTCTGCTCGGCTATTCATAGAAAGAAGCTGCGTTGGCAGCATCCTCCGCCTGGGACCTGTTTCCATTCACAGGAGCAGTGATTAAACTGAGAGAACTCTTTCACCATTCAGAGCGAGGAATCACAGCACAAAAGCCAATGATTCCTATCTGTCCCTGAATTTCCTCTTCATTCCCCCTTTGTGCCATGGTTTTCCACTCTAATTAAAGAAAAGTTAAGTAGCCCCTCACCATACCAATCAATGCCATGAACATGCATGACACATTATGTATCTTCTATACTTGTTGGTAAAATGCATCATATATAAGCAAAATCTCTTTTAAAAGCAACCTTATGTCACTCCTGACTTTCAAGAGAGCAAATTGAACACTGGTGACCAGTTTGCAACTGAAACAAAACCTGCTTCGATACCCTGGTTTTTACAAAGTGTGAAACGGGCACCAGGTGAATGCTACAAATCACTGGACCAAGCCTCAAGTGTCTTCATAGCTATGCCAACATGCATGCACATACACATTGATTCACCCTCAAGACAAATCCATTTCTCCCTGATGGATTCATTACTCCTTAATGGGCCTATTTTACATTGTTTGCTTTGGGTAACACATTGTGTGTTTGAAATGTGCTGAGATCCAAGATCAATGGCCCTTTATAGGCGCACGTCACATCTGCAGAGGTGATCAGTCTTCATGTGTGCCACAGTGTAATTTCAATCACATTGACAAAATGCATAATCAAGATACTTATATGGTGGCAAAACACATTAGGACGTTTCAATTCTTCGAAAATGAGATGATAACATCCTTATCTTTTACAATCCATCATGGATGTAAATAACTTTTTTCCTGTTTAGATCCGGTTAATACATCAAGATGAAACTGGAAGGTGGCCATGTCTCCACACAGCAATATTACTCTTAGTACGCCAGAAACACAGATGAGGTAACTGGCACGGTAATCTGTTTGTGTAACAGAAATCTGCATGGCTTATGTGAAGCTACAATTAAGACAAGCCAAACAAAGTGTGTGTGAAGTTCATCCCCGTTTCTTTGGAGGGTGCATTTAACTCAAGGCTGTTCGACCAGAGTCAGCGCGAGTTCACATCACACAGAGTTGTGCAATGATCATTACCCTCCTGATCCGTGGTGATATTGCTGCCTTAGATCCCATCAATGAACATAAAAACTCAAGCAAAATCTCTCTCTGGGTGACTTTGTGCATGGAATGGTTCTTATTTATCTTCAGGCACTATTGTTATGTTGAAAGAGCAGTTCATCCTTTGAAGACATGGACTAGTATGAGATCATCATGGTTAGATAACCTTGGGTAAAAACACCAGATATTAGAATAGTAACACAAAAATTAAAAACACCATAATATGATCTTACTGGTTTCATTTAAGATGAAATGAGATTGGATGGAGTTATTATTAGAATCAGCTTTGGTACTTGTATGTCATATAACAAAGGGTTTAAAGAAAAGTGAATAAATACTCAGAGGAGTGGAAAGCTAACACCCTCGTTCCGCATTTGGATGATTTTAGCTATTTAAATCAACTAATATTGAAAATGTTCATATTAAAATATATTAGCAGATATTAACCATCTAAACTTTCACAAGAAACCAGTGCTGAGATTGTCTCTGTTTTCTGGGCTGAAAAATGTCCATATCACTATGATTACGAGGTTGTTGATGGAGACTGCCGGCTGTATCAGTCTACCTCATCAGCTAGGATGATTTTGAACAACTGTATAACCCAGAAGAACACAGAAATATATTAAATTTGACTCAAAATCCTCATGTTTACACCACTCTTGGCAGACGAATTGCATCTTATCAGCTGGATTGATAAAGCTGGTCAGCATATCTGTAGCTTAGTAACACAGACATTGTCTGAGAAACCAGTAACAAAGTTATCAATGGTCCCAAAGATCCTTCAAGGTTTGCAGCAAGATGTTGTAGATCTTTTATATGTCTGTTGTTGAAAGTGTCATCTCCTTTGCCAACATCTGTTGGGATAGCAGCATCAGAGCCAGGGACCTAAAAAGGCTCAATAACCTGATAATGAAGGCTGGTTCTGTTCTGGGGACAACTGTGGAAACAAGCAAAGATTTTACATAAAATCAAGAAAATTATGGACAACCCTGACCATCCTCTTCATGAGACTGTCATTGGAAAACAGAATGTCTTCAGTCAGGCTTCTTCAGATTGGTTGTGAAACAGACCGCTACAGGAGATCTTTCCTGCCCACAGCCATCACAATCTATATTAACTCCCTAATTAAATGAGTTACATCAATATTTAATTTCCCATTGGGATAAACAAAGTATTTTTGAATTTGAATTGAATTGAACAAATAAAATGAAAGTCAAAGGATGATAATAGGTCATCAGGTAACATTTCTTAGCAAAACATCACCCAGCAGATCCTAGATCTCATGCTGCCGCTTATTTTTGCCTTCCTCTGTTTACCTTCTCCCTTGGTTTAATATTTGTGTTGAGGCGTTCTTTTGTCCTTCGTCTTCTTACTGTATAGACCCTTAAGATTAAAGGCTTCACGTAGGAGGATGAAATGCACAGAGTGGCTTAATCGGCTGTAACTCACCCCACCAGCCTATAATGAGACCCACTTCATGCTCTATTAAAAGCTGCTGGATTCAATGAAACTGAATTTAGTAATTGGACACACAGCATATGATGGGTTTTGCCGTAGACATATCCATGAACTTAATAGCTGTTATACCACTGCCCACTCTATCTGGGAGCTAAAACAGAAAATCACTAAAGGCCCGGGGTTTCGAGGAATCTCCAAGGTGAATGTGGGTTAGAAGTTTTGGAGAAATCAATTTGTTACCCCCTTATTATTTGTTGCCCTTAAGTATCTATCTAACCTTACACAGCTAGGTAGAAACTACCAGATTTCTTTTAGAAGTGACTGACGAGCAAGAATGAATTAAGTGAAAAGTCTCAAGTTTTGTTTCCCGGAACACAGCATAAAGTTTGGTCGAAGCTTTGTGAACAGCCTGGCCTTGTGTTCCAGAAGAAATTCTTCACTCTAAATCTCTGGTTTCATCATCAATCAATTACAGAAGGACAGCCGGAAGAAAAAGCCTCACTCAGTTGAAAATTCTTCTCATTCTTTGAAGTACAATATTTATGAACATAAATTCTCCTTGCGTTCCAAAAATTCTACCCACAATAATCATGATGAAGAAATGAGGCCAAAAAAAATGCAAAAGGGATCTTGAGGGATGTAAGATTCAGAAAATATGTTAGGATAGATACCCCACAGTGCTCTTAGGTTAAACAATTGTATATTTTAGCTTATTTGCCCCTGTGGAAACATAGACTTCACAATACATGGGCTATGCAAATTTTTATATTAGTTTAAGAGGGATATCTTCAAAACCATCCGTCTTGACACCCTGGGTCTCCTGGATATTCCTCTGCTTTCTTCTTCTCTTATTAAACTGTAAATCATTTCACAGAGTAATCTTGAAACAACTCAAACTGGAGCTGCTCCTGTTTACTGTTGCAGTAAAACATGGCTCCTCAGCATACAGCAACTTTCACAGCAGCTCATTTACACTGCCAGAGTGTTGTAAAAATGTATTGTGAGTAAATTAACAAATGAACAATCTAGCCACATAAACGAATAAAGTAATCTATTCCTCACCTCCCTTTAAATTATCTACTTTTACAGCTCTGTTAATGTCCTTATGCCAGTGCTGTGTAAGGCAGTTTGGAAAGAGTTATTTCATGACATGAGAATGAGAAGTGGAGCAAAAAAATACTGAAATTAATTCATTTGCCTTTGGCAGATGAAAAGTATTTTGACACTGAAGGTGATATAAAACAAACAAATTGTTTGCATTGCAGGCTATCCACGTTACACAGTGACTGGCGACCATGGCTTAGGGGAGCATGATTTGCGCATTCAGCGTGTCGAGCTGATGGACAATGCAGTGTTTGAGTGCCAGGCCATCCAAGCTGCCATGAGGTCCCGTCCTGCCAAGCTCACTGTGCTGGGTAAGTCAGAACTAAATACACCATCAAACAATACAGCTGTAGAAGAAGCGACCACCATTCTGTCACAGCTGAGAAAGCTCATGGATACCCACTGGCAAAATGTATTTGTTGAAATTTCAATGTTTTGTGGTACTAAAAACACCTCTCTCAGATTAGTAAAAAAAAAAAAAAAAAAAAAAAAAATTACTCAGGACAGAAACAGTATCCAGCCATCCTTTGTCTTCCATTTATCCGAGATCAGATTGTAGGGGTAACCATTCCAGGAGGAAAACCCTCTGACATCCCTCTTTCACTCTTTCTGGAAGATTCCAAGGCATTCCTAGGCCAGAAGAGTGCTTGTTCCCCTCTTCAATTTTACCCTGGCTGTTTCAGTGTGTTTTTTCACTGTTGCTTAGAAAACTGGGGTGGTTGTGTAAATTGCCTCCTTCCACTTTCTAGAGCTTTGCATTTTTTTGCTCAGCAGCTGAGTGTAGCCATAAGCAGGGGTCACGAAAATGATAAGACAACATTTTCAGCAATAAAAATATAAATGATGTTTCTTGTCCCAGCGTTTATACTCTATATGAAATCACTCCAAACTCCATTGATAGGTGTGGTTTCAGAAGGATTTTTCAATCCAGAGTTCTTTTTTTGTTTTGTTTTTTTAGCAAGGGGAGAACAAAGGAGGACAAGCTCTAATCAGTATTGTAACTCTAGAGCAATAACCTGTGGTTATTTCACAGTGATTTAACTACTGAACACCAAGCAGAATTAAAGACACTTCATAGTTAATTTGTAACAATCAAAATTTTATCATATTTTAAGCTGGCACAACTTGTTCCAAAGACATATAATTGCTTAGCATTTTCTCTCCACAAAACTCCACCCAGTAGTCCAAGATAAGTTAAAACTAATACTTTCGTACCGGCACCTTTTTCTTGTTTGAATTTCTTCTAAGGTGATCTGCCTGTACCCTGGTAAATGCAGTGCAAACTAACAATCAATCATGACCCTGGAAAACTACTCTGGATCCTGCAAAAAGTTCCCCATAGTCCCTCTAGTGAGATTTGAATCTGGCCCGTAGTCTCTTCCCAGTGGAACATGCCTGGAAAACCTTCAAAGGGAGGGGTCTAGGTGGACCAAGGTCTAAACTTGAAGGTCCCACTGGATAATGGCGCTCTTCAGCTTACCTTTTAGGCAGAACACAACCACCCTCAGAGGAAGCTCATTTCAACCACTAGTATTTGGGGTCTCATTCATGATCTATATCCCTTGAGCAAAGGTCTAAACTCACCAATATAGATGGACCAATAAATCGAAAGCTGCACTTTTTGGTTCAGTGTGTTTTTCACCATGGAAGCACCACCAATGCAGGCACATCCAAGAACCACAATACTTCCCTAGGCATATGCATTTTTTTGTGTAGAATTGGCGTACAGTTCCCGTGTATATAAAGGTTTCTCCTGGCACTCAGAGCAAAGACATGAATACTTGCTTAACTGAAGACTAACTTTCCCTTAGGTCTAAGTGCATGAGTGTGTGTATGCAAGATTGTCTTTCTGTTTTTGTTCTGCTATGGTCCTGGCAACCTGTATAAAGGTTACCCTAATAACACCCACTGACTGCTGGGCTGTAGTTCCACCAGAGCCCTGGACAAGGTTAAGCTGAAAATCAACAAAGACAAAGAAAATTTATGATTTGGGTAAAAAACCAAAAATGTAGTTTTAATGTATCATCATCACTTTCATTTTTAAATATCCCAAAAGAATCATAACAAAATTACATGCTGTAATTAAAAGAATCAGAAAAGAATCAGCATCTGCAAAACATTTGCTGGGACTTTTGTCTCTGTTTGAGCATTTACATTCTAATTTCCTTGTCTGCTGAGAGCCTCCATTTTCAAAATTACTTTAAGCTTGAAAGGTCACCTAGTCTTAATTTATCTTTAGTGGGTTACCACCGAGGGTTGCCATTTCTGTCTTACTGGGTAGCACTCTAAGGCTCATCCCTCTTTGTTGGCCCCTTCAAGCTTCCCGCTGCCTCATACAATCTCCCCGACTGAATGGTTGCTGGGGAAATAGCTGGAGTGCACGAAGGAGCAAAGAGAACAAGAGAAAGAATGAATAAAAAGAGAAGGGGAGACCGAGCGGGGCGTCTGCCATGCAGTCCAAACCATCAGCCACTGATCCGCCTTATTGATTCAGCCTAATGAAAAGTGAAACTAACGATTTGTAGGAGAGCAGGAAGTCAGTGAGGAGAAGAGAGGAGAAGACAAACTGCAGCATGACTTTCTGTGGCTGGTGACTCCCCCTTGCAAATGCATATAAGTAAATGTGCTTATAGTTACTGAGAGGTAAAAGTATCTGTTGTGGCTGCACCTTCCTACTGGGCTTCAGTAAAATATCACTGTCTTGTGTTTTAGCCTGTACGTATCCACTTTTTGAATGTCAAAGACAGAAAAGAAAATAAGTGTTAATTCAGTTTTAATCACAACATGATAAAAGGTGATGGATAATTGATTTGATCAATTTAGGTGTGATACTACCTTCACATGGTGGCATTTAAGCTATGCTCCCTCATACCACAGCTTTTACTTTAATTTTTTATCTTTGAGAATTTTCAAATAACCTTAGAATTTTACATAAAACATTCCGCTGTAGAGAAGAAAATGCAGTACGTTGTAGTTTACAAAGTATATTCTCTGTATTTGCTGAATTTTGGCATTTTTGGAGTTTCATTTTGTTTTGCCTTTTGTTCCCTAGTTTGTTAGAGGTTTGTCTCATCATTGTAAAAGTCCTTAAGGCTGTGTCTGAAAATGTTGTGAAGAGCATCTGTCTTTATGATTTTTTTTTTAAATGTATCAATTAAAATACCTTGAATAACTATTAATTATCACACCTCACACAGCTTTTGTTTCCAGCTTGGATGCAAATCATTATGAAGCTGGCACTCACTTGACTGTGAATTCCTGTGTCTTGTAATTTAGAACATGTTTCATGCCTTAATTTGACAATAAATGCAATTTCATTGGACATTTTGCAAGTACTCTTTCAAATACATTGGCTCCAAATTATTCAACAAGAGAAAAAAATCTTAACAAATCTCACGAAGTAGATGTTCACTAAATGAAACGAGACAAGGCAATTTGACAATAGTTTTTAAAAAATAACACAAGCTAAAGAATTATTAAATGGAGAATAAATCAGTCCATGTTTCAACGGTCCATACATTGCAGTTTTTATGTTTGTCTTCTTAGGTTGTCCTGATGCCTCAGAAGTACAGGAAATGCTGCTTTACTGTGTTTTTCAAAGAAGAATGATGGTTTCATGAATAAATACTGTGTTACAAACTTATTTATTTAACTTTAAGTATTTAACTTTTCCGTTCATGTTTGACAAGTCAGAATATTTTAGATTTTGAAGTAGAGATGATCAAAGGCTGACCAGAAAACTTAAGTTGAGCGCAGATAGGACTCTGTGATGTAAATGTTTTAGTGCTATGAGCCAGCTGCTAATCTCTACCTGGTTTATCCCTTGTTTATCACTTCCCAAAATGCTGCTATAAAGCATATTACCATATTAGCTTGTCAAGAGTCAGTCAGCTTGATGAGCAGTCTTTACTAGGAAGCAGTGGTATTTTTAGTGTTTGTGTCACTCTGCTTTATTGTGATAATGATATTTTATAAATTATGAAGTTTAATGGCAGCAACTTACAACCATAAATGGATTGTGATGGATTTTAGAATCTTCTTGAAAAGAAACCATTTATTTCTGTTAAATTTGGCCTTTTTACTGTATCAGTCATCTGCTTGTTGTACTGACTTCTTCCTTTTTTGGATTTATTGGTGTTTGGCAAACCAACTTAAATGTGTAATATTACCACCAACTGGGTGTGGACTGGGAGACTAAACAGGAGAAAACAACAACAACAAAAACAACAACAATGATTCTTTTATCTACATTTGTTTCTTTTAAGCAGCATACAGTGGCATACCTGCAGATCTGGCTCCATCTCCACAATTTACAACAGTTCATGTTAAATCTCCATCGCAAGCTGTTATTTATTTATTAGCAGAACAATAAAACATTGTTTTCTGGATCTTTACATTTCATTGTGCCAGCATACAGAAGCAGTACAAGAACCAATTCCCCAACTGTTTTTCTGTGCACAAAACAGCAATGAGAAATGGAAAGTCTTTTTTTCACCTATTTGGCTTACTGAGGGTGAGTTTATCACTTTCTCCCAAAAGGTAGAATAGAGGGTGTTTGTTTAATCCTTTGCCAAGCAAGATGACTTCTGAAGGCCCTGCCAAGGAGAACTTCAGGCTGACGTATACGAATGGTAATGGAGAAAATATATGCAAGTCCTGTGTCAACGCAAACTCCAAGCTGTCAATTACTTGTCAGTGTGTGACAGTGAGTCTATTGACTGGGAAGATGGCTATGGCGACACACACCTACAGTATGGTCACACATGGATAGAAATGCACAGGAAAATATACACACAACACACACACCCTCAGATTTACTAGCATTCACACACACACACACACACACACACACACACACACACACACACACACACATACACACACACACACATGACTTCTCTTTTCCTTACCTGACAGCGGAATAAATCTACAGTAAAAGTCTCTCCTGCATCTTTCATAACTCAATATCAACCTAAACTCCTCTGTGTGCCATTTCAGAGGAAACTCTCCTCACTGACTTTGATAAGTTTGGAAATAACATAACACAAATATTTACTCCCTTAGCTGTCATAGAATAGTTTTTGTATGCTTTCCTGCTTTCTGCTTTTCACCTTAATGATTAGCTAACTTGTGAATGAAAGAGAATCAATTGAATGGAGGCAAATGTTCAGGAAGACTGACCTTACTAACCCATCTACTTCCAAGAAAATAAGGCATATGATTTTATTTAACCTTCACCTACTGCACCCAGCTGTCAATGAAGGAAGAGAAAGAGGATAGATAACACTGATTACATCAACACTCACAAAGGATACCAGAGGTCCCTCTTTGAAAACCTCCTAGAACTAAACCGGCAGTAAACTTAAACCCATAAAAACATTTGCGCAGCTTGCAGGCTATATCCTCAGATGCCAAAGGAAAAATCAAGGTCTTGTGAATTAGTCATGAGGGAAGAGAATGGAGGGTTTCAGGTCCAAAAACGACCCCTGAGGCCAATTATACCACTCGTAGTAAGTTGGCACTGCTTCAGACCTTTGCTCTAATCTTTTTACCTCAGTTTAGGAAACACTGGATTGGGGGAGAGAGACCACTATTGTCTGATTAAGGACAAAAAGAAAAAAAAAATGTCCTAAGTGTATACATGTAGCAGTCTATTCAACAAGTAAAGATGTGTCACATTAAATGTGATGGCTCCTGATTCTTATGTAAATTAGTGTTTGACAGTATTTTCAGTTTCAGAGTTTGGCCATTATCCATTTTTTAAGAACATGCTACTTTATCAACTAACTAAACTGTTCTTTGTTTGCTATAAATTTAAAGAGGTCAAAATTATTCTTTACATTTTTTGACAAGTTTTCAAAAACATTTTTTTTCCCATGATCTGTTTAATTTTAGTGTTTACTTTATGAGTAAGTCCTATATTTTTAGCTTCCATCATTGGCTTCCACATTCAGAAGTCCTAGTCCAGAGTTGTAGCTTGTGTCCTAATTAAAATGTTGCCTTGATTTGAACCGACTATACCTGACAAACAAATATGACAACATTGGTGGGGATATTTACAACAAAAATCAGCTTTAACCTTTGTACCTATTATCCATCCAGTGCTGTGTATGCTTGAAATTACCTTTTTTACCGATTGCTTCTGTTCATTGACACATTTTCCAGGTTTATTTCTTTAGTTTACGTTTGACTTATGCTAAGAGAACCATATTTGACGGGAACACTTGTTCAATAATTAAAGTGGGATTTATGTGAAGATTTTTCAGGGAACAAAACTGAAAGACCTTCCCCAACATCTGTCAAAATGAAAAAGCATTCATGAACACAATGTGATGCTGGTTGTATAACAAACATAATTGATAGCATGCCATTTGAATGAACCATTGTGGGCAAGATATTTGTTTTCCCTTCCCCTTGCATTGTTAATATTTTGGACTCACGCTTCGGCAACAATATTCATGTGCACAAAGACCCAAGGGTATCCTTTGTTCTTGTTGCTTCCAACTGCCAACGCTGAATCAGCCATTTCAGTGGATAAGTCGGAATTCATTATTTCTCAAGGATCATGCTGCCATCTTTTTAGTAATGGAAATTAACTTGAAGGGCATGGTATGAAAGACAGAACAGGCTAGGAGAAAAGTAAAAGTAATTGAGGAGGTTTAACTTTGCATGCTGAGAACAAAAACTACATCATATTAACATTGAACTTTGTCCTTTTATAAAATGTTTGATAATCCTTAAGTGCTTAACATACTTTTATGGTAATGTATAGAAAGACAGATGCTCAACTGCTTTTCTTGATTTAGAGAAAGATAGTAATTTTATGGACTAATGGTTTGGTCTCATTTTACAGGTATTGTGGATTAACTGAATAATTAAACTACTTCTTAAAAAACCCTGCATAAAACAACTTTACCCAGGGGTAAATTTGTACTTAAAAACAATTCAATTCAGTTTCAATTCAGTTTATTTATATTGATCCTTTGTACGTGACGTCATGCTCTTCAGAAAGCGGCCCAGTCCGCCATGATGGACGTCAGAACAGCCTGTGCTCTCTTGTAAAGCTTGTCAAAAAACACAGTTGGTCACCTAATATCACTTTTATTTAGTTGATTTCACTGTAAAAATAGTCATAGGGTGTTGCATGGTCAGCTGGACAAACAGACAAGGATGCAAACCAGACTTATTTTATTGTTTAACTTTTATTGAAGAAAGATGATGGCAATGTATAGCAGCTTTCCGTCAATCATAAGGACCTTGGTGTATTTGCGGATTTGCAGTTAACACTTTTTACCAGGTAAGAAGATTAATGTTCATATATTTTATAAGATTAGTAAGATGCAACTAAACATTGCATTATGGAGAAGATAAGTGTCTAATTAGTAACCATGGAGAAAGTGCCCCACCATTCTGTAGCTTAGCATATACGAAAAAACAACTGATAAGGATCTAGACCTTCATACACTTTTCAGTCTCCTCTGGTGTAAGGGGAAACGGCATGTATGACATTGTGGTATAAATTACGTGGTGTGAATTCAGGAGAAGAAGGCAATTTGATCAAATAGACGTCAGGAGGGAGAAGCTATGGATCGGTTTCTTAGCTAGCTATTTTTAACTTTTGTAAATACTGCTGTCTATGAGCCCCAACTAGGTGTGATATGTTCACAGACAAATTGACTTGACTTAAACAAGTAAAAACCTATGGCTATAATGGCAAAAACAATTTGGGAAAACAATCGCAGTCACTCTGTTTAATACTCCCATCTGTCACATCCGACATCTGTCATGGTGCCTCGCGTGATTAAGTGACATAGTGGCAAAGGGTCAATGGCACCAATTGACATGACACCATGGCAATATTGCTCCACCCATCCAGGAGTGTAACTCAGGAAGAGAAGAAGGAGAAACTGACATTTAAGCCCAAGCGTCTGATCTAAAAAGATTCCAAATAAGGAGTGCTAAATTGCTTTTGCAAAAAATAAATCTGTTTCATATGAGCCCGTAAAGGAACTTTGGGGGGTTGGTGATGGGGGAGTATTTTTATTTTGTTTTTTCTTCAATATCCCTTTAGCTACTTGATGGTTTTCTGCTCTCTGGTGGCTGTTAGAAATCATTTTCATTTGTTAAATAAAATAATGCGATATCAAAGTTTGATCATGGTGTTTTTCATTTTGGTTTTATTGCATAAATATTGTCAGCAGTCTGGCTGCAGTAATCTGTCCCACAAAGACATATTTTGCCCACACAATTCATGGAACATGCGGCAGACAAAAATACTCTGTGCCACTTTTCTAGGCTTTAGACCCACAGCACCTAGACATAATAAGGATGTGCCGGAATGTGATGATGCGCTGAAATTATTAGGTAGTCCTACTGTGCAAAATTGGCATTGCTGTAAGATATTTATCATCTATTTATAGTTATTATTATTATGTTATTTTATTTTCTTATTTTTCCAAATATTTGACCAGCAATGCTTTCTATCACTGTATCTGTGCATCATTCTCGGCATAGTTGTGTCAGACACATTTAGCTCTTGCAAAAAGCAGGTGAGTAATTAGTACATAATCAATCTTGTGAAAATCTGAACTATGTTTTAATCATGTATGTCTGGCTATGTATCAATATTTGTATCTCATGCCTGAAAAGTTTCTGCTTTACAAAGAAACTGTATCTATTTGTTGCCACAGCTCACATTTATTGTTTTGGACCCAGCCTGAGGCAGTAATATTTGATTTAACCATCAGGTATATGATGTAATCATGACATGATTCGTGATTTACTTGCAGTTACCTTCATACAGACGAACATGTGGTAGTTATAAAGGCGATCACTTTTGTATTCAGCTGCTCATGAGGCAGCAGGCATTTATCCATCTTTTACATTTTTCCAGACTCCATTTGTTTTGGAAATGAAATAAACTCTATTCTGTCCTCTAAATGCCCTAGATAAAGTGTGTCTTAAATGCATGTTCCCCACTGACAAATTTAACAGTTTTTTCCTGTGCATTTTCACTATTTTCTCTATGACTACAGCACATTCATAATGATAAACCCTAACATGTTGTTGGAGGTTTGGATCCTCCAGGTAAGGGGCGTTTCACTTCGGACAATTTGAAACCTCCGACTGGTCAGTTGCTGACAAACCCACTGGGTTAATAAATAAATCAAATTGACTTAAAAATAATTCTAACAAAACCCACCAGATTGCATCGAGTCACTGACTTGCAGCATTCACTCTTCCTAGATGAGCATGTAGTGGCAGTAGACAATCGCTTGCGTTGTGTGGTTGAATTTATAGCAATCCCTAATCCTGAGCATGCATAAAGCGAGAGTGGAGAGGAAAAACTCCCCTTTAACAGGCATAAACCTCCAGCAGATCCTGGCTCAACACGAGCAGCCATCTGCCACTACTGACTGGGGTTTTGAGAAGGCAGAGCAGATACACACAGAAAAAAAAGAACTGATGTAGGAGTACTTTTTTGTTAATTAAAAGAAGAAAGTTAATAGCAGAAGAGGAGGATCAATTAGTTGTTGTCAGTTTTACAGTTAAACAAAACACTGGACCAGATGTGGTTTCAATGGAGAGACAAAAAACTGAGAGAAAACATGAAGTTAACAGTTGAAATAAGAGCAAATAATGCAAACTGGAGATTGATAGAAGAAGAAAGTAGCAGAGTGAGGAAAAGTTGTCAGTTTGTCCTCCAGCAGCCTAAGCCTATAGCCGCATAACTACAGAGACACCTCAGGATGACCAAACCCACCAGAATGAGGCATGAGAGAGGCAGAGCCAGGGAGAACCGTCTTTCCAGACTGCATTCTTTCCTGCCTGATCAGGCCGTACTCGCTACCTCCCCCTACTCCCTCAGTCATCCAACAGCTAGGCAGTTGAATCTTGATGCTCGATGAGAAACACGGAAGGCGACATCTGGTTACCAAGCTACCCAGACGATGCTTGTGATCTTTAAATCTAAGAAATATCACTGTTTTTAACTATAAGCTTCATCAAAAAGCTAAACTTTAAGCCTAATCTTAAAAGTAGACAGGGTATCTGGGACGGAAGCTCCGAGCTGGTGCCACAGGAGAGGAGCCTGATAATGAAAATATCTGCCTCCCATTCTCTTTTAAGAAATTCTAGGCCCTACCAGAAAACCTGAGATCCTAAACATAACCTTCTGAGAATAAAGTGCTCTGTTAGGAATGTATGGAACAATCAGAGCTCTGCTGTACGCTGGAGCTTGATTATTAAGGGCTTTATATGTTTGAAGGAGAATCTTAAATCCTGTTCTGGATTTAACAGGGAGCCAATGAAGAGCTAAAATAAGAGCGATATAATTTCTCTACTGCGCTTCACCAGTAAAAGAGAGAAATTACTCACTGACACTTTATAAGTATTCAAAATTTGCACTATTTTTAGTTGAGTTTACACTGATACATGTGCATGCATGGACTCTCTCCAGGTTCTCTGGTTTCATCCCACAATCCAAGAACATGAATGTTAATTTAACAGGTGATTCTAAATTCATCTTAAAGGAGAGTTTGTGGGTGTGCATGGCTGGCATGCGAGTTGGCTCTGTGGAGGGCTGGCAAGCTGTCCAGGGTGTATTAGCCTCTTGCCTGTGTACTTGCTCCAGAAACCCCTCTAATGAACATGATCTAGACTACCAGAGAGAGAAAATGAGTGATATTGGTTGAATTTACAGAGTATATACTGTAGTGTATAGTGCAGTTGTATGGAGACTAAATGAAACAACAGCTACTTTTTCTCTCCTCTAAATACAGTAAAAAGTAATGTGACAGGGAGTAACATAAAACTTCATGAGTGCTATAGTGCATAACTTATAGTTCATACACTGTAAGAAAATGTTGCTAAATTGTAACGATCACAACTGAATGTGTTTAGATTTAATTTGATCTATTACAAAAAAAGATGCACCCGTTAAAACAAATGTTCATGTTGACTTTCTCCCTTTTTCAAAAAAAAAATTGTAAAACAATAATTTGTTTAATTATGAAGATATTTGAGAGAAAGAAATATATCAGAATGAGTGTTCATGGTTTCATTACTAAAAATGGTTGGTTTTTACAGGATTGATTTGATTCAAATGGATCATCCAGAATATTAAAATGAGAGTGTTAAAACATCATAAGTAGTTCATATGTTTCCTTCAGAGGATAACTGTCTTGGCATCTCCATTTATTATGAATCCAGATTAGTTGGTCCTGGAGGCCGAAGCTAACAGCCTAGTTTAGAAGAGGACAAAAACTGAGGCAGACTTTGACCATGCTAAAAAACTCCAGTCCCAAAAATAACATAACAGTTTATTCAAACTCTATTTTTTCAATGCTTGATTATTAACTACAGGGCAAAGAAAGGGAGGAGGCAGTGCATCACAAACGACCATCTTGTGTGTTACTCTACAGAACTTTTGATGCATTTCAGGTCAGATAAAAATAAGGAGTAGCCATGAAAAATATTATGATGGTTTAAGTTAATTATATTTTATTAATTCTTAGGGTAGATAATCCTTTTCCACCATGTTTTTCACACTGTAAGCTCACTGGTGCCACACAGCCTTCCAGCTCTGTTTCTAATGTCAATAACTATTGGTTTCTTCAAAATTAATCTTCCAGTGCAAACAAGGTAACAGTTAAATAAGAAAAGTTCATAAAATAGTATTGACAAACTGCTTGCGATCAGAGTTGTTATAAAATAGTAGTCCATTTTGGTCTTGGACCATCTCATCCTACATTTAACCTTCAGCAGCAACTAATCTGGATTTATACCAAGAACGCCATGAAAGTTATTCACTGGAGGTAAAATGTTAAACTCCTTAAAACATTTTACCAGAACCTCACTTCAAAACTATAAATATAATACTTAAAATAAAAAGTACAATGTGATATAATCACTTCTTATGCTGTAAAGCTGATGCCTCAATCTAGCTGTGTACTTGTATAATTGTGACTCCCCAAGTTTACCATAAAAGCAAAAGAAAATCTCCAATGGAAAAGTAACTCAATTGGAGTGAGAAGTGAATCTAAAAGAGCTATATCCCCTTTACTATAGTGCCTTTAAAAACCTTCTTAGTCTTATTAAGTTTTGTAGCCTTTTCCCTAAGTAACCAAATCCCTTTTGGCTAAAGTTGGGCTAAGCCTCACATATTAGTCTTATAAACTCATATAAGTGGAGATAAAGTGTCCTAAACTACAGGCCTTCTTGAAGAAGTCTGACTGTAACATTAATATTTCACTGTTTTTTTCTGTTATGTTCTCTGCAACTCGAGACAGGAAGATAACTACATCTATGATATCAGAGAGTCTGGGAACAGGTGCATGATTATGGCTGACAGATTGCATGCAGGATTTTTTTCTGTCTATCTCTCTACATTTTTGCCAAAGGAGAAAAGATGATGTGAATTCATCTGTGCTCTATACGACAACAGCTCCGACTGTGTACAGGTGTTGAACTCATTTCGAATTTGCTCTCCATACTAAATGCCATTGCCTTGGCTATAAATGTAACAGCTATTGGTAAACTATCTTCTTGCACTTACAAAACTTTTTAAAAGCAATCGGGCAAATAATTGGCAAGAACCGAAAACAAGAAGCTACTATTTTTAAAAATGTAATTTGGAATCCGAAACGTGGAGCTGCTGCCTCCTCACTTTTAAACTCATACACACATCCAGGACTGAAAACTATAGCAACAACGTGGTGAGCAGCAACCTCACAATCTGTGCTGAGTGTTGTCTGTATCTACACATGGCTAAGCTGCGTTGAAGCAAGTGTTTATCAGCTCTGGCATCTCCTCATTTTGTCTTCATCCTTTGTTCGTTTATTTCAACTGGTGCTATTTATAGATGTCAAGGGTATTACTACCAAAAACCCTCTACATTCATTAAAATGTACTAATTGGGGGTAAGGGAAGTTCTGACCCCACTATTTAAAGCCCAGACTGCCCCAAAAGATGACAAATACCATATTGGGGAGAGTGAAAAACTTTTATGGTTCCTGCTACCTGTATTAAGACATTTAAGATGAAAGTATTAAAATATGTAGAAAGAAGTGAGGAAGAATCTTGTATGAGGAATTCAGACCCTGAAACTGGACTTGTTGAACCTGCACTTATATTAACCTCTTACTGCTGTCCATCAAATTTGCTGAAAAAAGATCTTCTGACTTTGTGGTGTCACTATCAGCCGATCCAATGTAAAAATGTAACATCTAATCAGTTTTATGTATCCTTTTCAGAGTTACTTAATTGCATTCTCCAAATTGTCTAAGGACCAGTTCTAACTTTTCTAACACTTTCTTTTAGATACACATTTGCTAAGTGCCATTAGCAAGCTCTTTCTGTATGTTTATAGCCTTCATTTCTGGAGATGAATAAAGAACTATTTAACTTATTGAACTACTGAGTTAAAAACTTAAATCAGATGCAAACTTTGGTGTTGTATTTTTCAGCTGTAAAGTCTTTTTAGAAGTTCACCAACAAAGTGCTTGTTCAGTAGTATTTTCTGTCACCCGGACAAGGAAAACACCTGTCAGGCTGAAAATCGATGAAAATTTGTTTTCAAAAAGCTAATAAACATTCCTTTACTCTGGATCAGATCCATTATATTTGTATTTTGTAGCCTTTAGTTCAAATTCAACATTTTATTGTCATGTGCACAGTAGAAGAATGTTTCCTTGTGCAATGACAAATTTACTTTGCTGTCTGTAAGAATGCCCATTGAAAAGGTAAAAGGTAAGAAATATAAAAATAATTTATAGGAATATAGCAAAACTTAATATAACAGTACAAATCAACAATATATATATATATATATATATATATATACAAATCAAGTATAAGCAGATTGTTGGTGGTGCGAATGTGTAAAAAATGTATTAGCTCCCACTTTATTAACTGTTATGGAGTAGCAGTGGGAAAGAAAGAGTTCTTGAACCGAGTGTCAAGTCAAGTCAAGTTAATCTGTATAGCACATTTCAGCAACAAGCAATAAACATTACATTTTGTCAAATGCCATCAAATATGTTTATCAGTGTTCAGTGGTTCTGCATTTCATACTTCTTCTTCTGTATTTCCAGCCTGAAGAAGATGAAGTGTATATTGGGGGTGCGTGGGGTCTTTGATAATGGAGCCAACTCTCCTAATGCTCTGCAGAGGGGGGGAGTGGAGTCCTGATGATCCTCTCTGTAGGCGTTTGCAGTCCATGACAGTGGTACTGCCGTACCACACAGTGATACAGCTGGTTAAGATGTTCTCAACAATGGAGCTGTCAAAATTCCTGAGGATTTCAGTTGACATGCCAAACTTCCTGAGCTTCCTCAGAAAATACAGCCACTGTTGAGCAAGTGTCCAGGTAAAGTCCTCGCAAATGTGCGCCCCCAGGTATCTGAAAGTGCTTATGCTCTGTGCTGCAAGCTCTCTGAAGAATAGTGACTGATGAGGTCTCCTCTCCTTCCTCATATCCACTATCAACTTCATCTTATCTGTGTTGGGGGTGAGGTTGTTGTCCTCACACCATAGCACCAGATTTGCCACCTCATCCCCGCCGATGATACGTCAGAGATCCCAAAACAAGCAAAGGATCACACATCCATAAGGCTGTCAGTTCATTCATTCATTTATCTAATGTTATTTTCTGTCATCTTCTAATTTTATATAGAAATAAACCAGTCAGTAATACCTCTCTAGATCATGTATGTTAACGTAAAGAAAACATTGTAACTGTATTGCTGTTTAAAATTCTTAGAAAAGACAGAAAACACTCAGGATCATCTTAAATTACAGGATAAATACTACCTTTCCAAATCTGTTTACTTATGTATCACTTTCCTGCTGTTATCAGTGGTGCAGAAATTTGAATGAAATTTTAAAGTATGTTATTTTTTCCCTCCATTTAAATATTCTCTGTAAAACACATCATGTAAATTCCACAAGATGTCAGAAACATTTATCAGATATTTTGGTCCATATTGAAATGATCTCATTTCACAGTTGCTGCATTTGTCAGCTGCAGATCCAGGATGTGAATGCTCTATTCCAACGCATCCCAAAGATGCTTTATTAGACTGAGATCTGGTGTGTGGAGCCTGTCAACAGTGAACCTATTTAAGGTTCAAGAAGTTTTAAGCTTTGTTACATGATGCATTATCCTATTGGCAGGAGCCAACTTTTGATGTTATCTATGTGGTCATAAAGGGATGGATGTGGCCAGCAAGAATATTCATTTATGAATATGCTACTTGTTGCAAGTAAGAAAGCTATCGCTAGAAAAGGGTGAAAAGTAGAGTCCACTACCATTGACGACTTGATAAACCCTTTCGGTCAGATTTCCTTTAAAAATTCTAAAAATTCAGTTCAGGACTCAAAACTTTGTCTTGTGATTGATGGTATGCTTCCTTTGTTGTCTGTTGATGTATGTTTGATTTCATATACTGAAAATACATAAAAAAAAGAAAAACAAAGAACATTCAGTTAGGCTGTGATATTTAAATGATGCTCAGTAGGTAGTAAGGGATCCAAAGTGTGCCAAGGAAAATCCCCCACACCATTACACTGCAAACGACCTAAAACATTGATACACAATGGTATGGGTTCATGCTTTCTTGTTTTTGCCAAGTTCTTATCCTATCAAATGAAATCAAGATTCATCATCAAATTGTACTCCTGTTATCGTTCAATTTTGGAGAACTTGTGGAAATTCTAGTTTTAATGAGGCGAAGGCTCAAGGTGTTGTATGCTCGGTGATGGTATTCTGCATACTTTGGTTGTAGCAAGTTGGTATTTGAGCTACTGTTGTCTTTATATTAGCTGGAACCATTCTGTCCATTCTCCTATGAACTCTGGCATCAACAAGGTGTTTTGGTCTACCCAACTGCTGCTGCTAGCCAGTTTTCTCATTGTTGGACTATTCTCTGTGAATCTTGGATTGTTGTGTGTAAAAATTTCAGAAGATCAACAGCTTTTTTTTTTTTTAGAAATACTCAGACCAGCTCATCTGGCAACAAGAACTATGCCACATTCAAAGTTCCTTAAATAACTATTTGTGTGAAAAAGCAATTAAACAGCTGTACCCAACAAAGTGGCCAGTTTGTGTAGTTAAATAACTGGCTGGTTTAAATGCTTTAAATGAATCGGAGCACTATGAAGACAATGTCTGACGACACAGAGTCATGTGTCGTTTATGCTCTATAAACCTCTGGACTGAATATTATATATAAATAGCAGATACTCAGATAAACATCGTAAGACTCCAGTAACTTAAAGATCATACCCTTACTGTATAGGTCTGCTTTGACATTCTAGAAAAGTAGTTGACCCACCCTGTTGTTGCAGTATATCTGCACCATGCTCTCAGCTTCCGGCTAAACTGTTTCTGATTATCATCTACAACTCCTTTATAAGAGCAAAATGAACTAGACTTTGTCGGATTTGCTTTTTATGCATTCATTTACTCATTCTATTTGTGTGTGTGTGTATGTGTGTGTGTGTGTGTGTGTGTGTGTGTGTGTGTGTGTGTGTGTGTGTGTGTGTGTGTGTGTGTGTGTGTGTTAATTTGCACACATGTGGCTGTGAATGCAGTAGTTGTCAAACAGATGCACAATGACAGCTCCCAAAGAGGGATAGTGATCTGGGCCAGTGAGCCAAACATGCCTCACGTCTCCACCTGTGCTGGGCATTCCTTTTCTCATCTTCCTTTTTTCTTTTTTTCTGATTTATCTATCAGAAACTTCGCAAGCTGTTGCGATGGGGTGACAGGTAGTCTGCTCAAGCATTCTTCAGAAATATACAAGTCAGGAAGCTCATTGCTGAAGCACCACATTACAACTGTCATACGATGCCTTCTTCTACCAGCCTCCTTATGAGGAGCCCGCTCTCATTCATTTGCTTCCAAATTGTTTTTCGTCCTCCTGTGCTCGCACTCTTGCTAAGCAGGGAATGGTCTCAATATTCCTACCATCTGATTCGGTGGAGCTCTTCCAGCACTAGTTCAGTCCTGAAGATCCCAGCAGGTTTGCCATCAGCAGCATCAATCTGAAAGCAGATTTTTCACCCACCGTATTGGAGGTAATCTGCTTCCTCATATACACGCCAGTTTTATATTTTTGTGGTGTGAAATTATTATGTTTCACAAATAAAAAGGTGGTTTTATGGTCCCCAAGGGTTTATCCATGCCCCTCTTTGAGGTGGCGAACTTACCACTTTGCTTCTCTGACTTAATTACACATTAATATGCTTTGGTTTCATTTATGGAAATCTTTGATTTTGCACTAAAAGTAAATGATAACGAAGCTCAGTCTATCTGACATCACTTTCTCTTTTTTATGTGAAGAGCCCAATTCAAAGTTTATAGTTAGATATGTCTAAGATAAAAAATAATAGAAGTTCTTAAGACAAGGAATGGCTAAGACATTTTTTTTTTAACTCTTAAGAATAAAATACAGGAATATATCTAACAAAAATACTAGGATAGGCTGATGTAATAGTCTGGTTGTGACAGACCAATTTGGATTTTTCTCTTTAGAGAGAGAGAGAACAAAAATGACTGCTTGAAGCTTGTAACTCACCATGACATCTCTGATCCAGAGAAGCCACTGAATCTAAAGACAAATCAAAATATGTGACCCTATTAAGATCTTTAAAATGATTAAAGTAATGAACTCACTGTATCTGGGAGCTGTTTTTCTTTAGCTAAGACACAAACCTTACATCTTTGATTATTACCGACAGGCACATCTTTTGTGGCAGCTCTGCAGTCTGTAATCTTTGATTTGTATAAAACCTGTAATCACAGTAATACTTGCAAAACCTGATTTCTGTGGGTGAATGCCCACAGGTTTCATGTAGAATGAAAATTGTGAAAGTGTTGAAAGGGATTTCATTATTATTCTTCAGAAAAAGAAAAAAAGAGAAGTCAGTGAAGCAGGGTTAGCAGTGAGTCAGCCCTGTAATTAAAGAGGAGCGATCAATCTGTACCACTGACCACACTACTTATGCCAAGTCCATTGAATGGCTGCAGTAAAGAGCTAATTTAGAACCATTAGGGACTGCCAAGTTTGCAAACAGCCCAGTAATGATGATGGCTGATTCAAGTTCAAGGCTTGGCCTCTGTATAACAGTCAGACCTGGCAGTCGTAGGAAGGGACCTGCGAAAGATCTCAGATGAAGAGAAATATCTTTTTTTAATTATTATTTTCTTTTTTTCCAGTCATTTGCCTGTTCATTGGATGTTGACTTATTGAGCAAATCCTTCCCATTTTCCTGCCTGACCAATTCTTGCATCTTCCAAGGAGAGTTAAAACACAAAAATGTCCCTGTTTTTTAGGTGATCACAAGTGTATTCCTATGTGGTATTCAAACTCTTTCCCATTTTGTTAATGTCCCAACCATAAGGTTCAGTGTAAATGACAATGGATTTTCTTTTTTTATGTTAGAACAACACAGAGTAGCACATAACTGTGAAGTGGAAGAATTATGACACATGGTTTTCAAACTGGATCGTCCAGACTGAGAAACACACATGAAAAGATCAATATGGTCATCAACCTAAATTAAAAGAGATTATTAATTTAATTAGGGAAGTACCCAAAAGGCTGGAGGAGCTGGAGAGATCCACAGCCCAGGTAGGACAATCTGTCAATGAAACAACTATATGCTGGCCTAACAAATCTTGATAAGAAATCAGGATAAGAAATTCTGTTATCAGTTTTCTACAAGCCATGCAGGAGACACAGAACTTATTTGAAAGAGGTTTTTGCCTACATGAAAAACACTATATGTGGGGAAAACTAATAGTGGACATGTCCTTGAACACACTACCTCCACCATGCAACATGGTGGTGCCAGCGTTGAGCTGTGGAGATGCTTTTCTTCAGTAGCCACAGAAATGTTGGTTAGACTTAAGGGTAAGGTGAATGAAGTTTGATACGAGGTAATTCTTGAAGAAAACCTATTGATTGAGACTGAAGATGAGGTTAACCTCTGCGATGGACTGGCAACCTGTCCAAAGTGTACCCCGCCTCTCCCCTGAAGATAGGCACCAGCTACCCTTGCAACCCTGCAAGGATAAGTGTGATGCATAATGGATGGATGAGTTTCACCTTCCAACAGAACATCAACCTTTAACACAAGCCAGAGTTACAACAGAATCATTTAGATCAGACACGTCCATCTTCAGTCCTCAAGGGCTGGTGTTCTGCATGTGTTAGATGCATACTTGCTTGAACACAGCTGATTCAAATGACTGAATTGTCTCTTCTTAACATGACTTCAAGTTCCCCAGATGTCTGGTACTGAATCAATCATTTGATCCAGGTGTGCTGAACCAGAGCAACATGTAAAACATGCAAGACTCTGGCCCTTGAGGACTGACTTTGGACACCACTGATCAAGTATATTCATCTGTTAGAACAGACCAGTCAAAGTCTAGATCTAAATCCAACTGAAAGTATGGAGCAATTCTCAAAAATGGATGTTCACAGATGCCTCCCATCCAGTCTGACTGAGCTCCAGCGTCTTTGCAAAGAGCAAGGGACAAAAATATACAGTCTCATTGTAAAGCTTGCAATGACATACCTCAAAAGACTTGCAGCTGTTCACAGCAAAGGATATTTCTAAATGGAAAAAAGTTCAAGGGGTATAAACACCTTGGCACAGTATTTTCCATTTCGATAACAGTCTTTTGCAGGCCTTCTCAGTTGAGACCACTGGTACTCTTTCCACAGGACCTTAAATACAATGAAGGACAGTAAGATGTGGTGGCAGCCAAGTCAAGTCCCTCTTCTCCAAGTGTTTTGCTGGCATTGAGCCCTCCACTTCCACAGTGACAGCATTATTTCTGCCTTTGACTTTCATGTAACTCCACTACATCTGAGGAGAAATAGTGAAGCAGAAAATTTACAATGTTCTTGTGTGCTTAACTTCACTGTTCCTGAAAAGGAAAGGTAAGATACCTTGTAACTGAGACTAAAGGCTAAAAGGAGGCATATAGACTTAACTATGCAATGAAGACATAACCAAGTTCATTAGTGGTGTTGCTTTCAGAAGCTAGCACCTTCATACAGACACCAATATGTGTTAACATGCCTGAGAGATATTTTTTTCTCCTTGGAGAGAAAGGATAAAAAACTTGTGATCTCACCTTTCCTTGGAGCTTTGAGCACTTTGAGCAATAACAGGAAAATCATCCTGCCTGAATGTGCGCTATTCAAGGCAGAGTCCTATCAGTCACTTACTGTCAGACTCTCCTATCTAATCTTCCCCTCTCCATATGAAAGCCTTTATGGCTGCCTTATATGCTTGACATTTAATTAATGTTTCAGTCATGTGTGCTCGAGAATGCTGACAGCAAGCCGATATCTCTGGATCTTTGCAATCAGCTGTCATGGAGTGAGCCTCACTTTTATTTTGTCAGGAGTTCTGCCTCATAATGCTGTTCTCATGCTCCTTGTCTCATTTGCATACCAAGCAGGGACTAGATCGTTAGCATGAGAATAAACTAATAGGATCCTCCTCATGACGCTCTTTCCAATTGACGATGAAAGAACAGAAGGTGGCCACATTCTCACAGAGATTCTTTCCTCTTTGCAAAGATCAGCATGCTCACTTGTCTGACCTGCTTGTTTTGACCTGGGATTCCTCCGCCTCTCCCACCCTTTACATATTAATGAAGAGAAGATGAAAGGGAGCCATGCCAGAACCAACGCTGCATCTCAAACTCGAGCACATATAGGGAACAAGTGATTCTGAAATGTCTTTGAAATAGCAGATTTGCTAGGCCAGCTGGCTGGAGTCGAAGTAGTCTGGTCTAGTCAGAGTACAGACTTCAGTGTTCCCACGCAGGTCTGAATCAGCCATTACTCATGGTAAATGTGTGGGGTTGATGGGTGTGTTTTCTGATTATTTGAGCAAGGAAACATTTCACATGGTTTTAATCAATAATGTTATGTAAGGCAAATGCATTAGTCATAACAGGCAAAGAGTGAAAAGCAACCCCCATCTACTATTCAGCTGCAGCATGAGGACAAAGATGTGCTTGTCTTTAACAAAGTACGAGAGAGGTACTTTATTCCAAAGATAATCAAATTAAAAAGTATTCTCATTGTTTTTAGCATTAAAATAGTTTCAAAGACCTCAAAGATAAGGGACATATATGTGTGTTTTCAGAGTACATACACACTGAAGTGTTCTCCAAGATGACACAGAACTAAGTATGTTTAAGAGGAGTTATCGGTAGCTAAAGACTCAGGAGTCAAGGGTGCACCTTTTGCTTCCACCTCTTCGTAAATGGTAAATGGCCAGTACTTGTATAGCACTTTATCTAGTCCAGAGGACTCCAAAGTGCTTTACACTATATTCAGTCATTCACCTATTCATGTACACGTTCACACGCTGACGGTGGTACTGCTGGTGGTGGCAACATGTCATGATCCTGTATTTTATGGTAATCTCTCTTGTCAATTCAAAGTATTTCAGTGCTCAGAAAAAAAAAAAATAAATAAATCTACCACCAAGGATGAGGAAATTGATGTGAAAAATATTACTGAACATAAAATATTATCTTTTTATCTTACTAGAATCTGGTAAATTAATAGCTTTGGGAAATTGTTTGAGTTCCTTTTTTCCTTTGGGTTCCTAGTAAGTGATGATTCATCATTATTCTCTAACACCTTTCTTAGGCAAAGTTTTAAAGTCTTCCTACTGAAAATGAGCTGTACATGTCTTTTGAGCCTTACCTACTGGATAGACTGTCTTCCAGTGCTAACAACTGTATATGGCTCAGCAATCCTTGATCCACATATAAAATAATTTTTTTTTTTTTTTTATATTTATAGAAAAAAATCTAAATCATGGCACATGGTCTCCTCTGTTGATTGAGAGAAAATCATTCAACACATTCTTGTTTTCACGCTTATACAATTGCAATTCGCTGTTTGAAGGACTAGATAACACACCTCTTTCACACCTCCTGTCTTATTCAGAATGCTGTTGCCAGACTACTAATACAATGTAGTAAGTAACCAGATGAAATACAGTTCAGATCTTGTTTTTATTTAGACTACATAATTGTGACCCTTTGCAGTCTGATTTTTTTAAACAGTCCTTTACTCAGTCCACTTTGTTGAAGGTCTGCAACAATTTATTAATTTCTTCTCTTGTATTTCACTGATATTTAGCTATATATGTCTTTCAAGCATAACCAGTTTTATAGGTCTTCCATCATATAATTTTATCCAAACAGCTGCTGCTCACTGGATATTTTCTCTTTCTTGAATCAGTCTCTGTGAACCCAGGAGATGGTTGTGCTTGAAAACCCCAGCAGATCAGCAGTTTCTGAAGTACTCCAACCAGCCCATCTGGCACCAAGAACCATGCCACATTCAAAGTCACTTAAATACCTTTTCTTCCTCATTCTGATGCCCATTATAAACCTCACCAGGCCTACATGGATAGAGCTGCTGTCATGTCATTGGCTAATTTGCTATTTGTGATCATGCCGGTGAGTGCAAATAAATGTTACATACAAACTTATATGTAAAGCTCATGTCCATGTGAATGTCAGGAACCACAGTGGACTTTCCATGTTAGTCATTTTAGTATTGCTATTAATCCTTGTAAATATAATGGGTTTTTACTAAGAAAAAGTTGGCCAAATATATCAAAGACTGTGGAGTGATTTAATAAAGACCTAATAAGTACAGAACTTTAAAGTAAATCCAGTTTTCTGACTCTGAGACAAAACTTTGTAATTTCTTTGATTATTTACTGCAAACTGAAGTAAAATTGGGGAAAGTAATACATTTTTTTAGCCAGTTTTAATTTCAGAAGTGGTAGGTGTAAAGTACTGCATATGAGCACTTGCATGGGGTGAAGTTCATACATATATCTTACCATAAAAGATTACTATATTCTCGTTTTCATTACATTCACAAACAGCCCAAATGACATTTTTTCCTCTCTTTTCATCCGTCTCAGATCTGTTTGACAGCAGATATCTCACCCATAACAACCTTCTCTCCAATCATGACGCTATTGCAGGGGAATATGGCAGCTGCTTGCAAGCCTTTGATTTCATCTTGCCCCAGATTTGCATTGTAATGAGAACTCAGGTCAATCAATAATTCACAGCAGTTTCATTTATAAAAACACAAGACAGAAAGAGGGAAGAAAAAAAAAAAACAAAAACAGATCAGCTCATGAGTAAAACAAGAACAGGACTTTGATGTGTGCCATCGGAGGCACACATGTGGTTGTGATGCTCTCCTTCTCCGTTTGTATTTGTCAACACTGAGAGCGGCACAGGAGAGGAAAGTACATGTGCGCATCTGATCAGTGTAATGGATTTGACTGACTTACATTTACCCATGATATGTACTGTATGTGTGCACAGGCTCTGCACTGAGTGTCGAGAAAGTTGATTGTTGTTTGGAGAGTCACACTGTGACTTTGGCTTCCTAAGCTTCAAACCACTGCATATAGTGCTTCTCTTTTAGGAAATACATTTTCTGACTGCAGTTTTACTCCCTCCATGGACAACCTGAGATGGAAACAACTGCTAATAATCTGTGTACTTCTGACAAAGACCTACAAGAGTCTTGTAGAGCTCATCAAGTACATGGAAACTAAGAAATAAAGAGTTAATGTTAGTTTGTTATTGATTTGTGTGTATGTGGTAGAACAAAAACGTTTAATGAAGCATATTTTAACAACTAAAGCAATGCCTCATGCTTATATGCCTCTGTAATAAACAACCTATTACAGATCACATCCAGAGCTTACAACTCCTTTTTCTGTGTTTATATGTCAAAAGTTCCCCCGGACAACCCAGTCATCGGTGGCGGACCTGTAGTGAGCCTGAGAGCTGGTGATCCTCTAAACCTGACGTGCCATGCTGACAATGGCAAACCCGCCGCCTCCATTATCTGGATCCGCAACGGAGAGGTCCTTAACAGGGCCATGTACTCCAAGGTAATCACTGAGGTATGTGTCATAACAGGTACGTAAACCAGTGAGCTGGGGGGTTGTGTATGAGATTGTTGGGAAAGTCTGCGGCCTGCTTGTTTATATTTGTCAGCAATATATGTATTTAGAATTTTTCCTCCATATGGAGTGGAATAAGAAGCATTGAACTTGTGAATGTTTTTCTCTGTAAAAATGTATATTCATTATGTATATTCATAATCAGGGTACCGACCTTAAAATCACACCAGTAGTGAAGGGCAATCCAAGGAAACCACACATGGAAATGTATTGAGCTTCCTTAGAAAAATATTTTTTTGTAATATCTCCTGCCTGGAGAAACTAGTCACATGCTTTGCTCAGGTGTGATTGTGACCTGTTCTTTTACCTAAGGTGTCCTGAAATCTTGATGGTTCTGGTTCATATCACTTTGTGATCCTTTCTTGTTTCCATATATTTTTAATTCAGCCCTTGTAGCAGATTCTCTGCATTTATCCTTCCTTCAATTATATGAAGTCTGCCATATCATATGCTAAACCAACAGCCCAACATCATGATGTTCTGACCTTTCAACCACTGCTATGAATTTTTTTTTTTTTTTTTTTTTTTTTTTTTTTTTTTTTTTTTTGGGGTGGGCAGGGGGGTGCAGTATTCCTCCTTCAAACATGGTGAATTCAATGACTTTCATGATTATATTGCCACAGTATTTTTATTCATTTGTCTACATTTGTTATGTGTCAATATTTAGCTCCAATATGCATTTTCTTTAACTGTGGACACTGATAGAGTGAGTGTGGAGAGCCCATTAAGGAGAAACTGTACCTGCTAAGTTTTCCTGATTGTTCTTTTGACTCTGCAAGAAATCTTGGGAGGAATACATTGACATGGCTTATGTTAAAATTAAGTTATTTCCACTAGCAGTTATAACATTCCAGAATGTTGAAATACATCTGCAACCAATGTTATCAGCAGATTTTGCAACAATCAGGTTGCAGAGGTGTTGAACAAACTATTTGGTTTTATCTATTGTGAGATGCTTCTTGAGAAATGGGCTAAGTTTTATTTACACTGATAGGTGGATTATTGGATTTTTTTTTTTTTTAAGTACTGAATGATTTAACTTAGTTTCCTGGCTTTTTATGACTTTTTAGCTTTAGTAAATGTTCTTAATACTTATTATAATAAATTACTTTTTTAGCAGCTTCATTAGCTTGTTCAATACATATTTTCCCCACTGTAACGACACCATAGTGTCAAAGAAATTTCCCCAACTTGGGACAATAAAGGATATTTCTATTCTAAACTATTTTTCAAATGTTTTGTATCATGCCTCAGTCTTAGGTAGGTGTTTGTCTCAGCCTTCAGTTTGCTTTTATGAAGTAATATTTCTCAAAAACACTAGCATTTGCTTCCTTCTTTGGTTTACAAATTGACTAAAACAAGCAGATGGTGAGATCATGAGACTATCAATAACTTTGTGTCTCTTTCCAGTGTTTTGATATCGTCCTACAGAAGCTTACAGGTCAGAACCCTGTTCTGATCTGCAGTGTGAAGTTCCTGAATATTTTCATGGCACAGTCTGATTCTCAGCGGCAGCTTGTCCCTAGACTTTGGATGCCACTGCATTTCAAACTATTTTCATGCTGTGGTCACATTAACCTAAACATTGGATTCACATTTATTCTCAAGGCTTAGTCATTCATTTAAATCGGTTATATTCTATTTATGTTTAAGCAAAGCACATAAAGAGGTAAGACACTTTAGGCGACTAACACCACCCCTGCCTTCCTCGTCTCCCTGTGCTGTCTCATCCCATTATTGGCTTTTTTCAAGGAGCAGATAAATGCCATTGATTGGGCTGAGGTATGGCACCAGGGCGCTTTGAATAAAGTGATTGCCGGAGGTGCTGTTTGCTAATAGTGGGCGGAGGAGCGTACTTGCTACCTTCACTTCCTCCTCAGGAGCAAAGGCAGATATGAAGACATTCAGCACTGATAGGTGATGGATGCTCGCATGCCTGCACTGAGCCTGAGTATGATTTCTCTATTGCCTAACATTAAAAAGCAATGGGTTCAATTAAACCAAGATGACTTTTCTTGGGTCCGCAGAGCAGCAGGAGGATATTTTGAAAACATAATCATCTGCTCTGATGGTCTTCTCATATTCAACAGATGAAGAGGTCTAATGTGAGCAGATGTGGTGAAGGGTTCACAAAGATGGTTTTACTGATGGTGTCATATGTAATGACAGTTCTGACCCATCCAAAACCTCATCTCTGTGACCTCATGAAAAACTATTTACTGGACCAGTGATTAAATGAAAACTGTATGATTAAATCTAACATTTGGCAACCATGTGTGTTGCTTTTAACCAAAGCAGAGAGTTGCTAAAACGATACACTGCTTATCATTAGTGAGGGTAGCTTAGGAATTTATAACTGCAATTTATAATGAAGAAGTTCACCAAAGGAGGGAAAGAAGTAGATGGAAAAAAATAACATAAATTCCAGGAAGATCAAGAATTAAATTAAGACCTTGAGCGCTGAACTATGCTGAAGAGGTCTCCACACTCACATCTGTATTGGAAAAGTACAATAAAAAATAACTGGATGAAACAATTGGAGATTCACAGAATTTTAGAATTTTGAGGATGACTTTCAATTTTTTTTTTTTTTTTTTTTTTTTATTTATTTATTTTTTTTTAATTCTTGCCCTGCTTATGCTAATGTTGTCAAATAGCATCCATACTCCTTGTCAGCGAGACCTTGTGGCCCTTTTGATTTAAAGTATGAGAGTAGAAGTTTTGTTCCCACAAGTCACTAATCAGGTCAGATCGAACTGAAAATAATTATGAGCTAAAATTTCTATATTTATTCATTTCAACACTTTCCTAGAAGCATTTCAGGAAAGGAAATGCTCAAAGGTATTGATGAGTTTATATTCATTACAGATTTGTTCTTGCATTTCTATCTTGACACAGAAGGAACAGTTATATCCTGGGTTGTCAATAGGGAAAAAATGTGGAAGCAAACATATCACATCCAAATGTTATGTTCAATGTCTTTAGTAAATATTTTTAGTCAAATCAGTTTTAAAAATATGTACATGTTCTGTTTTTTTCAGGCTTTAAGAAAGGTTTTCAGGTATTTATTTAGCCACAATTTAGCTATTGTGGCTACTGACACATTTATTATAAAAAAATATCTTTTATGGTCATTTGTTTAAGATGACACAGATCAAACTATGTTTATGTTTTATGTAAAGTCAAATATTTGTTAGGTTCTGAGAATTTCAGTGATGAATACATTGTCTACGGCTTACATGGTAAGCTTAGCAACATCACAAAAAACCTTTGGCATGATTTTTTTTACTCTCACACATCCATCCACACATGCACAAAGCAGAAATTATCAGTCATTTTATTTTACAAGGTCACAAATCTCTGTTCACAACTATGTTGTCTGATTTACAAGTACAAAATATTTATGACTGGAATTTGTGCCCATTTCCCAGCATGCCAGTCAAGTAATTTTGGATGAGAAGACATATTTTTGATGGTAGTTCTGTTTTTGTTTTTTGTTTTTATTTTGGGACTCTTGTGTATTGTTCTAGTTTTCTAATGAAGTAAAACAGATCTTAGACTTATTCACAAACATAAAGTTTCAAACATATTTTTACAGCAAATCTGTCTTTATGGCCAAATGCTAAATTTGGCCAATAAGCCAATAAAGCTGTTTAATTGGTTAAAAATAAATTGACCCAGCACATGTTTACTATAAGAATATCAACTTTAATTCACACAAATTTGTTTGCACATATTTTACTTGAAAGCTTTCTATATATTTAGTGTTTCAAATACCAGTTGCCATTTCTGATGCACCGTGTACTTAGTTTTACATCCTGTATTCCCAGCCTCAGCCTCTAGCCATTTGCTATGGAGACTCTCAACTAGAGGATAATTATTTTGTCATTCACAATCTATATAGGTTACAGTTTTTAAGACTTTGATGCTTTAACTAAAGAGATAGGCACTGATCAGACTTTTCTGGGCTGATAATGATTACTGTCTTTTTCAATTCCAATTTTGATTGTTTTTTTTTTTTCTAGACTATAAAACTTAAAATAGGAAAAATGTGCTGCATATTTATTGATAGAGTTTATTTCCATTTATGCATCAAAGCTAAACTAAAAGACGGCATTAAAGTACACACTGTTAGTTTTTATCTTAACAGAACAAAAATTGTGGGTGGTTTTAGTTTCAATGAATTTAACGAAGAGGGAGAAAAAAACCTTTTCAGTATTTGACCTACAGATCACTGATCAAAGTCCACAAAGGCAAAAAATGGCCAATGCTGATATCTCTGTGATTCATTGATGCATTTTTAAGTTGCCAAAGGACAGCATGGGGTTTTTGAGCAGGTATTTCCATTGCTATCAAGCTTGTTTTTAGTTTGGGGGGATGTTATGGTGCAAAATTTCCATTAATTCTTGAAAAATATTTTAATCAAATTGATGAGGGAAGTGGTTTATTGTTATAAGCTTCTTTGTTTCTTTTACTTTCAGGAGGGCAGAAATTATTAATCACACATAAGCCTATTGTTCTGTTGTAATCTGGTTATATGTGTATTCTTTGAGGTTTTATATGGTAGTACATAAGAAAATATCTCAATTTGTAATTTGGACTGCTGCTAGCTAAACCCGTTTCTAAGATTAATGACTGCAGACAGGTCCAGAGCTATGATGGAAACAATTCCGATTGTGTCACAAAGAACATTACATTGACATACTCCGTGTCTGACAACTAATGTGCTCTGCTTTCAAAGTGACTCACACACAAATATGAATTTCATCACATGGCTCTTCGCATGGAAATGGGATTCACAGAGCATGGGAACTGTAATATTATTTTCCTACAAGTCTCAGAAATGCCAAAAAACCTAATATATTCACCCCAGTGGTGCAGATGCTGCAATGTTATGTTCCCTTAATAGGTAGATTGAGATGGCTGAACTATAAAGTAATAAAATAAAAATATATATTTTTAAATGTATCATTTTAAAAGTTTAATGATTTTTTTAAACTACACTATACAAAATGTGGGATGTTTGGAAGGAAAGATGGCATAGTTAGACTGTGGTTTTACTGGGCTGAAACCTTTCCATTAGTGAGAAAGAATGAGCAGATTAACACGAGTTTTTGGTACTAGTTTGACTGAACCATAGGTTGATAGGTAAAAATTAGGTAGGTAAAAATGACAGCTTAGGTGATCAAACTCCGTGTTGTATTTGCAGTGAATCTCAAAAGTGTAAACAATATGACAGCTTTTTTGTTTGAAGGAGGATGACTCAGTGATAAATCATTTGCAACTTTTTATCACCTATAATGTGACACATTTCCTGTGCAGTTCAGCTTCAAAACAAGCAAACCTGTTAGGGATAAACAATTTAGAAAATAGCCAGTTTTTGTAACTACACCAAGGTAGTTGCAGCTTTGGACTAATACACCCTGATGTATTTTTTGATCCAGTTTCAGTCTTCAGTATTCTTTGGTGGGAGTCTATCAAGATGCCCATCTTGATTTGACAATATTTCCCTGCTCCACTTTTGTTAAGTTCTTAAGATCTGTCTGTTTGTGAAAATACTTCCTGTCCACAGCCCTCTTCTGGTGACCACACAGACTGTCAGATTTAGTTCTTTGCTCTGACTAAGCTATTCTAAAGCTTTAATTTTCCTCGAGTGAAACCATCCTTTGGTTGATGTAGGTGTCTGCATAAACTCACAGTAATGCTGAAAAGCTTTAGCTTTCAAGCAGCTACCTGAAGGTTTTGAGTCAAAACTGTCTAGTATTCAGAACACCACCCTGTGCTACTGAAGGTATGATGTCTCTTTGGTGACGCACAGTATTGTTTGAAGTTGTGGCCCATAAGATATTTGTTTATAATATTTTTTTTCCAGTTTGTATCCCCTAAGTACCACAAAGCATTTAGTTGGAAAAAAAATATGGAAAATATGTGCTGTGCCATCAGTGACTGATTTATTATTGTAATGTTTTTTTTGTTTTTTTCCAGCTCTTGTGGCCTTTAATTGATAATGGTCAGACAGGAAAGATGGTTGAGAGAGAGAGCAGTAAGACATGTGGCAAAGGTCAACGGGCCAGAACTTGAACCTGTGACAGTGACGTCAAGGACTAAGGGGTCTGTATATGGGTCGCATGCATTACCCTTGCGCCATCGCTGTGCCCCTGTGACTGATTTATTAAACTTTGATGAGAATAAACAATGAAAAACTAGCGATCTAAAGTTTCTCAAACTGAATCCATTAAAAAAAAAATTCAAAATTACAACTTAATTTAACTTTTTATAAAAGTGTTCCTTTTAATAAACCTAATATTGCCTTTTAAGGATATCAAAGAACACAGAATTTCACCACTGGATTTAACTGCTATGAAACTACATTTCTGCATTTCTGAGTTTTTTGTTTTGTTTTGTTTTTGCTGTGTCATTTTAGTGACACTTGTGCTTTACGGAGGATTTTTGCTTTGCTTTGATCACTGTCTTTGTAGAGATGGAGGTTTCACATAAGTATAAGGATAAGTATGTGGAGGCAAATGGAAGAGGCTACTCCAAAGTTTTTTTTTTCTCAAATGCCAGGGGGTTCCTTTACACAAAACCAATAATGCATTGTCCAGTGGCACATACCATTCTGATATATGTTTTTTTTTTTTTTTTTTTGTTTGCTGGTTTGTTTGTTTGTTTTTTACTATTTTACAATAGTAAAATTGAACAGCCTACCAACTACAAACTATAGTTATGGTCTTATTTCAACTATAACTGTTTTACTGTGTTAATGCTATTTTTTTCAACAGACTTTTTAAAGTACTACATGAATCCTTTAAGACCCATGAGGGGTACTTGTACACCCAATTGGGAGCCTGTGCCTTTGACACATACAAGAACATATTATGATATGTTCTTCCACAGAGTTTTAGGAGGTTTTTGCCAGGCCTAAATGTTTTCTTCATAAGAACATGGTTCTATATTTAAACCCTTGCTCCTCAGTCCAGATATATAGAGAATACAAAAGATGACGTAGAATACAAAAGATGAAGTAGAACACGATCAGGACTAGTCAGAATGCAGCTTTTTAGGAGTTGTTGTCAGGCTCTTGGCAGCCTTCCTGACCAATTTGCATTTTATCTTTTAATTAATTTAGGAAGAATCACCCAGTTTGTAATTTCAAGTTAATCAGAGTCACCCAGGAAGACTGAATGCTGAAACGTAACTAAAAGGCTCTTCAACAAAGTTGCTGTAATAAACATCTGCTGTTGCTTTTAGTGATTTTGGTACTTTTTTTATTTTGTTTTTTATCGGTTGTGCTTTAGTATTGCTGTTTGAATTTTCCGTACCGTGAAAGTCAGATTGTGGATCTCAACAAGGCTGTATAAATAAAAGTTAAATCAAAGGAAGTAAATGGAAAACAGGCTTAAAAGTATTTATCTTTTCATTTAAGTCACCACCTAAATGACTTTTTAACTGGGGAGATGTGCACTTTTGAGTGCCACTATTGCTGTTTGAACATATTATTAAACACAATTTCCCTGGCCTAGTGTGTTTTTAACACATAAGCACAATCTTTAGCTGTTTCCAGTCTAATTTTTTTTTTTTTTTTTTTTTTTTTTTTTTTTTTTTTTTTTTGTAGTTTTCTTTCTATTGAATAGAACTAAGCCTTAAAGGGAAGGCAGGGAAATGCATCTTGACTTTGTGGTTGACCACCCTGCACCCTGTTGCCCACACAATTTGTTCTATTCAGTGACTTTGTTCTGTCCTGCACTGCTTAGCATAGCCTCCCAGAGTCCTCCTCTGAACGTTGGAGTCAGAGCGGAGAGCCAGCGAATGCTACCAACCGATTCCAGATGGCTTCCACAATACAGGGCTCAGAGGATGAGCACTGAAAAGAAGATTGATTTCCTTTGTGAAGTATGACAAGCCATGCACTAGAGTACAGTTCTCCAGACACACAAAAGGAAGCTCTAAAAAAACATATTTCAAATACCTTTTATTTATTTAATTTCATATCAGCCTCCCTTTGGGGGTAAAACTACAGGTAGAATGTTTTGATTGTTCACGTCTGTTTTCTGTAAAGGAGCCAATGTGTATGTGTTTGTTTTTCATCTTTTTTTAGCTTTCCTTAGATTTTTTTACTTTCTTTTATCTTCTTTATTTTCATACAATTATTCATGGAAAAGGTTTAGAATTAATATGTAATGATGTTTACATGGTCAAACATTTGACTTTCTTTTGTTCTCCATCTGCTGGGGTTTATAGTTTAAAAATTAATTAATATATTTTAAAGTGAGGTTCTATTAAGACTTTTTTTTATCAGTCAAGGTTCCCTTACTGTTGAGGTGAGTTTGTTGAAAAATACAGAAATGTACAGAGATTGGAAGGCTAATGGCTACTCAGACTGGGGACCTTGTTTAGACCCTATTTCAGCTCTTCAGAGCAACTCAAACGAAAAATATTCACCACACATATCTATGTTAAGTTTGTCCCTGGTTTTTAAGATGAACATCTGTGCTACTAGGTGTAATTGGCAGGGACCAGTCTGCATGTTCAGCTGATCTCCCTGGGCTAATCTGCTGGGATAATTTCCTATCAACAACCAAGACTTGGAACAACACAGGAATGTATCATCTACAGTGCCGTTGCACAAATGACAGCCCATTTCAAAATACAAGAATTTACTCTTGGTGAACTCACGATTTTGTTTCTTTTCTTTTTTTTTTTTTTTTTTTTTTTGTATCAAACCAGTTCCAATGTTAAACTGACAGTACTGCTTGTTTAGCCAGTTGCTTTTTCTGCTGCAATCTCTGCACTAATAAACTGGCTCTGTCTGAGGTCCAGTTCTAACTGGCAAGAATCACTTTTATTAGGAGTTGTAGGCCATCTTACAAAGACCAACAACCAAACAAAATGTTTAAAACTTCTGTGTATTATATAAAGTTATCTCCCATGGAAAGGAACATTTTCTGTCAGAGATTTCCTAAATATTAAAAATCAGTTAAAACAGGGGTCATTCTAACTACCGTATTTTCCAGACTATATGTTGCTCCACAGTATAAGTCATTAGTAAAAAAAAATTCAACCTGAAGAGGAAAAAAAAAAAAAAAAAAAAAAAAAAAAAAAAAAATATATATATATATATATATATATATATATATATATATATATATATATATATATATATATATATATATATATATATATATATAAGACACACTGGAGTATAAGTCGCATTTATTAAGAAGTTGTTAAATGTGAGGGGGACCTTGTCCATGTCAATGATATAATCTGGTGACACATTGTGTTTAGCTGCTTTTCAACAAACTCACAGAAAGGCTTGACTTTGGCTTGGAAGTCTGCTGGTAATTTCTGAAACACTCTAATCTATGCTAATGCTAACGCTAATATAATCTAGTGCTCTTATCAAAGTGACAAGGAACAACTCTGTTCCGCCAGCGAAGTGCGAAGTGGGGCGGAGCGGAGATGCATGCACTAAATCTGGGGTGATAGAGAGGCAGTTGCGTTGCATGAAGTGAACACCAAGAAGGCCCACCTGCAAAGTCATTTATATACATCTCCTTGGCAACTACCAGGGCATGGAGACATAACTGCACCGTTCACAAGCCTCAACAGGTGTTCCTACAGTTTTGAAAGGTAGTCCTGACAGACATAACTATGTAGACGCGGTACAGTAGGAAAATCTGACGAGGTAGCACAGGTCGTCAGAACACCAGCAGCATGCTCTTATGTACCCAACTGTGGGCTTGGTCTTCCAGCTCTGGTCATCTAGCTTTCAGCCTGGGATTAGCTTTGCTCACAGCTGCAGACAGCAATGTTTAATTCTTGGTTCATGTCTATTAGTATGAGTTAATATTCAACACACCAGTCAAAAAATGCGTCATGAAGAGGAAAAAAAACACAAGTTGCCCCAAACTATAAGACCAGCCAAATTATGAAAAAAACGTGCGACTTATTGTAAATACAGTAGTTCTTTTACCAGTCTCATGGTTTCTTCAGTTCTCTACTATCTCACAACAAACAGACATCTTTCTATCAGCGTCACAGTAACTACTACTGATATTAACGCCTGAGAACTCTCCCTAAAAACATCCCTATATAAACTATTCCTTTATTAAACCCAACTTAGATAGATAATACCCAGGATACAGGTCTACAATGCCCCTTTTAAATTTCCCGAGTTCAGTCTGCTATCCAAAATGAAAACTGACACAATGCTCCTTATTTGAGGCATTTAAGCACAAAGCTGGCTATACCTCATTAAGTGTTACTTTGCTTTTTCCAGACATTGCTCCGAGATGGCAGGAGAGAAAGCACGGTGAGCACACTCTACCTTTCACCGTCCAACATCGAGACTGGTCAGCAGATCATCTGCAAGGCCTCCAACAAGGCATTGCCCAACGGCAAGGAGACCAGTGTCACTATTGACATTCAGCGTAAGCACATTTTCTCTGAATCTTTTATCTTTTAAATGAAAATGATATACAGCTAGATGAGAAGAAACCATCTACATATGAGCAGCACAATGCAGTACCTGAAGAGTTTGGGAAATGTAAAGGCATTACACTGTTTCAAAAACTCACATGACTTTAACTCTGTGATCATCTGTGATCTGTTGTAGTGTCCCATTGATATTCATAATTGAAGTCTTTTTTTTCCTTATATGCCATCCAGGCAAATTGATTGGTGATTCACCAGCAGTTTTTGTTTGCTATGATAAAAAATACATTTTAAAAAAATCAAAGCATCTGTCCATATAAAATGAATGAAGTTTGTGTTCTAACTACCTTCTTGCTGTGGAAGAATGAAAAATCCCCCCATCTCTTATTTCCTCTCTCATGCCATTATTCTCTTTGATGAGAAAATCCACAATTCGAGTTGAAAATAGGCAAAGTAAGCCCAGCGTGTAAACCACATTCAGCCTAAATTGTCAGGGAATATTTTTTCGATCAAGAACTGCTCACAGTAAGAGAAAGGCTTTGAACAATGGGATTTTGCATCACTCACAACCCCTTCAACACCATTAAGTATGACTAATAAAGCAGAAAATGCTATTTAGAGAGCCATTATGAGTGACGGCTCCATTCTTTTTATTATGTACACGGCAAGAGGCAAGAATGGCACGAGCGGGCAAAGCACAATCAGGCCGACTCAGGCGCGGGAGTAAAAATGATTAAGAGTTGTTAGTGTTTGCAACCCTAGCAGTTTGCACTCTTCATTTTTTTCTTTGCTATGCAGTCAGAGAAGGAAGTCTGCCCACATGTAAACTGATTTGTCACAATGTATAATGATGTCTCTGATAAATGCCTGCCATCATAGCATCATCCACGCCTGTAAATGTTTGATTTAACCCTGAAAAATGAGTGGAGCAGATCTCTAATTAGCATTCTAAAATGTCGTCTTTACACAATTAAAGCTCCTGAAAACATTTTTCACAGTGTGAGATGAAACCGAGCGACAGGAGAGACTAATTGTCGAGATCCAAACTGTCTCCCACAAGGCTAAGGCTCTCAACTCCCTCCCTCGATCTTCTTCCCCCCTTCTCCCTCCTCCCTTCTTGAGTTTGACAGGTAGTGCTCAGCACAGCTGAGTGGAGCTTTTGGAGTTTAACCAGAGATCCACTCCCCACATTAAGTTTCCCCTGAATTCAAGCATGCAGCAGTTGAACTTTGATTGATTTGTGTTAGGTATTAATTTGTTTAAACTGAATGCAGACTAATTTGATTACAAGGTCAGCGACTTTCCTACACCTTCTGAAACACAGATCCAAAAATAAAGCTAAAGGGCAATTACACACTTTTTGCACATGATTGCTGTGTAAATCCGCTGCTTACCCAACTTGTTATAAGGATCCTCACAAAAGTATTACTTAAACTTTGTTCTCAAGCAGCTCAGGTGGAAGGAAAATGATACATTGTTTTCAAAATATTTCTCAAACAAAAATTAAAAGAGTGTGTCATGCATTTGTATTCTACCGTACTGTAAAATTCAAGTTGAATGTAAATGAAGCACATTGTTCTATAGTCAGTTGGGAGGGGGGAGAACTTACAAAAGCTGTTCGAATACAAAGTGCTGGATCAGTAAAATAAAATAAAGTTAGATCCTTGAGGACCCCAAGGGCATTCAGAACTATATTGGACAACCTAAATAATCCAACTATTGACTCAGTAATTACCAGTATCCTACAATAATTATCATGCTTTTGATAATTAGAGTTTCTTAGAGTCTTAGAGTTTATTAGCAAAGTATTATCCTAAAATACATGACAATGCCACTTCCTAATTATTTCCAGGTCTGTCTTGAACTAACACTTTTTAAATTGTTTTTTAAACTGACTTACCTGAACCAAACCTGAACCAAAAGGTGTTAGTTATGACGATTTATATTTAATTTATAAGATGATGTACATTGTTTAGAACCACCTATGTAATATAATAGTGCTGCTCATTTTGTCACTTGTATCTTTGCAGTCTTGGTTGTTCTGTATCTGGAATTTTCTGGTATGGAAAGGAGCCCTCTGGCATGGGATATTTCAACCTATCCATGTTTTCCATCCACTTTAACATAGAGGGATTTAAAGTCATTTCCTATTATTTACTCATAATTTACTCGAAAGAAAGGTGATTATGTGACACTAAAAAATATCTGCCATGAAGAGGCTGCTCATACTCATCTTTATTTAATAAGGGGTCAGAATCTGTTGTAACTTGTCAGAGTAGGAAAGAAATGGGGGTCCCTAATTTTTCTTTAAAAGGGTTTGTATAAAATGAAAGATTGACTTTGTGTCATGATTCATGTTCGGTCCTGTCCATGCTGTAATTAGCACTCATTCATCTCACCTGCTATGCCTGATTGCTTACCTGTTCCACTTGGGCCTCGTCTTACTTAAACACCTCTCAGTCTCCGCCTCCCTGCCAGATTGTCGACAGCTTTCAGCCTGTAGAGATCCAGCGTTTCATCCCTTGCCTCCTAGTGTTTCTTCGACCCTTTTCAGTCCACGGTTCTTACCCTCCTGCCAAGCCCGCTACGGATTCTGTTGTTTCTGGATTTCTGGACCCTGACTCAAGCTTTGCCTCATGACCACCGAGTATTGCCTATTCCTCAAGCCAAGTCTGCTCTCTCTGCCGTCCTGTGCATTACCTCTTCCTGATTATCGTCTGGCCCCTGGTGCCGCGTTTGGATTCCCTTGCGGAGACCTTCTTTGTTTCCTCCGGAGCAGCTACCAGGTTCCGAAAAATAAATAAACTTGTTTTTTTTTTCCTTGACTCACTTCTGTGTGTGGTTGAATTTCCGGGTCTTCCCTGAGTGTCATTAAACTTTGGTTTGTCTTGCTGTCATCATCATCTTTGTAACAACAACAACAACAACAACAACAACAACAATAATAATACTAATATTACTACTACTACTACTACTACTACTAATAATAATAATAATATTAATAATAAATTTATAAGATGAATATGTGAAAAACTAAACTACTTTCCTAACATAAATACCAACATGACAGAAAAGTGTGTTTTCAAATATTCAAATAAAAAAAGCAGAAAAATTAAATCTTTTACATCCTTCCACTTTTCACTCTGAACAAAAGTTAACAGCCATCACACTACTTACTGTATGAGGGACTTGTTCCTTCAAGAGCGTCCTGCCAGCTCATAAAAGGAATAACATGCTTGACAATTTGGTCTTTGTGATGGTTTTTGAATGTTCTCTCTCCTTTTACAGCATAAATCAGCCATATGTGAATACCCAACAAAACAAGTTGATAATTGTTGGCAGTTTTAATCACCTCATTCAATCACAGGTAAAAGCATTGTGACTGGCATGGTGCCAAACCAGTGATGCTGTTAGCAACTAGTTAGCCAGTTGTAGTATTCTCACAGTGCTTACATATCATTTGTAACTTTTCTATCAGTATTTTACTGTTTCTTTTTTTTTAACCTGGTGCCCAAAATGTGGCCAGATGAACTGTTAAAAAATTGCAGAGTATCAGGCATGGTAGTGGTGCAGGAGTAAAGCCTCAATCCTCAACGCACCTGTCACAAGTTCAAGTCCCATCAATCTTTGCCGCATGTCTTCCCTCCTCTAACAACCCACTTTCCTGTTGACTATCAAATCAAGGCCACTAGAGCCAAAAAAAATCCTTTAAAAAGTTGAAGAGGCTTGTTAATGCTTTAGATACTGTGTTTTCAGCCAGCCCAACAGTCTTTGTCAGCTTATTCTGTCAATCCAAAAGTGACTTCCCATCCTACATTAAAATACATTATAAACATAGAATCAAGAGTGTCTTGAGGTTAAACCTAACCTTAATATTTTGGGCCCATAATATTAGTTACACATACTTCACCATGACAAAGTCACTTGCTTACAGCCACTAAATAGCACATCAAGTTGAGACATATTGTGGCATTTGTTTCATGCTACACAACTGACAAATATATAACTTTTTTTTTTTTTTTTTTTTTTTTTTTTTTTTTTTTTTTTTTTTTGCTGCATGCTTGTTATAGCTTAAATGATTTTAACAAAGTAATGATTTGTTTAAGAATATTTTTCAAATTAAAAATTATTAAACAAATTCAGTTGTAGCTTCACTTGGAACTCAACTGGCTATGTAGTTATGTTTTTCTGTGCTAAAATACTGTATTGTAAATAGTCTGTATCTTTTTTCAGTGTTCAATGCACGTGTACATTCTTGGAAAAAGTGATCCAACTCAGTTGCACAGTCTATTTCTAATAACTGTACAGTATTTTCTGCTAGGGTGTTGTACAGTACATCATCATTATTATTATTATTATTATTATTATTATTATTATTATTATTATTATTATTATTGTTGTTGTTGTTGTTAATCTTATTTTTTTATTGTTTTTTACACTTTAAAAACTTTTTGTGTGAAACTTTATATCTGTTGATGCTGTTACACCTGAATTTCCCCTCTGTGGGACAATAAATGCTGTTTCTGTTGTTCTATTCTATTCTAAAATTCAAAAGATAAAACTTGATTAGAAAAAAAAAGTTACAAAAAGTAAAAGTCCAAAAATGAAAAAGTACCTCTATGTTAAAAGTTTTTTTTTTGTTTTTTTTTTTGTTTTTTTTATTTGGTGCCCCTGTTTTATAATAACAATTGAGGGATTAATGGCAGCCTATGATAAATAAATGTCATCCTAACATAAACCTGATCCATCTGATCTGAACAGGTAGATCTGGTTTTCCTGATGAAAAAAAAAAAAAAAACAAGTGGTAATAAGTAGTGTGGTTCCATCGGCATCAGAATAAATTATTTTCTGAATAAAGAAAAAAATACACATTAAAGAGTTAAAATTTTAAACTAAACCGAATCCTAACATTTAAATAAGAGATTCAGTCAAAGTAAAATCATTGAAACCCAATCAAAATACATGGTAAATAAAGGAAGAAAAATAACAATGAACAAACACACCCATAAAAGTAAAGATACAAACTGATGTTATTCAAAACATTTACAAAGAAATACCTTATTTACTAACTGATTGAGAGTGACCTTAAGAAAGGCCATTTCCTTCAACTTTAAGTCTGTTTGCAGTTGATTCCAGTCTGAGTCAGCAGAAAATTGGAAGGATTTTTTGCCATGATCAGTGCAAACCTTAGGTACATTTAATAAAATGAAATCATCAGAGTGCAGAAAAGAACTTCCTGAAAATTACAGAATCCACCGTCTGCAACCAGTGTGAACATGCTTGGAGATAAATTATGTCACCATAGTCTAAAATGGGCAAAAAAGTGACAGCAACAAGACATTTCCTAACATCAAGTGATAAACAAGATCTGATTCTAAAATAAAAACCCAACTTCAGCTTCAGCTTTTTTTATAAGCTGTTGAATGTGGGGGACAAAGCCTAGAGAATCATCAATAATAAAGCCTAAATATTTATACTGAGACACAACCTCGATCTAAGAACCTTGAAAAGTAATATTGTGATTTAGATATGCTCTTAGAATTTGAGAACATTATTTTAGATTTCTGAGCATTTAAAACATGCTTTCACCCAAACTGGATTGAACCACATAAAAAGCTGCTTGTCGCTTTTCAAAAGCACTATTTACTGTGTTGGCAGCACAATAGAAGATGATGGCATCAGCATAAAAATGAAAATTAGCATGTGACACATTTTTATCTAAACCATTAATATAGATTTTAAAAAGCAGGGGACCTCGGATGGACCCTTGTGGAACACCCTTGGATACTTGGTGACAATTGGAAAAAAGACCCTGTACTTGCATATACTGTGACCTGTTGGACAAATAGTTTTTAAACTATTTAACCTATTAGTGAGAGTTCAGTGTCAAAGAGCCTTTTCAGCATGATCAACTTTTCATTTCATGATCAACTGTATCAAAGGCTTTTGATAAGGCAATAAAGAGAGCTGCATAGTTTTGTTTTTATCTAAAAAAAACAATTTAATCATATAATACCTTTAGAGCTGCTGGAGTAGTGCTATGGCTTGCTCTAAATCCAGATGAAAGTCAGTTAAAATACTATTTGAGGTTAAATAGTCTTTCAATTGTTCACTAACTAAAGAATCCTGTACCATGGCTAACACAGACAACTTAGAGATGGGCATGTAGTTGTTCAAATGAGTTGGGTCCCAACCTTTATGGAGGGGGAGTAGAAAGGTGGACTTCCAAACCAAAGTGATTCAAAGGGAAAGATTAAAAATCCATGTCAAAGGAGATGAGATAAAATTAACAGCTTTTAGCAAGAATTAAACTTCCTGATGATCTGGTCCTGCAGTTTCTTTACAGTCTAAACCTTTAATTGCATTATGTGCCTCAGAAAATGATGAATGGGAGAAAATAAATGGTTGTGTTACAGTTGAGTGATTATCAGAAGTGACAGGGGAGATTATATTCAGTGGAATACAAAGAGATATGAAAGTATAACCTTAAGCAATAAAATGTTTATTAAAGCAATCCAGCATTTCATACCTTTCAGAGATAACGTGGGAGTCCTTCATAATACAAGTTGGGAACTCTGAATTCACCATTGAAAGATTTGATAGTCTTCCAGAATTTCTGAGGATTATTTGAATTTCTGGAAATTTTAGACAAAAAAATTTTGGGTTTTTGCATTGCTTATAGCAACTGCTACCGCATTACAAAGTCCTCTGAAATAAAGCCAATCAGAGTTGGAGGCAGTTTTCTGTGCTTTCGCTCATGCTAAATTATGCTCATGAAGCATATGGGAACGTTCAGGAGTAAACACAACATTATTTTACCCAATTTTTTTAAAGGTGAATCTTGTTTATTTATTATTCTATAAAAGTTATCATGAAAGAAGTGCCATGCATGTTCAATGTCAGGAATTACATAGATTCTTTCCCAATTGAAGTGATACAAATCATGAATGAAACCTTGTTTACAAACATGTTTCATGTCACGTTTAATAATCATGCAGGGTTTAGCTTTAGGAATTGCAATGTTTCTCATTGTAGCAATGACACAGTGATCACTGATGTCATTAGCAAACACTGCAGTAGAAGTATATTTATGGTGAACATTCATTAATATGAGATCAACCAGCAATGATTTTTCTGGAACTTTGATGTTAGGTCTGGTAGAACTACTAACTAACTGAAATGGATTTAAATCATCACACTGACCTTTAAAATCAGTTGAATCTGGTTTCAACCAGTTCCAGTTCAGATCACCCAGAATTATACATTCCTTTGCATTCAGTCCAAAAAATTAGCTGTGCAAAGTTGGGAGCTCTTCACTGGTGGCTGAAGGAGTTTTATAACAGCCATTTACTGTAGGCTAATATGTAGCAATTCTGAGAGTTGCACAGCTAGAAATTCAAACTGTTTCACCACAGCGTTGGGCAAAATCATCCTTGACTGTCACTTGGTTTTTACATAGATCACCACACCACCACTCCCCTTTTTGTCTATCTGTTCTAAAAAATATTGTAGATGTTGATGGAAACCACCTTGTTCTTTTGTAACAGATTTGGTGAGCCAAGGTTCAGACTGCACATCAGCATCAGTAAATAATGCCCAAATACAAACCATATTCATTTTTGGTTGTAAGCTCCTAAGGTTTAAATGAGTAAACTGAATCTGTTTCTAGATTTAGGTAAAATTTACATCAGCCCAGAGTTTGATTCAACATTTACAGCTACTAATAACAATAATTTGTCCCTTATATTTCAATGTGTTAATGGATATGTTTCTTGTTATTTATGAATTTGGTGTAAAATTGGGCAAGTAATTTGCAGAAAGTGTAAAATGATCTTGAAGAGTCATGATATTAGCTAAACACTTAAGTTTATTAAGAACAAAGGAGTAGGATATGAAAGCAAACAACAGTGAATGTCACTGGAGTCATGGTCATTCTGCAGAAAAAGAGTGAAATTACTCTGAAGGCTGATAATGTGTATGTTTTGCCTTTTTCATTGTTTTATGTTTGGGCGGGTAGGTTTTAATAATCATCTCGGTCCACAACTTAAAAACTACTGGTTGTCTTAACTTCAAAATAAGAGTCTGAAACATAGATACATGTTGTCAAACTTAAAACATGTACCTTCATTTTCAGGGCTCATAATTACACATTACAAATTTATGAGAAAGGCAGACAAGATCTCATTCCAACCCTAGTTGTAACAAGAAATAAGAACAATGGATCTGACAGGGTAGAGAAGTGAAGTAGTGAATTGAGAGAGGGGAGCAACTTGTTCACCCTGGGATAAAAGAACAAGTGTCATCAAGAAGATTAGAGCAGGAAGTGTGTGAGGGTGGGGGCGTCATTCATTTTAGGGTACACATCATTTCCTGTCCACAAGCTGTCTCACACAGAATTAAACCCTTGCAGATGTTTTCCTGACACTCTGTGACTGAGCACTGTATTGAGCATGAACAGCTGAAATTGATATTGATGCTTTTATCTTGTTCTTACTAAGGCAGAAAATGAGTAGATTTCCTGAAATGGTATTGCATGCCCTGAATATGTTGACTATTTCCCTCTAAACTTCTACATTCTCAGAATGAAGAATTATATTTGCTGTTCAGGAGTGGGACCAACTTTCAGGCATTTAATTGAATCCCTATTTATCTTACCTAATAAAGCTCATGCATGTGCCATCTCAGTGACATAATACCTACAAAAGTTTTTGTAAACTTTCCAATCTTTCTTTTCTTCACAAAATCTAATATTCAGCTCACTTCTGTGCTTAGCTGTCCTTTTCCCCTCTCTCCCTCAATCCAAATGAGTATAATCTAAACACAGCTCTGCACATTGCTCTACAGCTTAAACTAGTCAAAAACCCAATGCCTTTAACAGTATTTTCTTTTTATCATTACTTTAATGCTCATGGTTTACATCCACCTCAGCATTTTCATTCCCACCAAAGTTCATACAGCGTTATCTGAATGAGGTTTAGGCAAATTAGCATCTAAATACAGTATATGCTGGTGATGTTGCCGAAATGAGAGGGATTTAGAGCCAGCAGACGTGATTCAGAACCCTGGATAGACTGCTGACTTCAGTTGTCCACACCATTCCATTAGCAGACTGTAATTATTTGATAGCACACAAGGTAGCTACCCCCTGATGCTGTTTTCTTCAGCAGCATGTCTTGACGTGCATGCTATCGTTTGTACTTGAATCAGTAAACTTTCCTACCACTACTACAGTAAATACCACTGCAGGGGAACTCTGTTTTGGATGCCAGCTTCGTGTCTCGCTAATTCCCACTTATCGCATGGTTTGAAATACTCCTCAATTATTTTCTAGTGCAGTTGCATCTACAGAGCATTGCCCCACATAGAACCGTGCTTTGAAATGTGTAGTGGGAAAATAATGCACAGGGGATGGGCAAAACCAAGGTTTTTCCATATGTTTGTATTGCAAATAAGCTGAGCCATGTGGGGGGAAAATTAATGCCATTTGTTGGGACTAATTAATAAAGAACATGCACATGTGCAATTGGGGAGGATTTGTTTTTGGTAGCTTGCTCAGCTACATACTCTCCTTGCTTAATCAAGCAGATAATGCCAAATTCATCTGAAATAACATCTGCGAGTGAGAGGGAAGGAATATAAGGTTATAGAGATAGGAAAATGCTCTTGCATTTCTGAGAAAACTTTCTTTATGAACATATTTTGGCACATATGTACTGCAAGGAATGTGGCACAACATCTGCCATCATTAAACTAAGTAAATTTAGCATTCTGAATATCTTATGATCAATATGTTTGACCTCAGGTTGTCTGTCAGCCTGTTCTCCCCTGAAGTATTCCACTCAGCCAGCCAGATGACAGCGTACCCATATTGTTGACAATGTAATCCTCGGTCTCTGCATCCTTCAGAGGAATCAAAATGCTTCTGGAGTTTGAGGCTGGTCCTGCTGGAGAACAGCTGCCTACAATGACCCAGAGAGATTGGAAATTGAGCTTTAAGAAAGGGAGAGTGGGGGGGATAAGGAGGAGGGTGAATTTATGCTGGCACGATCTCTGTGAACAGAGAAGTCGGAGGATTGTTCCAGAAACACCATCTGGTCTCCACTTTGAACTAACCGATCAAAAGCTGTCGGCCAACTATAACACCCTCCCCAATTTCTCCTGTTGTTTTTACTGGAACTCTGATCAGTTCCGCTATACCCATGTTTCCTCAGTCTATTCATTCCATCCATTCTAGTGAAGGATTAGCGGTGTTGTGCGTTGGTCTGCCATGGTGTTGCTTCAAATGCCCCACTCAACAACTCGTTGCATTTACCCATCAGAGTATGTACTTTATTAAACAAATGTCAGTCATATTATGAAGGTCAAAAGTGAGAAAGGGGGTTTTAGTTTCTAATTCAAATATAGAGACATTTTTGACAGCTGTTGCTCCCAATGCTGTCATTTAAAATGACTGAGAGATGGAACTATCAACAAATTAAATTCATCGTGACATTACCTCTTGCTGAGAGGGACAGGGGAGGCGGGGGGTTGGGGGGATTCCTTCAAAAGGGAGGGCCAGTTCAGGCATTTCAAAACAACATTGATTTTGTGGTCAGATTGACAGTAATGAGCATTTGAGTCTTTAGAAGTTGCTTGGCAGCAAGAAGGATGTCATGATTAAAAGTCCCATATAGGAAGAGTTTTAGTGCAAGTGGCCTCTGAATTTGCTTCTGCATTGCTATGTCTATTAGCACAGAAGATGCCTTTAGATCTTCCCCTGTCTTTTGATGTCTGTCTGTCTTTCTCTCTGCACTCCCAGATTTCTAAAGATTTTTTTGTGCCACCTCCACTGCTGCCACACCTGTCAGTTTGCCCCTTAGGTTGCTTTTACCCACATTTCCTTTCATGGATTTAACCACCCACAATGCTTTAAACCACCTACTGAGTGGATAACACTATTGCTCCAGGCAAGGATGAGTTTCCGGTTTTATTATGATGCACATCCATGCCACCTCCCCTCCCTTCTCATATTCACACAAGCATACAAATGCCTAGCCACACACAGCTGGCTGCTCAGTACCTAGGGATACTTGCTTGTTGAGTTAGCCTGCAGTCTTTTTGGGTTTCGCAATGTTGTTGTTTTCTTTACTGGCCTGGAGAGACCTGGCACAGGTGGAGCTCATGGATTTCAAGGTGGTAAAGTGGCTGGTGAGGGGTGGTGGAATTGTCCTGGAGGGGAATACTTCGACTGATGGGGGATGTGGCGTGTAAGTAGGGAAAGAATGTGGCACCTGGACCAACTCCTCTCTGGGGTTTTGTGGCAGCTGAGCCAGCCTTGAGCATCTGCACAGCTACAGGGTAGTAAGCAGTTTTTCGACACTTGGTGCCGACACATAAATATGCTTACAGATTCCTTCACCATGGCCGTATACAGAGTTTTCTGGCTACGTTAAAGTGTGTTTGTGTGCTTCTTTTTTGTTTCATTCTCAGTGGATATCTGTTCTCACTGCTGTGCCCTTCATCCACAGCCAAACATAGTTCCTAGTTATAACTTTAATGCAGCTGAACGCAGAGATCTTCTTTTGAAACAGATGGCTAGCTTCAAACCCAGAGCCAGTTTTCCCCTTGTGACTTGTTGACTGTCCAGGGTAGCTCACCAGTTTGCTACCACAAGGCAAAAAAGGAAAGCTGAATGAAAGAAAAAAATGTTCCCATGTGAATCACTGTCTCAAACAAAACTCTTTTTTTCATTATTTATAGCAAACTTACAGTAAAAAAAATGTTGACACTTTCCAATACATTTTCCATTAACAGTAAAGCACTTACACCACTAATTGCTAGACCAACTGATAATTATAATCTACCTTGCTGCATTTGCAGCTATGAACATAATACACCTACATTGCATTTAAAAAGCCTGACAAATAACTTTACCTGCAAATAAATAAATAAATTCATCCTCCAAATTTGTGAGGTAAATAGCTTTGTTTGCTACACGTGAGACAGGATTGATATGGAAATGAAGCTGTAGCTTCAAAAAGAATCCCACCTTTGTCAATTAGGATAAATTAAGTTGTTTATTGAATTTGCATAATCTGAATGTTTGTGATGTTCAGAACTATTATAATTTTTACCGCACCACTGAGGTTGCTTTGTTTTAATTGCTGTGGATTTTGCCGTGGACTATTTTCTACTTGCAAATTCTTGTTCAGTGAAATCCATTATCAGTTTAGGGTTTCATTTTACTTACTTTACATAGCAAAAGAAGAGGATACGTGGGAGCAGAAGCATGGGGATAAATGTCTAACTTGTAAAACAGAACCTCAAGGTTGTTTAGCAACATGAGTCTAAACAAATGTGGGCTGCAGGGATATTAAAATGAAGACGTCATTATTTTGGGAAAATTCTGCCACAGACGGAGATAAATTGTCAAACTTGCTCTAAACACTACCACAATGTGCTGAAAGATTATGAGAATAATAATATTAATGCTATGAATATCATAGCATTAATACCATGCAGTCTAGTTATATGCATGGTACAGACACATGAACGGCTGACATATCACAGCTGGGGACATCCTGATCAGGATTCTTTTGTCAATGATACAGATACTATTCATTTTAGACTAGATACATTCAGAGTTATAGGCTGATTATATATATCAGGTTAATTAAAATTAAGCCCAAAATATACTTCTGGCAGAGTTAGATTTAAAGTAATATTTTAATCTGAACAACATGTTTTATTTAACTGGAAGTAATGTTTAGATTTTGGAGTGGCCCAGCCAGAGTTTCAGCTGGAATCCTAAATACAATCTGTGGTGAGAGCTAAAGATTAGAGTCATGGCAGAAAACCTTCCTTAAAACCTTAAAGACACAAAGCTAATTGCAAAAGAACAACTGTCAAAAGTAAAAGTGGAAACATGCAAGAAGTTTGTCAACAATTAATTGTACAATGACATTTTTGTAAGCTATGCACACTAAAGTGTTATGTGACCTTTTTTTTTTTTTTTTAAACTGGCTTAGAAAATTTAGGCCACACAGTTTATTGGGGTTGTAGCTGACAAAAATTACACAGTCCAATGGTGACAGATATGGAATTAAGTGTGATCAGGTAGTCAAACACAGATCATTTAAAAGTGCTTTAATAGGAATCCCGATCTGAGACATGGGATCAGCGCAGAACACCACTATCACAATTAAACTGAAAGGGTTCCTCTCCTGCTTTTGTACTTTTATTTTACTCTCTCATTTAGCCATCAACAACATCTGCTACAAAATATCTTTCTATAGTTTACAGTTCACTGTATTGTGTTTGAGGAGAATGACAGTTGAGTAATTGTTTGTCTTTGTACCTCCCTGTTTTTATAGATCTCCCACTTGTCAATCTCTCAGTGGAGCCTCAGCCTGTTTTGGAGGGCAACCTTGTGAAATTTCACTGCTCTGCAAAGGCCAACCCTCCCGTTTCACTCTACAGGTGAGTCTATTGCAAGCCGTGACTCTAGTACCCACACACAAGTCATTCACAAAGCTTTAAAGATCCTATAAAATGTTGAAGGAAGAGGAGAAATGAAATTAATGAGATCTTTTCTGATCGATGTAGAAGGTGAAAAATAATTTTCACATGGCACAAAATTTAACACTCAATATTGATGACATTAATCATTGTCAGACACCTTATAATACCATTACACCATTACTTCACCTCATACTTGTTACAAGAGGACACAAAACAATGAAACACTGCTGAAAAATCTAATGGAAACATATTACAGAAAAACCATTTGGGAAACCATGTCATGTTTCACTGGGTTGCAGTAAAGTAATGCAGAGCTTTGTTGCACAACTATTTGCTTTATGGTCACATCATCTCCCTTGAACTTTAAATGTCCATGAGTGTGTCGGAGGAAAGCTGAAAATCTAATTTGCGTGACATCTGAGGAAGATGTCAAGATTGCTGCTTTTTTCCATGACATTATGTGTGAAGACAGCACCTGCCCCGGGGATCTTCCAGCTTTTTGCAACGGTGATGGGTGATTCTAGACTTTCATTTCTTGTTTTACAAATGGAAATTTGAAATAGTTGACTTTGCCCATTGTAAGGAAATAATGTCCCCTTACCAACATGAGAAATGTTAATATTACAAAAGTGATAAAAAGGCTGATAAAAGCAATATTCATTTGGAAGAAGGTTAAAATATGCAGTTATCAAATGAGAAACAACAGGAGAGCCAGAGAGAAAAGTGCAAACTTTTAGTCACACTTTAGTTTTTCAACAGGTGCTAATTACCCTTTCTTAATATAAGCCCTACTAAGAGGTGACATTACAAAAGGGATCAGAAGAATAATGCAAACGCTCTTCCTTTGTCCAGAAAAACACAGTTTAGACTGCTAATGACAAATTATTTGAATGGATTCAAGATTATTCTTGAGCACTTAAGTTGGCCACATGTTCTTATTTTAAGACTTAAAAGTTTTAAGAACAAAGTTTTTGTTTCTGAAGGCTGATAAAAACTTTGTTTTCTCAGTTCATTTGCATCTCTGTGAAAAATATTAAAAGTTACATAAGGGGTCAAAATGCAAAGCTTTCTGATATTTTTGCTGTTTTTAATGCAATGCATAAAATCACTCATTCATGTTCCATCTATCCATCCATTCATCCCTTTCTTCATGGTATGTGTCTTTGCAGGCTAAGGAGGACTTTGAACTTTGCAAAAGCTAGTGTAGAAAAGTATAGAATTTTGTGTTGAAATCATGTCTTAAAGGGGGATATTATGCAGTTTTCCAGGCACATAGTTCCATTTTATACCACAATCAAATAAATGTTACTTTCAGTTGTTATGAAAATGCTGTATGTATCAAAAACAACTTAAAAGAAATTTGACTTTGCAACATAGCAATATCTGATTCCTTGGAATTGGCCTTCGTCTCTTTAAGAAGCGTCCTACCCTTTTTGACACAATATGACACTTTCAGCACATCACAACAATGCTTCTCCATGTCATCCATTGATGCCATTTACAACTGTTCTTAGGAGCATTGTAGTTTGTATGATAAGTTCAGCAGACATGCAGTTCCTCCTTGTGTTTGCTGCTGCCGCTAGTCTGGTGGAGCTGAGTTAGGGGAGGCGCGGGGTCAGGGTGCTCTGTGGGGCAAAAGCTCAGCTAAGGTCTGAAACTCCAAGGTGGAGCTTTGGGTAAATAGGTAGCACATTCTATGAGCAGGCGTTAAGGCGCCCCCCAATGGCTGCCACGGGAGATTCAAAGATTTCTCAAACATGCATGACTGAATCAAAGGCAACACTCCTGGTATGTTTTTGATGAAGGAATTACATTATAACATGATATAAATCTTAAAAAAGTCAATTTGGCATAATACCCCCCTTTAATGATTGAATCTTTGGAGTCATAAATAGAAATATCCTTTATCATCACACAATGGGGAAATTTCTGTGCAACAGCAGCAAAGTGGCAATGGCAGGCAATAACAGAAAAGAGACTCACACAAGTCAAGTCAACTCAAGTTTATTTGTATTGCACATTTCAGCAGCAAGGCAGTTCAAAGTGCTTTACATCATAAAAACATCAATCAAGTATATATCAAAATCATCGAGCAAGTATACAGCAAAATCATCAAGCAAATATATATCAAAATTATCAGGATCATTGAGCAAATATCAGTGCATCAAAATCATAAAGATGATCAAGCAGATATTCGAAAGTATTGGTCAGTGTTCTACTTACTACTAATCAAAGGCAGCTTTAAACAGGTGGACAAAGAATATAAAATTGATATATAAATAAGTTTAATAATGCACTGCCAGTATACTAAAAGAAAAACTGTATATGTGGCTTTAACAAATAATATCAGGAAGTCCATCATAGTCATAATCTGTCATATTTAACAAAATATCATGGCCCATATTGGGTCAGAGCTGCAGTCAATGGAAATCAGGTGTAAAAACAAAATTTTTAGAATATACGACCCAAATATTTTAGATTTAGGCATTTTTATGATTATTTAATCATAGTATAAGCTTAATGTTAATACTTAGCAACCAAAATAAATAAGATCAGACACTATGGATAAGTACATGGGTACAAAATGGTTTGCCAAATGGGCCGCATATTGAGATGTGAAAATATGAAAAATTTTGAAAATCACAATATTTACTTGTTCAAATATATCCACCAATTCATTGTTGCACTTGTTCTTTCCAACATCTTTAGCTGTGATGGAGCAAGAAAATGCACCTCTATTGTTCTTACAAACCCTGCATTGGCCTCTACATGAGGAGTACTAAAGTGATTTGTCAAGAGATAGTTCTGTGTGTGGGAGGTTTTTAAATCTGAGCAGAAAAATAAATGGAGTCAAATCAATAGCAAAGGCAATTGGCCAGGTTCTGAATCTTATAATGTTACTGGGAAATGAAATGGGTGTACAAAACACTCACAGGTGGCAAAACAGAGATGTTGCATTTGTTGTATGTAGTTTTGGAAAAAAAAAAAAGATAAGAGGAGAAATGGCAGTAATATTGTGGAAAACAAGGTATGTGTGTTAGACTGTGTCAGTGCACAGCACAGGCAGATCATCTTTTTCACCTGCAGAGGCTACGAGACTGGATCAATGCTAGAATCAGAGCTCTCAACAGGGTATCAAGAGATTCAGCTCTATGGCAGCTGACATATTCTTCCAGTATAACAATCTACAGAATAAAAGAATCAGTTGAAATAGATAGATAAATAGATAGAATAGATTGAAAACATCCTTTTTTCACTTTAAAATTTATGTCTCTACTTGTAACAATAGCAATTCACCATAGGACTACATTTTTAAAGTAAAACTACTAACCTTTGCTACTTTTAGGTTTCACCCTTCACCAGATTTTCATGGTCATCTGTTTAGATTGATGTGTGCTCATACAAGTGTATCTAACCCCTTACTGCACCATTTCCTCTTACAACATAGTCAAGAAATTTTAAGCCTCCATTATACTTGCCTGGGGGACTTCAACTAGGTAGAGGCCTGTATCCAGTCTCTCTCTGAGAGCAATTTCAGAATGGAGTACAGGAAGCTGGTCAAGCAATGTGGGACCATTGTTCAGTGCTAATACACTCTGTCTTCCACAGATCAGATAGAGCCAAAAGACAGAATAGTTCTGAGACGGATGGCATCTTTTCTGTTCCCCAGGGAGTCATCCATTCCCTATATGCACTGCACCATCATACAATCTTCCAATAGACACTTGAGACACACACCCAAGATAGTGTGGGGCAATACTCAACAGCATAGCGCCTCCAGCTGCCTATGACCTCTTGTGACTGCAACAGGGTTTTAATAAAACTGTGTTAAAGCAGAAGAATAAAAAGGAGATCTTAAAAATTAGATTTAAAGTGTAGAACAAGAGAAAAGCAGTCATTTGCTTACTTCCAATCCACTGCTCTGTATGTGAACTGGTGATTGTAACCTGTAGTAAGAAAGGGGTTTAAGTGGTCAGGAAGACTTGCAAAGTGCTGGATAAATACCCTTTTAAAAGTAAAAAGTGATGTCTCAGTCATCTTAGAGCCTTGTAGTAAAATGTAAGGAAGCTTCAATCCAAAAGTTTTTCACAAATTTATAATTCTAGAGTTAACCATGCCCATGTCCATGGTAGGAACTTACCCACTTGGATATAGATCTTTTAAATATACCTCTTTGTGTGTAATACAATATCTCATTTTTGTTTTTAATGCTAGTTTTTGGGTGTTTAAATTTAAAACTTCTACCTCACCGTCACTGTTTTGTAACTCTACTTTTTTGCAAGTCAGACAACTTGTAAAACCAACACAAAGCAAATAAGACTGGTTTTGGTCTTGTTTTTACCCAAAAGGCTAGTGATAGCTTGAAATTCTCAGCATGGTGCCTAAGGGCTTGAGATCTTGTAGTATTAAAACACCAGAACATGTCTCATTAAAGTTAGGACTATCTCACCAAAGGCTCGTTTTAGTTGATGTCAGCATGTGACTTTGTGTGGTGAAGAAAGTCTTAGCTATTTTGACAGGCCTCACATATGAAGATGAGTGCTATAAACTTGACAGCCTATTGCATCTATATTTGAGACTTTTATTTTGAATTTCAAAAAATTTTAAGTATTCAAATTGCCTTGTTGCATTACCAAATGAAAATTGAGGTGTCTGACAACAAAAGTTACAAAAGCATTGACAAAACCGTCCGCCGCTTTTAAATTCTTTATAGAGCAGCAATTTGGGTACTTGGTAGAAGACCAAAAATATTGACAAAGTCACAAGCAAGATACAAATGGTTTATCAGCACTATAAGAAAACTGCGAGTGACTAACTTTTACATGCTAAAAAACTGAAACTGGCATCTGCTTTGGAGGTTTCGACTGCTGCTTAACTGAAGGGCTGTTTCAGTTTTTTTTATGACTCTTGGTGGAATTTGATTAAAAATCTAAAATACTTAGACCGATCAAACAAAAACAGGATAATTTTACAATAAACAGAAACTAACATATTTCAATGAATATTTAATTTTATTTGGAAAAACACAAAAAGTAAGAATTTTGAATGTTTTTGTTTTATTATTATTATTTCTTTTTACTTTAAGATCACCTTAGAATAAGGCAAGCATAAAAGCAGCAACATATAGACAAGTTAAAGTCAGACTGGAATATTTGACACTGTTTCCAGATTGTTTATAAACCGCAGTTTGTAATTATTTGGGTGTAGTCATGGACTCAGACCTGAACCTTCAGAAACACATACAGACAGTTACAAAGTTGGCCTTCTATCACCTGAAGAACATTTCCAGGATTAAAGGACTAATGTCCCAACAAGATCTAGAGAAACTCATCCATGTGTTTATCTTTAGTCGCATTGACTACTACAACAGTGTCTTAACAGGTCTGCCTAAAAAGTCAATCATACAGCTGCAGCTGATCCAGAATGCTGCTGCTCGTGTTCTCACTAAGGTCGTTACACTGGCTCCCTGTAGCTCAGAGAATAGACTTTAAAATACTTCTGTTTGTTTATAAAGCACTGAACGGCTTAGTACCAAAATACATTAAAGACCTGTTGTCACTGTATCTAGACCACTCAGGTCTTCTGGATCAAGCCTATTCTGCATCCCCAGAACCAGAACTAAACATGGAAAAGCAGCCTTCAGTTTTTATGCTCCACAAATCTGGAACAAACTCCCAGAAAACTGCAAAACAGCCAACACACTGAGTTCCTGTAAATCAAAGCTAAAAATCAAACAGTTTAGAGCTGCCTTTGAGTCACAGTAAATGGAACATTGATCAATATTTTCGATTTATATTTGCTGGTTGATATTTGCTTGATGATCCTCATGATTTTGATGCATTAATATTTGCTTGATGATTTTGATGATTTTGCTGTATACTTGATTGATGTTTTTATGGTGAAGCACTTTGAACTGCCTTGATGCTAAAATGTGCTATACAAATGAACTTCACTTAATTAGTAAAACTTCTCTATATGCTGGGAAAAAAAATTAGATTTTTTTGTTTTCCCTAAAATGTTGCTAAAATATTGTTCTGTTTTTAATAAACCAAAGATTGTTGTCTGGTCTTGTCTCGTAAGATGGATGTATTATTATAACCCTTATGATTTTGCTTTCATTTTTCCCACATACACTGTAAATTGAAAGTAAGCCACAGGTTTTGCTTAAATTGTTTCATGTTTAAATGTTTGGTTCTATCGTCTTGTTTTTTATGCTTTTAAAGAAAACATGCAATTGAACAATGGTCTCTGGTATTCTATAAAACACTATTTAATTACTGTACATCCCTGTCTGTTTGCCAGGTTACAAAACCTGCAATGCAGTTCACTATGTATTCACAGTATAGTTGTAAGCACTGGAAGAATACCACAAGTGTCTAACCCTTACATGCTTAAAATAGTAATGGTTGTATTGTACATGCTGATGTATGTGTACTCTGAGTGCTGTAACTTGGGTCTTAAATTGCATTGCTGTCTGTGTTGTCCAGGGCACTTTTGAAAAATACATTTGTTAATGTCAGTGAGCTATTTTTTTAGTTAAACAAAGGCTAAAAATAAAAGGGAAAAAATAAAGGATGCCTTGTTTTTGAAAATACAGAAAAAAGGAAAAACTAACAGTGTTGCCAGTCCTTCCTAAAACTATGAGGAAAGATCTTTCGAAAATGCAAATGGAATCACCTAAAAAAACAAACAGCTTCCAGTTGAGAGATGATATTCCTGATCATTTTCATATCACCCCTACCTGTCGAGACTCAGGCTTACACTACACTGGTTTCTTTAGTAATACTTGGCTGCAAGTAGATATCTAGAGACCTTGATATAATTTCTTGTGAGGTCGTAAAAGAGCTAAGTCCTTTATGGCTGTGTGAAAATGACTGGACGCTCTTACTGAGCCTGCATACTTTTTTATCACAGTGACAGAAGTCTTCAATTTTAATATGCATGGAAGGTGGACTAGAACCGCACTGTGCTGTGCTTAACCATGTTGATAATAACTATGATTCCTGATTTACTGTGCACCTTGAAGCTGATAGCACAGCTACCTCCTAATTTAACTGCTAGTCTTTTATTGCCTTAATAACATTATGGAAATGAAAAATCTCCTTCTTCTGTTTCACTTTCATCTTCTGCTTTCATTAACAGTAGACCTTTTTATGTCTTGAACAGTGTTGGTTTAAACACCTTTCACCAAACATAAACAACTGTAATGCACACACTGATCCATGCTGCTGTAGACACACCCAGGCAGACAGAATTCACAGCTTTCATCTGAATGAAATCCCTGAATAGAACACAGCAGTGTAGAGTGAGTCAGCTATTGAGCAAGCAGCCCTTTCACCCTCCCAAAGGGAATGCAGGTGTTTGTGTTACCCAGGGCTAGCTATGTTTAGACATGAGTTTTGGACATGGCCCAGCACACCAACAGAACTCTCGTGCTCCCTGAGGACGATGGTATTCTGTCTCAGTTCCACCTAACACTGTCAGGGGCTTCCTAACCTGGCAGCTGCAACCTCGACTCGGGAGCAGCCGGCTGCCCAAACATCTGTGCTTAACCCATTATGACTCCTGCAGTTTTAGCTAATAAAGTGGCAGTGGAAACAATTTGATTGCTTCCTGATTTTATTGCCCTGTGTGTTGTTTTTACAGTTAATGCACAAATTTTTATGGCAAATATTAAGATCTTCTTTGACAGTTGCCTCAGTAATGGTCACAGAACAGGGCCCAGTCATAGAGGAAAAAAACCCTTAAGTGGTCACCAGTTTAACTCCTACCTTCCCCATTATTATTTCATTTCTTTGCCAGCATTATCACTATCATTTTTACCTGACTATTCATCATTGTCAGACCCCTCATTATGATTACAACAATGTCAGTGTGATTAACACCTTATTCACCAAGTCCATCTTGATCAACTGCAAACTGAATCTAAGTAGTTCATGCTCAGGGGCAAAGTCCAATCAATTTATTTTGACTTTGCAGCATCAATTTTTAAGCAGGTGCTGGAGTGTATCCAAGGTGTCAAGGGGTAAAAGGCAAAGTAATGCACTGGACATGCCAACTCCACACAGCCAAGAACCAACAACCTTCTAGCCAAGAGACAACAGTATTGATAACAATGCAATGTGATTCTAAATATGTAGTGAAACAACTGAACTTCTAGTTAGAAAATTAGATGCAATGCCTTGCAAAACAATTTATACTTGTTGTTATTTTACTACATTGTGTCATGCTACAACCCCTTATAGCAATGTATTTTACTGGAAATGTATGTGATAGATCAACAAAAAGTAGTACATAAGTGTGAGCTGATACATTTAATGTCAGTATTAATACCCATTAAAATTTGAAGGGCTAAGATTTGAAGAAGTGAAAGAATTTGCTCTGGTCAGATAAGATCTAAATTTAATTTTTTTTCCTACATCCAGAATTTAATGTTTGGTGTAAAACTGACCTTACACATTTCCCTAAACACACCATCCCCTCTGTGAAACATGGTGATGGCAGTAACATGCTCTTTTTCACCAGAAAACTTCTTAGTAACTAGAAAAGACTTAAGATTGAGATGGATTCCTACCTTTCAGCAGGACAACGATACAAAACATACAACCAGAGCTGCAATGGAATAGTTTAGATCAAGATATATTCAAGTGCTAGAGTGGTCCAGTTCAAGTCCAGTTTTAAATTTAATTGAGAAACTGCTGATGGTCTTCAGGACTGGTGTTCACTGATGCTTTTTATAAGTTCTGACTGAGACTGACTAATTTGCACAAAAGAATCGGTAAAAATCTCAGTCTCTATATCTAAAACGCTTGTAGAGACATACCCCCAAAGACACTGGTTCGACAAAGCATGGACTCAAGGTGGCTGAATAGATTTGACATAGACTGAAATTTTCAAATATGTGTAATACAAATGCATGACACATATTTTTTCCTTGTAAGAAAAACCCTGAAAACCTTTCATCATTTTTTTCTTCCACTTCACAATCATGCTTTACTTTATGTTAGTCTATGTGCAGCAGTGCCAGAGCTGTTCTTGTCATCCAAAAGGAAGTCATGAACAGTTCTGCTGCATAACATAAATGAACCTAAAAAAAAATGTGAAGCCCAATTAGAATTCTGCTTCACTTGAGCTACTGATTGAATGAGGTAATCTGTTCTCATTTAAATGATAGCATTTTAGTCAAGCATGAGGCTAGCTTACTCATGGAAAACAAATTAGCTTCTCGTCCCATGGAAACTCTCTTTAGGACTGGCAGGGAGAGAAAATTGAGACAGGCGCCAGTTGCGTACTCATTTGCCATATCAGCATGTAGGCACTTGTCTTCTGTGGAGGTTTTTGTCGTGCATCATGCATTGTGTGTCCCACAGCGACATCTAAATTTTCCAAAGGGAACCAATACATCTGGAGACACCTTTTCTTTATTTTTATAAATGGGCTTTATCTTTTGAAGCAGCTGAAAGCCAAAACAATCTATGCAGAGTGAGGCACAGCTGCCCTTGGCATCATCAAAGTCTTAGCTTAACACATGTGGCATGTCAAAATATATCATTCAAAAACACAAACAGATGCTTTTCCTTTTGTTTGTTTTCCAAGTGATCCCAAGTCAATTTATTAATGTCAGCTGTTGTGTGTAATACAGTACGTCTCAAGCAAAGTGTTCGAAGGTGGGGGAGCTACCTATTTGTCATTCTGTGATTTGTCTTGGTTGGCGCTCTGCGCTGCTCTCTGTCTGGCATAATGAGGAACGTGCTGTCTGCTCCGAGTCGCCAGAAAGCTTGTCATTGCATTGAGAGCTGCCACAAAAATATGCTGAAACCAGCATAGAAAACCTGCCCCAAAACTCTGACTAATTCACCCAAAAGAATCATATTGACAAAAGGAGGTGGGAGAAAGCTGTCTTTACCTTTACCTTTCATTCATTTTTCACCAATCTTTCCTTCTTTTCCACCATCTGCTCTTCATCTCAGGTGGGCCAAAGGTGGAAGCATCCTTAAGGAGGTCTCTGGGGACACTTATGAGGTTATTGTGGACCACTCCTTCTTCACAGAACCTGTTTCTTGTGAGGTTACCAACTCCCTTGGCAGCACTAACGTCAGTCGCAACGTTGATGTCTACTGTGAGTGATAAAGTGCTCTGGCATGCCTTTGTATACAGACAGTTTTACGATAATGCAAGATCTTACATGTTTGCTCTCTTTTATTTATTTATTTCTTTTGATGAGCTCCAAACGTTGAAGCATTCTTTGTTATTAGTACTTCATCTCTGATTTATTGTGGGATTTTTTTTCAACAGTTGGGCCTCGCATGGCTGCAGAGCCTCAGTCCTTGCAAGTTGACCTTGGATCTGAGGCCATTTTCAACTGCGCTTGGACAGGAAACCCTTCTCTTACCATTGTGTGGATGAAAAGGGGATCTGGAGTGGTATGTGTCCCTATTCAGACTATTTAATTTTCAGGAAATGTACATATACTTGCATGTACAAATGTTCATGCATCTTCATAAATGAGCAAAAAGCTAATTTATTACAACAATTCAATTCAAAAAGTGAGATTGGTATAGCTAATAGATTTTGTAAGAAATAAGAATGATATAGTTCAAATTTTCACTTCTATTCATTTGGAGGATTGTGGCTTACAGATCATAAAGTTCAAAATTAATTTTTTCTCAGAAAATTAAAATATTTAAACTATTATGCTTTATATGTTCATGTACTTTACAATAAATCATTTCAGTACTGGGTCTGGGTATCTTTAGCATGAATCACTGTGTCAGTGCAGCATGGCATGAAGGCAATCAGCCTGTGACTCTCCTGAGGGGTTAACGAAGCCTAGGTTGCTTCAACTGACAAACTAACATTGTCTCTGTTTCAAGAGCTGCTTAACACGAGGAATGTCACAGTTGTGCTTATGTCCTGAATTATATCTGTGTGGTGGCTGTTGAAGCACTGATTCTATCTGCAGTCCAGGTGTTGTGACTCTCCCTCAAAGTCTTGAATGCACTTTCTTTCTGAATCCTTTCACAGCTGCGGTTATCCCTATTGCTTGTTCACAGTTTTTTTTTTTTACCTGCCTTTTTTTTTTTACCTCTCAACTTTCCATTAATATGCCTGGATACAGCCCTCTCTGAACAGGCAGTTTCTTTAGTACTGATCTTTGAAGCTGTCCTGTTGACCAGGTGTAAACTCTACAGGCTTCCCCATGATTGCGTGGGCCATAATATGCCCATAACCTAACCTAACATTTCTAAATCAAAACATTTTTTTTACTGGTCCAGTTAAAAGTCACATATTTATTTGTTGTTAGCTACAGTCGTCTAAATTATATCAAAACAAATGCCTTTCCAGAACTTGATGTATGTCTGGTTCAAGATGTAATTCTACCATTAAAATATTTTGTGGGAGACAAAGAAAACATCTAAGTCATGTAGGATGCCAACCCTTGAGAACCGGAATTGGACACCATTGGTTTATATGGAGTACTCGCTCTGGGAAATGGTTTTCAAGAGTTAGTTACATTGATTTGAATGTCCAACAAAACTTTTTTTTGCCCCAACATTTTAGTGACCTGCTCTCACATGAGAGCCATTGCTTTGATCCACAAAATCAGATTCATTCCACCTTTCCTTTTGTCAACATCAAAGGCCATAGCCTTTCCTTCACTGAGCTCAGACCCTAAATTGGATTTTAATAATTGAGAAGAGCTGCCCTTTAAGGTATTAAATGGTTCACATGCTGCCTTGGTATTTTTCCCCCTTAGCACTGCCTGACTGCCATCAGAAATGCAAAGGTTTCTCTCATGCTCATTGCAGCTGATGATCTCTGATTTTTTTCCTTGCCTCCAGGTTCTTAGCAATGAGAACCTACTAACTCTGAAAAACGTGAGGCAGGAAGATGCTGGGAAATATGTCTGCCGCGCTGTGGTCCCACGTGTTGGAGCCGGGGAGAAAGAGGTCTCTCTTACCGTAAATGGTAAGTTGTGTCACTGTTATGTCCTCCACACAAACTGGTTATGATGGCCTTCACACAGCTGTCGTCCATATAACATAGACAGTAGTGTGAATCTGGATGTCTGAGGTCAACAGCAACAGTAAGAAAGCAATTTGTCACAGTAGTCAGCATTCTGTTTCCTTTGTAGTTTACAGACGCCTTTCACTGAGAAACTTCTAGCATAACATCTTACTCTTTTGCTTCAGCAGTCTTTCATTTGATATATCATTTCTTGAAAACGTGGTTAATTTTCCAAGGCAGGCATTGAATCAAAATGCTTGACAGTAGATGTAGCACAAAAAACAGTACAAAAACATGCTCATGCAGATTAATCATTCTAACAAAAGTAATTCGATACACAACACACAGCTCTTTCGTTAGGTGTCACTACTGTGAAGCCTTTCCATACTAAACAAAAAATAAATAAACACAAACTAGCCTTTTCAGGACATGGTCTAACATTTCATAAACAGGTGAAATGTGCTTAAATGCTAATTAGATTCAGCACGAGTCACAGGGAGGCTGTCTTTTTTTCTGAAGCACTGACTAACTAATGAATACCAGCCTTGGTGGGAGACCTGGCAACTCTCAAACAAATGACTTCATTATCAGTGCTTGATATTCATGGAGCATGCTTCAGCATGGCGGAGGGTCTGAGTTTTGGGATTTACATGTTTTTTTATTCCCCCTGTGTCCATCTGTGAGAAACCTGGACCAAAACAAGACCTAAAAAGAAGGATAATGTTAACACTTGCACTGGATCATTGCACATTTTGAAAGCTAACAAAAAGCTTTGCCTGTAAGCAATACTCATGCTGATTTGGGGATGAAGATACTTCAAGTGGCAAACATTGTGTTTAAAGGTTTCCCTTTTCACAAACCCAGACACTGGTTTTGCATATCAGAGGGAACGAGATACCAGCATTCCCTCAAGCAAAAGATCAGAACCATGACTTTCTATGAACCGCAAGGAGCCCCCTCATTCTGGGAAATGAATTAAGTCTAAACCGTTGCATAAGAGGAAAATTCATGACTAGTTCTATTGTCTCCCATTCCTTTGATAGCAACCTAGTGTGGCATTTTCTCTGCAGCTTTATTATTTATACAGAATACATTTTATCCACTGTACTTGCTATTGTCTTGATTGCACTTTTTTTTTCTACTGAGCTAATGGAGATTATGTATTTGAAAATGATGCCATGAAAGAAAGATGATAGACTGTTTTAATAAAAATTATAACACAACTCAGGGCACCCTGGGAAACCTGCAGCAAAGCTGAGATGACATGTTTACTTGGTCTCTGAAGATATCCTTCAAGTGAATTTGGAATGCCCTGCAGTCTTTTTTATTTCCTAATGCTCTTTGTTCGTTCCCTTTTTTTGTGTATCTCCAATCTCCGCTCTTGAATTGTCATTTGACATTCAAAGCCTCCATTCTTTTAGCCTTCTATATAATTGAATTCCATCTCTTCTTCCCAACTTTCTGAGGAATCTTGAGTCAATTCTCACCTAGACCTTGAGGCAAATCAGATAGTCCAACTGTGCAAACACTGTGCTTTAAGTGGCATCGTGTGGGGAGCTCTCACCCAATGTTTATTGATTGCCCCATGCCACTATCTCATCCGCAAATGAACCTCGCCTCTCATCAGCCTTTTTTACCCCCAATATCATCGACTGTCAGATGCACACAATTGATTCCTACCATAATTTGCTAAGATAGCAGATGTACAGGGTTTGTCGGCAGGATCACCTCAGCACAGTAACAGATCAGGGAAGGCTGTGCTGCATTTCTAGTATTCACGATGTGACAGCATCTGTTGCACTTTTCTGTTTTTGTAATATTTGTTTTTCTTGTAGTCATCCACTGATTCCTTGAAGCCATCATTTAAATTACATGTGTTTATAATTTGTCATCCCCTCTATCTCCCCCAGTCATTTTGTGTCACCAGCTCCCACTGTGGCATACCCACATAAGCATGAGGATTTTTCTTTCCCTGGGGAAGAATGTAATTTAATTATAATCAAACAGCTAGCAGGGGAGGCAGCTTGTGTTTAAGTCACTAATGGATATATATTGCTTACTGCAGTCAACCATTTTTCAGAACAGAGCGTTTTCAGTGTTCTAATGCAAAGTTGTAAAGTGGCTCAATGCATGAAGGACGGCTGGGTATTTTTTTTTTTTTTTTTATTGTCTGTTGTTTACATAGCATAAATTATTACTGCAAACTGTCTAATTTTTTATTATCCTGCAGAGTTTAAGATGAAAATGGTTTTCTGAGATGCTTGAAAAGATTTAAGTTGTAAGCTAAGGACCATCTATTTACACTGTAAATAATTTATCCATGTGTATGAGGAGACTTTTTACTCTGTGTTGGCAAGATGACACTCAAATGAGTCCAACACAACTAAAGAAGGGGGTGAGGGCTGAAAAATCTTATAATATCCCACAGTGCATTTGCTTTTTATAGCGCTTTCCTACAGAGGTGTCGCATGGTGCAGTGGTTAGAGTGAGCACCCCATATACAGAGGTTATAGACCTCAATATGGCCATCCTGAGTTCAACTCCCGTCCTTGGTACCTTTGATGCATGTCTCTCCCTCCCTTCTCTCTGCACTCTTCCTTCCTCAGAAAGGTGATGGTTTCTGTGTTCCAGAGATGAATGTATTTTGGTCGAAAATATACATTTTGACACCAGAACAAAAGCCAAAGACCTTGTGAAGATGCTGGTTGAAGCTGGTCTGATAGTGTCATTATCCACAGTGAAACGTGTCCTGTACTGACATGGGCTGAAATGCCTTTTAGTGAGGAAGAAGCCTTTACTTCAAAAGAAACAGGAAAGGCCAGATTGCAGTTTGCAAATACACACACGGACAAAGACCTTCATTTCTGGAGACATGTCCTGTGATCTGATGAAACAAAAGTGGAACTGTTTGGCCATAATGACCATCGTTACATTTGGAGGGAAAATGGGGATGCTTGTACCATCCTAACTGTGAAGTATGGATGTGGCAGCATCATGTTGTGGGACTATTTCACTGCAGGAGGAACTTGTACATCCCCTAATATAGATGGCATTATGAGGAAAGAACATAACATAGAAATATTGTAGCAACATCTAAAAACATCAGCCAGGAAGTTAAAGCTAGGATGCAGATTGGTCTTCCAAATGGACAATGACCCTAAGCATACGGCCAAAGTGGTTATGAAGTGGCTTAAGGACAACAAAGTCAATGTTTTTGTATGGCCATCACAAAGTCCTGATTTCAGTCCTATAGAGAAGTTGTGGGTAGATCTGAAAAGACGAGTGATAGTGAGGCGGCCTTGAAACCTGATTCAGTTACACCAGTTCAATAAGAAGGAATGCACCAGAACTCCAGCAAACTATTGTGAGAAGCTTGTGGAAGGAAACCCAAGACATTTGACCCAAGTCATACAGTTTAAAAGACAATTATCCCTGATACCAAATGTAAGTAAACTTTTGATTTTGAAAAAAGTTGCAAGAAATCTCTAAAAAATTGTTCTCGTGACGTTTTCTTGCATTTAGCAAACAGAAATAATTTTGGTAATTCTAACTGACCCAATACAAGAGAAGTTTGGTCTGATTTAACTTCAGACAGTGAGAAAAAAAATTTGTATGTGTCCTTTTATTTGGTGTACATAAGTATCTGGTTTCAACTGTAGCTGGGTAATTAGCAGTCCTGCATTTTTTTAAACTGGAAGTGATACCATGAAAGATAAAAAGTTAAGAAATAATATATTGGAAATTTGCATTTAGGTTATAGCAAATGTAATCTGACCAGCTCAGTTTCAGCTCTCTGCAAAACGATAACTTCAAACACCTCACGAGATGCTAGCTTAGCTCAAACTCTGTTTTAGATCTGGAAAGTTAATTACCCATTTTTAAAGGGGTGGTGACATCACTGTATAAACTATTTCATGTAGTTGATATTGCTGCATATATCAATTCATCAAAGAATTTCATTAAAAAAATAACATCACCTTTTTGTAGGCGGTTGTTTTGACATGCCAGATTTCCCTCAGTAAAAGGACTGGGTACAGTAATGATATGTGGCTCTACCTAGTTGACTTCACTCTTATTGGCTACAACCATATTTGGGAAACTTCAGTAAAATGTGCTGAACATAGTCTCAAATTGGGGTTAGACATAACAGCTCCGCTTTGTAGTAGCCATCTTCTTCTCAAGTGGAGTAGCCATACATGGTAGCGCAACTTAGCCCTTAAATTAGCCAGTGTATCAGCTGGGGGAAGAGGGAAGGGGAGGGGGAAGGCTGTTTGCTTGATGGTGTTCTCTAATTGGAGAATATGAATTATGTAGAAAGATAACCTACGTAAAAAGATAAACTGTTCTCTGATTCATCCATTTTTGAACAAAGAAACAAAGCTGACTGTCTATTAGCAGGGCTTTTGATACCAACTCTTGACATTCACATGGCCTCATTAGTGCACAACAGATCATATTTTACCCCCAAAACCACAGAAAAATTACATTTGTTATCATGACCCCTTTAAAACTAGGGTGGTTCATTAAAAGGTTTTGGCTTGCATAGAAGTTTACATGCACTAGTTTTTGACTTGAATATGGTAATCATTTCTGGGTGTAAAAAATTAGTTTGAAACAATACGTTTACGTCAGTGGACGTATAATGCATCAGAAATATTCAATTAATTTCAACAGTTAAGAGGTTTGAACTTTTTACTTTCTGTAATCCACACAATCTTAAAATTATACATACAGTCTTAAATATATATACATACACCCCCAGTATTATTTAAATAAATTTATCATAGAAGCCACACAGGTTTTGTAGCAATTAAAAAGCTACTTGCTTAATTCTGGCACAGACAGGTATTTTAAGCACATTCTATGTATTTTCATGAGAACTGAAGTCAAAGTGATTAAACAAGTGTAATGTTTGCCACCTTTATCCATTGTTAAGCTTTTGTTGTCCTTTTTTAATGTCCAGTTTTATCCAAATTTCAACCATCTCGCTCTGTGTTTATTTTTCCATCCACTTTTTGCATGGCATTAGAATCCCTGCAGTGAAACAGCAGCTTATCAGTGATATTACGTCCACCATGTTTGATAGTTGGTGCTGTGTCCTTTGAAAGCCTCACCTTTACATCTTCAAAAAATCTTTATGTTCTTGGCGAATGACTGAAAGTTTGTCTTGTCTGACCATAATTTTTTTCTCTACAAGGCAGTTGGTTTGGGTATGTGGGCAGCTGCAAAATTCAGTTTCAAAAAGTTGATTTTAGAGGAAGTACCTTTTTAGTGTCAGTAATCTCAGTTCCTGTTGATGGTAAGCTTGCTTCATTGTTAACAAGGACACTGATACTTCAGTATCTTCCAGTTTATGACAGCCCCGAGTTGTTGGGTTGTTCTTGAACATCTGAACTAGTTTACATTCCCCTGAAGGATTTAACAGCTTGGGTCAATATGGTATGTCAACAGGACAATGATCATAAACAAACATCAAAACCAGTTCTAAATCCAGTTTTTGATTGGCCTCCCCAAATCCCTGAATTCAATATTTGATGACTTTAGTTAATAGCGCAGTCTTTGCCAGGAAACCAACCTGTTTAAAGAAACTCTAACAACAAGAATCTTCAAATCTTCAGAAAGAATTAGGACAAACTGCAAAAAACAAACAGCATGTGGTCAAGGAGCAACTTGATAAGAGACCTTTAACTAAATATTAGTGGGAATTCATGCATATTTTTTTTACCTTTTATGTTTGGTTTTGAAAGTATCAGTTAATATTTCAGTCAAATTTGTGCACTGAATTTTTCAATCCAGTTAGATTACATAATCAATAACTCAGTTACTGTGACATTAATGCGCAAGATGACTGCATGTAAACATTTCACTGGAACTGTATGCCTGTACATTTGCTCCACTTACAATTAATCTCCACCTACAATGAAAACAACAACCATCACTGTGCAACATTTAAGAGCAAAAACTGCACATAGATGGAGATTTCAGTGGACATGCTTACTGGGTTTGCAATCAAAATCTTTTTGTACTAAAGGTAATTAGCTGGAATGGAAGATGTTATATATTGTACTCAGTATACAGAGGAGGCTCCTGCTGCTGCATGGATGTAGAGAAGGAGAGAGAGTTTTTAAAAAATTACCGGTCTATATGCATTCAACCCACAAGCCACAGATGCTTGCTTCTTAACTGATTAGGCTGTTGCTGGAAACAAGGAACACCACCAAAAAAATATATACTTCATTGTGTATTTTGTTTAATCCGTTTTAAACAAATGAAATCAAGCTGAATATTTACTTTTGGCACTGCAAGCAAGTTATGAGCTGTAGCTTTTATTACTGCAAAAAACTGAAGCTTTAGCATTCAGTATCTAAACATCAGCATGGGGTTAGACTGTGCTGTTTCTACATAGTTTAGCAAAGTGAAAACACAATGAGTTTTTAAGCCTTGAGCGTTCGCACCAGCTAAGACATTTTAGATTGTTTAGGGTGGGAACTATGATATTTGGATACGATGGAAAACTGTTTTATAGACAAGATACATTTGGTATGCTTTCCTTCTCATATTAGCCATTATTATACATAACACTGCATTTAAAGGCATTGATCGATTGGTCTGTCTTTCTGTCTGTCTATCTGTTTATGTAAGTGTGAGTGTCTGTGTGTACTTGTATGTGCATATTTATATGTAGTTGTACAAATAAAAGTTGGCATGAAACTGGCGTTGTGTGGACATTTGGCGTTGTGTGGACATTTTCCTGGTACACGCAATGGAATAACATAATTTGTGGGTTCAGGGTTAGGTTTAGGACTAAGGTGTGAATTGAGCTTAGGTTAGGAGTAGGGTTAGGTGAGGTGGTTAGGTATAGGGAAAAAGTCAGGGTTAGACTACAGAAATTAATGGAAATCAGTGCAAGTCTACACAAGTATAATGAGACGTGTGTGTGTGTTTCAAAGACATTGCATTATAAATCCACATTGTCTTTTTCATAACATTAACACATGTAAAGTAGATACGTATTGACTAATTCCTTCATGATTATTTTTTTTTTTTTTGTTTGTAATAAAATTATGCATGTGTTGAAGCAACAAACAAAATTCTCTCTGCTGTTAAGTGATTGTGAGTTTCTGAGTCTGGTCCAAACTTTGTTTGTTTCTCTGTGTGTACGCTATGCAGAGATATTGTCTGTAAATACTGAATCTTGTTTCAGCTCTAGTTTTAAACACTATGCTTGACCAGAAAATAACACGACAAGTGTTTGTCACTTGTGGCAGTGATATTAAGTTACTACTGAGAATGTGCTTCAGGGTCTATGGTGAAGATGATTCAGATCTTGTTTTAAAGGGGTAAGGGAAGCTCGAAATGGTCTGATTTTTGTTATAAAATGTTTTCAGCTGGAGTAGGTTAATGTGATCTCGTAAGAATACATGGAAGTAAAAAAGGTACTTAAACGTGTTAATTATCAGCCCAGTCGAGGATGGAGATAATTATTTGCAACCTAGCCAATTCTACTTCGACTTCATATAGTTAATAGGATACAGTGAGGCTAAAGTTCAGCCTTGAATAGGTTTCCCATGCCCAACTGAGCTTTACATTTCTAAGTATTGTATTTCTGAAGACCAGTGTGTTTGCACACACTGGTCCTGATGCTATTATTTACAACCAATTCATGTGTCCTTTTTTTTGACAAAAACAAGAACCGACTCTGACTGACAGGTTCAGTGGAAATCTCCCAGTGGAAATCATAGCTATGAGTGAGCAAAACATTGACAGTTTCAGTTGTTACTTCCACCCTAACAAAAAAGGGAAATAAGCACATAGAAATTCTTAGAACCACACTGAGACGGAGGGGGAAATGTCAAGCAAATACCTAACTTAAGAAAAGGAAATGTTAGCTGTGGCATTTTGACACCCACACTGATATTGTGTAATCAGCTTGCAATGTCCACTCCTGAGTTAACACCTCCTCAAATGAACATTGCACCTAACATTTTGATTACCTCCCCTGCTGCCGAGCATTGATGTTGTAGTGCCACCCACCTCCTTATTGAGAACATGTTTGTGCTCTGATCAGACAGTGCAAGTAGCACATACGCACACACATACTCTTTTAACACAGCCTGTGATAAAGATATCTAATTATATTCCTAATTTGCACCTCAGATCCATAGAATAGATCCTCCCCAGCCATTACAACCAGCAAAGCAATTGATCTTGCTGTGGGCAGACAGCTGGAGCTAATGCTAACTATGTACATTCCATTTTCTAATCAGGAGTTAATGCATGCAAATGACACATGTCAAACATATAAGTACACAATAGTATATACTTTCTGTATGTGTAAGTAAACATGTTGAGGAAGATGAACAGCTTTCAGTGTATTTATCCTAGATTGTCTTCAGCATTCAGTCTGCAGCAGTAGCAGCCTTGCAGCATCCTCTAGAAGCATACCAAGACACCATCTGGCAAAGTCTCATTAAAATGCTAATTCATTTTAATAAGAGACAGGTAATAAACTGCAATTATGTATCGTCGGAGAGATGGCAGAGAGCAGGAGTTTGAGGAAGTTGGCAGGGATGTGAGTTATCTCGCTAATCAAGAAGCTATCTCGCTTACCCCCATGTTAAACCCTCATCCTTAACCTTAACTGCCTCACATATGATATCATAACATTTGGTTTGAACTGGGTTTCACGGACCGACTTATCAGACAAGAAGGAGACAATGGGAACCTCTTATGTGGAAACATTTCTGTTTGAACCTAGTTATTAAATGTAAGAAGCTGAGATCATTCAGTGTTTTCTCACATTCATTTCTTTTAATTTTATCAAGTTCAAGATAGAAGCCTTACTTGAGATATTTTATGAAACAAATAATACAAAACACAAACACAAGTAAGATCAAACTGTATTAAATATGAAGTATCTTATGCAAACAATAAAAAACAACATTAGGTTCCATATTTACATCTTTTCTGCCATGCCTAATAATTTCAGCTAGGTTGGGTTACTGGCTTTGGTGGATATCTCAATTAGAAGTGTCAGACTGGTGGTGAAAAGACAGAATTAAGTGCAGAAAAAAAGTACTAGCAGGTTAAAGCTCAGTTACATACTACATTTACACATTAAACATATTCACACTACAGAGTAGCATTGAGAATTTAATTTATTTCAATGATTCAATTCAAAAAGTAAAACTTATATGTATAGCTTCATTGCACACAAAGTGATATATTTCAAGTGCTTCAATTTTAATGATAATGGATTACAGCCACGTGCATCAGGCACTGGGTGGGGAGGGGCACCAAAAAATAAGACTTGTGAAAAATCATTATAATTAATGATAAAAACATATACAAATAAAATGTGTAAAGCATGGTAATAGATATAAGCATTACAAAAGTAACAAAACTACTCCAGAAAAAAATGAATCTCCCCAAGTCTCACCCGTGGTGACCCCCTCCCAGTTGTCCACTCTATTGTGCTTCAATCTCAAGTTTGGCAGACACCTGTGTTTGAACACTGCCTCAAAAATGCATCATTTTGATCATCATCAGTTGGGGCAGTAAAAGAGAAAAGACGAGATAGCGGGATGATATTGGTTTGTCACTCTCACTCTCTCTCTCTCCCTCCTGTCACCTTCTTCTCCAACTCAACGTGTTTTTTTGTGGTGTTGCGTTGAGCTGTGCACGCCATGTTGTGGCTGGGTGGGAGAGAAGCAGGATGATTCACTGAAATTATTTTACTGTTGTTGACAGAAAATAATGTAGCAAAGCATCATTTTACATGCAGTTATTCACTACTGAAGCAACAATACACTGCTTCTAACAAATAAAAAACATGAAAAATGATAAATACAAAAGCAACAAAGACATGAGAAATGATCCCATGTTCAGCCTGTTATTATGTCCTGCTTTAAAAATGATCAAATAACTGTTTATTAACTTAATGTGAAAAAGTTCAGCAGACTGAGGATTTTCTGGTTTCAATGAGCTCCCCCTATTGAATCTTCCTCAGGAATACAAAACCTGCCATAATTATATGGGTCATTTGTCTTTGTAAAGTCAGACCCTTTTGATTTCATTAGGGTGTTGCATCAAACAAGTACAGCATGTGAAAACAGCAACTCTTATTCCAACAGCAGTTTATACAATGAGTGTTAGTTCTGTATTTACACTCCCCATTGTTACATTTAATTCATTGTACTTTGTGTCCTCATTTTAATCCCACACGTAATCTATTGTCTTTGTTGGCCTTCATTTTCCACCACCAAATATGGAGAAATGAACTGAAAAATACTGAATTATCTGTCATTACTGTTCGGGGGGTGGGGTGGGGGGTTACCACACAGCACTGGTGCTATAAACAGCCCTGCTTGCCGGCAATGAAAACCCAAAGTTTCAAGTCTCATAAAATTAAAATAGTACGTAAAAACTGTTTTGAAAAAGGATTTTAAGTACAGAGGGATCTTTGACCACTTCTCACACAACCTCAGTATAGGAAGAGTGGTGACTTGACAGTTCTCCAGCAGACAGTCACTCACACCCTCCTCAATGAATGTAAGCCACAAAAGGTCAGAAAAGATGCACAAGCAACAAGGATAACTACACACTTGACAGGATTGTGAAACAAAGCCCATTCAATAGTTTGTGGAAGATTCACAAGGTGTAGGCTACAGCTAGGGCCAGAGTTTCAAGAGCCACCACATGCATATGTACCCAGGACATGAGTTACAAGTATTGCATTCCTTGTGGTTAGCCATGATGAACCGGAGACATTGCTGTATGAAAAATCCTTTTTTATTGGTCTGAGTAATTAAATTTTTGGTTTTCATTTGCTGCAAATTATAATCATTAGCAGAAGTAAACACTTGAAGTATGTCACTCTTGTAAAATGAATCAACATGAGTTTCACTTTTTGAATTAATTTACTGAAATAAATTACCTTACCAATAAAACAAAAACAAAACTCCTAACTCCTAAAACTCCTAAAACATTGAGATCCACCTGTATACAAGTGTAATTGATCAAAATTTTTAAAGTTTTTACGCCACTGAACACAAGATCAAGTGTAAACACACCTGAATGATGGAATTAGATTATGTGTGACTTGTCTGCATTATTATTGCTGTCACCTGGTGAGCAGCTTCCTGGCCAGATGGTGAGGAGTCCAGTCACTTAGGCTGAGCTGCCCTTGTCTGGTAAGGTTTTGTACCTGGACCAAAGTTGAAGACACCACCGCTTGAAGTCCATGCCAGTAGCTCTTGTTGATTTAACAAGCTTATTATCAGAGACATCTGTTTAGTGTGTTGATGGTTAATATGAATTACACAAAACAAATAGGACTGCAAAAAATGGGGAATATTAAGTGAACAATTGTTTACTCGTATATTTTTTATTTCCATTCACAAAAAAAGCTTTATTTGCTGACCTGCTCATGCAAGTTTCAGCTCTACTGCAGGCAGATTGATTACATTGGGACACTGAAAAACAGGCGATATTTTATTTGTGCACTCTACATTTTACTCTAGAGAACAGCATTTATTACAGCAGGAGAAATCAAGCAAAGAATATACTGTATTCTGCAATTTAGGTTTACATGGACATAAGTAATCGGAATAAGCGCCTGATCGGAATAAAAAAGCATCATGTAAACGCCCCAATTGGAATATTCTGATCGTATTCAGCTCGATCGGAATTAATTTGTAATTAGAATAAAAGGAGTGGTTTATGCCGATTGATAATACCAATATGTAAACACTTACTCCAACCGTGTTTTTCTGATTGTGGCAAACTGACCTGACTGCGCATGTGTGCGCTATGTCGGGGAAGCAAAACTGGCCTGTTGATTTCTCATATTGTAACGCAGGAACACCAACAGCTACTGCTGAGCCTGTAACTTAACGCTCCTGGAGTCCCAGCTCCACGCGCGGGAAGAGCGAGGCAGATGTCACGGTCGGAGGACGAGGATACGATGGGGGTGTCCCATCAGCCAGTCAGTTTCCAAAAACCCCTGGGGGGGACTCATTAAAGCGCACACGGGGTCAGTCCGACCCCTCCGAGTCAGCAGAGGCTTAATTAGGGAGTGTAGTAACTTCTCAACCGTTATTAGAACCTGGCGCGGGTCGATTCTGGGCGCTCAGAACCAACACACTACTGTTTGTTTGTTTGTTTTTATGTTCAACACAGACTGGAGAACAGCTTCTTCTCCTGTTTTATTTTTTTTTATTTATCTTTTTTTTTTTACATAAATTTTACAACTCTACGCATGCAAGTGCTCCTATTCTGAATAAAACCTGGTGCATGTAAACGCACGTCATGATCCGATTAATTAATTTTGTGCCCATGTAAATGATACATTCGGAATATTTAATCCAAATATATTTCAATCCATCAAGAAATTTTGTGCATGTAAACATAGCTAATGAGGTCTAGACCACTACATAATTGGTTAAGTTCATCCAGAGTAAAACTGTTTGTCATGGATGAGACTCGTGCATTACTCAGAAATCATGTCTGTCTTGGGAATGTTGAATTACTAAGTATTTCAGCACTCACTGCTTGGAACAAAAGACACTTTGTAGTTTAATCTATCAACAAGAATTTAACTGAGTAGAATTATCATATGACCTGAAACTGAAAATGTCTTAAAATATTCATGTTTCAATTTTTGTATGCTTTATTTTTTCAGGGCCACCTACTATATCCAGCACACAGACTCAGCAAGCATTACATGGAGAGAAAGGCCAAATCAAATGTTTCATTCGAAGTACACCTCCACCGGACCGCATTGTGAGTATATTTAGAGTGATTTACGCATTTCATCACATTTGCATTTCGAAGTTGACTCACTTTTATTGCAAACCTAGAACACAAAAAGTATCTTATGTCATGTAAAACTTTGACATACATGCATTTCATGTAATATAAAAATCCTCAAGTTTTCAACCATTTGTTTAAAAACAAGGGACATTAAACTACAGTCTTAATGGGTGTATATGTTTTTTGAGCATCTTTTGTAATAACACACTTTACTAAATATTGTGAATTTTTATGTCGTGTTATTTGACAAGGATAAGCCGCAAAGCTATGATAGTTATTTGTTTGAGAATATTTAAATTGCCACTGGTTAGAAAATGTTTAAAAAAGTCCAAACATGGACAAAGCATCTAATTTTTTTTAAAATGGATGCCTTCCTGTCACAAAACAGTATGAGGAAAGAGTTGCTGCAAATAATAAGGTACTGAATTCATTTTTTTTTTTTTTTTTTTTTTTTTTTTTTTACTGTCTGGGCCTGTTGTTTTTATTCAAATTTAAACTTTGTTTTTTACTCTTTCGTCTTCTTTAAACCATGCTCTTTCTTCTTTGGCATTTAAATAATAAAACAGAGCTGTTTGTTTGCACAGAAAGCACTGTGGTGTAAACTGTTGCTTGCAGTCCCTGAACAGGCAAATCGGACTATTTAAAGAATACCAAGATTACATGCATTTTGCAATAATATAATAAACATTGATAAAGTCTACAGATTACTGAAAAAACAAGTAAACAAATGCACACAAAAAAACAGAAAATGTGCCCTCAATAAACATACTCTATTAGCAGCATTTTATTGGTAACTCAAATGTTTTAACCATCAAAAGCAGCAACTAGCTTTCATAGGTTGCTCAGTTTATTGGTCTGTATTTTAAATAGCCTAAAGCTTACTGACTGCTTCTTTGTAAAAGCCTTATCACAGTCGAGCCTCTGTGGCACCTAGAACAGCAACTAATTTGTGAGATGACAAACTCTCCTCAGATAAGTTTTTCTTCAGTTTCCTATGACACTGAGCAGTGCACCCTGTCATGTGCTTTTGTTTTGTTCACATGGAAACTTAATCAAACCAATGATCTGCTGCACCTATGGTGTTAAAGTAATGGCACCATTACAGGAACAACAGAAAAAAAGAGAAAACATGGCAGAGCTTAAATCAATGCATTGCAAATCCACAATTGTTACATACAACCTACAGGTCCGTCACTTTCCCTCTCTCTCTCACAATCTCATCCCAACACATCAAATACAGAAAGACATCGACAGTGACAAAAATTAACTATAGAAGGGAAGAAATCTGAAGGTACATCAATAAATAAATAGATAGTACATCAGTTACTAAACAACAGATTTAAAGATAGAATAGCATAAAATAACTCACATTTTCATTCAACAAAAGAAGCGAATTGTTCTTATAATCAAGGGAAATAAAATGAAAAGGTCATTTTTGAAACATGCAAAGAGTCTTTTTAGGTACATTAAATTTTCTCAAGTGAAGAAATACATAATATGTCTAAAAGTGAATTCTAGGAAGTTGAGGTCTGAGATTCATCTAGTGAAGAAGAATATTGTTTTCTGCAATCAAAGAGGAAAATTATATAATCACCTTTGGTCCACCTTTACAAATTCAATGTTGGCATGAGTCTAAAAATGGCATAGTTAGTGAGGGGGTCATTATTGTGAAACATGTTAAATAATGCATCAAAGTTAATGCTTCAAAATGTGTTTAATTAAGGGCAAGATCAAAACATAAATGCAGCCTAAATGATCTGTAGGCTGGCCTTTGCAGTGAAAGCATGAAGACTAGTATTTCGTAAAATCTCAGCTAATCCTGCTTTTCTGTTTTTATGTATTTGGAACTAACACTGAATTTCTACATTCATTTTGAATAAAGTCTGGTGGGTCAATAACTCTGGTGCTTTTTCCTCAGGCATGGTCATGGAAGGAAACTGTTCTGGAGTCTGGAACCTCTGGCCGCTACACTGTGGAGACAGTCAACACGGAGGAAGGAGTCATTTCCACACTTACCATGAGCAACATCGTTCCAGCCGACTTTCAGACCATCTACAACTGCACAGCATGGAACAGCTTTGGCTCTGATACAGAGATCATACGCCTTAAGGAACAAGGTGGGAGCCAAGGTTCGACAGGTTCCACCTTCCTCTTATTTCATATGCAGTGCTTGTGAGTGTTTAGATAGTAGCTGTAGGTAGTTTACCAGCTGTAATATTTTGTGTGTATTACTGTGGTTGTTCCCATCTGGATAATTGAATTTGTGAATATACACTGTGTGAGTTTGAATATGACAATGTGATGCTGTCATATATAAAAAGCAATATGTTTTATATTTTGTTTATTTAAAATATTTTGTTTATTAATCTTCATAGTTGAGCACAGTTCCTGTCCTTTTGTTCCTACCTTGCCATATGTGGTCACATATCAAAAATACCCCATGTGATTTATGGGTCTAAATGTGAGGAAATGAGAATTTTATAAAGATGTCAAGACCTGACATGCCTTTGATATATTTAAGGTTATATTTTGTATAGCAGAAGTAAATAAGGATGAAGGTTGTAGGATTTCAACCATTTCTTTTTTTATTATTTTTTTTTCTTTAGTTAAGTGCTCCAATATATATTAGCTTAATTAATCAGAAAGTAGGTTGGGCTGCCACAAATTGGGGCCACTCCAAGCTTACAGCATGTGGAGGTAAGTGAATTTAATGAGCTGCACTTGTGGTTTATCATGTCAGAGTTGCAACGGAATCTGTCCAAAAAGTTCATGGGAGCCTGGAAAGGCTGGAAATCAAATTACATATGCTACTACTGAGAAGCAGATAGGTGAAGCTGAATCATTTTTAATGAAGGTGCATATTTTTAATACAGTAAAAAAGACATTATATAACCATCCCTTTTCTCTCTAGTATAGAAGAAGCTGAATTTTTCTTCTCACAAATGATAAACTTCACACTGTTAATATAAATAAAAAGTGAAGACAATTAACATGCTTTAATGTTGTAGGAAGAGCACCTATTATTTTGCATTTGTTTAAAACAGGAGATATTCATAAATGTGTCCTGGGACCTTTTACTTGCACAACAGCTTATAAATACATGCCTTCTGGTTCAGTCTTTTCCCAGATGCAATGATCTGTTCCAGAGCACAAAAACATGATTATCCTTAAATGGATGCAGAAACACTTGCGTTCTATTCAATGAAAACTACAGCACTCTGTAAAATGGTTCTAGTAGCCAAAGTGAGTGTAAATTAAATTTTATCACATCGGACAGTGAGAAAATAAATGCTTACCCATGGTAATTAGTTTTAGTTTGGATTTGCTGCTGTTAGAACATATGGCTTCCTGTTTGCAACATTGTTCTTGTCTATTTCTACAATGTGCTACTGCTGCAGACAATTAAAAATAAGCCAACAACATCTTCACAATGACTGTTTGATACTTTCCTGCCATAAACGTTCAGTATAAATGTGTGACATTTGTGGCATTATAGAAGGACGTATCTTGATGTTGCTCTCTGCAGAATCTCTCCCAGTGGCTGTGATCATCGGCATCGCCGTGGGAGCTTTCGTCGCCTTCATTGTCCTAATGGGCACCATCGGCGCATTCTGCTGCACTCGCTCCCAGAGAAGTACGTCTCCTTTATGCTTTTGTCTCCATCGAACCATGCATGCCAAAGTATTGTTTTATGCCTGAACACTCTGAAAAATGTCCATCTGTTTAAATGTATAGATGTGGACAAATCTGTTGGCACCTTTGATAAAAAAAAGCCTAAAAATAAATCCTGCTTTTCTTGTACTGGCAGAATTTTACACTGAAATATGCTGAAAAGGCAATTCTTTCATTTCCATTGTTTTATTCAGTGAGTGGAAAATCTAATTAAATAATTTTTTATGGTAAAGTTTACTGTTGGCACCATCCTTTAAGATTTCACAAGACTGGAGCATATGGAGTGATGGACCATCTTGGGTCCTGGTTCCTCTCTTATACTCTCTTCTCTTTAGCTAACTACATTTTCTATTAGATTTAGGTATAGGGGGTGAAATGGGAATGCAAGAAGTTTGATGTGTCAGGTGAACCATTTCTGTATGAATTTGGCCAAAGGTTTTGGATTGTTGTCCTGCTGAAAAAAAACAAAAACTACCTATTTTAAGTTCCCCCCAGGATGGGGCAGCTGTAATTCACTGGGGAGGGTCATCATCTTGCAGTTGGAAAGTTGTGGTTAGATTCCTGCTGTTGAATGAACTGGAGGTGAGATCATTCCAGTTTCATGCAATCTTATAATAAATTGAATAAATAAATAACTAATAGTTCTTTTCCACAGAAGTAAAGGGACTGAATAGATAAATGAACACAGGATCTGCACATTTGAAATGTGTTCCCCCTTTTTTTCCATGAGTGATTGAAAGTAACAACTATTGAAATACAGTGTATGTAACCAGTGTTGTAATGATTGAATAATGATTTGATGTTGATTTCAAGCATTTATTGATATGTTAAATGATTGTAAATCATATTAAGCATATTATGAGTGTAACAATGAATGTGATCAGTTAAAGATGAAGTTAATCACAGTTCAGGTCAACAGCATAAGAAAAGAGGAACAGGGATGAGCTTTAGGGCCAAATTGGGGAAGTAACTCCGGCTGACCGTTGAGGGTGAATGCCTAAAGTTGTGCAAAGGATCATGCAGTAAGGCACCCAAGAAATCATGCGGCAAGTCACGTAGCACTTTGCCATACACAACAATGGGCTGGAAAGAAAGAAAAAGAGGAAGAGCTCGCTTATTCTCCGCAGACAGAGTCGAGTCAACTTGGAGCACAGAAAGAAGAACCAAGAGGACCGCACCCAGGAGCCACGGAGCGACGGAGGACTCTGCACCGCTGGACCAAGGGAAAAGTCAACACCCTCAGCCGTGGTTCCAGATCGGGCTGCTGTTCTTGGACTTCTGCTAAAAGATACCCCAGTAACCTCTGACAGACTTGGTCGATGGACTGTGTGCAGCATGTGATGGAGGACTGCCTGCCACTGATCTACAACACCGGATCTTCACGCATCCATCGAGAGGAGGACATCGTCTGACCAAGACACCCTCCACTCAAGGACTTCAAAGAGTCATCCGTCATGAGGACTTTTCCATCCGGGGTATGAACTTGAGTTGCTTCCCCAAAGGCCTCTCCCTTTTAGATGTAAGGTGTCAGTGTTAGGGAAGAATAGTTGGATTGATCTATATATGTTTGTGATGATTCTGTTTAATTTTCTGCTGATGCCTAACCCTGCCAAAGCATACTAAAATAAAGAAGCATAGAAAATTCTAGAAAAGTTGTGGACATTCAAATTGATTGAGTCATTGAAGTTCTGTGATGAGTGTAAAATATGCTATGGTACATGGTTCTAGTAATGTTGGGAGGTTTTTAATGGTTACCTTAGTGAAATAATAACAATACCCCTGGAACTCAGACCGAGTTACTAAAAACTATCTAGTCTGTGACAAGTGCACGTTGTTATTAGAGGAAAAGCTACCCTTAACAGGTGTGGTTCATGGGGTTGAGCTGCCGTTAGGCTACTCGGCAGGTCACTTTGTGAACTGAAAAGGGGTGTGGCATCTGGATCTGGAGGTAGTGAGAGGCTAGATGTATTTTCCTCGTCACCAGCTTAAACAGAGTATCTTAGAAATATTAGTGCAGGGTAATACCCAAAAAGTTCTAGGATTTTCCGGACCCGTTAGATGGAGAGCTGGTCATAGGTCCACCCCATAGGTTGGGAAAGGAGAAGGAGGGGTTGGCTTATGCGCAACAACACTGCTTCTTAATTGCCTTGGGAAAGGCAATTAACCTTAAGTCGCTTACTGAGCTGTGAATCAGCGTACGAATGTCCAAACAATGTGTGGCTGGGTGAATGATACTCAGACCACTCAAAGCAGAAGTGCTTTGAGTGGTCAGTATGAAAAGAAAAGCCCTATAGTTCAATCCAATTACATTTTTTTAGTTACAATCTCCTGCTACTGGAAAGACTCCATAATGTATCATAGATCATAACACCTTAGTTAACTGTTAGCTTGAGCTGCTTTTCCACATATTAATCTTTGTTTCACACCAGACCCAAAAAAAAAAAAAAAAAAAAAGTGCAAAGCTAAATCTTAGTCTCATCTGATTAAAACCACAGGTACAGTTAAAGTTCAATGAGCATTTAGCAAACTCAGCATTATAGTATATGTATATTATGTATATTATAGTATTATGTAAAATTGACTTTTTTGAGCTTTACATCATGTTATGTTATTCCGTCACCAAAAACATACCTGAAGTGTTGCCTTGATTCTTTCATTCATGTTTGAGAAATTGTTTAATCTACTGTGGCAGCCATTCAGCTGTGCAAAATGCCCAGATGGCCCTAGCTCCTCCTTCAAGATGCAACTCTTCCTCTGAGCTGTAGTTTCTAAGCTTCTGAGCTTCCACCTCACAGAGCATCCCTTCCCCGCAACTTCAACACTCAGCTCCTTCAGACTAGCCAGCAGCTGGTCGAACTGCACATCTGCTGAGCTCATTATACGAGCTACTTCTCAGTGTAATGCTGGTAAAAACATTGTTAAAGGATTAGAGGAGCAATGTTGATGACTTCCTGAAGGTGGAGTGTTGGAAAGAGCAGGATTTTGTTAAAGAGACAGAGGGCCAAATTAAGAAGAAGAATACTTTTATTAGTAACCCCAGGGGGGGAAAGTACAAAAAACAGGCCTTTGCTTCACTTCATATTTATACCCCAGAAAAACAAAATGTGATTGATTACTAATAAGAAGTTCCTAGAAACTCAATTAAATTTATTTTATAATTATTTTTAGGGTTACCAATGATTGTGCCAAGGGAGAGTTTCTTAAAAACAATTTTGTTAACATTCCCCCCCCACATTGTATAAATGCAATCAAGTAAGAGGATGGATCTTTTTGCATTTTTCACTGTTTATACTTAAGCAGTGACTTTATATTGAGACTTTCTACATATCTTTACCAGGGGTGCCAACAAATTTGTCTGCATCTGTAGATATTTTTATTTAAAATACAAAATAAAATCTGTGCAATCTGAAAATCTGAATTTGACTGGGTTTGAAACAAAGGACATATACTGAACAAACAACCCAAAAGATTTGTTTAAAAAAAAAAGTCATATTTTGCTACATAAAAACACAATTAACAAGGTGAATCACTGGTTGAGATGGATGTTTTTGTTTTGTTTTTTTCAGTGGTGCAGGGATAGCCAGATTGCGATCAGGACTCATTTCATGCAATCTCAGTCTGGCCTGCACTTGTTTTGGAGGCTATTTACATCTTGCATTGTGTTTGCTACCACCCACCAATAAACCTAGTGACTCAAGTTAGTTAGAGGCAGTCAGTCACTGTCTCTATCCAAGAACCATGCTGTGCTACTGGTCCCTTCAGCATGTCTATTGTCTGTACACTACAGAGGAAGTGCACCTGGTTATGCCCTCACTGCCCGTCTCCATCTGTGCTCACCAGAGAGAAGTTGCAAGCAAAATTAAGACAGAAAGTAAGACCTTGTTATATGACAGAATAACATCAGCTTTGTCCCGACAGATATGAGCCATCGTTTGGGAAACTGCAGATTGCATTTCTGTAAAGGGAAAAGATAATCTTGTGTTGGCAGGGAAACAATGTGATTAATAATGCTTTGTGTTGTTTTTTGGGAAATGGGTGCGCTCTAACAAAGCAAACCCAGGGTGTCCCTGCTAAATATTACAACAGTGCAAATTATTCTGTCAACAAATACAGATTGCCATTTGTTGCAGCTCATTAAGGTGCGCTGTTTGCACTGTCCGTTCATGACAGATCTGAAGGGAGTTGTGTCTGCAAAGAACGACATCCGGGTAGAGATCGTGCACAAAGACCACAATGCAGCACGTGAAAATGAAGAACACAACTCCATGAAACAGCTGATGGTGAGTGTGAGTGTCACAGCATACTTACTTTTACTTCTTTCTTTTTTCTGTTTGCAAAAATAAGTTGTCAGTTTTTTTTTTCTTTTTATTTTGCATCTGCATGTCCTTTCAGAGCAGACAACTAAATAATGAATGAATGCAGCTGGTTGTGCTGTTTTCCATGGAAAAATTATTTCATGAGTAATGGACGTAAAAAAAGGCACCCAGACTGAACGTGTGTTTTAGTCTGGGGAAATATTAGTCCGGGTGTATCAGCATACCACTGTTGTCTGCATGAAAGGAGCAAACCACAGTAGACATACAGCAGTGCATACTATGTGATCCTTTTGAGGAGATTTTCTGTTGAAATGTCTTACTGGCTCACAGAAGAGTACTTGTTTTAACTTTGATTTTCTTGCTGTTAGTTCTTAATGTTTTCGAGTTGCATTGCAGTGTGCATTAAATGTGAGAGCAGAGAACTGAGCTCAGCTACCTCACATAGCTGTATTTTGTAAAGATAAATAAAAGATATTCATGGATGAATTATTAATATCGCCTGCCAGCCCTGAGTGAAGGTGAAGCATGTTTGACTGATATTAAAAAAGAACAAGTGATAAAAGTTAAACCCGTTTGTTTCAGAACGTCTCTTTCTCTTTTACTGTGAGCGCAGGAGCCTCGGAAACGGCTCGGTTTCTTAATATACTTTACTTGATGTCTGTGTAGGTTGAACGAGGAGAGTTCCAGCAGGAATCTGTTCTGAAGCAGCTGGAGGTGTTACAAGAGGAGGAGAAGGAGTATCAGCACATTAAGGTACGGCTCATGATCAATGGCGGCACGAATGCGAGAACCTGGGAAAACAATAGGAAAAAGAAGGTGGTGGGAGAGAAAACACCTTGGGGGCAAATGGAGGGCTTCAGTTCCGGAACTAAAATAACTAAAAGGGCAATCATTCATCTCCTACATTGTTTTAAAAGTATAAAGGGCTTGGCTGAGGGGCTGGGTATTTACCAGCAGCATTTTTTTTTTCTTTGTTACAATTCTGAATACTCAACTTTTCCAAAGATATTTATACACAATCTATTCACCTGTTTTAATGGATTATCTGATTTATATAGTTGTTTCCTTTATATTTTAGTGAAAGTACAGTATATTTTTTTGTTATTGCCAAATAGTATTATAGACCAACATTGTCTGACTCCAGAATGTCTTAGCTGTGTTAGTTCACCTCACAAATAGCTTCAAAAGTTCACAAACTCAAAATCGATTACAAAGCTGTCATGCCACCTTGTCTACTGTAACCAATCAGGTTACGATGTTCTTCTCAATCTAATCTACTTAGTCAGCTCCACTATGAGGCTGATTTCAATATCAGCAACACTAAATAGGCAGTGACACTATCAGCAAGTGAGGAAAATAAAATGTGACTAACAACTCAGGTTGAGCCCTTGTCGTAGCACCTAAAAAGAAAACAGACTGCTAAATTTAGGGACTTGATATATAAGTCTGACCTCTGGTACCTCACCCAGTGTTTGATCAGTGACATCAACTGTATACCAGGTGGATCCATCTTTTAATGTCTGTTATTTTGCTCTATCTTCTTTTTGGAGTTTATATTTAGGTTGGTTTTGAATATACAGTTGAAACCATATATTTACATGCACCAAATGAACAGACATACACACTTTTTTTCTCACTGTCTGAAGTTAAATTAGACCAAACTTTTCTCGTTTTAGGGTAGTCATAATAACCAAAACCATTTCTATTTGCTAAATGCCAGAGAACTTAGCGAGAACATTTTTTGAGCGATTTATTTGTAACTTGTTTCAAATTCAAAAGTTTACCTACATTGGGTAGTATCAGGAAAAATGGTCTTTTAAACTATATGACTCGGGTCACACCTTTTGGGTTTCCTTCCTCAAGCTTCTCACAATAGTTTACTGGAGTTCTGGTCCATTCCTCCTGACAGAACCGGTGTAACTGAGTCAGGTTTGGAGGCCACCTCACTTTCACACGTCTTTTCAGATCCACACACAACTTCTCCATTGGACTGAGATCAGGACTTTGTGATGGCCATGCCAAAACATTTACTTTGTTGTCCTTAAGACACTTTATAACTACTTTAGCTGTATTGCTTAGGCACATTGTCCATTTGAAAGAACCATTTGTGCCCAAGCTTTAACTTCCTGGCTGATGTCCTTAGATGTTGCTTCAATATTTCCACATAACATTCTTTCCTCATGATGCCATCTATTTTAGGAAGTGCACCAGTTCCTCCTGCAGCAAAACAGCACAACAACATGATATTGCCCCCCACGTACTTCACAGTTAGGATGGCACAAACATCCCCCTATTTCCTCCAAATGTAACGATGATCATTATGGTCAAACAGTTATACTTTTGTTTCATCAGATCACAGGACATGTGTTCAGAAGTGAAGGCCTTTGCCCCTGTGTGCATTTGCAAACTGCAAGCTGGCTCTTTATGTTTCTTTTGAAGTAATGGCTTCCTCCTCGCTGAGTGGCCTTTCAGCCCATGTCTGTACAGGACATGTTTCACTGGATAATGACACTGTCTGACCAATTTCAGACAGCACATTTACAAGGTCTTTGTTCTGGGGTCAATCTGCACATTTTGGACCAAAATCCATTGATCCCTGGGACACAGAAACCGTCTCCTTCCTGAACAGTATTATGGTTGGACATTCCCATCATGTCCATGTTTGCATATAATTGTTTGGACAGATGAATGCGGAACATTCAAGCATCTGGAAATTGTTCCCAAGGATGAACCAGACTTTTGCAGGTCCACAATTATCTTCTTGATATCTTGGCTGATGTCTATCACTTTCCGATTGTGTCAAACAAGAAAGCAGTGTGTTCCAGGTGTGGCCTTAAAATACATCCACAGGTGTGCCTCTAATTAACTTAAATGTGTCAGTTAACCTATCAGAGGAGAATGTAGAAGGAAACCCAAATGGCTTGACCCAAGTCATACAGTTTTTAAAAGACAATTATCCCCGATACTGACCAAATGTATGGAAACTTTTGAATTTGAAGAAAGTTACAAAAAAAAAAAAAAAAAAAATCTATAAAAAATGTTAACTTACTAAGTTTTCTGATATTTGGCAAATAGAAATAATTTTGTAATTCTAACTGACCTAAAATGAGAAAAGTTTGGTCTGACTTAACTTTAGACAGTGAGAACAAAATGTCTATGTCTTTTTATTTGGTGTCTTTTTATTTACACACACAAACTGAACAAAAATATAAATGCAACACTTTTGTTTTTGCTCCCATTTTTCATGAGCTGAGCTCAAAGATCTAAAACATTTTCTTTATACCCAAAATAACCATTTCTCTCAAATATTGTTCACAAATTTGTAAAAGTGAGCACTTCTCCTTTGCAGAGATAATCCATCCCACCTTGCAGGTGTGGCATATCAAGATGCTGATTAGACAGCATGATTATTGCACAGGTGTGCCTTAGGCGGGCCACAATAAAAAACCACTTTGAAATGTACTGTTTTATCACACAGCACAATGCCACAGATGTTTAAAGTTTTGAGGGAGCGTGCAATTGGTATGCTGACTACAGGAATGTCGACCAGAGCTGTTGCCCATGAATTGAATGTTCATTCCTCTACCATACGCCATCTCCAAAGGTGTGTCAGAGAATTTGGCAGTACAGCCAACCAGCCTCATAATTGCAGACCACGCATAACCATACCAGCCCTGAGCCTCCACATCCAACATGTTCACCTCCAAGATCATCTGAGACAGCTACCCGGACACTTGCTGAAACAATCGGTTTGCACAACCAAAGAATCTCTGCACAAACTGTCAGAAACCGTCTCAGGGAAGCTCATCTGCATGCTCGTCTTCTTCATCGGGGTCTCGCCTTGACTGTAGTTCGTTGTCGTAACCGACTTGAGTGGGCAAATGCTCACATTCAAAGACATCTTGCTCATTGGAGAGGTGTGCTCTTCACGGATGAATCCAGTTTTTCACTGTTTAGGGCAGACGGCAGACATCATGTGTGGCATGGTGTGAGTGAACTGTTTGCTGATGTCAACATTGTGGATCGAGTGGACCATGGTGGTGGCAGGGTTATGGTATGGGCATATGTCTTGGACTTCGAACACAGGTGTATTTTATCGATGGCATTTGGAGTGCACAGAGATACCGTGACGAGATCCTTAGGCCCATTACTGTGCCATTCATCCACAACCATCACCTCATGTTGCACCATGTTAATACACAGCTCCATGTTGCAAGGATCTGTACACAATTCCTGGAAGCTGAAAACATCCCAGCTCTTGAATGGCCAGCAAACTCACCGGACATATCACCCATTGAGCATGTTTGGGATGTTCTGGATCAGCATATGCGACAGCGTGTTCCAGTTCCTGCCAATATCCAACCACTATCCAATATCCACTTTGCACAACCATTGAAGAAGAGCGGACTACCTTTCCACCGGCCACAATCAACAACCTGATCAACTCTATGCGAAGGAGATGTGTTGCACTGTGTGAGGCAAATGGTGGTCACACCAGATACTGACTGATTTTCAGTCTCCCTGAATAAAGCAAAACCCCTTTTTTAGAGTGTTTTTTTTTTTTAGTGTGGCCAGCCTAAGGCACACCTGTGCAATAATCATGCTGTCTAATCAGCATCTTGATATGCCACACCTGCAAGGTGGGATGGATTATCTGCAAAGGAGGAGTGCTCACTATCACAGATTTGGACAGATTTGTGAACAATATTTGAGAGAAATGGTCATTTTGTGTATATAGAAACATCCCAGTTCTTGCATGGCCAGCAAGAACTGGGATATATATATATATATATATATATATATATATATATATATATATATATATATATATATATATATATATATATATATATGATTACTGGCAAGGCATAGCTGTTTATCTGATCTGCCCTAAATCAGATCAGATAAATCAGTTTATCAGGATCTGCCCTAAATCCAGCATCCTCAGACTATACACGAGCCGTAAGGACGGAGGCAGAGGACTAGCGAGTGTGAGAGCCACTGTCCAGGATGAAACATCCAAGATCCATAAATACATCAAGGTCAAAGCCTCAACCAACGATGTGCTCAGCGAATGTCTCAAACAATGGGGACCAGAGGATGAGGTGCTGGAGGAACCATCATGGGAGGATAAGCCCCTACATGGGATGTACCACCGACAAATAACTGAAGTGGCTGATATCAGGAAATCCTACCAATGGCTGGAAAAAGCTGGACTCAAGGACAGCACAGAGGCACTCATCCTGGCTGCACAAGAACAAATCCTAAACACCAGAGCAATAGAGGCTCAGATCTACCACACCAGACAAGATCCAAGGTGTAGATTGTGCAAGGAGGCCCCTGAGACAGTCCAACACATAACAGCAGGGTGCAAGATGCTGGCAGGGAAAGCGTACATGGAACGTCATAACCAAGTGGCGGGCATAGTGTACAGAAACATCTGTGCAGGATATGGACTGGAAGCCCCGAGATCAAAGTGGGGCACACCCCCAAAGGTGGTGGAGAATGACCGAGCTAAGATCCTGTGGGACTTCCAGATCCAGACAGACAAAATGGTAATGGCGAACCAACCGGACATCGTGGTGGTGGATAAACAACAGAGGAAAGCCGTTGTGGTGGATGTAGCAATACCAAGCGATTGCAACATCAGGAAAAAGGAACATGAGAAACTGGAGAAATACCAGGGCCTCAGAGAGGAACTGGAGAAGGCCTGGAAGGTGAAGACCACAGTGGTGCCTGTGGTCATCGGGGCCCTCGGGGCAGTCACTCCCAAACTGGAGCAGTGGCTAAAACAGATCCCAGGAACAACATCAGACATCTCAGTCCAGAAATGCGCAGTTCTTGGCACAGCCAAGATACTACGCAGAACCCTCAAGCTCCCAGGCCTCTGGTAGAGGACCCGAGCTCAGAGGTTGAGAAAGACCACCCGTGGAGGGTGAGAAGGGAATTTATATATATATATATATATATATATATATATATATATATATATATATATATATATATATATATATATATATATATATATATATATATGTATGTATATATAGACTAACTATAGATAGATAGATAGATAGATAGATAGATAGATAGATAGATAGATAGATAGATAGATCTTGAAAGTGATATAACCCCTCAGAAGAGCTTAGTGGTTGTCGTGCCAACATATTTTTAAATTAAACTCAGCACTGGATTTCAGCATGTGTTTTACTTTTGACTTACATTTTAGTCAAAAAGATAGAAAAAGAAATAAGATATAATACATATATTTTACTGATCCTTGTCTCACCAGATACTTATCAGAGCTTAATTTGTCCACATCTCCTGAACATGTTTGTTTCAGAATCTGTGCTTAGACAGTGACAGAAGACAAAATATACTGAGATAGAAGTGTTGAGGAACTGATGGAACTATTCACTGTATGTAGTAAATATTTTTCTAACCTTAATCTTTTCTCTTTTAACAAATTTAACCAGCCAAGTCTATTAGCTGTACCCTTGATGGATTGATAATTTTAACTATGCAACTCAGGGGAAAATAGAAATTATTAATCCACCGAGTGACTAATTTTTGTTAAATTAACATTTTTCAGTAAAATATAGAATGACTCCTTTATGGGTCTACATATTGTAAAAATATCTAATTGTGATACCACTGCTGAAAAGTGCGATGCCAATAAGAATTACGATAACCTTGTACCTTGTATTTTCTGCCTTTTTTTTTTTTTTTTTTTTTTTTTTTTTCCACTATTGCACAATTTCTCCAGTATTCTCTGTGAGCTTTTGTGTCTCAGTTGCTGGAAATAAACATCAGGTATGGGCATTAAAAGCATGTAGAGTTGATGCAACAGGCAAAACATTTTTTTAGAAGCAGAACAAAACTACATGACACTTGACAAATATATCTCCCCACAAAATACTGAGTTCACAGTTTTTCCACAACTGTGATATTGTTCACACTGTTATTCCAATGACAATTAAAATTGCAAATATTGCACAAAGTGGCTGTCTTATTCTGTGTTTTAATAATCTTGGGATCTCTGGTCTGTATGGATACATCACAGTGGTTTTTTGAGTTTTAAAAAGAATTCCACTCTGAAAATCTTCCTTTTTTTTCTTAAAACTTTGGTTGCATGTGAGTAAGGGGTGCAAACAGAATATCTTCATTTTGCAAAACATCAATGTTTGTGTGGGCAGGGCCTTAGGAATTTAATACAATTATCACTAGGTATTAGATAGTTATTTCTGAAGATATCCAATTATTTATACTCTGGATTGTACTAGCTCATAATCTTTAACCCCTTACCTGTGAAATATGTTCAGCAAGGCTAGCCAGAATGTGGTAAAAGTAAAAAAGTTTAAACCAATAAAACAGCATCAGCTTGAAAGACAAAAAATGTATTCATTACTTTTAGTAATGATAGTTTATCAGACTGGCTCTTCTATTTTGCAACATATATTTTTTGAGTATTGCGTTTATAAAATATGAAGTTGTTCAGACATTTGTGTATTGCAGGTAAGATGTCTATTGGTGACAGCTCAGCACTATTCCACTTCAGAAAATCTGAATCATGTCTATAATGTTATCACAAAGTAGACACTGAATGTGCAGATGGTGACATTGTAAGAAAAATGCTGTGTTTATTTTCATTCCTTTTTGTGAACAAATATTAAAAATAAAGTGACTTACACAAAAACAAACAAGTCAAGTATAGTTAGAAGAGAGTCAAAGAGAAAACCCATGCTGGCCTTTAAAGATATTAGCTGATTGTATCATGAATGTTCTAAACCTACATATTTAAAGTGATGTAGGTGGTGTCCATTAACTCTGCACATTGTCTCTTGAATCTTTTATAGAGACAAATTCCACTCTGTTCATTTTCCCTTTTGTCCATCTGCTTGCTGGCACTGGATCCATGAAGTGTGCTTCTGTTGTGTTTGCCTACTTACCTGCTGCTGCCTCGGGGGCCAGATTTTTTGATCCTCCTTAATGACAGCGTGCATGAGGCGAGAGCAGACCGAGCAAGAGATAAAGGCCAGACGCAAACAATCTCCCTGTCTGGTGTCAGATAATGACAAGCATAACGAGGATCCTCTCAGGTTGTCTCTCCCATTATGAGCTGCCTTCTTTTGGGATTCGATGCCACACTCGTGCTTGACATTCACATCCATTCAAACAAGAACATTAAAAGGAAGCACACATTCCCTTGACTGGACCCATAGAAACAACACAATGCAGACAAACAAGTGGCACCGCTGTAACCACAGAAGCATTTCTGACACTGACATGGAATTACAGACACTGTGACCCATTAAACTCTAATTAAAGCTGGTATGCATGTGAACTTTGTAGTGACACAGATGCCATATCAAACATTGAGCCAAGGCTTAATTAGTAAGGAACGTGGATTCAAGATAAGAGTAGTAGCTCACCAAACCTTCACACCAAGTTTCAGCTGCGCTTTCTTTGACACATGCAGTGGACTGTTACTTTGTATTGTTTGGTTTGACACTGTTTGGCCTTGGCTCCTGACCTGCCTTGGCTTCAAGAAGAATCCCTCTAAACGAATACAATCACAAAGTTATTTTTGTTTTCCTTTACTTCTTTTTTTTCTAGATGTGGTGGTCTAATTTGAAAGGCTTAAATAAAAGGCAGTGTTTTGTTGTTTTCAACAGGACCCTACAAATGGCTACTACAGTGTCAACACCTTCAAGGAGCACCACACGCCTACCATGACAGGAAATCAGACTGCTGAGGCAAGGAACCCCACCAACACCGGTACCCTTGGCAAACAGCGAGTGCCAACAGGCATGTCCTTCACCAACATCTACTCCACTCTGGGGGCGGGGCCCAATCGCCTGTATGACTATGGCCAGCGCTTCGTGCTGGGCATGGGCAGCAGCTCCATTGAGCTCTGTGAGCGGGAGTTCCAGCGTGGCTCGCTTAGCGACTCCAGCTCTTTCATTGACACGCAGTGCGACAGCAGCATCAGCAGCTACAGCAAGCCGGATGGCTATGTGCAGTTCGACAAAGACAGCAAGGCGTCTGCCTCTTCCTCTTCCCACTACTCGCAGTCCTCCTCACAGAACTCGGACCTCACCCGGCCCCTCCAGAAGCGCATGCAGACCCATGTCTGACCTTCAGAGTGGGAGGGTGTTTGAGTGAGGAGCAACAAGCAGACAGGATTGTAAAACTGTAAAAAATTCCACCTGCAGGATCCCCTGGAAAATCGGTGTTTGAAATGTTTCCTATGGGATGCTGAAGCAACGACTGGGGGTTGATGGACCTTGTAACTTCCTTAGACATCAAAATGTCCCCAAAAAATTAATCAAGAAGCCTTATATTTCCTTCATGCTTCAATCATTAACCCGCCCTCCCTATTTTTGACCCAAAATACAGATGTGCCACAGAGAGCTTATTTGCCAACACAGACTCTCCAAGTTTAGAATTTGAACTTGCAATACTTGGTTTCTACATTCAGATTGTTAAGGGATCAGAGAGCATGATTTCAAAGCTTTGTGTGACAATCAGCTCTGCTGGCATGGACCAAGTTCACATTCTGAAGATTGTGATACAAAAGAAAAGTGAGCATTCGGCGCAGCACTCTGCACAAACTGCCAGACAATGAAAGAAAGCCAACGCCCTGCTGTCCTCTTGTAGTTTGAAGCACAACAATGAATGTGCATGTTATTTTCTATTTGTTAAAGCTATAACTTGGCAACACTTCCTCCTTGCCCCTTCAAACACTGCGTGTTAAGGCTAAGTCGTTGCGGGTAGAGGAAAACTTTCCCAGCGTGTCGGCAGACTTTCAAAAGAACGCTCGTTTCCCCCCTCTTTTTCTATATCTGAGCGGCACAACTGAGCAGATTAAGAAGAGCTGATAACTCAGTTGAAATTCCTGAGTCATGTTTTCACTTTGACACTGCGATAAAAAAGCATCAGTGTACATATATGACTATAATTTCTTTTCAAGCATCTAATTTTTTGACTCATTTTCCACATGGATAGCATTGAATTATACACGAGCGCCTCTTAATGTTCATATCTATTTTGCCTTGAGGGTCTGTTTGAACTGGGTGATTGCTAACTTACTGAGTGAGATAGACAAATGCTATCAGCTATCCGGCTTATGCGGAGCTGCATCCGACATTATGTTCTGATACCAAATCCAGTTCCAACACATGAAACAGGAAAGCTTATAAACTACAATTTCAGTTGGATTTGTCAGTTTCTTCTTCTAAATCTACAGGTCATTAACAACACTGATAAATTAAAAGTAAACATGTTGTATGAATATCCCATTAGTATTGACACTAGGGCTTAGTGCATCCTGACTGTATACCTACTTGTGTTTGCGCTGGTCAAACATGACAAACAGATATAGAGACGGTTTTATTTATTTTCCTGATTTTAATTTGGCTATGAAGATGGTAGTGAAAAGCCAATGCCCATTTTCTTCCCCTCCGTTTGTGACATATATTAGGTTTTGTTCAGTACTCAATTGCTGATGCTGTACTCAACATTCAGCCACTTAAACACTAACTTTACACCAAAATTTGAAGTGAACTTGTCGGCAAACCCTATCATAATAATGCTTTTTAGGAGGCTTTGTGAGAAAAACCGGGTTGCTGTCCAGAGAGCTTTTTAAGTAACAACCCCTGATAATTCAAATAGATTCTTTCTAACCCGATACAGTCATATTTTGTTTTTGACTGTTGTGAAAGTAGACTTTGAAAAATGCATTATGCATGGTCCCTTGCAAAAGTGTTTACACCACTTTAACAGTTACATGTTTTTTACAACTGTTAGCTTCAATGCATTTTATTAGGATTTCATGCACTAAATATAAATGCAAAGCAGAAGAAAAACCATATATGTAATTAGCACCATCCATCTTCCTATCAATTCTGATCAGCTTCAGAGTTCCTGCTGAAGAAAAGCATCTTCACATGGTCATGCTGCCATCATATTTTTCTGTGGGAATGTTGTATTCAGGGTGATGTGCAGTGATTGTTTTTCCTTTACAAATAAAGTTTTGCTTATAGGCCAAAAATTTCAGCCTTGGTTTCATCTTAGCAGAGCATTTTGTTCCAACATGGGCTATGTCCTCTACATGGCTGGTGACAAACTGCAACCTGGACTTTTTATTGCCTTTTATGTTTTCATTCTTCCATAAAGGCCAAATTTGTAGAGAACATGACTAATAATAGTCCAGCTGACATATACTCCCAACTGAGCTGCTCCTTCAGAGATACCTCATGCCTGCTTCTCTGATTAATGCTGTCATTGCCTGGCCTGTTGGTTGGAAAGCCCTACTCATTCCATTTTTGGATGATGGAATGAACAGTGCTCTTCAAGACTTTCTAAGCTTGAGATATTGTTTTATAACCTATCCCTGCTTGAAACTTTTCCACAACTTAACCCTGGACTGGCTTGCATTGTTCCTTGGTTTTGATGATGCTGTTTGTTCACTAATGTTCCTTAACAAACATCTGAGGCCTTCACCGAACAGCTGGATTTATATTGCAGTTTAATCACACGCAGGTGGAGTCTATTTAATAAATAGGAGACTTGTGATTGCAATTGATTCCACTGGATTTTATTTAGGGGAGTAAGAGAGGCAGAATACAAATGACTGCTATTGCTTTTCAGATTGTTATTTGCAAAAACTGCTGAAAACGATAATTTTCCCCTCACATCACAGTTATGTACTGTGTTGGTCTATGATATAAAAGCCCAATAAAAAACAGCAAAGGTAATTTTTCATAATGGGACAAAAAATTCAAGAGGTATGAATATTTTTGTGAGGCACTGTGTATTGTGCAGTATATCATATTTAATACCAACATACAAGCTCTTCATGTTTCTCTGCACTTAAGAGATTTGTTCTGGTTTCACTTTGGAATTGCTTTAATTATCTCAGTATTTTGAGAGATAAATTCCCGGAATTCCTGGAATTACAAATTCTGTCATAGGTCTGTAACATTTTGCTGATTATGTTCTCTTTAAAAATGCATCAAAATGTACTACAGACTACAAATGGAGTTCAGAATGTCTTATCTAATCTAATAGTTTGTTTTTTACTTAGTTTGTATTGCTGCAGTCAGTTCACTGGGATGATCCTGTGTGAGCCTGAAACTTCCAATTCATGAACCACTAAGCACTGAATTTGAACAGAAGCAAATTGTTGTTATAAGCACTTTACATGTGATCATATTCAAGGTATTTGAATGGGGGTTTTGCACTTGAGTGGCAGTGGTTTGGACTAATTTTACAAATGGGTTGGTGCCCATTGTACAGCTTAAAACAAAAAGCTCTGTTTCAGTGCTGATAATCCTGCTTGGTACTTAGCAGACTGTATATAAATCTGTAATACTGTCTTTCTCTGTATATATTTATATATATTTTTTCCAGGTTTTTCTTTTTCTTTTCTCAACCAGCACATTAGAGCTCAACAAACATATGGCATCAAAAATGCGCAGAGAGAGAATAATGTTCTCTTTGTTTCCTTTCCAAAAATTTCATCAAGCCTGCTTCTTTCTCACAAATTACACTGACGGCTCACAGGAGCTGCTTTCTCTTTCTAAAAAATCTCACCGGGAGAACCAACACTACACACTGAGCACATAAGAGGCTCTAAGATGCGCTTAGCCAGGGACAGCTTTAAAGTGAGAAGCAGTAAGAGGTTATTATACTGTCAGCCCCTGGGAGAGATGCCCAGATGCTCGGCAATGTATTTCATTCAGCACCGTGATAACTGTCAAGTATGTCTATGTCATTTCATTCTTTTTTTTTTTTTTTAGCTATTAATTTTTCTCAGTACTTCTGAGTGCAATATTGTTTTTTTTTCTCCTTAATATTAGCAATTACATTTAACAGGGTTTCTAAAAATAATGCAGAAAGTATGGAATTTGATTTTAGTTTTTTCTAGATCTGGAAAGGCATGGAACAGACATTATTCCCAGCTCCATTGTTTAAATTTTGCCATCAATCCATCCATCCTACAAAAATTGGCAAATATTTTATGTAAAACCTCAGGAAAATTTCAGACTGAAAAAGTATAAAATTTTGACCAGAAGAATGTATGGGAACACTGAAATACAGTAACTACAGTGAACTAAATATTGTATCTTTCTAGACACGTGGCTTTCATCTATATTATCTGTACATATTATGAATTCTTTTATGACACACATTTACAAAATCTGTCAGAGCACAGATTTTTAGCAACTTTCTCCTCGAGAGCAGGACAACTTTGCCAGCCTCTATGAACCGTAGCTTCTGCACTGATTCAAACCGGATACATTTTCCCAGTCCAATGAATCTGCCCGCAGCACTGCAAACAGATAAATATTTGATTGGCCTGCCTTCTGTCTCATTCACCCCCAAATGGCAGGCATAACAGTTATGGTGGGCATAGGAGTGCTACAGGATTTGAGTGCCATCTTGGTCCCTGGGAATCGAAACCCATGTTGGAGAACTATTTGCACCTTGTTCACCTGTAGACAGCTCACCGGCTGGTGCCGCCTGTTTGCTTGGCTGAGAGTGTCACACAGATGCCAGGGCATAACAGATGATTAAACACAGAGACCCAGAACAAGTACAAGGGGTTGCTGCCCTTTCGTGATAAAACAAGACAAACCTCATAGAGCGTAGGATGCAGGGTAGTCCATTATTCAGGTATGCTAAGGACAAGCCTCTAATAACTCTTTTTAAGGTTAAAGTCTGAGCTCATTAGCAGGGGAAAGTGGAATGTGTTAACGGCACCACAAATTTAGCTTGGTCTGAATAAACTGGGCACAATGCAAAAAGAAATACAGAACATTCCCACGGTCAATATTGTGCCATTGAAACCGAAGCCCGTCAACTATGCTGTCCCTTTGTGTAAAATAGGTGTTAATGTCTGATCTTCATAACACTTTTTTAACTTGTAAATGCTTTGTCTTTTTCTCTTTCCTTTCTTTTCTTTCCTACAAATCAATACCTTGTTAGTACTGTGACAAAATACAAGTGTAAGACTGACACGAAAATAGCATCTTAAGTTAATCCTTGAAATTTTGTTTTAGTTTTCAGACCACATCGATAATGAGTTGAGTTGGGGTTGAAAACTGAATTTGTTACAGAAAAAAACCCTCCGAAAGTCAATTGCTCCAGTTCTCTGTGATTGGTTGAGTTGTTTTGTTCTCCTGATGATGGCAAGAGGTTTCACTGGTACATGACACAAGGTCGGATAAAGTACAGTCATGGTAAAAAGACAGTAAAACCTCTATCAGCTTTTTTTTTTTCTTTTTTTCTTTCTTTTTTTTTTTTCTTTTTTTTTTTTTTAAGAAGCCACAACTTTAGAACTCTGTCAGTTCTAAGGTTGTGACTTGTGATCTGGTGTAAACCAGGTTCTGAAATGATTTAAGTCTAAGATGAAGTGAACTACACAACCTACATTCCACTATTTCATTGTTCTTTATCATTGTCATGTGTTATTTATTGAACAAAAATGAAGCCAAAATATGAAGGTAAAAAGCTATGTACCCAAGGTATGTACATAATACATAAAACACTATAATCTAAAAGGGGTGTACTTTCTTTTTACCATGAGCATACCTTAGAGCAGTGGAGGTTCTTAATGTAGGTGGTATGGCTTACCTCCCAGGTTGACATGGTTTCTGGGGCAGCAAAGGTGGTCAAAATAAAAAAGTTATGTCCATTGAACGGCAGATAAGAGCTCATGGCATATTCAGTCAATTGGGAGTGAGACCCTATTTATCGAGTAGAGAAAATACTGATGAATACTGTGGGTCACTAATGACAAGTTGGCTTTGGATTTGCTGCAACCAACTAAGTACTAAATTAAAAAGTGTCCTCTGGTGTTTTGTAAGGAATCTTGCCTGTATTTGATTATCTCAAGTTCAAAACTTAAAAATTACTGGACTGAATTGTGAACAGAAATTCTTTAGAGTTATATTTATGAAAACTTTATTCTAATTTTGAAAACTCAAGGAAGACCTAAGTGGGACTGTGGGTGGCACAGAGGAGGGACTAGTCCATTCAACCAAGAACCATCACTGCTTTAGAGGGTCATTTCAAGAACTGTATAAATAGTAACAATGCACATACAGTAACTTTGATAAGAAGACAATGTGTAAATGATTTCGGGTCAACCATTATTTTTAGGCAGTGGCTTTCATCTATGTGTAAAAAGAAAAAAAAAGAAAAACAGTTGTATTTTAACTGTACTGGTCTGTGACTCTATGATGCTTTTGCTCTGTATATTTGGAAAATAAAACTGATGTTTGAGTTTGTGTTTATTTTCTCTGGTTTGTCATTCAGGATGCCATTGGTGGATACATTAATTTCCCAGAACTGAAACACAGCTATTATAAGAATCAAGGATTATAGCTTTCAAACTTCCCTCAAAAAAGAATTTTATAGAAAATGATTTAACCAGTTGTTATATTATAGTTTAGGTTTTAGGGTTTGGGCTTTTTTTTTTTTTTTGCATCTACTTTCCAGGTTAGAGCTATGTACTGTGAAAATTGTTAAATTATGCATTCTTTAGGAGAAAATATAAATTATTATTGGCCAACACAGAGAAGACGGCAAGGTGCATTACAGCTTTATGCAATACACAACAGAAAGACAAAAAAACCCAAAACAATAAATACTGCTGAATCCAGCACCTGCTCTATTTCTTACATTCACTCTAAGTGAATGAAAGAAATGCAAACTCAAGAAATGCATGCCCTATTACATTTGACCTATCTACAGAGTTGTGTCTTTTTTTTTTTTCTTGTGACCTATTTTTTTTTTAACAACTTTTCTGTGTAGTCACTATGATAACAGAAATTGTGCAGGGTGGCCTTCAAAAAAAAAAAAAAAAAAAAAAAAGAAGATGACAAAGACGGTAAACTGAATCTAAAAGGATGCCTTAAAGAAATACAAAAAACTAAAGCAAAGCCCAAACAATACCTGAAAGATGAGTCATTCCTCAGTTGATCATATAGTAAGGCTTGGTAATATGGCCTGAAGATGAGTTTACATCACAAGTAGCTTTTTAAGAACTTTATCCATATTTTTAAGTACCTTAATTTTTTTGTTGTTGTTGTTTTTTTTTTTTTTTTTTTTTTTTTTTTTTGGAGGGGCAGAAGGGGGAGGGGGGTCTATGAAATTGAGGGCTTTAGGGTAATGACTGTGTTTACCTTGAGAAGCATGGCATTGAAAAAAAACTGGAATTTTCATAGGGTCCCTCACTGTTTATGAAAGCTGGTAGATACTGATTTCCACACTAGGTTGCTACATGTATTGTAACTTTCTATGGGAATCTGTTCGTTTTACCTGAGTGTTGTTGATGCTACAGCGTCATGCTGCACAAAATTCTGTTTATTTTATTTATTGTTGTATGTAAGCAAATAAAAAAGGCAATCATTTCTATTAAGGTAGGAAAAGTAATTGATTTCAGTCAATCATAAGTCGTCATTGTGCCTTATTTTCAAAAATTAAATTAGCGTCAAACCATCGACAAAAAAAATGAAGGCACACATTGTCTTTTCTATTGTTGGTGAGCTGTAAAACCCAATTAATAAAATTAATGTGTTCATTGCTTGTTGCTCTGGACCTAAAAATCAAATTTGGATCCTTGAACATAAAGTGTTATAACTTCTACCATAAACCACAGAGGGTTTTTTTGTTGTTTGCTTTTATCAAACCTGGAAAAAAGAAATATGGAGTTTTATTGCTAGGGTCTAAGTGGCTTACAGGGATTGTTCAGATAGTTAGAATCAATGTTATTATTGTTAACTGTTCCCTTATTTGCAGCAGACAGATATATATTTTTTAACGTGGTGGTTTGCTAACAGGTCGTCCACAAGACCCTTTGATTTTAGCAATTTAATAACTCGAGCAGAAAATTTTCATGTCTGGATGATATAGTGCTGTATTAGGGATCACTAACCATCTAGACTTTTATAAGACACCCTTCTTAAGTTTGATGTTGGCTTTTCTGCTGAACAACATTTTACTAAGCTAGAATTATAGTGGTTGATACTGTCAGCTGTATCAATCCGTCTTATCAGCTGCAACTCAGTCAACTCAAAGTCAACCAAGAGTAGAACAAACTTTTGGATTTTATGACCATTATTTGTGCACTGAGATCAGACACTGTATATTTCTGTTCTTTTGCAGCTTTCACTATCAGCTGATGAAGTGGATTGTACAGCTGGATGCTTCCCACAACTTTAGTAACATGGAAGCTGTCTGAGTTAGTTATTAGCTTTCCATCCTTCCCATCTTGTCCCTGAATTTCTTTTTCTGCCCTTATCCTTTTGCCTTCAGTTCTATTTTGAAAAAGGGCAAACAAAATTTCTTCACTTTTCAAAGAACTCAATGATATATGACATCTTTCTACGATTAATAAGATAATTAATACTAATATTTTTTTCACATTTTCAAACTTTGGAAAGCCTCTATCCTGTTAGCAAACAAATAACATTTCTCTGAATATGATGAAGTATCTGACTTAAAATAAGTCCAAAAGTAGCAAAAATATAAACTTTGAAAGACAAACAGAAAGCCTGCAGAGCTATTGATCAACAGCATAGTAAAAGATTAAAATAAAGTCGGGCTCCCTTTGGAAGAAAAAGCAAAAGCAAAGCAGGAATAAATAAAACTTTTCCATAGTACTATATGACTTTTTGGAAGCACTAAAAATTCAAGATAAAGGAAAAGTATGCACTGTTTCCGCAAAATGACAACTTACTTCAGAATTGCGATAAAACACATTTATAGAGAATTTTTAGCTATGCACTCCTTTACATGAAACTGGACCCCCCTTGTGCTTCACCTGCAACATTCCGCAAGAACAAAAAAGACAAAAAAAATAAAATAAATAAATAAATGCACACCATGATTTATTTTTTAAACATTTTTTTTCTGGTTCAAGGTTTATTTTAACAGTGGTTGGTAAAAGCAGAAACATTCACTTCCCCCCTCCTGATACTTCTCGGTTCAGTCAGCAGATTTACCTTATTACATTTACATGCAGACCTTTAATCCATTGATAGCACCGTCCCAATCTCACTCCTAACTAAATGAACTCACATAAACACTGTAGCTCTTCTCAAGTGCTGGCTCCAGTCCAACAGAACTGAAACTTAAAAGTGATTTGAATTCCCTCATGCATATAGTCAATACAATGCTAGGGCAATTAGTCTTAGCTGGATTAATCTACTTGCAGTCAGCAGCAGAGAGATGTGGCAGTCTAGTCAGCGTCAGAAACAATTCTCTGATTTGTAAACACAGCATGGCCTTGGAGGAAAAAAAAACTAAGCCAACAACTAAGCAGACAAAGAAAGGTCTGTGCCAGCATAAGGTAGCCTCAAAGCAAGTGCTACAGCCAGTTTAGCCTCGATATTAGGAATCCATCTGCCAACAACATGATTTCTCTGGAAAAACTTCCAAAAGAAAATTTTTTAAAAAGAACGAGTGCGTTTTCCAAACATTACACAAATAGTGCCATTTGCAATGGATTTGACTAATCACCGGGCTCCAACTCATTACTGAACTGATTCGGCCCAGACATTTGCCTACATTATCACTTAACACTCTCCTTGGAACTAGTTGCTGGAAGGCACTAATTATTCAATCTTGCCTTCCCTGACAATACAGCAAGCCTGTGGCTCTCCCTGTGGCTTTCATCTCCTTTAACAGATTCAAGTTGGGAATAAAAATGCCACATACAGTGGGTAAAATAAGTATTAAACACGTCACAATTTTTCACAGTAAACATTTTTCTAAAGGTGCTATTGACCAGGTGTTGGTAACAACCCAAGTAATCCATACATAGAAAGAAACCAAAACAAATAAGCTCAGAAATTAAGTCATGTGTAATAATGTAAAATCACAGAGAGAAAAAGTATTGAACATGCTTACTGATATTTAATATTTTGAACAAAACCTTTGTTGGTAATGACATCTTCAAGACATCTCCTGTATGGAGAAAGTAGTCGCATGCATTGCTCAGGTGTGATTTTGGCCCATTCTTCCACATGAACAGTCTTTAAATATAGAAGAGTCCATGGGCCTCTTCTATGAACTCAGATTTTTTTTAGTTCTTTCTATGTGTTTCAAATTGATTCAAGTCAGGTGATTGGCTGGGCCTTTCTAGCAGCTTCATTTTCTTTCTCTGAAGCCTGTTGAGAGTTTCCTTGGCTCTGTGTTTGGAATCATTGTTTTGCTGAAATGTCCAGCCTCATTTCATCCTCATCATTCTGGTAGATGGCAGCAGATTTTTCTCAAGAATGTCTCAGTACATTTTTCCATTCAGTCTCCCCTCAGTTATATGATGTTTGCTGGTACCATATGCAGAAAAACAGCCTCACACCTTGATGTTCCCACCTCCAAACTTAACTGTCAGTATGGTGTTTTTGGGGTGATGTGAAGGGTATTTTGTCCTCCAAACATGGGTGTGTGTAATGACATCCAAAGAGTTCAATTTTGCTGTCATCTGACCAGACTTTGTTCTCCCAATATGTTACAGGCTTGTCCAAATGTTGTGCAGCAAACTTATAACAAGCTTTGGGGTTATTGCGTGGCGCATTGGTTAGAGTGAGCACCCTGTATACAGAGGCTACAGAGCTCAACGCAGCCGTCCTGAGTTCCAGTCCCGTTCTCAGTACCTTTGCCAAAACATTGAGTTCCTTTAGCTCAAGGCTAAAACCCCACCTGTTTAGAGTTGCCTTTGATCAGTAGTAAGCAAAACATTGAACTATATTTGCTTGATGATATTTGCTTGATGATTCTAATGATTTTGATGCACTGATATTTGCTCGATGATTTTGGTAATTGTTAAGTGTATTATCTTGCTTGATGATTTTGATGATTTGCTGTATACCTGATTGATGTTTTTTATGATGTGAAGGACTTTGAACTGCTTTGCTGCTGAAATGTGCTATACAAATAAACTTGATTTGACTTTGCCGCATGTCTTTCCCCTCTTCTCTCTGCCCCTTTCCTGTCAGATTATTTGCAAATAAAGGCTGCTAGAGCTGAAAAAATAAATAAAAATAAATAAATAAAAATAAACTTTAAACAAGCTTCAGCATGATTTTTCTTTAAAAATGGAGTCTTGCATGGTGAGCGTGCATACAGGGGATAGCTATTGAGTGCATTATTTATTGCTTTCTTTGAAATAACAGTACCTGCTAATTACAGGCCTTTCTGAAGTTCTCCACAAGTGATCACTGGCTCCTAGACAACTCATCTGATAGTTCTTTTTGCTCCTCTGTCAGAAATCTTGCAAGGAGCACCTGGTTGTGGCCAGTTTATGGTTGAATGATGTTCTTTACACTTCCGGATTATGACCCCAACAATGCTCACTGGAATGTTCAGAAGTTTAGAAATCCTTCTGTAACAAAGCCATCAGAATGTTTTGCAACAATAAGGTTATGAAGGTCTTGAGAGAGTTCTTTGCTTTTATCCATTATTAGATATTCCTTGTGTGACACCTTGGTAATGACACCTTTTTATGGGCCATCAGTTTGGACTGAACCAGCTGATATTCATTTGCACTGACATGGCTTTCTGATCACTGATAGATTTCAGCTGGTGTCTTGGCTTTCCATGCCTTCTTCCACCTCCCTTTCTGCATGTGTTCAATACTTTTTCTCTCTGTTACATTACATTATTATACATGACTTAATTTCTGAACTTATTTGCTTTGGTTTCTTTTTGTTCATAAACTAAATATTTAGCTTGTGAATTAAATAATTAGCTTGGAACTATGACATTTATAAGTATAAGAATAACATGGTGAAAATATGACTTTGAAAAAAGGAATGCCCATTTTTTATGTCTATGACAAGCTAAATAAATTAAAATATTGTCGTGATTTTTTTTTTTTAAAATAACTTTACAAATGGCACCCCATAGTTACTGTCTTTCTTTTCTGATGAGCACATCCAACAACTTACTTATGAACGAACTTGTTTTATTTGTTTTTAAATTCAATTATCTACCAAAAGTACTGCAAATATAGTAAAAATGGCCGATTAACCATTTGGTGTGCCACGACATATTACAAAATTTTCCAAGGGCTGGTATTTACTGTGAGGGAAAATGTGAAGCAGCGGGTGCATGAGTGGAATATGAAAACCATTCCTAAAATCCCTTCAACAAAAGAAACATGTTTTTCTTGTCATTATTTTGTTACGTGTCAGCCGGCATTCACATTCAAAAAATTGTGTTTTCTCTCTGCTCACAGAGCCTGATTAGATTGTCAGTCAAACGTGTTTATAGAACCAAAATGTAAACCATATGGTTTAATAGCAAGCATAAAAGAGGAGTTGACTGACACGAAGCAAATTTTCATACTGCTGCTCCCTTGATGTAATTGCCAATAGAATTCCTTCTTTATAGTAATTTGTTTTTTCTAAGGACAGGTGTTGTGGCAGAGAACTCACTCAACCAACATGTGTCTTCCAGCATAACATGGGATGTCAAAGAAGATAGAATGTAAGTTTATAATGCACACCACTAATTGCACATGTAAGCAAACTACTCAGCTTTTTTTTCCCCTCGAACATCTACAGTATTGAGCATATATGAAACACCTTCTTTTCAGTATCATGTGCTGTAAAAAAAATTTTAAACATAAAATCCTAAGGCGCTTGTTGTGTCACATAACCTGTTTCCCTGTGAGATACATCTTGGTGCTAAATTAGTGTGAAATTTATGCTTATTATTCTTGACTTCAAAAATGGCAAGTACCAACATTTGTGTGGGAATACAGTACCCAGGATAAAGGATGTGTATGTGTTTTGTCTGTTCATGCAGTTAATGGTGTTAATAACCTGTCATGTGGCACAAACGCCGTCATACGTGCAGGAGAAACAAATATGAAATAAAGTTACATTTCACAGACACTTATGATCAAAAAAAGTTTAAGCAATTTTAAATGTATTATAAGCTTCATAAACCGGCGACAGCAGAGTTTTGAAACAGTATTTGTTTGTGTATTGATCAAGACCTACTTTACCTGCAATGACTCAATAAAATTCCAAACTGTAAGAAAGCTCTATAAAAAAAAATTAAGTGTTATTAAAAATAAGAACTGGAGTAAACTGATAAATGCTGGTGCATGAAAAAAATTAACAAGTAAAAATTAATTAATGGTATTTAATTTGTATTGATAATATGCAATGAAACAAAACTACATTTTTCTTGTCAGCAGGATATTTATAAAACATCTGCTCTGTACCCACATCCTTTAGAGGCTTCTCAAGTACTTGATAAGTACTGTTTAATCTGATTTAATTTGTGAAAATTTAGTAATCATACAGTCAACATATAAAATTATGTGCTTGTTCTGGTCATCATAAAATTGTGAATTGGAGAACTCAAATGCAAGGAAGAGGCAGGAGCCAGGCAGGTGAAAGTCAAATAACTTACTTCAAAAAAATAAGAAAAACAAAAAACTTACAAAAACTAAAGTCCAGGGATAAATCCAAAATAACATGGCACAAGGGAACCACAGAGAAAGAGGCTAGTGGCATACAGGAAGCTAACAATAGGATCTAACAGAGGGATCTGACTAAGGACTGTCTGACAGAGATATTTATGCAGGAGAGTTGATTGATGAAAAAAGAGTAGGTGATTAATTAAAAACTGGGTGTAGCTGTCAGGGAAGGCAAGTCAATGAAGTTGAACTGAGGACATGGGAGAAATGGCTGTTAGAATACAGAGGGAATGTTGGAAACAAGTAAACAATCTAAATACACAGACATATCCCACAACCGAAACAACCCTGAATCATGACACTGGTACTCAGAATAATAAAACAACAACAAAAAAAAAAGTAAAAATAAACCACATAAATATAAAATAACAAATTTGAATGGAAGAAACACACATTTTCAAATCTTAGTTTTTCACAACCTGAAACCTTTAAAACCAATGCTTACAGTAGGTGAGGTACAGATGTGTGGAGTATGTTAAGGTGAACTCCAAGTGGCACAACCACAAAAACATGTCTGTCTCTAGTCCATTTGGTTAAAACATGTTTAGTCATCATTCAGTGAAGCAACACAAGCTGGGTAGATTAGCCAGAAGTGGTACTCAATAAGAGTAGTGTTACCTTATAATAATAATAATAATAATAATAATAATAATAATAATAATAATAATAATAACAATAATAATAATAATAATAGTATTACTTAACTAGAAGAAAAAAGTATTGTGCAGTGAAAATACTTCTCAAAGTCTTAGTGACTCAAGTAAAGTAAATGTAACTGAATAAATCTAACTAGTTACTATCCACCTCTGGAATGGAGACAGCACCTGTTTCATTTCTTGATGCCCAAGTGGCAGGACGACTTGCCTGGAAAACCATTTTGACTTCTTTGATGAGCAATATCTCTCCACCAACCTGCATTTTGTCTCCTCCTTACCAGCTATTGTAGTGGCTAGTGGGCAGTGGTCCACTCCACTGGAAAATATACACCTGTTCAATTACTTTTTACCATGGCCGGATCTGCTCCGGCGTGCCGCGTTGCTGGCAGGGCCTGTGGACTCGCTGCTGCAGTCCCCTGGAGCTTCTGCATCGTCGCTGCTGGGGGTCACCCGGGGCTTGCCTCTGCTGCTCTCTGGGGAGGGGGGTCCGGCTGTTCCTGTGGGGGGTTTCTGGGGCTCTGTGCTTGGGGGGCCACTGGATGTCTGTGGCTCAGGTCTTCCTTGTGTCGGCCACATGTCCTGGAGGGTGGATCTGTGGGCCCTGACGTCTACTATCAAATATTCTTAGGGCGAAAACTTATAGATATAAGCAAGCACACACACACACACACACACACACACACACACACACAGGTGTCTAGATTCAGGTGTTTATTAGGCACACTCTGTCGGGCTGCGATTGCCACTAAATACATCTTGTACTGTGTACTTTCCATTGAATTTATAACTGTTATTATTATATATGCATATACTGTTTGTTGTTGTGGATTATCTGTTTTGTTTTGTTTTCTCTTTCTGCAGGTCTCGAGGCAGACTTCAAGGGCGTTGTCTTGTTTTATCTCTATGCTTTTTTCTCTCCTCTACTTCTATCTTTTTTCTCTTTAAACCTTTCCTCCATCTATCTCTCTTCCCTTTACCCCTTTTTTTCCTTTTTATTTTTGTCTTTGCGTCCATTGCGTTTGAAACAAACCCAAAGCAATTTTTAATAAAGTTTCATATATATACCATGGGGAACATCATGGCGAAAGCCATAATGCTTTGCTTGTGAAAGCAAATCTATTGGGCCTTACCTTGACATTCAGATGACAATTCTGAGTGCCACACTGTCAGACAGGACACGTAAAATATAAAAAAAAATAATAATAATGAAAAAATACTTTTTACCACAAATAGCGAAGCAGCCAATGATATGGCATCAACTGAATGCACTTAGATATGTAGACATTGTGAAGATGACCTGTTGAAATTCAAACTCAGCATCAGAATGAGAAAAAAAGGGCATTCAGGTGACTTTGAAAGTGGCACGATTGTTAACATCAGACAGGCACTCATTACAACTAGGGTGTGTGGAATATCATCTCTGAATGAGCAATGTGTCAAACCTCAAATTAGATGGGCTACAGCACAGAGAGGCTCATTGAAATTGGATAACAACAAAATGGAAAAATCTTGGCTGATCTGATGAGTGTAATTTCAGCTGCAACTCTCAGATGGATGGATCAGAATTTGGCATAAAAAACATAAAAGCATAGATTCATCCTGTTTTGTGTCAACTGTTCAGGCTGGTGGTGTTGTCAGGGTTTGGATGTTTTTTTCTTGGCACACTCCGGACCTCTTAGTACCAATGGATCATCATTTAAACGCAACAGCCTGCCTAGATATTATTGCTGACCATGTTTTTCCCTTTATGACCACACTGTACCCCACCTCTCATGGCAAAGTGTTCAGTGATATCCATCACAATGTTGGTACTGTTGGACCTCACCACAGCATTTGATATTGCCAACCATGGCATATTAAAACAACTGAAGAGCTGGTTCAGACTCTCTGTACTTGACTGGCCCGAGTCTTACCTAAAGAACAGGTAACTTTTTTGTGCTAGTAGGTAACTTCATCTCATTGACATGAAGAAGGTAACGTCTCATGACATTAGTCAACTTCTTCTAGGAGCCTGACCCTTGACTATAGCAATCACAGAATCTGGGATAAAATGTACAATGACATCCATAACACTCTTCCCACGCCTTATTTGGTGAACTAGTATGAGATTAGGATAGGCAGAAATCCCTCCATGCGATCTTCTCCATATACTGTTGACCTTTTTCCACACAACTTCATGAGAATAGGTTGGTTACTCATCAACATAATGAGACCTACACAAACTGACCTATCCCATAACTGTTTGATATGGTTTCCTGGCTAGATCTGTGGTGCACTGTTTGACTTCCATGTTGGACTCCATACGCTAAGGTCTAGGTTGCACAAACTTTTCAGGCCATCAGAAGAGTTGCAGCCAGATATCCCAATATTTGGAGTAGACTGTCCCCAAGTATTGATACTTGACCCAGTAATTATTAGATTTGGACAAATGGGAAATAACCCTTTCTTTTACTTTATCTGCTTGGAGTCCATTCCAGGTGCGACTTCAGTCTCTGCTGTAGCCTTCTGCCCAGGCTTGCAAAAGCACTTTCACTGTGGATTGTGTAATCATATCTCCATGTTGACATGGTGTTAACATCAACTCACAAAGTGCATTGAGGGGAAGCACCATTTGATGACCTGTTACAACCTGACTCAAAGATCGCAACAACAGAATGGGGCAGACACGACACCAGTAAGCCCTCAGTATTATGTGTTTTCCAGGCACATAGAATTGTTTTATAGCACAATCAAGTAACTGTTAACTTCAGTTGTTACAAAAATTCTGTGTATGTCAAATATGATGTAGGAGAAATTTGACCTTGTAATTTAATGCCTTAAAATTGGGCCTCTGTATCTTTAAGAAAGTCCTGCTCTTTCTGAAACTCTGCCCTCAGGAAGTCATCACAACAGCTAACCCTTGAACAACGTTTTTCCCAGTGTTACATTGAGAAGTAGCAAGTATAATGAGCTCAATAGGTGCATAGTTCCACCAGGTGTTTGCTAATTGCTGCTAGCTAGTCTGAAGGGGCTAAGTGGGGAAGTTGCAGAGGAGGGTTGCGCTGTATGGTGAAAGCGTGGAGGCTTAGAAACTGCAGTTCTAAGGAGGAGCTACACCCCAAAGGCAGCGCTAGGTCCATCCAGGTGTTTTGCTCAGCTGAATGGCTGCCACGGGAGATTAAAGGATTTCTCAAACATGCATGAAAGAATCAAAGCAACACTCCAGGTATGTTTTTGATGACGGAATAACATTATAACATGATGTAGACCTCAGAAAAGTCAATTTTACATAATACTACCCCTTTATGCATTAAATGATTAATAATATGCAATGATTTTTATGTATGTGTAATAAAATTCTAAGTATGTGATAATTGAAAATGTCTGCTTTGTAAGAATTATGAACATAAAATGTTGACTTGACCTTGGAGGTTCGGGAGCCAGATAGGGACTGATTAGAGGAATGGCACCAGAGAATAGCTTGAGCTAAAATCTTATCAGCTATAGCAGAAGCCTGCAGGATGAGCTGTGTCCAGGATGGGCAAAAGTTTTCAAACCCAAGGCATTATCAACTCTGAGGAGAGGAAAGCCAAGAAAGGTAATGTGACAAGAACTGGTCGATCCAAGGCCATGGTAATCAGCAAACATCAGTGGACAATGGCATGGCCTAGAGGGCAGATCCCAGCTGCTCCAGAGGGGCAATAAAGCATGATGAGGGAGGAAAGCTGTGAAATCCTCTAGGCAGACATCAGAGCCAAGATCAAAATGGAAGAAGATCCCTGCAGCAGAAAGAAAAGGATCAGAGGACCACAGCCGGCCAGAGAAACGTCGCCTTGCATATGGGATTCACCCCTGAAGACTGTGGACCAAGATTCTGAACCTCTCACCAGCTGTGGCTAAAAGCGTCCAACTTGAGGTGTTAGACGTGTTTTTGACGCTCGACATGGGTTCGGGCTGAACTCAACATTACAGACTTCAAAATGACTCAGTATAGTCTCGAAATCTTTTTGCTGCATCAAAGAATTTGGGTATGGCCAAGCCTGAAAATCGGACTTCTCACCATAACACATCAAGGTGTAATAACTTCCACACACAAGGTCAGAGCTGGACCAAACCTTTTGTGTTATCACAGACCAGCAATCAACACATTTACATGCTGATTTCCTGACATCACTTTGGAAGTGTATTGCTTCGCTGGTGGATGTCCTCCTATAACACTCAGACTTATATAAGTTCAAGTTGTGTCTGACGATACCGAACAAGGTGATCTTGAAACCTACTCTGAACAGACTGTTGGCTGGACTGTGAGGTCATGGTGGAGCATTGAATTTCAATATCTCTCCATTTGCATAGAGTTGGCTCTAAATCAAACATGCATAATTTGATTTGCTTTAATCTACACTACTGATCTTTGTCAACCTACAGACAGGTCAGTTGGATTACATTGGAATTTGACTCAACTGTGCCCCCTGGAATATTTCAAACAACTATATTTCTCTGATGCAGTATTAGATCCACACCAAATTTTGTATGCTTCCTGTCGTCGTCCACGAGCTTACCTTACCTCACAGCAAGGCAGCCCAAACCAGCTCTCCGTTTAAAGGGTCCAGACCCCCTGAGCCTGTTGAACCTTTTTCAAGCAGGACCACCAAGGAGTCTGTTTATAGCTGTTCTACGTTTTTGTGAATTTCTCTCACAAAAACTATATTAGGGATAAAATGGTTTGTTCTTGGAAAAATGTACATTTTGAAAAATTTGTCTTTTGAATGGCTCTGAAATTATCCTGAAGATCCAGCTTTCTTCAAAGAGCCATAAGTCCCATTATTATTTGGCAGCCAATGCTGGGGGGTGGGGTTATTGCAAAGTAATGTAAATGAAGAACCCTTGTTAACACACCCAGGTTGCCCATCAGGTTTGGGGACAATTCTAAAACTTTGAGCGCTGTTTACTCGCTGTTCTGGTTTCCAGAGTGCCAACATTCAAATAGCCATATCTTTATTTTATTTTTGACTTCTATGTGTTTGACATCATTAGAAAGCTTAGAATCCACACTTTCAAAATCTGTAAATAACTCAAAACGCCCCTGGAGAGACTTTTGTGGTGAATGACCCTCCATGACCATCATGACAGTCCATAACAACTGTCAAACTTTGTCTGATAACAGACAGTAATTTCAAATGACATTTTCAAAATAATTCGAGAAGTCTTCATTAATCTGTCACCACCCAACAGGAAATGGCGACAGCTTCCAGGTCAGATTTTGGCCAAAATTTGAAGACTTCAAACCGGAACTGAACTGTGCCTAACTGAACGAAATATCGAGACTCCCTCATACTGTTGATGATAAATGCTACTTGCAGTTTTAATTTGTATTTATTGCATATCCAAGTGCAGGTAAGGGAGCGGCAGTCTCATGATAAAGATTTGTACTTTATAAAATACTAAAGTCCAGAACACAGGAAAGCACAGAAGATACACGAATCATGAAGCAAAGGATCCAGCTAATAATGAAAGAAATAAACCATCTTAAAGCTGCTGGTCACATTGGCACAACACATCAAACTGAAGAAAGACACATTTCCAAATCACATCAGCTACGCCACCTCCTGGGATAAATGGATAAATGCATTTGGAAAAAATCCACAGAACTGTTCTGACACCTTCGTTTGACATGCGCCAATAGAGACAACATGATGTGTATTGCCAATAATAGACGGAGATGGGAACATAGGGTTTTCTAAAAGGACACAAAACACATCCCAATAAACCAAAAACTAAGGATAAATGCTAAAACAAATGTGTAAACAAATACAAAACATAGAAGGAGCTAAGAATCGCATTTGGAAGGCTGACAGTGACAAAAATAGCAATTCAAAATGAACCAAATACAGAATCATGTGGCAAACAAAATACAAAGAACCATAGACCATGATATATAATTTCAGAAAAAAGAGAAGAAAGAAAATATGCTTGAGTTTATTCTCCCAGCTGATAGTAGAACAGCAGCATGGCTATCAAAAGTTATCTAACAACTGGAGGTCATAATGAGAATTAATGCACACTAGTATCCTACTGGATGTTAAAGTTGCATACTGATTAATGTATGCTATGTAGCAATGGAGGGAGACAAAACAGGTTTAGAGGAATGATTGTGGCTTTGTGTGCATAAGGTCCAAGATCCCAGACAACCCCCCAATAATCACAGGTTGGTTTATGAACAGTTAGAGTGTAGACAACCAATGCAAATGGTGAATTGCTGTTTTGTCTTAAGATAAATAAATGAAATTAACAAAGAATGTGTGTCAGTCTGTCAGTGATGTAACAGAATGGTTGTCCCTGTAAGAAAAAAATATCTCCAACACTACATGGTGCAGCCTAGCAGTAGGCAGCAGGATTTAACACAGTGCAGAAACAACTTTACTATTACCTCATGCACTATGCATTTTTTCCAAAAAAGTGCCACTGCATGCTTATATTTGTACCATGTTGAAATGAATTATCCACCTGTAACAGTCAGCAAGCAATGCTGTAGAAATCTTGATTTGTAATGTTAACAAATGTAGAGTTTTATTTATTTAAAATAATTTGTCTACAACACTGCCTCTGAACACTGTCTGACTTGGAATTACAATGAAATGTTAATATAAAAGTTTCATTGTGAAAACCTGTAGGATCCAGACTTCAAAGAATACATCACACATATAAGTTTTTGCACAACACCTGGACATATTCTTGATTGTCGTCTTGCTAAATCTGTCAAAGCAACAGATTTGTAGGATTTTTAGCATACGTGGATTTGAGCATGCGTGTCGTCCCTGGATTCCTTCACTGCATAATTTAAACAAACTAGGTTGCCTTCTTCTGTGAATCAGGTGTCCTGTCCTGTTAGTGTTGCATGCGTGAAATAACCTGCTAACTAATTGATACATATTTGAAAACACTGCAAACTATGTTCTTTTCCCAGACACATTTAATTTTAATAAATGCATAAATTACGACCTGTGTGTTACTGTATTAAATGACTCGTTCCATCAAATTTGCAAAGAAAAACCTGCATTCTAAAAACCTAGTTTAAGCAAGCCATTGTTTTCCTTTTCCATACTAAGCAACATAGAGTGTTCATAGAGTTTATGTTTGCAATACAAACATTCATTAAAAAAAATTATTCTGTCAATAGATTTTTGTTCTTGGATTTTGTCCTTGTTTATAGCTTTTCTTCTTTTCTCTTTCTCTCCTGAAAGTTTCTTTAGCAGAAGCTTAGTGTGGAGCGCAAACGCTAATAAAGAGTGGTGCCCTGTTGGGTCAGGGGTAAATAAAATAGAAAAACTCCTGGCCTTGTGAGAGGGCTGACAATCGACTGCCGTTGTACTGTGTGTGTGTGTGTGTGTGTGTGTGTGTGTGTGTGTGTGTGTGTGTGTGTGTGTGTGTGTGTGCGTGTGTGTGCGTGTGTGTATGTGTGTGTGTGTGTGTGTGTGTGTGTGTGTTTCTTTTTTTTTTTTTTTTTTTTTTTTATAGAAGGAATGCACATTTAAAGTTGGTTAAGAAAAATAAATCCCCTCTCCTGATTACAAGCTGACTGCAGAGTCAATCCCAGGGAGCATCTTAAATGAATTATTGATCCTATGACCTTTCTCTGTGTTGAGGCTTGCTGTAGTTTGTTTCAGCTGTGTTGACTAAAATCACACCATAGGTAGTTTGAACAAACATCATCTTCTAAATCAGACTGTGTTATATTATGGCTGTATTTTTGTATTTTTATTTTAATAGCTAACATACAATGCTGTGGAAAGGTAACCCGTCCACCATCCATTTGCTTTTTTACACAATTAAATCATAAAGATTATCAAAAATGTTAATATCAAACAAAGATAATCTGAGTAAATGCAGTTCTCAAATGATGATTTAATTTATTTAAAAAAAGGGCACTGAAACCGACCCGTATATAGAAATTTAATTGCCTCTCATGGTAAATCAATGTTTAAATGTGTTTGCTGTTTGACTACATTTTTTTTAATTCAGTTTCATGTCCAATTATTGCCTGTAGTATCAAGAAATCACTTAAAACTTGAAAGCTAAAAGATCTAAAAAAAAAAAAAAAAAAAAAAAAAAAAAAAAAAAAAAAAAAGTACACCAGGCCACAGTCTAATAAATTCAATTCAGTTCCAATTCAATTCAGTTTATTTTTATAGCGCCAATTCAAAACATGTCGTCTCAAGGCACTTTACAAAAAAGAAGTAATTTCAGTTCAGTAACACATACGTTCCAATTAATCCTAGTTATCAAACGGTGCATTAACTTCATTTTATTATTTAAATTTGTTTCAAAAGTTATCTATGTAAGGAAACCCAGCAGATTACATTAAGTCACTGACTTGCAGTATTCATTCCTGGATGAACACGTAGTGACAGTAGACAATCGGTTGCCTTGTGTCATTGACTTTACAGCAATCCTTCATATCGAGCATACATGTAGCAACAGTGGAGAGGAAAAACTTCCCTTTAACAGTAAGAAACCTCCAGTAGTATCTGGCCCAGTACAAGTGGCCATCTGCCATGACCTACTAGGATTTTGAGAAGACAGAGCAGATACACAATAAAGAGAAGAACTGATGTAGGAGTAGTTTCTATGTTAATGAAAAGTTAAAAGTCAATAGCATGAGAGGGGCAACGTTTAATTGTTGGCAGCATTATCTCAGCTGATGCCCTCCTCCAGGAAAGCACCACAGCCAAACAGAATGCCAGACAAGATGTAGCTGTAGAAAACATAAAGTTAACAGTTGAAATTACAGCAAATAAAGCAAATTCAAGAGTAGTAGAAGAAGAATGTGAGGAAAAGTGGTCACTTTATCCTCCAGTAACCTAAGCCCAGCAGCATAACTACAGAGATAGTTCAGGATAACCTAACCCATTAGAATGAGACATGAGAGGCAGAGCCAGTGAGAACCGATTTTTTGGACAGTCCTCCCCCTTGCTGGATTGGGCTGTACACTCTACCTCCTCCCACTCCCCCATTCAACTGGGCAAATATTGCTGTTTTAAATATAAGTTAAGTTTATTTGTATAGAACATTTCAGCAGCAAGGCAGTTCAAAGTACTTCACATCATAAAAACAACAATCAAGCAAATACACATGAAAATCATTGGGAAAATATCAGTGCATCAAAATCATAGGGATCATCAAGCAAATATCTTCAAGCAAATCAAAAATACTGATTCAAAAATATTGATCAATGATCCTCTTACTTTAACTGTTTTACACTCAACACAATCATCTCCACCTTTTTCTCTGATTGTTTTATATATTGAGGAGTCTGGAAGAGGAGGCGCCACTGAGGCCTTTGATGTTCCAGAACCCAATTTACCTTTCAGAGGCACATCTGCCTGCTGGCTTTCTCCTTTAAGGTGTAGAAATCACTGAAACCACCCACAGAACCCTCACTTTGTTCTGCTAATTTAACCTCCCTGTACTCCTTACAGGGTGACTGGCCCTCAGCTGATGTCCTCCCTCCACCAACTCTGTAATTTAATTAATTATTAGGAAATGTGGTTAATGTGTAATAAAATATGTTATTTAGAGCAGCTTCTCACCTGGATTTGTTTGTAGATTTATGGTCCAGACTACTAATCAAAGGCAACTCTAAATAGGTGGGTTTTCAGCATTGATTTAAAGGAATTTAGTGTTTCAGCTGTTGTGCAATTTTCTGGGAGTTTGTTCCAGATTAGTGGTGCATAAAAACTGAAAGCTGCTTCTCCATGTTTGGTTCTAGTTCTGGGGATGCAGAGTAGACCAGAACCAGAAGACCTGAGTGGTCTGGAAGGTTGATACAACAACAACAGGTCTTGTATTTTGGTGCTAAGCTGTTTAGTGATTTATATAAGCTTATATAAGCATTTTCAAAAAAGAAAGTTTTAGGCCTAGTCTTAAAAGAGACAGGGTGTCTGCCTCACGGCCTAAAACTGGGAGCTGAATCCACAGGAGAGGGTCCTGGTAACTAAAGATCTGCCTCCTATTCTACTTTTAGAAATTCCAGGAACCACCAGTAAAACTGCAGTCTGAGAGTGAAGTGCTCTTTTAGAAATATATGGAACAATTACATCTCTGATGTATGATGGAGCTTGATTATTAAGGGCCCAATATGTGAAAAGGAGAATCTTAAATTTTATGCTGGATTTAATAGGGAGCCAATGAGGGGAAGTTAAAATAGGAAAAATATGATCTCTCTTTTTAATTTTCATCAGAACTCTTGCTGCAGCATTTTGGGTCAGCTGAAGGCTTTTAACTGCATTTTGTGGACTCCCTGATAACAAAGAATTACAGTAGTCCAGTTTTAAAATAACGAGTACATTGACTAGTTTTTCAGCATCACTCCTGGACAGGATATTTCAAATTTTGAAATTTCAGGAAATTTTAAAAGGAAATTTCCTGAAAAAAAAAAAAAAAAAAAAGGAAATCTTAGACATCTGTTTAATGGCATGTCCTGGCCAAAAATGACATCAAGTTTCAGATCAAGTGATTGACTAAGCAGCTTCCTTTTCAGAGGTTCTGATCCAAGGATGACAGATTCTGTCCGTGTCAGAATTTAAAAGCAGAAAGTTTAGTGTCATCCAGGTTTTTATGTCTTCGAGACCTGCCTGTAATTTAACTAACTGTTTGGATTTATGGATAGATATAGCTGAATATCATCAGCATAACAATGGAAATTTACCCTTATACTATCTGATCTCTCTCTAAAGGAAAGATGTTCAAAAGAACTGTAGCTATCAATAGGCGTAGGATTAATTAATAAATCTGAATTAAAAATGGTTGCTACTCCACCTCATCCTGTTCTTTGAGGAAAGTGAAAATTTAAATAATTAGAAGGGGTTGACTCATTAATAGAAACATAATCCTCTTGCCACAGCCAGGTTTCTGTGAGACAAAACAAATCAATCTAATTACCACAAATCAAGTCATTAACTACCAAACTCTTTAAAGAGAGAGATCTGATGTTCAATAAACCACATTTAATTGTTTTATTTTTCTGTTCAGTCAGAGTCATTTTTATCTTTATGAGATTTTCTTGATTTGATCTTTTTAGTTTAACCTGAACAGTGTCGGTTCTGTTGGACTTCAGCGCAGCATTTGACACTGCTGACCATGAGATATTATTAAAGTGACTGGAGAGCTGGGTCGGAATCTCTGGCAGGGTACTTAATTGGTTTGAATCCTACCTAAAGAACAGGGAGTTCTTTGTGTCAATAGGCAACTTCTCATCAGAAAGCACAAAAGTAACATGTGGAGTACCCTAAGGTTCAATCCTGGGACGCCTTCTACTCAATATCTATATGCTCCCACTACCTGAGGTTATAACAAGAAATAAGAGTAGTTACCATAACTATGATGATGATATAGATGATACACAACTCTAAATTACAATGTCACCAGATGACTTTGAACCCATCCATGCACTGAACAGATGCTTAGAACAAATCAATGCATGGATGTGCCAAAACTTTCTCCAGCTGAACAGAAACAGAACTGAAGTTATTATCTTTGGACCTAAAGATGAATGATCAAGAGTCAGCATACAGCTTCAGCTATTACAGCTAGAAATTTGTGATCAGGCCCAAAATTCAGGTGTAATGATGGACTCGGACCTGAAACTTCAGAGACAGATACAAAGTTGGCCTTCTATCACCTGAAGAACATTTCCAGGATTAAAGGACTAATGTCTCAACAAGATCTAGAGAAACCCATGCATGTGTTTATCTTTAGTTGCATTGATTACTGCAACAGTGTCTTAACAGATCTGCCTAAAAAAATTCAATCAGACAGCTGCAGCTGATCCAGAATGCTGCTGCTCATGTTCTTACTAAGACCTGGAAGAGAGCACATCACCCCAGTTCTAAAGTCCTTACACTGGCTCCCTGTAGCTCAGAGAATAGACTTTAAAATACTTCTATTAGTTTCTAAATCTCTGAACGGCTTAGCACCAAATTACATTAAAGACCTGCTGTTGTTGTATCAACCTTCCAGACCACTCAGGTCTTCTGCTTCTGGTCTGCTCTACATCCACAGAACCAGAATCACACATGGAGAAGCAGCTTTCAGTTTTTATGCACCACTAATCTGGAACAAACTTCCAGAAAACTGCAAAACAGCTGAAACATTGAGGTCCTTTAAATCAAGGCTAAAAACCCACCTGTTTAAAGCTGCTTTTGACCCATAACATCTGGAACATTGACCAACATATTTGATGTGCATTGATGTTTTTTATGATGGCACTTGATAAAATGTAATGTTTGTTACTGTTTTCACAACCAGTGACTGATGTGTTTATGATGTTTTTATGTTTTCATGATGTGAAGCACTTTGAACTGCCTAGTTGCTGAGATGTGCTATACATATAAACTTGACTTGACTTTATTCCATTTGATTTTAGCCGTGGGCAAGACACTGTCTTAATGGGTGGGTAGCAGTATAGAAGCTAGAAGAGAAGTGTGTTAAACCATGACTCTGCTTCCTGGTCTGGACCCTGGGTTGTCAGCATTTTGAAGAACTAATAAATTCGGACATATTCCTAGAAAGATGAGCTGCTCCGTCCAAAATGGGATGGATGCCACTTCTCCAGATCAAACCAGGTTTTCCCCAAAATGTTTGACAATTGTCAGTGTAGCTCACATCATTTTCAATTTCAGGACACCACCTAGACAACCAGTGGCTGAGTGACAACATGCAGCTAAGCATGTCGTCACTGTCCAATCAGGCATGGGACCAGAAAAAACTACAGAGTCCCACATTGTTTTTGCAAAACTTACACACCGAAGCAACACTAACTTTAGTGACCACCCATTGGCATAGCCGAGTGTCATTACCGCCATTGTGAATAACAACCTTACTGTATTTACATTCATCCTTAGCCAGCAGTTTTAGGTAGGATCTGATGTCACCCATTCTAGCCCCTGGCAACATAAGACTATGGGCACTGGTGTCTCTAATACCACACTTCTTACTATGGAGCTGCCAGTTACCAGAGTTGGCTTCTCAGCATGTGTATCACTGAGTGGGGAAAATCTATTAGAAATGCGGATGGGTTGGTGATGAGCTAATTAGACACAGTTTACTTCAAAGCTAACAAACAAAATCAAGATGCGCAAATAAGGATTTCAAAATTGGAACCAGCAGGCGGGAAGCTGGAAGTGCAACTAAACATAATGGAGGGAAAAAAGAAAAAATAAGACCAGAAAAGGCCACTGGCTGTAACAGCCACCCAGCCAACCTGAGGTCCTGGGTGCACAGGTTCTGCTAAAGGACTGCGAGGTGATCCTGTTCTTGTTAGCTCCACGCTGGCTAAGGGGCCTCGGCTATCTGCTGGTTTTTCAACAGCTTCCAATTCTAACACTCTTGCCTTCAAAGCTATAAAAATGCTACATTTATTACATGTACCATTCTAATTAAAGAAAGTAGAACATCTGACACAAAGAGCAGAGGAGCCCAGGACATTCAGACAGAGATGGAGAGACAGAAGGACCACTAGTGCTAAGCTAACTAAGCAAGCAACTATTACCATGTCGAATAAAAAATGTGTGAAACATGAAGGGTTCCCAAAAAGTAAAGCACAGCAACAGAAAATATGTGTTTTAATGTGCTTATGTGTTAGAATAACTCAATAAGGTCTCAGGACAGAGAAATTGGATTAAATCAAGAGAGACTCAAACACCAACAATAGGAAGTGAAGTAATATGTCTTACAACGACAGATGAGAAGCAAAGTCACTGATATCAGTTAAGCCAGTGGTGTCCAAAATCGGTCCTCAAGGACCAGCATCTTGCATGTTTTAGTTCTCTCCCTGGTGGTAGTAACTACCTTGTCAGCATGGCGATGTTCTGCAGAGGCCTGCTAACGAGCCATTATTTGATCCAGGTGTGTTAAACCAGGGAGAGAACTAAAACATGCAGGATCCCAGCTCTTCAGGATCAACTTTGGACAACACTGAATTAAGCCAGTTCTAAGGCTTTTGGACACCAATGAACCACAGTGAGTACCATTGTCCACTGATGGAGAAAACAAGGAACTGTAATGATCATTCTCAGCATTGGCTACCCAACAAAAATTACTCCAAGAGTGCACCAGTGACTCATCTAGAGGGTCACAAGGGAACCAGGGACAGCACTGAAGCACTGCAGGCTCCTGTTGCCTCAGTTAACATTGGTCTTAATGATTCAACATTAAGAAAACCCATGCACAAAAATGCCAACCATGAGGGACTTCCAAGGTCAAGACCAATGACATAAAGGCTTGTTGCATATTTGACCAAAAAATAAATATAAAATGTTAATGATCCCTAAGACTTGGAAGAACATTCTGTGGACTGACCAGACAAAAATATATTTTTTTGAAAGTGATGACATCTATAACACAACCCATCTTTTAAGAAAAACAACATACCAACAGATACAGATAATGGTGTTAGTGTTATGGTCTGGGGCTGCTTTGTTTTTTTAGGACCTGCTATAGATGGAACCATGAATTGTGCTTATTTTTTCAGGATACTGAGGGACTATGCCGAGCCATCACTTTGTGACCGTTATTCAAAGAAAAAATTGGTTATTCAGCAGAACAATGATCCAAAGCACAACAGTATGTTCAACTCTGAACAGCTTATAAACAAAAAAAAAAAATAAATAAATTTTAAAAAATTGTTTTTGAGTGATGCAGTTTAAGTACATTTAAATCCAATTGATAGGCTTTGGAAAGAACTTAAACAGGCTGAACATGCTTGAAAACCCTGTGGGCCAAAATTCCTCCAAACTGATTTAGAAGACTTATTGTCTGTCTTGATTTCAGTTGTTGTTACTAAGGTTGGTGCAACCAGTTAATAGAGGTAGGAGACAAATACTTTTTCACACAGAGCCAAGTTAATTTGGATAGCTTTTTTCCATAATAAATGAAATCATCATTTGAAAGCTGCTTTTTTGTAGTTTTTTGGGTTATTTTTTCTGATATTAAAATGATCTGAAACATTTAAATGTGACTATTGTTTTTATATGGCAAAAATGTCTCACTTTAAAAAAAAAAAATGGTGGTCAGAGAGATCATATTGACCATTTCAGTCATGTTTTTACATCTTCAGAATTTGAGTACCAATTACTGTCAAACATTTCATCACATATTCTTTAGTAAAAAATTATAAGCACGACAAATTTCTGACAGAATTAAGTGCTCCATCATAGACTGTGTATTTAAAAGGTATGAGGAGAGAGAACTGTCTGGAGCAGATCATTTTGTGACAATTTATCAATGTAGAAATGCTAAACAGTTAATCTTATGTCAGTTATGATGTGATAGATGTGTCCACCTTTCACAGACCAGCTTTAAACTAATCTCTGGCGTTCTGACATTTGGTGTGTATACAGAATAAAGTATACAAATTGCCATGGGGATAAACGTGTAAGGTAAGAAAAAAGTGGGTTGTGCAGTTGTGAAGGAAAATGAGCACACACACTTAGCAATTATCATTTTCCTAATTAAGGTTCAGTTTGCACTTCAGTGGTAAGGGCTCTTTCTAATGGCTGGAGCTCTAAAATTGCTTTTCATTTGGAGTGCATTCAAAACAAATGGAACAGCCTGCAGACGTGACATTTGGAGTGCAAGGCGTCTATTGCAAGTCCATTTGTTAGACTCATCCCTTTGAGTCAGATGCATTCAAGAAACAGTTAGCATGAATTAATATTAATAATTCATGGTCAGTGGATACAGTTTCTCAGCAAACACCAAGAGCAGTTGGTTTGGCAGCCTTACACTTGGCAAGTTTGGAAGCTTATCCAGTTTAATTTCTGTTAAGTTGTGATGAAACATTATCTGTTGCAGAGTGATTGAAAAGGCTGGAATAACCTTTATTACAGATAATCCACTGAAATGGAAGATAGCTTCAGGCTAAAATACAAGGGGGGGTGGGCAACTCCAGTTCTCTGATGCTATCAAGAGAGGAGGGCTGGAGGTGCTTCTGTGATAAAAAAGGAGAAATATGTTTTTGTCCAGTTTGAGCAGCTGTGCAGAAACCATCTATGCAGTCTGAAAACATAGAGGAAATGTGGAGCTTAATTTAAGTATTTTAAGGTCTGATTAGGAATGAAACAAAAGAATAGAATTTAAACAAATATTTGAAATATCAAATCATATTCCTAGTCCTGTTGTCTAAAACCATCCACCCATCCATACATCCATGTAATCTTGGTAAGTTACTAGTTTGTTCTAATTCTATCTTTAGTTTGGGGTGTATTCAAAGTAAACTTTTGTGTTAATACTTAAGAAAATAGACTCTGGAAATGTGAGTCTGGAGAAGAATGGAAATTTAACATGGACAATATCTGGGAACCTTTCAGCTCCACTGGTCGCAAGTTCTATTAAAGAATTTTATAGGAGATAAACAGTTTGCAATTTATTTTAGAAAGAACACATTTATTAACAGTATTCTGATAAGCATGTTTTTTTTTATGACAGTGAATGAAAGATAAAGACATTACAGACATTATGTCTGTCTGCTAGAAGGCAGACAAACGGACACTAAAAATTATCAGAAGACAGCAACAGGAAAAAATTGGCCAACATGGTCTACAGCCATGTATATGGTAAGAAGTGGGTGGGTGACAGACAAGTGTAAAGTGCAAAATGCCACCGACTCTCCTGCAGTCATAGATGACTGTCAGCAGGCAGATGGCTTCCTTCATGCACAGCCTTAAGACGAAAAGGGTAAAAGAAGGAGACAGAAGAAAGGTGCCCACATAACACCCTTCAACCTCTAACAACGCTTGCACCGCCCCCTCCGACTGCTTGGCTGGATGAGTGCCCCACATGGCGCCCGTTGCACAGCTGCTGGCACTGACTGGACTCACGATGCCATGTTTCTGCCTGCTGGACAGAGACAGCAGAGGGGGCTTAACTATCCGAGTTTGCTTGGTACGTGTATGTGTGCACATACCATGACCATTTCAGAGAGAATGCTTGTGTGTTGGTGTGAAAACGGGGCACATGTGGAGAGTAAAATGGGTCAGAGATGAGAGCAGCCAATGCTTCACAGTAGGGCAGAACTTGCAAAATGGCGGTCAGAGATGATCACCCCCCCACACATTTCACCCCGGAGCATGAAGTCCAGTGAAGGGTGTAATAATGCCTTAATTGTGTCGTGGATGGGAGCTATTGGGTTATTCACACAAGCGTGGAAGAAGGGGTAAGGCCCAGGGGTCATGACCAAGTGGAGAAAGGAAAGGAGAAAGGGCAGAAAACAGTGAGTCACTTCTCTAATGAGCTGTACATCCCCTTTGGAGCATCTCTTGGTATGTCAGATTTAAACCATATATATATATATATATATATATATATATATATATATATATATATATATATATATATATATATATATATATATATATATATGCTCTGCCAAACAACTGCTTTGACATTATCAGAGCTACTAATGAGCTAGTCAAAGCAGAAACTAAAGATGTGTGAGGTTACTGTGTGTTCAAACTAATTGGAAATACATTTTTATCAATGCTTTCCTTGTTTTTATCCCTTTGTTTCTTTCTAAATTGATAACCCTGTCAGTGAAACCCACTGGTAAAGTTAGGTTCAAACTGAAAGTGTGAAACTAGACAGTGGGAGAGTTAAAATTTTCAAAGTCAGGTATCAAACATTAAAGACTGAATACAGTAATGCTAGAAAATGCTTAACTACCTTCATGCATGCAAAGACATGACTCAGAGATTGTGATTCCACACTGCCCCCCTGTGTTCACAGGATAAGACCACATTTAACAGCCAATTAATACATGCAATTGTTTCCTTGGATTCTGAAAGCATCAAGTAATTTAACTGGACATTTACTAAAGGAAAATGAATTGATAAATTTCATTGCCTCTTACTAAAGGGCCATGCTTTAAATGGGTCATACTTGTGAATGTTTGCCATTAAGTTTTGAAATGTTCACAGCCTTATTTGCATGATGAAGAAATGCTTTTCTCATTTACACATATTGGGAAAATTTTAGACACTTGGGACTAAAATGTCAAACGCAATCAAGGTGCTGAATTAAGTGATTGAAGAACACCCCCTCTGTGACAACAATTAGAAGTCTGCAGGGAGAAAATATCCCTTAAAAGAAAAACACAGCTCAGTCACGAACCTTGACAAGGAGCAATTTTCTACCAAGAATCCACTTAATTAAATCTAATTTAATTAATTTTGTATGCTGTCATTTATCTTATTTCCAAGTCAAAGATGTTGTATAAATTTTGTTCATATCTGCATCTACGAGGCAAACAGCTGTTGTGTGACTGGGTTCCACTTTGCATTTATGCAAAATGTTAGCCAAGGTTTCAAGGACAATTCAAACCAGTAGAATATAAAAGGCTGTTACATCAGATGTCTTGGATGATCTAATTACAAGCAGAGAGACAAGATTCAAAGGTCCTCTGTATGGAAGTATATTTGGTGCAAAAGTATTAGTGCCTTGCAAATGTGAATTTGAAGTCAGAGAGAAAAATTCTATTGGAGTTTTGTAATTGTAGATTTTTTTCAATCTTTCACAAATACAAAACAAGGGTTACACCTCTTCAAATTTTTAACTAGTACACAAATTGTATTCTTTGAGTCACACTTGAAAAAAATCTTACATTTACAGTTTTGCCCCAATTGATCCAAAACAAATGGAGTAAAACACATCCCCATACCTGTGCATGAAAAAAATATGTATATTTCTTTGTCACTCACAGACACAAAACTACTGTTACACCTTCACAAATTCCTCAGTGCAGTTACACAGATTACATTCTACAAGAAACAAAATATAAAATTCCTGCTTCAATATTTTTGTTCCACTTACATTTGAAGCGGAAAAAAAAATAAATTACATACCTGCATTAACATCTTTACAGAGACACATTTTTTTATATTTTTTTTCTTAACACAGACACAAGTCAGTGAGTGCAACTGCACAAAACTACTGATGTGAGTCACAAGTACAGCTTTACAAGCCACACCTTTCTTTTTTGTGCTCTCCTGTTTTGTTCAATTTTTCACGCCAATAGTGGATCAAAACTATCCGGTAATTTGTATGCCTGTACAGCAGGCGGCACTGCCGGACTAAGTATTAGCAAATCGGAAATACCACCAGGCTTAGGATTGTGAGGCCTGAGTGTACGTTGACCATTCAGTGCTGCTGGTCTCGATATTAACAAGCTTAGGACGGTGGACCCTGAGAGTGTTTCACGATAGAATATAAATTTTGGAATGGCGTCAGTAAATTCTGCTGCAAGCTGAATGAGATGAGATGCTCTGCATGTTCTGACTCACAAGGTCCTGGCAGCAGCATCACTAAGCAGAAAACGGCGGATCAGGTACGCGTTCGGTACATGCAGTAGCAGTGTTAGAAACACTAAAGGGCTCATTCTTACCATAATGCCCTGCATCGGTGGCTCGTGAAGTTCAAAATGACATATATTTCCTGTAATTAGTTTGGATTGAGGCTGGTCTGTATTCACACCAGAGGCGTACTGTACTAGAGTTCGTTTGGAAGTGGACTGAGACCACCTCAAAAAGTGGGTCTTGTTCTGGTTGTTTGGTCCACACTAGAATTCGCATGAGTGTGTTCACACCTGCACAAGAGTCCAGACCAACCAAATTCCACTCTATTTGGCATCTTTTTCAACATTAAAGCAGGTCACAATCCTTAAAAGTATTACTTTTTTAGGTGCTCTAAATGTTTTCTGCTCATAGAACACAATAAAACAGGCTTAAAAGTGTGTGTGCTTGTGTTACAGTGTATTTATTCAGTGGTGTCCAAAGTCAGTCCTCAAGGACCAGTATCCTGTATGTTTTAGTTATTTCCCTGGCTAAGCACACCTGAATCAAATGACGGTTCTTTGATATGCTGAGGAGGTAGTTGAACCATTTGAATCAGCTGTGTTGAAGCATAGATTCTTCTAAAACTGACAGGACACCGACCCTTGAGGTTTATGCAGGTGTTCATGACTTTTACATGTATTGTGAGTTTGAATTGAATTGTCATATTAGAAAGGTACTCTTTTTCAGCACTATAAGTTGATGTTTATAAACATTTCACTGAAATCAAGTATGATCATTTATCAAGTATCAATTAACATTTTGCAAATTTTTGTTTCAATGGGGTATTACAGTCAGGATCCTGCCGTGTGTATTGTGTGCTTGTGTTAGCTTTCTGAGTTTTTGTCTCCTTGTTATTATATCTAGTTTTAAAAATTGATGGGATTTTTTTTTTTTTTTTTTTTTTTTTTTTACCCCATCAACGACAGGAAAGTCTACAAAAAAGGAGGACTGAGAGATTTCATTGGATAAGCCCAATGTCCTTCAAGAAAGTCAACCAGTGGGCCGTCGCAGTCGATCAAAAGCCGCCCACAATTATTAAACAGTCTTAATCAATGCATATAACATATGCATATAACAGATAAGAGCTCACTAAAGTCACTGGAAAAAAATTGCCACATATTTGAGTTTTATACAGAGTTAGTGTCAGAGTGCGCTTATGGCATTTTACCTCAATTCCCAATAATCAAGAGTCAAATTTGCCCCAGAAAACCATTTTACAGTTTAGTGAATCATGAGTATTGTAGCGACCCTTCCTGTCCTCTCATACTTTCTGTTCTCACTTAGAAAATTGTAATTAGGATGCGTTGATTCTATTAGTACAGGTGCTTCATTGTTTTCATCCAACCATGTCTCTGTTAGAAACATATCATTAATATTATGCTCAGTGATGAAGTCATGAACTAAAAGTCCTTTTACTGATAGTGATCTTATATTTAGCAGAGACTTGGTGGTAGATAATTCTCCAATTTGAGGTTGCTTTAGACAGAGGATAAATCTGAGGTTTCATTTTAAACTGCTGCATTTTGTTTTTTTAGTAGTGGTATTTTTATTACTCATTTGGATTGGGATTCTCCTATATCATACTGTCGGGGAACAGACACATTCTGGAGGAAGACAAGTGTAGTCCAGACAAGTGAAGTTATGAAGCATCAGCCCAGGTGACATTGTTTTTGCTGAACTGTGTGGGCTTCCAGTAGGTGTCTTTTGACTCACTGGTGCGGAAGGGATGGGAGAGACGAGAGGCGGGGGAGACAGCTGCTTTTTTTACAGTAGGTTTCATCCTTATCAGACGTTGTGATGGTGTGGGGGCTTGAGCTTGTTCTTCTGCTATCTTTGCTGGTATGGTGATCTCATTGTTTACATTGTCTTGTGTCTTATTTTGGAAAGAGGAGCTTTTCTGATTCACAGCACAAAAAAAATATTTTATGTGAATAGTTTTGTTCCAAATTTATTTAGACAGAATCCATCTTGTTTATAGAGATGGTAGCACTGCCAGGAGATCCTGTGATTATCAACAAAGTTCTCTGAGCTGGCAGAACATGTTTTTTTCCATTAAACATAAGCAGTCTGCTGTATTTCTCATCTCCACGTCCAACTGTCAGTAGTGGGCCAGTTATATACACCTTTCTTTTGAGATTCTTTCAGGTGATTGAAGTCATTTTTAAAGAATTAGCTCCAATATGTATTATTAGATTCTTAACAGTCGAGTGATCGGTAATTATTGAGAGTATGTTCTCTATTATATCAGACACCATGTCATGGGGAAGCAGATTATCTTCATCGTCTTTGTATTACAGAAACAACTAATTCCATATACTGCCCCATCACCGACAATAAGAACTTTTGGCATGTTTTTTCATTTTCTGGGTCACTTTAGGAGGTAATTGTTTGGAGCTTGCCTCATACCTCTTGTTGATTTCTGTTGAAGTGCAGCAAACCTATTTTTCAGTGGAATTCTAGTGGAATTCAATGGGATTCCAGCTAGAAATATGACGGGGCCTGTTACCGGTCCAGCTGGTTGCTGTTCTTTCCTTTGTGCCGGGGTTAAAGAAGGGACATCTCGGCTAAGTGAGGGGTTTGTCCTTGCTTGCTGGGGTGCCTGGTAGCTGTCTGTTAGTCTCTCCATTATTTTGAGTAATCCAGGGTCTCTTTCGCACTACTTTTGAACAAGAAAGTAGTGTGTTCCAGGTGTAGCCTAAAAATACAGCCAGTGGTGTGCCTCCAATTAACTCAAATGTGTCAGTGAGGATTTTGGAAGGAAACCCAAAAGATTTAACCCAAGTCATACAGTTTAAATGACAATTATCTCTGATACAGACCAAATGTATGTAAACTTCTGTTTTTGAAGAAAGTTAGAAAAAAATCTCTAAAAAATGTTCTTGCTAAGTTTTGTCATTTAGCAAGTAGAAATAATTTTGGTAATTCCAACGATGCTAAAACAAGAGAAGTTTGGTCTGATTTAACTTCACACAGTGAGGAGAAAAATATAAATAATATTAACAAAAACTACAATGGAATGTCAGTGTAAATATAAGTGGTGTAATTCAAATGCTCTGATGTATTGTATGCGTGACTATGGGAGTGTTAAGATGCAAAAACAAAGACAAACTTAAATGTGCGAGGCATCAGCGCACCACATAGGTGAGGAGACAGAGTGGATGTCAAGAGCAATGACAACACAGAAGGTTGAAATAGCCACCCTTAAATTCTTTGTTCTGGATTAGCTCATCAGCAACACTTGCACAGAGGAGGAGCACAAAGGCAGACACACAAACACCTGAAGCCCAACTCATAAAGCCCAAAGTCTACTTAGGGAAGTAATTTATAATAGTTGAACTCAGAGCGCTCTCCTAGTGGGAAAGGGTAAAGGAAGTGCTAGATATAGTTGAAACCAAATATGTACATACCAAATAAAAAGATACATTTTTTTTTCTCACTGCCTGAAGTTAAATCAGACCATATTTCTCTTGTTTTAGGTCAGTTAGAATTACCAATTACTGATTCTGCTCGACCTTGTTGATGTTGAGTGCCTTGAAAAGCATTCTTACACCCTAAACTTTTCTGTGACAGAGCAACTCTATCTAGAAAATGTTCACATAATACTTGATTGGACTTCTGAAATGTGAAACTACTACTCAGCCATCAAGAGACTGGGATGGGTTAGGGTATCTTAGATCCAAATACATTGTTTTCTTTTTCCTACTCTCTTGTGCTATTTTCAAAGCAACACACATCAGTGCAAGGCATCTCAATTGGATTTACCATGGCTTTGTGTTCTTAAAGCCAGATTTCTGTCGAAGAAGCTTTATTTGCACCCAGCTCTGGGTTTTCACTGTCTTAGCAAATAGGTTAGACTAATTTATAGACTATGTAAAGAAACCTTTAGCATAAGCCTACGAGATTCTTGGTGATATATGTATGTATGTATGTATGTATGTGTGTGTGTGTGTACATATATATATATATATATATATATATATATATATATATATATATATATATATATATATATATATATATATATATATATATATATCTATATATATATATATGTGTGTGTGTGTGTGTGTGTGTGTGTGAAAACCTTACTTCAAGTTAGCTTTGTAAGACTTGGAAGTAACATCAAGTTTTTCTTTATTAAAATCAATGAAGTATGAACGGATCCCTGTTGTTTTCCCAGACTCCTGCAGTGTCAGGCTGTCTTCACCAGATTGCTTCAAAATATGTCTGTTTGTATTTCTTTATTCTTTCCATGAAGTGCCCAGCTCATGAAATAAAATAATCATATGATCATAATTTAGAATAAAAAAAACCTCTTATTCGCTAGATGAAATATAGAAGATCAGTATCAAAATATGCTTATTACATAAAGAAAAAAATACCTTATTGATTGGACAGTCATGTTAATGAACATATTCATTTATAAATTCATTTTTTTTCTTCTTTTGATTTTGCAACAATCTTCTCAGGCTTCAATTGTTTAGATGAAATATTTATTTCACAATGTGACCTATTTGCTCAAAGTTTTTATATTGTTCTGTTAATCTGACTGGCTGATATTTGCATGTAACCTTCCATTAATCCTTCATTCAGTCACCGTTTATGTAAATGTTCCCTATGCTTGTCACGTTTTTTTTTTTTTTTTTTTTTTTTTTTTTTATTTTTTGTTTTTTTTTTTTTTTTTTTTTTAAATAAAATTTTCAAGATGGTTCTTCAAAAGAAACTTCATTCATACAATTTCCCCTAACTTTTGCCCATAATTTTATACTTAGGGTTGTGGCCCATAACAGTTCATTGTTGGGTCTTAAGTCGAGAGTAATGTAAATATGAACTAAAAGAACATAGAATTCAGAACCCTAAATTCTAGGATCTATGTGAAACATAATGGCCACCCAAGACAAAAGAATCAGACCAAACTTCTCTTGTTTTAGGTCAGTTAGAATTACCAAAATTATTTCTGTTTGCTAAATGCCAGAAAACCTAGCGAGAACATTTTTTAGAGATTTTTTTAAACTTTCTTCAAATTCAGAGGTTTACATACATTTGGTCAGTGTCAGGGATAATTGTCTTTAAAACTGTGTGACTTGGGTTAAACCTTTTAGGCTTCCTTCCAAAATCCTCACTGACACATTTGTGGATGTATTTGAAGGCCATACCTGGAACACACTGCTTTCTTGTTTGACATGATTAGAAAGTCAAAAGAAATCAGCCAAGGCATCATGAAGAGAATTGTGGAGCTGCACCAGTCTGGTTCATTCTTGCATACAATTTCCAAATGCTTGATGGCGCTGCATTCATCTGTTCAAACAATTAGCAGCTGTGGCTTCAATCCAGTGGCTTGCCACCATCATTGTCTGAATGTGTGCGTGAGTGGATGAATGACTAAATGTAGTGTAAAATACTTTGGGGTTCTCTGGACTTGATAAAGCACTATACAAGTACAGGTCATTTACCATTTTATGAAGATGCAGGCTGAAGCTGGTATGAGTGTCATCATCCACAGAGAAACGTGTCCTGTACTGAAGTGAGCTGAAAGGCCACTCAGCGATTAGGAAGCCATTACTCCAAAAGAAACATAAAAAGCCAGCTTGGAGTTTGCAAATACACACAGGGACAAAGACCTTCATTTCTGGAGACATGTCCAGTGATCTGATGAAACAAAAGTGGAACTGTTTGGCCATGATGACCAATGTTACATTTGGAGGAAAAAGGGGGATACTTGTACCATCCCAACTGTGAAGTATGGCAGTAGCAGCATCATGTTGTGGGGCTGTTTTGCTGCAGGAGGAAGTGGTGCACTTCCTAAAATAGATGGCATCAGGAGGAAAGAACATTATGTAGAAATATTGAAGCAATATCGGGTACAGATTGGTCTTCCAAATGGACAATGTCCCTAAGCATACAGCCAGAGTAGTTATCAAGTGGCTTCTGAACAACAAAGTCAATGTTTTTGTGTGGGCATCACCAAGCCCTGATCTCAATACTATGGAGAAGTTGTGGGGAGTTCTGAAAAAGCGTGTGAGAGCGAGGCGGCCAAAAAAACCTGACTGAGTTACACCATTTCTGTCATGAAGAATGAGAAAGAACTCCAGCAAACTATTGTGAGAAGGGCTGTAAGCATGCAGAAGCTGTGATCATTGTTCCACTGATATTTGCAGCAACACTCAGCAATGGAGAACCTCGAATATGTAGTTTTGATGGACTGAAATAAACCCAGATATTTCATTTTGTTTTACAGAAATTCATTGCTGGCCCAAACATAATGAAATCAGTTCAGACTGACTGATTATTTTTCTATACATATAAATACATCTATATTGCTTTATTTTTTAAACGTAAAACCTTTTGGATTTAGGTAATGCAGTCAAAAGATGAACGCCAATATCCACGCATGAACTTTATTTATAAGAAATTTCCAAACAAAGAATAAAATGCACATCAGGCAAACTAAGGTTATGTAGTTCCAGTGTTTCAAACCGGACTGGCACAAAGCTATAACTCTGACATGTTAACCAGAGTTGCACATTTTCTCGCTTCTTCATTGTGTTACTGTTCTTCAGAGATATGCTGCTTACAAGGCTGTGAAATCATGGTAATTCCGCTCCAAAAGTTGAAGATTAAACTCATAATTACGTTCCTCCACACGGTGCAGCTCTCTGATAGCGTGTCCACTGGTCCCCTGCAGTGGTTGAAATGTTGTTTGGAGTTTGCAGTAATGTAAAACATGGGCCAATCAAGGAAGGAGTCTGCTGTCCCTTGCATGTGATACAAGGCTTCGCGCAGCTTGTACTATCCTTGAAGCGAATAGACAAAACAGGGAAAAGCTGCACGGGATTTGCTAATGGAAATTAATCTTGCAGGGGCAGACTGGGGAAGAACTGGGTGAAACCGCCCTAGTGGAGAAGCGGCAGCATTTAGGGACAAGCTAAGCTGGATACCTCCTTCATCTCCCCTTTGTATTTGGAGGTTTGAGACGACCCCACACACTGCTTTATTCCAGCTTTAGCTATAGACAAAAATAAATAAATAAATAAAAATACAATCATATTTTAATATGTATTTATTGAAATACATTTATCTGTCACCTACCTTCTGGCCTTTGCATTGCACCTCAACACCTACACAAAACACATGTGCAAGCGAAAAATGCTTTTGGTAATTTTTCTTCCACTATCTATTTGTTTTGTTAATGTGTGTATCAGAAGTTGTGTATTTCTAAATGTTTGTTCAATATTTCTGAGATAATATAAAAAAATAGTTATTTAGCATAGTTTTTATACCTTACTCTAATTTTTGCTCCCATGTTGAATGCTCTTTATTTGATATTTTTGTGCTTATTTTGGATTATCTGATCTCAGTATTGTTCGTTTTTGTTGTTTGAAGTAATTTTTGCAAGGCAGTTTGCAGCCTTTTATGTTATAGGCATCAAACTAGATAGTGTTTGTGCAATAGCTGGCATCTAAGATATGCAAAACAACCTACACCTGAAATACCAATACCTTCAACTTTTGAATTCTGCTTAGACTTGGTGCTTCATAACTCTGTTGCTGGGTGGTAAATGAGCCAATGGTCATTTACAGTTCATAATTCTCACTTTCATCCAAATAGATTCCAAAGACTCACGACTGATAAGTACATGCTGTACATGCAGTGTGAGTCACCTCTTTTTGGGCCGCAGCAGCCTAACTTTTGAATAGATTTTTTCAGCGTGTGATAAAATTGATGTACGGTTGAGTGTGTGTGAAAAGTGTGAACCATGCAAGACTTTGCGGAGGGAGCTGAGAACCTTGCAAATCAGTGTTGCTGAAATATAAGCAATTAACACAACATCCATACCAGAACTATCAGGCTGAAGTAATAGACATGAGACAGCAGACTGATCAATAGGACAGTGTGGGAAAAGAGCTGATCCAAATATTTAGTTGGAGAACAAAAAAGCGAAACATTGATTTAAAATAAAATATTCTATTAATACTTATGCATTGCATTCTAATGTATTTATATGCTTCTAAAGGTGTATTTTCCATTACACCAGGTCCATAGGTCAGCCAAATATTTTGAAAATGAGAAGTTTTGTAACTAAAGTTTGTTATGGTGTATTGATAGTCAGTGCTACACTACTTCATAAAATGTCTTCCCCTTTTGACCTTACAGAAATTTCTATGCTTGCTATGTTGACCAGCATTTTCTATGGGCCAGCAAAAATGAGCCGAAGAGCTATGTCACAAGAAGCAAGGCTGCATTCTTTATTTAACCCACACACAAACAAGTAAAGCAAGAGCCTATAAACTCAAAAGCTGTTGAATTTACTGTTAGGTAAGTCCAGCAAGCAAATTGGACCATGATCAAAAACAGGATTATTGATTGGATTTCTGCGTAGGCCAAGATCCTGACTTTATTTGCACACTGACATCCATTACACAAACAAAACGGATGTTCTCACACACTGACACACACATGCTGCCCCGAGGCGATGCTGTGTTATATTTCTGATGTAAGATGTGGAATTTGAGGAAGAAAATCCAATATCTACTGTTGAATGGGACAGTATCAAGCCTGAAGAGCATCTAGTAATTTAAACTGAAGTGCAGTGGGTGCACGGCAAAGGCAAGGCATCTGTGAACGGTAACTGTTGAGCCCAAAGGCCTAAAACTCAGTACTGCCAGAGGAGTTCTTGTGATCCTATAAAAAAGAATTAAGAGCTTGGAGAACCAGGGAAGGAGGCAGAAAGTGGTACCGGGCTGTATCTGAACAAAAAAAAAAAAAAAAAAAAAAAAAAAAAAATCATCAGTACAAAACAGTAAACAGAAATGAATTAGAAAAGAACTGAGCAGGGATCGGCTGGAGCAGACCAAGCAACGCTCAATAGGATTGTAACTCAGCTGGAAGGTTGGCTGATTTTATGTTTCAAACAAAGCTCTGGTGCGCTGTAGAGTCTAAATAATGCAACCTTGATGTTCAGATTTGTACACACCTCCTTAAAGCTTGCCTTAACTTGCTGTGTAGTAACTTCCACTAACTTGAATGTCACCAGAGAAGTCCATACAGAAAAATCCTGTTTAACCAGCACAAGTTCTGTTTGATTATACCACCTTGGTTCATGCAGGTCTGCACTCAATTCCATTATTCTTGGGAATATTGCAGTTCAGACACTTTTAATTATCTTTTTTAATAAAAATAAAACATTTAGTCTGCAGGTGAATGACGAAGCGATGGAAGGTTATGACAAAACAATGTGATGGCCTTTAAATGTTTCTTACAGACAAAATCTGTGAACAGATGCATCCAAAGTTTATGTATGGTTTTGCAGAAAGATTTTTTTTAACCAGGACATGAAATCAGTAATTATTTGTACATCTAACATAAACTTACTGGCCACTTTATTAGAAACAGGTTACTAGTACTTTGTAGTACACCAGTTCTTTGGGGGACAGATTCAATATTACTCATTCTGCATACCTTGGTTGTGACAAGTGGTTATTAGAGCTACAGTTGTCCTTCTGTTATCTTCAACCAGCCTTCCCATTTTTCCTCTGACTTTTAACACCAAGCCATTTTCACCTACCCATCTGTGCACATTCTATATAAAGCTGTTGTTCATGCAATTCATAAAATACATCCTTATAGTAGCCTTATGATAAATAGTGATTATTAGAGAATCTTAGCACAAGTGTGATCTTCCTTGAAAAACTAGAACAGATTAGTTAAATAATGGGAGCAGGAATATGCAGTAGTTCTGGTGTCTCGGCCTAAACACACTGTTGGTTTTATAATAATTTGAAGTCCTGTGTGTGACAAAATGTTCATTTTCAAGTTACTACAGGGCAATTGTAATTAAAAATCTAAAGACCCTAACTCAAATCCTCGAGTTTTATTTTTGTTTTGCCAACAAAAGATTTTAGAAATTATGTTTGCATAACTTAATATGCAAAGACAGGTGAAAATTGTTATATAATTTAATGTTACATCATTCCAAGTAAAACTAAATTTTCTTCATAGCTTCTCCCATGCTGAAAACAGTGAGGTTGCTCCTATTCTGTCACAACCCAACAGACTTGTGTCATCAAAGGATTGACTGACCTAAAATTAATTATTCAAAAAAGAAGTATGTACATGACCTAATTGTACATGTAAAAAATAAAACAAAACTATCTTTTTTCAAACTACAAATATGATTCTTTTCTATTCTAAATGTGTTGGTAGTCTTATAGTGAGGTGAATATTGAACAGCTTCATATAATAAGACCCAGGAGGGCTCCATGATAAGACAGACTGGAATTAATAAAAATACATGCTAACAAGACCCAATGTTTAGGTGAGGTCATAGGTCCTCTAGGAAAAGATCTGAAAATTGGCACCCTTCTGTCCCCAATAAGGTAACCAGTCACAATAACTATGCAGATGATACACAGCTTTACATTACAATGTCACCAGGTGACTGTGAACCCATTCAAACATTGAACAGATGCTTAGAAAAACATCAGTGCATGGATGTGCAATAACTTTCTTCAAATGAATAGAAACAAAACTGAAATCATTATTTTTGGCCCAAAAGAGGAATGATCAAGAGTCGGCACACAACTTTGGCTTTTACAGCTAGAAATGACTAATCAGGCCTGAAATCTGGTGAAGGGCTCAGACCTGAATGTTCAGAGACACATAATAATTACAAAATCAACCTTCTATCACCTGAATAACATTGTCCAAGATTAAAGGACAAATGTCCCAACAAGATCTTGGAAAAACTCATCCATGTGTTTATCTTTAGTGAAACCGATTAATGCAACAGTGTCTTTACAGGTCTGTCTAAAAAGGTAGACAGCTGCAACTGTATCCTCACTTAAACTAGGAAAATTGAGCACACCACCCCAAGTCTAAAGTCCTGACACTGGCTCCCTGAATCTCACAGAATAGACTTCAAAATACTTTTGCAAGTTAATAAATCACTGAATGGCTTAGCCCGAAAAAATACATTAAAGACCTGTTGTCATTGTATCAACCTTCCAGACCACTCAGGTCTTCTAGTTCAAGTCTACTCTGCATTACCAGAATCAGAACCAAACATGGAGAGGCAACAGTCAGTTTTTATGCTCCTCTGATCTGGAACAAAACTCTGGAAAACATTTGTTTCGAGTGACCTTCAACTAATAATACCTGGAACAGCATTAATTGTAGTATGTATTTCACCTTTTATTCACTTTCCTTTATTTTCCCACAGCTGTGCAATTTTTGTGCAAGTTTGTTGTTTTATGTTTTTTATTATGTAAAGCATTTTGAAGTGCCTTATTGCTAAAATGTGCTACACAAATAAATTTGATTTGACTTGCCTTGCCTTCCAACTTAAAACAACTTGAACAGTTTGAGGAAGAGTGGGTCAAACTGGCTTTAATAAATGATCACGTCTCATTGTGACGTACAGACATTGCTTGTTGGTCGTGATTGCTGCAACATGTTCTACGACAAAATATTAGGAATACCATATTTATCATCCATGCCATTTTCATTTCTTTACTATGCACAATATTAAACAAACAATCAAAAGAAAAGTCTGATTTGTGTTAAATATGGAGTAAACGATATATTTTTTTCAGTTTTGAGTTATTACAATAATCTTTGTTGGTGTTTTTTGTTTACTGGGAAAAGTTACAAAGTTTTTGATGGCCTGTATGTCTTTACTATTTTAGATGCTTGATTTGGTAGACTGCATGAATCTGCAAGATTCATTCATTCTTTCATTCAGCATAGACAAAAGAACTGTGGCCATGAACATTCAATGCAAGCAGTTGGAGATCAGGACTTGACTGATACTTGGACAGCGACTGCAACCATAGTGCTTGTGTGGGTGTGTGTGTGTCTGTGCGTGTGTGTTTTGACATCAAGTGTGTGTAGATCGTATTTGTCTATATCACCGAACAAGAAGATGGTCTCAAAAACTGCAAGATGCAACATCAGCCAAAAGAGCTCTTCTTTCACAGAAGGGACTAGACTAAATTCAGGCAAGAATTTTCACGGTTTTAGCAGAGTGCACTGAAACTTGTGACATCTATGTAATCTTCAACAGTCAACACATAGGGAAATGAAGAGCATGTATCAGTGATGGAAAACGAATACAATCCCTTGGTGGTGCTAATTAAAACCCATGCAGTCACATCAACTGGCAGATACTGTACATGTATTTCTGGGTGCCCAGCTTGTCACTGTCTCTGTGTTTCAACAACAGAGTTCCAAGGCTAATTAAAAGAGCCACTTTCTCCTTTGAGGCTCTGGCAGTTTCCAACAAGAGAACATAATTAAAGGGACACCTGTTCAGTCCCATTTGTGGACCCTTTACAGCTTAGTGCTGGACTGCAATCCAGTGGCACTCTGTTGCCAGAGAACATATAGTGCAGAGTTTTCAGTGACATCTTCAGGATTCAGCCATGCGGAATGACAACAGAGGTGCTGTGAGCAATTGAACATATGCAGTCACAGGAAAGACATCACAATCTCCTGTTTGTGTGCCACAAGTTTCAGAAATTTTCCCCATCACAAACTTTCAGAAAGCTGCACACTCTTTTACACATGAGGCCCCAGATCAGTATCGCATAAAATAATTTTTTTTTTCCACTTTAGAATATTTCAGCATCTATCTATCTATCTATCTATCTATCTATCTATCTATCTATCTATCTATCTATCTATCTATCTATCTATCTATCTATCTATCTATCTATCTATCTATCTATCTGACATCAAGATCGACCTGGTCAAGCAACAACTCACACCTACCATCTGTAGTTCTCCTAATGATGGCATTTAAACCTCTGGACCTGATATTTGGTGTTAAGGCTCTGAGTAGGGTCCACATCTCCTTTGATATCTGTGTAAGTACTGATGCATCTGTTTTTACTGTTTATAGCCTTTCCATCCATGCAAAAGAGTTGTTAAAACAATTAAACATGCTTCAATTTGTAATCAGAGACATTTATTCAGGTATTCCTGTTAGTATTTGCATGTATGATTATATTACTGTTTAATTAGTTAAAGTCTATGTTACTATGTGATTTTATCCAATTTTACAATAGGAGAATTTGTTCACATGTACAATGCTGGCTTGGAATGATCGACAAAGGTGATTTGACAAAAGTAAAATGAGTTACTTTTTGTGAATCTTAATTGATATTTAAGTAACCTCTATAATGTCTGTAATACCATCTACTTCTCTTATTTTACTGTACATACAGATCTGCCTTTACTATTTTAGATGCTTGATTTGATAGACTGCATGAATCTACAGGATTCATTCATTCATTCAGCATAGACAAAAGAACTGTGGCCATGAACATTTACTGTACATACAGATCTGCCTTTACAGCATTTCAAAGATGCCTTTTTGTGAGACAGTGTCTCTTGACCTTTATCTTGTTCTGTGGTCTTTTTTTTTCACACAGTAGATATTGCCCTGGAAGACAGCTTAATGCATCACACCAAACTGTCACATTACCGCTGAAACTATTCCTGATATCAAGACACATTTTTGTCATCCCAGTGGTTCTTGTATGCAACGGAGGGATTTTGTGTAGTGATAGAAAAGACTGGTGATGTGTTGTCATTTTTCACTGGTCCCAATTTGCAATACACTGCTGGATTTTGTGCAGTTTTGGTGACCCTAGCTTGCGAAGAAAAGGCCCAGAGGGAGCCTGTGCCCTACTTGCGGCACAACAGGTAATTATCACCCCCGCCATCTAATGGGTGCTGTGTTCAGATGACAAAAATTGATATGCAGATATGCAGATTAGGAGCTATGCCTGTCGCTGTGCCATGTGTGCATATGTGCAGCATGCTTAGCAATGGGGACAGTATCCTTTTCCTTGTAAGCTGACATAATTGTTAGAAAGATGCTGCAGCTCAAAAATATTCAATTTCAGAGACAGTAACAGTCTGAAAATTCATTCTGACGGCACCAGATTAGGTTTTGGGAGACTTCCTGCAGTGCTTTTTATTAACATATTCTATCACTCTGGGGGAGCTCGCATTGCTTAGCAAAGCATAACAGACACTGAAATTTTTTTTTCGCATATCAACACTGCTTTCTTCAGCTTCTGTTTCTATTCTGTTTTTCCATTTTCCGAGTTGTGATTGCTGTTACAACTCAATGAGGATAACAATTTTAAAGCTGTTTTTTAAGTTGATTCGGCTCCAATCCTGATACAGCAAAGCTCAATTACCGCCCGACTCTGCAGGTGGATAGCCTCAAGCTATAAAACCAGATGGTGGCTAAAGTTGCCAAAAATTTACCTAGGACCACATATGTAAAAATCTGTAATACAAAATTGAAGTTCACACTTAAAACAACATTTGCATGGTAACAGAAGATGTTATGTGACAGGGGTCCCACAAGACATGGCATTAAAAATCCCCAAGTACTCTTAAAAGTCACTATAGAGATTCTGGACTGAACCTGTGGTATGAGGCTCACAGAGCAGCAAGCGCTATCCACCCCGTTCCTTCATCCTGAACCAGATAAAGTTGTTTTTAAATTTAAAAAAAATGAGTAAACGAAGAAATGACAATATGAATAAATGTGGAAAACACATTCTGTGCATATACATTGTGCCCTGAGAGAGTCTTTAGTCTAGAGGCAAAAAAAGGAGTTATTGTTTGAAGGACCTTTCATTTTCACATGTAAGGTTGCAACTCTTTAAAGCATGAGCTAGGTTGGGTGTTGAGCTGTGATTCTTATGATGACAAGAACCCAATATTTAGCAAATTGCTAAGAACTGAGGTGAGTAATGAACAACTGGGCACTGAGGGAATTTGGCTTAAATTAAAAGCCTCTATATATTTCGAGAATGGCTGCATGCATGCACATTACTGACAGGCAGTCAGGTGAGGCAGGTGAGGCACTACCTCACCTGTCATCATGACAAGTAAGATACAAACAATGGACTTCTGAGAAGATGGCTTCTGTGGCTGCACCAAAACAAAAATGTGTTTCAAGATGATGGATTTGGTGGATCACATGCTGCTTTTAAGTTCGTTATCAGGTGGTGTTTCAGCATGTGGTATGGAGGACAGTTGATGTTTGGAAGAGCAGGAAATTTGTATCTTTCTTGAGGTCTAGTCCTGGATGATAATTGACAGAATATTAATTTTTGTGACTGATGTGGCAGGTTCGATAAAACAGGGTTGTTTAGCATGGCAAATCCTTTTTTTAAGTCCAACTATTACCTAACAAGGATGGATGATGTGTTTTTCCTGTAGTAATCTTACTTTGGTTATAAAAGGTAAAAGATATCACTATTTTGTCCCATGTGTGCCTGGTCAGTTGTTTTTTTTTTTGGGTTCTTGCAAGAAGGATACCAGAGGCCACTTATGTTATGCTCTAACAGTTAACCTCCAGGTTATGTTTGTTCTTTTTTTATCAGGTCCACTTGTAGCTGAAGTTTTCTGACTTCTGAGGGATAAAATCCAGGCTTATGCTGCTGGTGAAACTGGAACGAAAAGATGGTTGCTCTGCTGCAGACAGCCATTGATTAGTGAGAGATTTGGAAGGAACTGACAGTTTGCAATGTATTTTTGTAAGGCAAAAATGGACCATAGCTATGGATGCTGTCTTTTTCCTAAGAAGAGAGAAGTTGCGGAAGGGTTTGTCAGAAATACTCTGCCCCCTTCCCCAGAAAAGCTAATGTGATTTCATGACGCAGTGGTTGCAGAGAAGTCCTTGCATAGTGGAACTGCATAATGACCCCTGTATCAATCAACCACATCTGTCAGCAGTTAGGTGTTGTTTATATTCACAACATCAAACCTACATCATTTACTGAAGAAGGATTTTAATGAACTCAGACCAAATCAAGTGTGATGTAGCGTTACAAGAAGTGTTGCTACATGTGTTATGCTATGCTAATCTGTGTTGTGTAATTGGATTATTTTGGGTCCTCCGTTGTTATTTTGGGTGTTCCATATATCAGTGTTGTAGTACTTGAAGACCACTTTTTGATGGTCTCATCTTGGACTTGACCTCATTTGTACTCTGTCTTGTCTCAGTCTCGGACATTGAGGACTGTGGATTATATTTCAAGACTAATCAAGACCACAACTGTGGAAATATCACTAAATTGCCAGGATATTGTCCAATTTATTTAACATCTTTACTTTCATTGGCTGCAAAATGTATTGATTTAAATCTAAGCAATGACATGACTCATTGCTAATTATATGTTTTTGTTGCCACTGTCACCCATCCCCACCCTTAGATGAGGCTACATAAATCATAAAGACTGTCTGTAAACAACATCTAGAAGAAAGCATACAGCGACATGTAAATTCTGCAGTGCTCTCTTTCAAAGATGGTGGGGACTACGTCCAACCTTTATAATCCCTTAGAAAGAAAGCACAAAGAAAGTTAAGCTATGTGTAAGTGATGTTAAAAATTCTCTGCGTTGAATTATTGTGCGAACTTGTTGACCAACATGTCCGACAACGCTGTGACCAAAGTCTGCAATATAGTGATGTGACGTTCACGAACAATTTGATTCTTTTGAATGGCTCTTTACTATGAATGAAAGGACTCGCGTCTCAGTGAGAGCTGTTCTTTGTTTTTGTAATGCTCTGCACACATTGCAGTAGCTATTAATATTATCTTTAATTTAAAATTGTATTTATTTAATTGCTGAATAAATTAAATACAAGAATGTAAGAGCACACATGCTCATTGCTTTCTGTTTTTGTCACGTGTCATGATGGCAGCCGTATGTTGCTCTGTGCGCTACCTGGCTGCTACACTGATGCAGGCTTCATTCAGTGGGAGAGAGGGTGAGAAGAGTCATGGTGCGCGCCCTTCTTGGTTGCGTCTTACTTGTTGCTCTTTGGTTAATGTTCATAGTTGATTGTTGTTTGCCATTAGTGTGTTGCTTTAATTGTTATGTTCAGTGGTGCAGAAAAAGAATTTTGTTTCTGCCAAAGCAAGTCAAGTCCACTTTTTTCCTCTAATATTTATTACATTTTTCTTCTTATATTGTTTCTGTATTACAAATAGCACTAAAATTTTAACAATACACACAGCATTTGTAAAAACACTGCATGGGTATCTTACATTTATATTTTGAATGTGGATCTTTCAGATCAATTTGAGAAGCTTTTTTGATCATGTTTCACTTTTTATTGTGTCACGTAGCATGGGGCACTAGTCTTGGTCTTGATTCGGTCACACCTGGTTCTCATGCTTCTAATCACTCATCCCATTGGCAAAAAAACACCTAGTTTATCCACCTCCTTGCCAGACTCTGATGTTCTCCATCATCTGTTTCCCTCATGAGTGTTGCTGTTTCTGGTCATTTTATTACTCAGTCCTCTCCTGTCTGTTTACCGGTTTCTGTAAGTCTTTATTAAATATATTTTCACCTGCAACATAAGATTTTCTTTGTCTTCTCTGAGTCTTTAGTCTCCTCCACAATGATTCATTTCACTATGCATAGTAAAGTTTTAATATGTACAGAACTGTTTGCCCAGGGTTATGCATGCATTATGTTGCAACTCTGTAAAAGTTGTTTTAATATATCCTTTTGTTTATGTCAGACTGCTAAGTATCATATCCATGGCCGAAGTTAGAAGGATAAGGGCCCCTGGGCTAGAGCCAGTTTTGGTGCCCTGTCCAACAAAAAAAAGAAAAAAAAGCAATTTAGTCATGTAATCACAATACATTAATGGACTGGTCTTTACATCTGCAGGTGGTTTAAAACATCCCATGTGGGATGGCTCGATGTTGGTCCCAAACAGATGCAGTGATCCCAACTTCACCAGACACATACAAAAACACAAATGCTCTTTTTAGTTATTTGTTCAAATCTATAAATGTTCAAGTGTAATATTCACCAATGAATGTCTATATTTATTTTATATTTGATCAGTTGGAACCATATCTGATTTATTTTTGTCAAAATAAACTTGTTTTCTAATGAATATGTTGTATATTTGATTTGTATACCACTTCTCATAATCACTGTAGAAAACTTTGCTGTTTTAGATCCAATGTAGCACAGTATTGCCTTGAGGCAACATACCCAAATCTGGTCCTGGTAGGGGGAAATTTTATGACTGATATATAATAAGGGACCCCCAAGTTCCCAAAGAATCGGGGGTAAATATTTTTTTTCCCCCAAAAAATTAAAAAGTTGTGCCATAGAGGGCTACATCAATATAACAGGTGTATATCTGGTTTAAAAGTGAAGGGTTTTTTCAAATCTAAAAATGTTTGTTTTAATGTTCATTTCTATCTAAAAGCAGAAAATTAACAAATTAACAAAAGGTTTGGCCTGAGCTAGAGTCAAATTACACATAAACTACTCATGCAACACCTTTGTATATTTCATATTGTGCAAGTAAAACACTGCACTATAAATGCAGTGTATTTTTATTTTACAAATACATAATAAATTGTTCCCTATCAGCCTTGGAGATATTCTGACAGCTTTGCAGTATCCCTGGATTATGATCAACATGGTCACAGAGGTTTTACCACTGTGTGAGACAGTAGTAGTTCTGGTTGGAAATTATTACTGACCCTTTTATTAAAACAAACTAAACACCACTTCTGGTGCACCACTTGTACAACTTGAATGTTTGACAACATGTTGTTTTGATCTTTCACTACAAATATGTACATTTGTAGTCATATTTACCTCTCAATTTTTAGCAATAAAATGAAGGAAAATACAGTCATTTTCTACAAAGTGATATTATTACCAGGCTAACACAACTGAAAGAAGCATGAAACTGTTTCGTACTCAATGATACTGAATTAAATTAAGCTTTCCTAAAGTTTTTTTTGTGCCTTTGGCACTTCTACATTATTTCCTGACATTTTTATGAGATGAATTTATGAATTTTTAACTCTAAGTCAAGCTTAGACCACTTTCAGAGCAAGCAGTTTTGGTTGGTCTAAACCTATCTATGTCTAAATAAGCTATATATCTTCATGAATTGTACATGTAGGCTTGCCATTAAAATCAGTTCTACAACAGAATTTTTTTCCAGTTTCAAAACTGTAACTCAACTCTTGTATCACAATTAATTTAATACATCCCTTCAATAATGTATGAACGTGTTAGATAAATGTTTGTCAGAAATAATTTCAATTTGCAAAATGTGATCAGATTTTCATCTCCCAACACTGTTTAATTTAATAGTATTGTTAGGTCTATCAGGGATCGGTTAGTTACAAAAACTCCAACTGCAACTGTCAAACAATACCTACAGATTTTCCAGTTCCTGTGGTTTCTGTGGTTGAAGAATGCTCATCTTGCACACACACCATCTGCAATTATCTGCTTGGAGGCTTCCGGGGGAATAGAAAGTGTTAAATTGTGCATGTGCGCATGTGTCTGTTTATAGACCAGAGAGGAAATGTCTTGATGTTAAAAGACAGTTCCACTGTGTAGGACGCGTCATCCTATACAGCCGTCACTGAGTGCTGAGGCTGAGGGCAGTGAATGGCACAACATGTCCAGCTCACACAGGCCTAATAAGGGCTACAGAGACTTGTTAGTCAAAGATGAGGCTCTTGTGTGGTACAGATCAGAATGTTGCCCTTCTGGTTTTGTACCAAAATCTGCCAGTTACAGCCACATTAAAACCTGAATCCTATAACAAGGGTTAATTAGACCTCAGAGCAAACTTTACAGTGACAGTCCTGATACATTGATATTATTGTTATATTGCAAGATGCAACAACTATGATGAATATGATTAACATGAAATTAATTGATTAAAAGAAAGCACTGAAAAGGTGAATAATGTTCACCTCCATCTATAATGTTTCCACGGAGACAGAGTTAGCAATATCCCTTCCTCTTTGGCAATAACAGACACAAAATTAATTAAAGCTCACCTTCTCTAAGGAACATATTCACTAATAAGTAGCTCATTGCACTTCTGACATTTGAGCAGGTATCTGTGTCCTATTTTGTGTGGGTGTGTGTCAAACATCTTTTCATAGATAGTGACCATTTTATCAATGCAAGAGAAGAAATGGTAAAAGTTCAGAATAAACTTGATGACATTTGTTCAGGATGTCAGTGCAAGCAAATTCCACTTAATCATGAAAATATAAATGTATTGATACAGATATACCATGCAATAATTTAAAATAGCACAGAAAAGCAGTTACATTTTAAAGTCTTAACCTAAATGACCATATTTGTGGAAACTCTAAGTGCTAGTTCCCAACCCTGTTTTTTCCACTTCACAGCAAAACAGGAAAACACACACAAGTGAATGAATCTGTGGATCCAATACAGTGTCCACACACATGCATCATGAGCAGTAGTCCATTGGTGGGTGGTAGCTGACATGAGTGCAGCCTGTTGCCTTCACTTAGGTCTATCAACAAAAGATGAGCAAAACACTCAGATACTGCCGACAGGGTTCAGTTCTCAGATCACAAAGATTCCTCCCCTTGAGAATAAGAAAGCTCATGTCAAATATGACTAAATTGTTTGTGCTTTGACATGAAATCAGTGTTTTCACTTTTGCCTTTTACAAATAACAATACAGAACAAGTGCAACAACACATAGTGTTTAGTTTAGGTTTTCTTCTACCACACATAAAATCTGTTATTTATGCATGATTAAAAAAATGTTTAAAACAAATGTAAAACAACTAATAGGTAAACAACAATGTGAATAAAAGGCCAAAAAAAAAAAAAAAATCATTGTATCTCCCATTCTGAGGTACAATGCCCAAATTCAAGTCATATGACCCAGACTGATAGAAAAATGCAGCAGCCAATACAGTTTTATTTTCAGTGTTAATGTCTTTGTAAAGACAGAAAAATTACATTGGAAAATTGCACACCGTACGGTTAGACCTTATTTCTACCCCTGACAGATTTTTTTTTTTTTATTTTTTATTCAACCACGAAGCTTGCTACTGATAGGAAATGAGACAGGCATCTCCAAAAAGATAAGACAGTGTAAAAAGGATTATCAGTGTAAAAAAAAGTTTTAATCAACATTTTATAAAGAATTGCAGGTGAATGAACATCCATACCCTTCTCAGTAATCAGTGGTAAATCTTTATAGTCATCCTTACTGGTAGAAAGAAACACGTTGGAAAACAAGATTACTTTAAACCTAAATCTGCCAGGGTTAAGAATGATTTCAGGCTTGATTTCATATTACAGCTTTGCAAACTGTAGACAATAATCTGTGATTGTTAAATTTGGCTTGGCAAGATGTGCATTTATGGCAGTGCAACCTACATAATCACAGACAACAACAATTGAGCTAAGCTTGGAAGGGCCTCCTTAATTCAGATTCTAGGCTGATATTTGGGATCAGATTGAGACATTCCTATTAAAATCTTTATATAAATAAAACCAAAGTACAGATCTTAGAACAGCCATAATTTGTAGACTTTTAGAATTTTTCTAATAGCTGAAATCGAATGTTTCATTTTAGTGTTTCTGCGATATAAAGGTCTTGATACCTTCCCCTGTCAAAACAGCAGGTATGGTCACCTGTGCGCCTGCTCAAAACTCCCTGGTGGTGGTTCTGCAAGAGTTCAAATAAACTTCACAGTTCAATGGTCAGGGCATGTTTAATGACGCGTGTCCACTGCCCTGCTGGCTTAAGCTAGAAGCTTACAAGATGTCACAAGTTGTCACATAGCAATGTGTTTCAGAGTTGGTGAGTCAAGAGGACAGCGATCATCTGTGCAGCAGTGAAATGTCATATAAGAGAAGGTGGAATGGGAGGATGGAAACTTGCAAAGTGATGGGGAAATAAACTGAGTTCACTTTCACTCTCTCTCTCTCTCTCTCTCTCTCGATATATATATATATATATATATATATATATATATATATATATATATATATATATATATATATATATATATATATATATATATATATATATAGATAGATAGATAGATAGATAGATAGATAGATAGATAGATACAATACACACACGCACACAGTGGGTAAAATAAATATTGAGCACATCACACCACACTTTTTCATAGTAAACATATTTGGTGTTGGTAACAACCCAAGTAATCCATACATAAAAAGAAACCAAAATAAAGATGAAGATGGTGGGTTGGTCTGAGTATTTTAAAAATTGTTGATATACTTGGATTTTCAAACGTAGCTATTTTTATTTGAGTTTAAGAAGAAAGATCCAAGAAAGACAAAATATTCCATGAGCATCAATTGGGTTGATGAGACTACCTTGTTAATATCTGAGACCATAGGAGATTGGACAAACTGTTTTTAAATAATGGAAAGGTAACAGTGACTCAAATGGCCACCAACTAAAGTATAGCAAATACCACCTCTGAACACACAGTGTGGCATATATTGACACAGATGGGCTACAGCAGCAAACCATTGTACAGCCTCACCAAAAATGAACAATAAAAACAATAGAAAAAATGTTGCTTTGTCCAGCAATTCCCAAATTCTGTTACCTCTGGTTCACAATGAGAGGTCTCCAGTGCAACTGTTTTTCATAAAATGCTCCATATCTCTCAAAAAGAACTTCCATGCAGGACTTGCTGAAGTATCCAGTGATGTGTGCCCAACTACCAACTGGATTTTCAGTCATTCCAGAACAAATTGTCCTAATGATGTAATTTGCTTTACTACTGTCCAAACTAAATCTTACTTTAAGCTTAGTTAGCCATTGAAAACATCTTTGCTTCTCTCCCTATAAATGCCTCCATCTCAAATCTCATTGTTCCATTTGTATTCCTGAGGGTGTGTAGGTTGGGACAGGGGATGCATGATGCATATAGATTTTAAAACCAAAATACATACATTACATCTTTTTTCTGTTTCACTGCCGCATGAGCCGGCAGCCTGTTACAGCAGCTCTCACTCAGTTCTGAGTTTTTCTCTTTAAAAATATTTATTTAGATGTGTAGTGTATTTCTTTACAGATTTTTTTTGTTCCATATTGCTGGTGCACACAATGGAGCTGACCATTTTGTGGAAAACTTTGTTTTTCTTTTCTTTTTTTTTTTTTTTCTTTTTACATCTTTGTGTTCGGAGACTGTGTGAGCAGCCATGAACCCATTGTTTACATCCAAGATAAGGTGGTATCCTTTAATAGCTCCGCTGTACTGCCCCGCACTCAGTGACTCCATATTCCCCGCGAGCTGAGAAGGAAGATGCAGGACTTGCGCTGGCATCGGGCGTTGGAACCACAGAAGAAGGTACAGGCCCACTCATCACTTCTCCCTCCCCTGGGGGGGGGGGGTCAGGTCACAACCTGGTTCATCTCCAGCCTGTATGTAAACCTGTGGTACACAGAGAACGAGCTGTGACACACAGTGAAGAGATGGTCTGAAGAGACTGAAGAAGCTCTGAGGAACTGCTTCAGCTCCACTGTGTGGAAAGAACTCTGTGCTCCACATCAGGAAGACATTGACAGTACCACTGACTGCATCACAGACTACATCAGTTCTGTGTGGAAAACACTGTGCTTGTCATGAAGAAACGGTGTTTCTCCAATAACCAATCCTGGATCAACCCTGAAATAATGACTCTCCTAACAGAAGAGAAGCTTTAGATCAGGAAACAAGGAGGAGCTGAAAGGTGGGAAGAAGGAACTGCTAAAGAAAATTAAGGATGGAAAGAACTTCTACACTTCTACAGAAAGAAGATGGAGGATCAGCTGCAGCAGAGCAACATCTGTGGAGTTTGGAAGACACTGAACACAATTTCAGGCCACAAATACTTAGTTTATAAATCACTGAATAGCTTAGCACCAAAATACATTAAAGACCTGTTGTCATTGTATCAACCTTCCCAACCTCTCAGGTCTTCTGGCTGTAGTCTGTTCTGCATCCCCAGAACCAGAACCAAACATGGAGAAGCAGCTTTCAGTTTTTATGCACCACAAATCTGGAACAAACTTCCAGAAAACTGCAAAATAGTCAACACACTGAGTTCCTTTAACTCAAGGCTAAAAACCCACCTGTTTAGAGTTGCCTTTGATCAGTAGTAAGTAAAACATTGAACTATATTTGCTTGATGATCCTAATGATTTTGACGCATTGGGTCAATGACGTTGATAATTGTCATGTATTTGCTTGATGATTTTCATGATTTGCTGTACACTTGATTGATGTTTTTTATGATGTGAAGCACTTTGAACTGCCTTGCTGCTGAAATGTGCTACACAAATAAACTTGACTTGACAAATCAAAGCCCCATCCAGTAGAAAACATAAGCGCTCTGCATTGTCAAGCCGAACTGCTGAAATCAGTTCCCTCAGAGATGCATGACAAAAATTGCGTCATTTTGTTCTCAGCCTCATGTTCTGCCCCTTCTTGTTACAACTCCCCAGGCAAACTTTTTGCCCCCCTTTCCATGCGAAACTATTGTGTGATTGGTCTGAAATTTGTGGGTGTGTTTATACGGAAAACAGCCCCAGAAGCCGGTTTTTCAGCCACAGAGCAGGATGGATAGTTTTGAGGAGCTGAGGCTGTGAGGAAGTATGGCCTGAAACATTAAAGCCCCCCTGCTCACTTCTGGTCCAATGGAGTGAGGAAACATGTCGCTGATGCCTTCTGTTCTTATTTTAAGATAACATGGGAAATAAAACAAGATTTTCCAATTCATCAGTGAACTCATAATAGTCGATCCTTTCTGCCATGATCACTGTGTTTACTGTACTGTTGTGAACCACACATGACAAAACACCAAGAGGTATGCTGCAGTGGGAGGGGTGTCACATAAGCTCGTCTCAGTGAGTCTTGTGGACCGCGAAGGATGTGTGTGAAAACAAACATCCGAAAACCACGTGACCACCTGTCAACGGTTTTACTTCAGTCTGATGATTCTGGGCCCTTTAGGGTGGGTGAATGACCGGAACCAGTTTTTCAAGAGCAGTGGAAAAAAATTGCAGCTCCAACTTAAAAATATTGCATTAACTGGTCAATTGAATAAAGTTTATTGAACTTACTTTATTTATATTTGCTTACCTTGGCAACTTAATGAACTAAAAAACTTATCTTGGAAACCTAATTTGATTACTTGTGACCAATTAATGCAATTTTTTTTTTAAGTTGGAGCTGCAGTCTCTTTCAGTGAGGCTTGACCACTCAGACCAAGCATCCAAAGGACCTCAGCAGATACAGACTGGTAGCACTGATTTTTCATCTGAGATAGACCCTTGAAAGGCTGGTTCTCACACATCTATGCCCCCCGGTAAGGTCTTCATTGGATCCACTGTGGTTCACCTACCAGGCTGGCATTGGGATGGATGGTACCATCATTTACCTCCTACACCGAGCTCTGACCCACCTGGAGAGGCCTGGAAGCACTGTGAGGATCATGTTCTTTGATTTCTCCAGTGCCTTCAACACCATACAGCCAGGACTTGTGAGGGACAAGCTAGAGCTGTCAGGAGTGGACCACCACACGGCCCAGTAGATACTAGACTACCTCATTGGCCCTCCACAGTATATGAGGACACAGGGCTGTATCTGCAACAGGCTGGTCTGCAGTACAGGGGCCCAACAAGGAACTGTGCTGGCACCATTGCTCTTCACCCTCTACACTGCAAACTTCTCCATCAACTCCAACTCTGCCATCTTCAGAAGTTCTTTGATGACTCTGCCGTAGTCAGCCTCTTTACGACTCAGAGTACAGATAGTGGACTCAGGACTTTGTGGACTGGTGCCAGTGGAACCACCTCCTGATCAATGCTGCTAAAAACAATGAGCTGGTGGTGGACTTCCACAGGTGTAGACCCACCTCACTGACACCAGTGAACATCCAGGAAATGGAAATTGAGATAGTGGACACTTTTAGGTACCTGGCTGTTCATCTGAACAATAAACTGGGCTGGACTCATAAAACTGATGATGTTTAAAAGAAGGGTTGTCTGTTGGAGCAGCAGTTTATCTACAGCTGAGAAGAAGTGGTTAAATAAGTTCATCATTAAAGTTGTTATTCCTGGCGCCACATAAGCTGGCAGCCTGCTACAGCAGCTCTAACTTGATTAAAAGTATTTTCCTTTAAAATCTTATTTAGACGTGTATATTATTTTTCTGTTGCTCTCTATTTTTTGTGTTGCTGGTTCACACAATGGAACTAACTGTTTTGTGGACAACTTTGTTTTTAAGTTTGTTTTTTAAGTCTTTCGTATTTGGAGAAAGCGCGAGCGGCCATGAGATAATTGTTTACACCAGGGTTCAGCTGCTGGGTCTTGGTAGCTTCACTGTCCTGCCTCCGAAAGACTGTACATTCCCCATGAGCTGAGAAGGAGAAGAAGAAGGAGAAGGGAAAAAGCATAGGACGCACATGGGCATTGGGCATCACAACCAAGGAAAAAGGTACAGACCCGTCATCCCATCCTTCATCATGGAAAATGTGAGATCTCTTCCCAACAAAGTCTACAAACTAGCGGCTCAAGCTCAGGCTTGGGACTTTGTGGACTAGTGCCAGCAGAACCACCTTCTGATCAATGCTGCTAAAACCAAGGAGCTGGGAAGTCCACCGACTTCCACAGGTGCAGACCCACCTCACTGACACCGGTGAACATCCAGGGAGTGGACATTGAGATTGTGGACTCTTATAAGTACTTGGTTGTTCACCTGAACAATAAACTCCACTGGACTCATAACACTGATGCGCTTTACAGGAAGGGTCAGAGCAGACTCTACCTGCTGAGGTCTTTTGGAGTGCAGGGGGTGCTCCTGAAGATCTTCTTTGACTCTGTAGTGGTATCAGCCATCTTCTATGGGACTGTATATTGGAACAGCAGCTTATCTACAGTGCAGGTTGTGGGAGTTAGAAGAACTCTATCTAAAATAACATCACTGATGAACAAAGTCTCCCACCCCATGCATGAAGCTGTTGCTGAGCTGGAGAGATCCTTCAGTGATAAAGTGCTGCATCCTAGGTGCACTAAGGACCGTTATAGGAGATCTTGTTAGACTCTAAAATCATCATTACTCCCAATAAAATCAATGTGTTTATATCCATGCTAGTATCTGTACAACTCTACCATTTTTCTATTTTCACTAACTGTAAATAATTTGTATTTTTAATGCTCAGAGACATGCGCATCTTGTACATTTTTAATTAACCAACTCAGTTGCACATTCCTCTGGACTGGAGGATTTTTTACAACTACGCAGTATTCATGTTGAAATTTTGCCTGACTGAACAGTATTTTTTATTCTTTATTTTGTGTTTTACATATATTTTATATTCTTTGTGTGAGCCTGTTTTATGTTATTGCCTGTCTCTGCCACTTTGCAGCTGATGCACAGAAATTTTCCCATCATGGGACAGTACAGGATATTTCTATTCTATTCTATTCTATTCTATTCTATTCTATTCTATTCATTAAAGCCAGCTCTGTGCTAGGATGTACCCTCGACCCAGTGCAGGTGGTGGGAGAAAGAAAAACTCTAGCTAAAATAACATCACTGTTGAACAATGTCTCCCATCCCATGCATGAAGTTGTTACTGAACTGGAGAGCTTCTTCAGTGACAGACTGTTGTGTCCTAAGTGCACAAAGGAGTGTTATCATAAATCATTCCTCCCAGCAGCTATCAGACTTTATAACCATCACTGCTCCCACCAAACTCAATAAGTGTTTACATACATGCTGGTATTTGCACAGTTATTTGCAAATACCAGCATTATACTCATTCTAAATAACATTTCTGCTGGTATCTCCACATCTCTGTTGTTGCACAGTTTCCATTGTCACTTATTTTAATTTCTGTAATGCACATGCACATTTTGTGCATTTTTTTTAAATTAACCTACTCAGTTGCACATTCCCTTGGATCAGAGTACTCTATTTCTAATAACTGCACAGTATTTATGTTGAAATTTTGCCTTTACTGTACCGTATGTTATTCTTTATTCTGTTTTATATATTTTAGATTCTTATCTTTGTGTGAATCTACATGCTTAGATTGCCTGTCACCTTGCTGCTGTTGTACCAGAATTTCCCCACTGTGGGACAATAAAGGGTATTACTATTTTATTATATCTATTCTAAGTAATAGTATGTTGGGGTAATTGCAGCCTATAAACCGCCTGATGCAACAGTATTGAGTTGCTTTAAGTTTAGCCATAGGAACTGAGAATGGGTATTCGGTATCCATGGGTATCCATAACCTAAATACAGTATTAGCATCATAGCAATGCCTGGCACAATACATTGTCCAAAAACAATTAGTGATAACTAAATTTCAGTTCACTCCATGCACCCTGGTTGCTTTTCTATTTTACTTCAAGCCTTTTACTGAGGAACAGCAACAACATAGAACAAAGCACCTAAAGCACCTAATATGGGATAATATTTGTAGTATCTGGATTTTGCTTTTGAGTTTTTGCCAAGTTTTGGTGTTGATGACAAGGCATGTTCATTATAAATCTTGTAATTATTTGGTGTTTTGGGGCAATGGTGGTGATGGTGGTAGGAGTTTGTCCCGTAATTTGTGGGTTGCCAATTCGAGTGCTCCCTGCCCCCATTCCGTCCTTCTCCATCGTTGTGTCCTTGGGCAAGACACTTCATCCACCTTGCCTGCTGGCAGAGGTCAGAAGGCCTGGTGGTGCTGGTGCATGGCAGCCTCACTTTTGTCAGACTGCCCCAGGGTAGCTGTGGCTACAATGTAGCTCACCACCATCAGCATGTGAATGTGTATGTGAATGGGTGAATGACTGAATGTAGTGCAAAGCATTTTTTGGGTCCTCTGGACTTGAAAAACCGCTATACAAGTACAGGCCATTTTACTACAAGCCATGTTAAGCTTTTTCACATTTAGCGCTTCGCAGTGTTCCTCTAGCATCACTGTGCAGTTTGTGGTAGTAATTTTTTTTAGAATTACACAAAGCAAAATTCACAATTTGGATTTGGGAATAACCTAAATAACTACACATGGGGGGTATTCAAGTTTCATGCAAATGTCATGAATACTGTATATTCAAAAAAATTATTTAAAGGATTCGCAACAAAATATATTTGCTATCAATCATTTCTTGGTCAAATGCATGCAGCAGTAGAACAGTGGTCCACTGTAGTGCCTAATGAGTTGATCCCTGGCTTACAAGCCGTCAAGATAAACCTATAAACTTAAAAGGGTAATTCCCAAACTGGCTCTAGTGTAGTCTTTGTGAGTGTTTGTGTAATCCAACAGATACCCTTGTTGTTAAGCTGGCCAAACAATCCATTTAGTGTTGGACAAATAGTGATAGATAATCCATTACTATATCTTTCTTTAAAGCAGTCCACTGTCCTTTTGGAAGAGTTTGTCTGACTTTAACCCTTTTTATTTGCTCTCAGTTGATGGGATACTGAAGGAAAAACTGGATAGTTAGATTTCTACAATGAATCAACTACATAATACAGGTAATGGAATTGCTAATTTAAATGTGCCCACACAAGTTTGATGTGTGGGATGCAATGTTAAAACAAAACATTCCTGTCTATTATTGTTTGCTGATTTTCCCCACATGGCTTGAAACTCCTGTAAAAATAGGACAAACAGAAACTAATCTATTTATATGTAAGATGTATCTTATCAATTATTTTGTGATCTAACTGTCTGTAATAAACACAGAAAATTACTTGCAAACAATTTAGAGAAAAGCTGTGCATGACCATGTGGCTGTAGAACAGTATCAATATTTCAAAGTCAGGCTGTCTGAAAGCATGTTTGTCATCGAAAGCAAAGACCTGCTTTACCGATGAAGCTAATGAGCAAATAACTTAACTTGAAGGATTTTTGTGGAAGAGTCAAATGAACCCTGATGAAGTAAAGGAGCAGCAACACATTCTACTAAATGAATAGAAGTTAGCCAGACAGAAATCCCACATGGCCAAAAGGAACTCATTCGGAAACACAAAATTGATTGCCAGATTGCTGGACGAAACAGAAGAAAGCACTGAACTGGGCCATCTCACTGCCTTGCTTCGCTTCATAACTTTAGAACTTTCTTTTTTACTTTGGCATCTTTCTACACCTTCACGGACAGTCCACCTCCCATTTTCTTCAAGCTTTGCCCGTTCACCTGCTTGAAAAATCAGCACTGTGATTTCCATTGCATCTCTTGTCACAGGAATTGAACACAAGAGAGAAGTATTATGTGTTTTCCATGCACGTTAAGTAAGAGAAGCACTACTTCAACATATTTTTACTCAAGTAAAAGTAAAAAGTAGCCATCCAAGAAATGACTGAAGAGTAAAAAATATTTGGTAAAAAGGCTGTTTAAGCTCTGAGTAACTGGTCATAACACAATGTCAACTGACAAAAAAGTTGTTTGCAAATTCTGGTATTTTAAAGACTTAAATGAAAATAATTAATATAAATAAACTAAATAAGTACAACTAAACAAATTCAGCCAGAAAAAACCTTTTCCAAATTAATTTCTTTAAATATAATAGCTATGACACTAATACTTACAGTAGGTAGTATAAATATGTGTATGTTAGACAAGGGTCATGTACCTCAATAGCAATATCTGTTTACTGTATATTCACTACTCTAAATGACAGAAGTTCAACAGATAGAAAGTAATGTTACAAAAACAAAGCTCATGAACCAAACTGAAGTCTCACTTTAATGTAAACTGTAGGTGTGTTTCATTGTCTGCATCTTTGAATAAAACATGTTTGTTCTTTATTAACTGAAGTTACTTGCAGTGGGTAGAGTATCCAGAAATATTACTCAAATAAGAGTAGCGATACTTCATAATAATGTTACTCAAGTAAAAGTAAAAAGTATGGTTCAGTAAGACTACCCCTAAAAGAACATTTCTTCTAAAAAGTTACTCAAGTAAATGTAACCTCTGCTCTTGATAGTTAATATATGCTCTTACAAAAAGCCCACTGCCTTTTAAGTTTGTTCTCCTTGTATATACATATCATTATTTGAATGAGCACTAATACAAGTTTGACTCACAACTAGGCTTATATGTTCTTATGTTTTGCAGATGACCGCCACCATGATGCAGAGGCCATTACACAGTCAGTGTCACCTATGCACAAAGATGCAGACACTCAGTGGGAGGTTCAGGCACTCACAGATCACACCTACCTACATATTAGGAGAAAAAAATGAAGGATATATGCGACAGAGAAACACAATGTGGTAAAGAATCCTTTGCCCATGCCATCTTGACCATCTTGAAGAATGATACTAGCTGTGTTGTACACAGGCCTTCCTCTAAGTGCCTTTTTTGATCATGTTAAATATCTGGAACAGTTCTATAAAGCAAACTTTAAGATGCATGTAATGGATCACATATTGATGACCATGATTAAGTTTAAATTGAATCTACTCCAGGGTGATCTTGCAGAACGCTTTGCTGTGTCCCACAGGTTAGTGAGCAGAATCCTCTCTCCTACTGGATAGACATGATGGAAGTGCACATAAGTATCTATATTCCTTGGCTGCCACAGGAGAATCCTTCTAATGCAGTTTCCATTTTGTAATAACTTTTCAAGTATTGTATATTAACTTGTTTTTAGACTCATCAGATGTCTATATGACATTTACCTTGTGTCCAAATAAAATGGATTATTTCACGAATGGAATTTATTAATTAATGTCATTTGTTTACATTGAATGTATTTATTATAACTCAGCTTTAAAATGGTAAGCATCACTAAAATTAAACATATGACTCATGGCATTAATTTCAGCCATGGAAGTTATTGTGTACACATTAATCACAATTACTATTAAAATGGCAAAACACCCCCCTTCAGGTGTAAAACAGCACTTGTCATGATGTGTAGTGGTAGTTGTGGACCCAAATGCAGAGAGGCAGAGGCAGCAAGTAGTTTTTGAAGATTTAATAAAATAATGAACAAAAACCTTACAAAAACCACAGGGAATGCAATGAGCCAGTGCAGAACAAAATCAGGAATCCAGAGAGCAAAAACAGCAGAGTACAACAGGGAAGAAACTAGGTAAGTAACAGGGAAACAGGAAGATCCAACGAGGAGTGAGAGCAAGAAAGGAGCTTAAATACTAGGAATGTATATGGTGGAACAATGGACAGGGACTGATTGGCTAACAGTTTGCAGGTGTGAGAAATGAGCTAATGGGAGACTGAGGAGAGAGAAAATTGCAGCAGGGGGCAAGGGAGAGTAAACAAGGGAGCAAAGACAATAAATCTAACAGTAACAGGATAATGAGAGACAAGAATTAATAAATATATTTAAACTAGAATAACTAAGAAAAGACTGTACTAAAGTTAAACAGAAACAAGGCTGATCTAATCAACATAAGAAACACAGGATAACAATAATCAAAACTAGAGTCAGAAGAATAAACCTCAAAACAACCCAAAACCACCCAGTTCTGACAGCACTAACTATAAAAAGAAAAACATCAAGGAACTAGCCTGACAAATGATCAGTGGAACAATTATTAACAGTTAGGTATCAACACAGACACAGGAAAGCTTGTGTCATGCATGCCCATACAGCAGGTTAAAGACTAGAACCTCAGCCTATTTACACATATGTACATATTTATGGCACAGTGTGAGTCTGCCTGATAGAAACTCATCTACAATCCTTGGACCCAAACTTGTTCCTGAGTTGTAGTGACACTGCTCATTTTTGCAGGACAATCCAGTCAGACCTTTGAACAACACAAAGCTGAATCTATAACAAAGTTTAAAAAGAACATTTACATATTTTTAATGTATTACAGTCCTTGGTGTCACAGTTCTTATATAGAAAATATGTACAGTTTATCGTGACAAATATAAACTATCCATGTTTTAATGTTTTTTTAAGACTTATTTTAAGCGTTAACATTTTGATATGCAATTGTTATGTTACTTTACTCCCCAAAAATTTAGCACTACTATCTATGATAAATAAACTGATAAGAGATCTAATTACAATGAGGCAGCAGCTATTATGTTATGGCACTGAACAGACAAATTATTAGCCTACCTTCCATAAGATTGCTGCTGCAATCTTATGCAGGTCTTCTACTGAGCCGTGATACAGGAGCACCCAGTCAGGATCCACGCAGAGTGAACTTCAGACTTGCTTTGGCTTGGTTGGACATCAGCCTTCATGAATATCAGGTCATCAATATTGTTATTACTTTTCCACTGTGGCAGTACTGATACGTGTCATACTTAATTGTGCATTATAGAGCCATCTGCACCAAGTGACAACAAATAATTGTTAAAAATGTCCTCGTACATTTAATGAGGCCACTTCTTTATATCATCATCATCCCACTAGTGAAAAGTTTGAGGGTGTGGCACTGACCTATCATTTCGATTGTTCAACAATTTTTGGAAATGTACCTATAACATAGTTCACCAGTTTAGCTAAGCTGTTGTTAGTTAGCCTAGGGATATGGTGAAATGGAAGTCCTATACAAAAATACAGAAGTTGGACCAATATTTATTTCTGCATTCAAAAATAAGTTGGATAGAGAACCAAGAAATGAAAAAAAGAACAAAACAAAAAAAAGTTTATAAATGTTTTATAACCTAGACTAATAAAAGGAAAATATGAGTAGTGTATATGGTGTTTCTTATTTCTCCATCTGTATTGACTTTTTGCTTTTCAGTTAGCAGAACACAGCTTCAGCACAGCTTCAGGAAAAATGGCATTTGAGACACTGCTTCACAATGAATGGCAAGTGCTGGGATGTGGACTATAGCAAGTGATGGGGAGTGGACCAGGAACATCACACCTAATGTCTCTGGGTGAAATGCTTTGTAGCACCTCTTTTACAACAACTTTTACCAAAGTCATAGCTTTCAAGTTTGAACACATCACAAAACGACTTTCTCCCCATTCAGCAGTAGACATGTTTTCTTTTTCTTTTAAATGACAAAATGTGTGTTTCCACTGATCAAACACAAGACATTTGTTACATTTTCACCTGCTGGGGGCTAGATTACTTCAAGTTTCATCATGTACTTGTGTTCACCTTGACTGGGTCTCATCTGGGACTTGGGAGAAATTGCTGTGTTCTGCAGTTAATCATCTGCTATGAGTGTATGGCCTGTCCATCACTCAGGCATTGGTTTTATGACATGACTCTCTTTCTGTCTCTTGATCTGCCAAATAGCTTTGTGTATTGCTCCAGCTCTGGTTTAAAACAGTGCTTACCACCCTCTTGAAAAACATAGACTATATATGTTATAAAAAACAGAACACAAACCTGAATGCAAGATGAGAGTGAAGAAAAGTGTAGGTTTGAGGAGGCAACATGATTAGAAAGTTGATGAAGAGAGTGTATGTTAAGGTCTCTATTGCTGTTAATTACCATGCCTCATTAGGAATATGCTTCACACCTAAGTGTTAAGTGGTTAGTGGTTGTGAAACTTCAGTGTGGGAATAAAACATGTTAAAATTCCAACTCCAGTTTTCAGGTGAGAGAAAGACATAACGCCTTGTTTAAAATTGCCTTATTATTTGAGTGACAACCCTTTAGCAAGTCTGTGGTCTAGCTTTTTCTATGTCCCTTTTAAAAGGAAATTTCAGTTCATTACATTCAACCTTCTTTCCAGTGCTACAGACCGACATTATGACTCAACAACATTTTAAATCCTACAAATGTTGACTGCCAAGAGAGCATTAAACTCTTACAATATCATACACAAATGTTATGCTAACACATGCTGTGTAGATAGGACACAACAAGGAAACTATATTGCTTAAGGATATAGTTGAGAAGCTGATCTAACTCATACAACAAAATGACTTTCTGCAAGCGACAACAGAGTTTCCACATGGTTCTGAACTGAACACCATTTATGAACCTGCTAAAGTTGAACATTTTAAACAAAATATTTTATGGGCTGCTCCACACTGAGTTCTGAACGTAATTCTTACTTTGCAATGTTATTTGAGTTTTTGTCAATAAAATATGCCTCAGATACCTCAGAAAATTGGATGACCAACAGGAGGGTATCATTGTGTAGTTATTCATTTTAGACAGTGCACAACAATAATGACTGAAGGTACATTGAGCTCACAAAATCAGACAAATCAATATGTTTGGTTCAGGAGAGGAGCCTTTTTTAATATTTTTCAGGAAATTAAGAGTCTGAAAAAATACTTTTTTCTTAAGGGGTTCCCAAAAGCCAAACTATGTTTTAAGAAAATTATGTTTTGTGTAGAGTTATCAGGATCAGGTCTTACCATTTTAATTTTAACCTGAGATGATTAAATGTGGATTAGATCCTTCAACTGCACCTCCAATCAAAAGACAAAAAACAAAATAAAACTGTAATAGCTTTTTTATAATAGTGCCAGTTTGGCATCTTCAAAACAGATGCCAGCTTTAGCGCTGTTAGCTCGCTGCAGAGTATACTTATAATTTCTCACAGTGCTTAGAAACTGTTTTTCCCTTTGCAGTTTTTTTCCAACCAGGTACCCAAATTGCTGCCACACAAACAATTAGTGAGGACTACTTAACTGCTTATTTGAAGAAACTGTCATGGTCAGATTTGGACATTCAAAGTATTTCAGATTTTGATTTGTAGTGGATCAAATTCACTCATCATTCCTTAAAAACAATTGCTAGAAATTGTGAGCACTTGTAAACACAAATGTTTTAAAGTAGTGCAGGCATCATTAATGCTTATTTCATGCCAATAGCAACTTAAAACTACTTTGTAAGACAGACTTTACAAAATGAGAAATGCTGTCTCATTGTAATATCATGAGATCATGCCAAATATCTTGTTAGACCTCTAACCCTCTCAAGAAAGGTCTACGCCAATGCCATGGATTCCAGAAACTACACAAACCTGTCATACTCGTCATCATCTACTAACCCGGAACCAGGTTGCAGGGGCAGCAGTCTCAGCAGAGACACCCAGACTTCCTTCTCCCCAGCAACCTCCTCTAGCTCCTCAGGGGGAAATGTGGTACATTCCCATGCCAGCTGAGAGTCCCTTCAGCATTTCCTAGATAGTCTCCTGGGGCTCCTCTTGGAGGGACATTAGTGCAGCAGATAACATAATATTTTAAAGGAATTGTTCAAATGGTGATACAAGCACCAAATTTGGCACATGTACTCCTTAGACATTCCTCTTTTGAAAAAGTATGGATTCCACTTGAAATTCAAGATGGATTCCATTTTGGGCTCCTAATATCTACACAGTTTGGAGACATGACAGTCTATAGGCACTGAGTGGATGGTTTGGTCAGCCCACAAGTTTTGAGGAGAGGTTTGTTCACCATAACAGCCATGAACAAGATTGACCACAACCCCACTGAAACAACTGTGACCACTTTTTTCCATGGCACCAGCATATCAGCAAACCAACACCCAACCAAAGACAACCAGGGTGAAAGCCTTAAACCTCTGACACTTGATGAGGAGAAAGTGAAGAAAGTTCCAAAACTGCCTGATTCTTTCACTGATATATACCCAGCCTTTTTCACCAAAAGGAATCCTTCTCTTCCACAGAGCCATGATGTGAAAATAGATGCAGATACCACTGTTAGGATCACAATTGGCACTAGAGTATGAGTGGCTGGGGAAAGTCAGTGTGACTGAAGAAACAGATGAGGCAATGAATGTGACCTGGTCAGCCCACCATGCATCCAAGAAGAGATGCCCTGAAGTAGAAGTTAACATAACATAACTGCTACCTCTCTTTTGGGACCCAGCCCAATTGGTTGCTATGATCAGACATGTCATGGAAAAAGTCAAGGAGATTGTATCTTTTCTGAATCCAGGCCAGACACCTGTCATGACTGCTGACCAGCCAATCTATGCATAAGCAAAGCAAATCCAGTGGCACTGGCCTGAGCAGTATGGTGGGGATAAGTTTGTCATTATGTTTGGAGGCCTACACATTGATCTGGCTGCAGTGAAGTCAATTGGAACACTTATTCAGGGGAGTGGCTGGACACAGGCCCTGGTGAAGGCAGGGGTGGCTTCCTCTGGGACTGCAGAATCTTTCCTGTCAGCAGCAAGCATCACTAGGACATCCCAGGCCCACCGGATAGCAGCATGCAGTCTCTACCAACTGATGAAGGCAGCCTACAATGACTACTGCATCAAGTCAGCAGACTATGAGGAAGTGCTGAGCTTTGATGCTTGGTGTGATAATTGCAAGCTGCAAAGCCCCCAGTTTCAGTTCTGGAATATGGTACTGTCCATGGAGCTGGTGACCCTACTACTGGTCCAAGCATTCAGGGAAGCCAACTTCAACCTGTACTGCCAGGCACTGGTTGAGCTCATCTCATACTTTTTTGCCAACAGCAACATTAACTATGCACGCTGGGTCCCCATCCATCTCAAAGACATGGTGACCCTGACAGAGAAACAGCCCCAGCTGTCCCAGGAGTTGAGAGTGGAAAGTTTGTTGTTCACAAGTCAAACCAAGACCCCTCTGAAATGGCTATTGACCAGGCACATGAGCTGGCAAATCCTGTCATCAAAGGTGATGGTGAAGCAGTTGGTGTGACTGAAGATCCTTCAGGACTGAGAAGTCCCAACTTGCAACCATCCTTGAGACCCAAGTTGAAATACCTGATGTGAAACCAGAGGCTGATACAATCATCATTGATGGTTCAGCAGTGGTGAACACCCTGTCTCCACAAAACTCAAATACTTTTGAAGGCTATGCCATGTTGGATGTGCTCCCCACAGTAAAAGCATACTCCAGTAAGTGCAAGAGAACAGACATAGTGTTTGATGTCATCGAGTCTCAAGGCTGAAACCAGGTCAAAGTGTGGATGTGGAGTAAGACGTAGAGGGACACACAAGGGCAAAGTCCCCTCAAACTGGCAGAACTTCCTTTGAGACAGTGAGAACAAAACTGAGCTGATTAGATTCCTAGTTGACAACATTGCACAGATTTCTACACATGACTTGGTCATTGTGACAAAAGAAAAAGATATTGCCAGCAACCATATCATCAGCTTTGATGTAGTCATGAGGAAACAGACATGCATCTTTCTACATGCCAGTTATGCAGTGAAGGAGCAATGTGTTGATGGTGAAGGCCACTGAGACAGATATCCTCATCCTCAGCAATCAGTGTTCTGCCTCTTCTTCAAGAGATTGGTCTGCTGCAATTGTGGGTGGTCTTTGGCCAAGGAGAGAACCTGAGATAGTTTCCTGTACATGATTTGTATCACTCCATAGGACAAGAAAAAAGCAAAGAAATACTTTTCTTTCATTCCTTCACTGATCTTGCATCAATCTGCATGAGGCTTCTGATGTCTTTGCCAAGCTTAGCCTGTACCCACCAACAGTAGATAATGATAATCCGAAGGTCTGAAGTTGCAGAGGAAGTTCATTTCGGCCGCTTGTATCTGAGATCTTGTTCTTTCAGTCATGGCCCAAATTTCATGACCATAGGTGAGGGTAGGAACGTAGACCAACCTGTAAATTGAGGGCCACACCAATCCATCTATCAATCTTTTGCTCCATTCTCCCCTCACTCGTGAACAAGACCCCGATATACTTGAACTTCTTCACTGGAGGGAAGAGCTTTCCTCCAACCTGGAGAGGGAAAACTATCCTTTTCCAGTCAAAAACCATGGTCTCAGACTTTGAGAAGCCCATCTCCATCCTAGTCACCTCACACTTGACTGTGAACTGCCCCAGGACATGCTGTAGATCCTGGCCAGAGGGAGCCAGCAGAACTACACCATCTTCAAAAAGCAGAGACAAAACTTGCTGATATCAGCATGCACTGGGAAGAAGTCCAACTCAGTGCTGGCAATGCGAACCAAACCCCTGCTTTGCTTGTACAGAGAACGGATGACCCTATGAAACTGTCCCAGGTTTTGTACTCCAGGAGCAACCCCCACAGGACCCTTTGTGGGATACGGTCGGAAGCCTTCTCCAGGCCCAAAAAACACATGGACTGGTTGGACAAAACTACACTAGTCCTCCTGAAGCTTTAAGGAGGACTTTAAGGAGGGTGCTCCCTCTGCAGCTGAAACACACCCTGTAGTCCCCCTTTTTATGAAGGGGGTCATTATTGGACAGTGGCCACTGTTCCCATCCACCACATGATGTTAAAGAAATGTGTCAGCCATGACAGTCCCACAACATCCAGTGACCTGAGATACTCAGAGGGAATCTCATCCATCCCTGAGTCCCTGCAACTGTGTAGCTTTTTGACCATCTCAGTAACTTCAGCCTGACTGATGGACGAGCCCAACTCCAAGTACTCAGCCCCCTCTTCCACCAGGGAAAGTATGACAGGGGAATTGAGAAAATCTTCAAAGTACTCCTTTCACCGTCCAATAATGTTCTCGATCAAGGTCAATAGTTCCTTCTCCCCTTCTCCATTGCTTGCCGAACTTCTCCCAGGCCCAAGTTTTTGCTTCACAACCATACAGGTCACAGCACGCTTGGCCTCACAGTACCCATCAGCTGCTTCAGGAGTCCCACAAACTAGCCAGGCATCTCTTACTGCCACTGGACACTGCCACCACCATGTTTTGGGATTGCCACCACAGCAGGCTCCACAGATCTTATGGCCACAGCTACAGGCAGCTGCATCAACAATAGAGGAAGAGAATATGGTCCACTCAGACTCCATGTCCTCAGCCTTCCCCAGAATCTGGGAGAGAGAGGTGGGAGATGAATACATCCCTGACTGAGGGCTCTGCCAAATATTCCCAGTAGACTCACTACACGCTTTGGCCTGCCGAGTTTGTCCAGCTTCCTCCCCTGCCAGCAGATCCAACTCACCAACAGGTGGTGATCGGTGGACAGCTCAGCTCCTCTCTTCAACCTAGTGTCCAAGACATGTGGCCGAAGGTCAGAGGAAATGACAACAAAGTCGAGCATTGATCTCTGGCTTAGAGAGTCCTGATGCTAAGTGCACTAATGGACACCCTTATGTTTGAACATGGTGTTCGTTATCAACAGTCCATGACTACCATAGAAGTTCAACAATCAAACCACAACTTGGATTTAGATTGGGAAAGACATTCCTCCCAATGACAGCTTTCCAGGTCTCAATGTCGCAGCCCACATGGGTGTTGAGGTCACCCAGCAGAATGATGTAATCCCTGAGACGGGCACCATCCAGCACCCCCGTCAGGGATGCCTAGAAGGCTGAACAATCTGCTTCATTCAGTCCTTAACCCAGAACAACAGTCAGAGACCTATTTTCAACTCAGAGGCGCAGGGATACGACCCTTTCATTCACGGGGGGAAACCCCAACACGAGACATCTTAGCTGGCTCAACTTTGCAACAAGCAAAGCCACCCAAGCTCAATGCCTCTCCCTGTGGTCTACTCCAGAGTACAAAAGAGTCCAACTTGAGGTTCCAGAGTCCAGGATGTGCACTGAGGTAAGTTTGACTATTTCTAGATGATATCTTTCAATCCCCTACACAAGCTAAAAAAAATATTGTGCTGGAATATAGATATATTTATATGTATAGCGAAATAATCAGTTAATCTGATTTTTTTTTTCAATATGTTTGGGCCTGCAATTAATTTCCATAAGACAAAATTAAATATCTGGGTTTATATGACTCCATCAAAACCACAACTTCAAGGTTCTTGATTGGTCAGTCACTGCAAACATCATCAGAGAGTTTTCCACTACTGCTGCATGCTCACGGCCCACCCATGTTACCATATGTACACCCATAATAGTGAGGAACAGACCGTAATGGAGACGTTCACAACTGGGATAGAACCAAACCAGACAATAACTGGTTACAGTGAGAGTTTCTAGTGGAGAAGTGCCTTAACAGGTGAAATCAAGCTAGTACTAGTGTTCTTAATTGAAAATGTGTTCTGTAAGGAAAATTTATTAATTAGTCAACTCTGCTTTAGTCAATTCATATCACTGACATTTTATTATAGTGTTTTATTGTATTTTGTTGAAGACAGAATGGGAGAAATGGGAGCTGCACAATGTAATGTAATACAATTCAGCTCAACATTTTTTCATTATATTTGTGAAACTGTAGGCTTCATGAACACCTTTCTGACAAAGTCTGAAAAGAACAAAATATGAAAGTTTCATAAAGGTGAGGTTAGGAATTTGCTGAAAGCCTGTGGCACTAGATGGCATTACTGAGAACAAAAAGGTTTTTTTCTCTTTACAAAGTGTTTCAGTCCCAGCATTTTTTATAACATGGCCCAGAGGGGTTCACATCTATCCACATACCACTTTGATAACATGAAAATTAAACTGCCTATACTTTCTTGTTCCAACACATAACCCTGGCCTTAATTTAGCAATAATTTCAAGGTTCTTCCACATTTCTTGCTCTTTAATAGATATTTAATCATTAATATTTAATGCATAATAGGCAAGCCAAAGCAAACTAAAAGCCCCCTTTTTCCCAGTGAGCAATAGACCTGATTTAAACATAAAAGCTGCAGCTAGACCTCATTTAGACATTAGTCAATGATTCATCTATTCATAGTTATGATTTCTTCCAAGACATTGTATCTAATTTCATATCAAGCAAACTGTCTTGTTGAAAAGCACCCAAAGCTTAGACCTAAAATGAAAAATTTGAGTTCCACAAAAAAGTCTATAGATAATGTAAAAACATAAGAAAGCATAATTTGAAAGTTAAAGACTGCTTCTTTTATTTTGCTATTGTATTATTAACTAATTTCATTCTTTTGTAATTTGTCATGTTTCAGTGATAATGTATGGAAAATACTATTTATTTTTTTGTTTTGACGCAAATAATACAGAGAATAACAGTAAATATGACTGTATTGGATATGTAATTATTTATTTCTATCTGAAGTTTTGTTAAACAATCAAGATGCATAGAATGAGCACTAGGACAGTGTACTCACTGGTTGTTTTTCTTGGGATCCCCACTCCTGTCTGCCACTCCACAAGTGCTGTCCCAATCTTCCATTATGCCCAAAGCCTTTAGCATCTCAAACAGAATCATGTCCACTTCAGGTGTGCTGCCTCTTATTGATCTTGTAAACACAAATCTATTATACTCATTATAATTTTTAGTCTAAACTAATATAAAACCAATCACCAAAACCAACAATAAATCTTTAAACGCTTTCTGAATTAGCAGAAAATCTATAAGGATTGGGTCAGAAACTTTGAAGAACAAGATTGTAGCATCCCTAATTAAAAGGTAAATAACAAAAAATGTTTAGACTATATCCATCAATGTTTAACTTTCTCACTGACATTACATTTATTGTCTGACACGATAAAACGTTTTGTTTCATATTTTAGTGATTGCAGTATTGTTGAATAATAGCCACTTGGTCAAGGATAAAACAGAAAGATGTTGCTGTAGTCTAAAACAAAAGTAAAGTGCACATTGACTAGAGACAAAATATGTTTATTGACATTTAACTGCAACCATGATCTTTACCAACCTCAGCTAAAGTGCATTTATTGCCTCAAGCAAAGTAGAGCTGGAACTAGAGAGGCCCAACACTTGACTCCTGTTGAAGTTCACTCTCAAAAATATAGATTCTATCTGAAAACATGTACTCTGGATATAAAGAGGGGAAAAAACAAAAAAATTGCTCTTTAGAAACATAATTTGCAGAATACAGAATTCCCTTCACTTTAGTTTAAAATCTGTGAAATGTGTAATTTTGAGTGCTTTTTATTTATTTATAGAGCTGCAATACAAACTCATATAATAGCATTAAACAAAAAAAAAAAAAACAATTCCTAGTTTCTCATTCGCTCTTCAAAAAGGCACACATTCAGAAATGAAAAATAATGTTTAGGAAAAATGAATTTGGCAGTTAAGAAAAGGAGATTTTACACAGCAATGCTTGCAAAAGGTGAAAAAGATAAAAATAGATGCAATAAACATTTTAGTTATTGACATTTATGTCAGTTCTTTGCAAAATACCTCAAGGTCATTAAGATTGGATGCATGAAGTACATCTTTAAACAGTAATGTTCAAATAATGCTACAGATTATTGATGGGAAATAGATCTGGGCTTTGATTGGACCTTTTTAACCATTGGTAAGCTTGGATCTAAACAATTGTAGCTGGGATGGTGTATTCTTATGGAGAGTGAAGACTGCCAAATTACAGTAAATAAATAACTTATGAAAAATATTTAAATGTGTCATTATTTTTTTTAAATTGGAAATAAATACAGAAATAATTTATAAATTATAAAATTATTATATGTGGCTCAATTTTAATGTATTGATTTCATTTTTAAAAACTAGATATAATTATTTAATGATTTAATAAATTATTTCATGTCCCTTTGCTGAAGCACATCATAAATTAATTTAAACTGTTGACTTCACCCATCACACTCAGTGGGTAGGATTAGGGCAGCTTCTATAGAGACCCTGACATCTGACTGGCTGCTTCAAACATCAAATCAAGACAACTTCTTCCAAGTTTGCTATGACTCTGACATCAATATCTTTGCTGGAAGTGTGGAAATAACTTATATTTTACTGTTTGACTCACACAGATTTTAACCTGTGTCTGGTGACACAGAACAAGGTAATGATGCATTCTTTTCTCAACATTGACTGGTGGCTGGACCGTGTGGGCATGGCAGAAACACTCCAATCCCTCGCCGTTTGCACACAATTGGCTCTAAATCACACATAACATAAATAATCCAATTTGCACCAAACTGAACATGAATGACCTGTGTTAACTGCTAAAGAGGCCAATTGCATCACATTCAAATTTGACTCCACCGCACCCCATAGATTATTTCGACAGCTCTATCTCCCTGATACATCATCTGATCTGCTCCAGATTTTGTGTGTGTCATCAGGGAACAGTGGTCAACAAATTGGTGTGGTAGTTTAATTACATCACTTTAGCCCCGCTCACTTAGAGAAGAAAGTTGTAGGTTTTTGGTAGCTCTCCCAGCTTCTCCCTGTGTATAAGATTGAAACTGTGTTCACTAACAGTTGATAAACACACATGACGTGTTTTCAAGTATACAGGAAATCCTCGCCTAACCTTTGCCATCAAACAGGAAGTGACAATAAATTCTATATGAAAGGTCCGATCGAAGTGAATTGAAGGCCATTTGGAAGATTTGCCAAATGCACTGCCCAGTGGACACTTGCAGGAATAACAGTGCTGACAATGGTGCCAGAGCTCCAGCGGTTACTGAGCTGCAAGGGCCGCTCAATGCTGCTTGCAGCTTTAATTCTGTCTTATTATCTTGGCATTGTTTAAATAGAAATCATTTTGGTAAACTCACCTGAAAAAGGAAACGTTTGCTCTTTATTTATGTAAGAAAGGGAGGGGTAAAAATTATTTTTAATCAGTCTATGCAAACGTTTGGTTTCAATTGCAAGCAAAATGCTACATATTTCTCTTTTAAAGTTCTTAAAGTACAACAGTCTTCTTCAATGTGGATGGTTGGCAACTTCACCTTCTAATTTGTCCTACGTGACTAGACAGTAGAAGCTTTTCCGGTATTAAAGTTTTTTTAAAAATGGGTAAACTTGTCTTGTAGTGTAAAACTTTTTTAAGTGGTCAAGAAAACTAAGCAGTGCAGTAGGTTATTTATGTGTATGTACAGTGACTGGGGGTTACTGATTGTGTGTGCTTTCTCTGTCTTTTATGTTCCCTGTCTTATACTGTTAGCAGAATCAACATTTTGCTAATATAACTGCACTGTAGCCCTGATTATTTTTAACACATTGTATTTGTTTTGTTTTTCTTCACCATCTTGTTGACTGATATGAATGCAGCAACTCAAGCTTACTGCACTTGGCTAGTATTTTACTTGACTGTTCAGCCAGGAGTTTTGGTATGAATAAAATATAACCTGAATGGTAAATACTATGAAGTCAGTGCAGTATGCTCAGCATATGATTTACAGCTTGTGGGAAGTTTGCCTCTGTGAATGCATCTTTTGACACATCTCTCAGTGTGTGTCATAAACAGTGCTGCATTATAGTTTCAGCATTTTTTTTTTTTATTTTTTTTATTTTTTTTTTTTATTTATTTATTTTTTTTGTTGCTTGCAAGAGCAGTCTGCTGAAGTCTGTCTATGGATAGGGTACAGGAAGAATGAAATGTGGTCAAAATGAGTGTGTGTCAGTATCCTCATACACTGAAATCATGAAAAAAACTGTGTAGGAAAAATCTTGTGAGCAAAACCCAACTAGTATCAGCTAAGTGGACTATTGGGCAGACTTACATTTATGCAAATAAGATTTTTTTTTTCCTCCAATGTTTGTAAATGTTTGTAATTAATATTTGTAATTTTACTTGCTCAGTCAAACATAATTTGTAAACTTTTTTGCTGGTCTCTAATACTTTAAGTGAAATCACCAATGAATATGTAAAAACAATCCCTTAACAGGCATAGATTTGGAAGAATGGAATAAGGAGGTGTGTGCTGTTCCATATAATAACAGACATGCCTGTTTTTTGTACCCTAAATTTGTAAATCTTCTATTTAAGGTTCTTGTTTTGTCCATTTTGTCAGTCAGTGATTAACATTAAAAGCAAGACTATATGGTCTAAAACTAAAACTGGTGTTCCAATCTATCATCAGATATGTTTAACAATTCTGCAACCTGGACCCCTTCTATCAATCAGCTCTCAATCTCAGCACTCAACCTGTTCTTGCCATTGCCACTTGTTTTCACACTTGCAGCCCTAAACCAACATTTGCCTTCACACCATGATTTTGAGCTTTATACCAAAACCTACTCACATCTGTATTTTACCTTGCAGATGCCATCTGAAGAATATTTGCCTGATTCCCTTCCACACAAGTAAAAACTCAATAGGGGTGGGCAAAAATATTGATTCATCAATGTATTGCAATTATTTTTTTTTTCCAATTCAGTATCAATTCAGAAAATCCACTGAATAGATTAAATATCCTGGCTAGTGGGTTTGCACCATGATGAGCAATACTTTCGAGAGCCGTGCACACTGTCCAGGGACATTTGAGATTTCATACTGGAGTGTACCACTTCCTACATTTTTCATACTTTCTGCCAGTGGGATGAAGAAGAGCACTCGATATTAGCAAGTTTGATGAACTACTTGAGCACCTAGTGGTATTTCTTTGCCCCCAGGCAACCACTGCACACCTGTCAGTTCAGCACAGAGTGGCCATGGTGCCGCATGTCCTAGCAACTGCCTGGCTGCTTGGAGCAGTGCACTATATCAGCTCCTGTCACATAAATGCTAGTTGTCTTCTTCTTCTTGAGTTTACTGGTGGTTTTTAGCTACTTGTTGTGCATTATCACCACCTACAGGTGTGGAGTGTGGGTCAGAATGACAATATTGTTCGAATATGCTTAAAAATTATGATTCAAAAATGATGTGAATTATCTCAGTTTCCACAAGAAAAGGAGAATTATTTACGTTTACATACATTTTGCTAAAGTTTTATTACAGTACTCCATATTCAGTACAAGTGTTATTGTCTTACTATTTTATTTTCAGATATTTTATTTTCATGTTAATGTATACCATTTCTGTTCATACAGCCAAGAAAATACATATCCCAAAATTATCTACAGGGGCTCTCTTATTTGTGTGCTTCTTATTATAATATTGAAGCATTTAAAGCAATATTGAATCCTTTTGCTTGAGGATACTCCAACGGTTCTCAATCGGGTTGAGGTCAGGGGAGGATGGTGGCCACACCATGAGTTTCTCTCTTTTTATGCCCTTAGCAGCCAATGACACAGAGGTATTCTTTGCAGCATGAGATGGTGCATTGTCATACATGAAGATGATTTTGCTACAGAAGGCATGGTTCTTCTTTTTGTACCATGGAAGAAAAGGATCTGTCAGAAAGTCTATCTACTTTGCTGAGGTCATTTTCACACCTTCAGGGACACCAAAGGGGCCCACCAGCTCTCTCTCTATGATTCTGGTCCACAACATGACTCCCCCACCTCCTTACTGACATCATAGCCTTGTTGGGACGTGGTGGCCATCCACCAACCATCCACTACTCCATCCATCTGGACTATCCAGGGTTGCATTGCATTCATCGGTAAACAAGACTGTTTGAAAATTAGTCTTCATGTATGTCTTGGCCCATTGCAACCATTTATTTGTGAGCACTGGTTAGGGCTGAATAGTAGGTTTTGGCACAACTGCAAGCCTCTGGAAGATCCTACACCCTGAGGTTCACCGGACTCCAGAGGCACCAGCATCTTCAGATACCAGTTTGCCGCTCTGTAAAGGCTTTTTAGCAGCTGCTCTCTTAATCCGATTAATTTTTGTAGCAGAAAGCATCCTCATTTTGCCTTTCTCTGCACAAACCTGTCTGTGTTCTGAATCAACCACAAATCTCTTCACAGTACAATGGTCACGCTTCAGTTTTCGTGAAATATATGATATTTTCATACCTTGTCCTAGGCACTCCACTATTCTGTGCTTTTTGGCAGCAGAGAGATCCTTTTTCTTTCCTATATTGCTTGAAACCTGTGGCCTGCTTAATAACGTGGAACATCCTTAAGTAGTTTTCCTTTAATTGGGCTCACCTAGCAAACTAATTATCACAGATGTTTGAGATTAATTTCAGTGATCCAAAGAGCCAAGAGTTTAATTGAAAAACAAAAAATGTAATCTTTATGACACTTAAATCCAGTTTACATAATAATTTGGAATACAGTGTAATTGTCAACACTATGACAACTAGATAACAAGGTCCAAGGGTATCACATTTCACAGTTCAGTAGAAAGTTTTAATAAAAAAAAAATAAATAAATAAAAAAATAATAATAAAATAGCGAGGGAGAGGGAAGTAGGTCAGTTATGCTAGCTTGACTTTGTCAACCTTAACATGTAGATGTGCTGCAGAATTCGGTGTGTTTTAATTCAGTTAAAAAAAATAAAGCGACCCATACTTACTCTCTGACAGATCATCAGTAGAGCAGTAGAGAGTTTAAATTAGCTAATCAACCACCACTGTGTTCAGGTAACCTCTTATTAATCGCAATATAAACATCAAGCTTGAAAACATAATACTATAACGCACTGAATTTTCTGCTCTTTGTGTGGGAAAAGTTTGCGTGTTTTTGGTACTGAATTCTGATAAACTTGAATGTAATCTCAGTAATTAACTGTCTAATATAAAAGAGGAATTCATTTAGTCCTCTCTTGCATCTTGACAGAACTGACAGAAACCAAACTGTTAATAGATTTATATCTAAGCCATGTTTTATAGAAATCGGGTTAGAAATAAGGGCACTGGCTTAAAGTATTGAACCATTACGCTACCAACCAGACAGGGTGAGAGTAGCTTTATTAAAACTCAGGGAAAAAAATAATGGCCACACAGTAAAAGTTGAGACCCACTCGCTTGCTGAAGAAATTGGGTCATTCAGATTTCAGATTTACTGTGTGGTTTGGTATGACATTCTTTCCCAGATTAACACCACAAGCAAACTACTTCAATCAGCTAACAAGCAGCTTGATGCTGCTGTGGCCCTAATTCAGAGAAGCGATGAAAATGTATTCAGTTACAGGGAAACTGGTTTTAAGATGCATAGATCTCAGCAAAAGAGACATGTGAACAAATGAAGGCTTGCCATAAATTCAAACTGGCAGACTTTCTCCAGTTTAACTGCATTATCCATCACTGGGTCTACGCCTCCACTCCTGCCACTTAGCGTCCAAGATTTCAGATATAAGGCTCACAATCCATGGTTCCACCTGCTTGCCAGCCAAGCTTCATCCCACCTCTACCCCATCTCCACCCTCGTCCTCTTAGGCTCCTTCGGGCTCTCTTTCTCCAACCTCTGCTTCACCACCAAGTCTGGACCCCAGGGGTAAGACAACCCTAAATCCTCACCCTATGTTGTTCATTAAAGCTCATGGTGATTCTTAGCATACTTCTCTTTTGCCAGGGTCCGAGTGCCAAAGAACTTTAAGTCAATAAAACTCTCTAATTGTCTCTTTCTCTCTGTGTGAGTCTCTCCAGGTTGAAATGAATATTGAAGCGGTTCTGAAACAGAAGAGACTCCGAACCACAAGAAGGCACTTTGCCTATGAGTTGCCTGATGAGCCAAAATCAGATTCCATTCTGAGGCTGGACGTTTCATTTTTTAATTCTGTGGTAAATTGTACTATCCAGTCTTTGGAGGATCACTTTCAGTTCCTAGTGGGGGTCAGAAGCTGTTTTGGAGTGCTTTTGAACTTTGGCTAGCTTGATGCACAGACATGGAAGGACCAGTGTAAGCTTCTCCGAAACAAACTTATCTTTGGAGACCAGTCTGATATTGATGGGAGTGTACTGGCTACAGAGATGGAAAACCTTCCAGAACTCCCTAAAGCACAGATGACTGCATTTGAGCTGCTCACTTACCTCTCAAAACTGAAATCTGTGAGGTGTACTCAAATCTGTGGGTACCTCTATAAATAGCCTGCACTCTCTGCAGAGCGAAGCTTTTCCAAGTTCAAATTAATAAAGCACTATTTGAGATCTTCCATGGCACAAGAAAGACTGAGTGGACTGGCAGTGATTAGGATTACCAACAAAGTTGGCCATCAGATTTCTTACAGGTGATGTCATAAATTACTTTGCAACCAGAAAAGCCAAGACACACAGGTTTTAAGGAGTTGGTGGAATACTGAGGAAGAACAGGGTTACATAAAAAGGTCAAATGTGTAAATAAAGGTTGCTTCATATTTTTTTAAAGTACAGCTTTTGTAAATTGTTGCATGTATTTACATAGTTTTAAGAACTAATTATTCAACTTTAAATTTCTTTTTAAAACTATTTTTGCCTGGATTCAGGTAATTGCTTATTTACATTCTTTAAGTATTTCCTTGATATTTTATTGTTTATTTTATCTAATTTTGTCTGTTTTTGCACAATTTAATTTATTATTTTTATGGATCCAAGTTATTTTATCTGTTTTTTTGTACTACAGCTATTTTTCCACATTGCTGTTGCAGTTCTTTGTAAATAAACCAGATTACACTTTTGCTATAAACGCATTAGTGTTGTGTGTGTGTGGTTGGAGGGGAAGCAGCGGTGTGGGGGGGAGTTACTTTTAGTTAGTGTACTCATAGGATAATGTAAACAGCACTGTCAGAGTTGCAATGAGTCTATAGTGGCTGTGTGAATGATCTGATCATCTAACTATTGATTGCAGTAATCCACATTTTTTGCAGAAATAGAGGATCCCAAAACCAAACTTTGCTTAGGGCCCCATGGAGGCTTGGGCCGGCCCTGGCCCTAATGTATAGGACATTAACATTTTTACAAGGCTTGAAACCAAAAGAAGATCGATGAGATCTATCAGCATCCTCAAGACGCTATGAACAACACCGTCATGGCAGCAAATTTTGAAAGCTTCATATTATTGTGAACAAAGGTATGACCCTTCTGCGCTCTAAGGATACTGATGACAGATAAATATTTTCTTTAAATAAGGTGCTTGTGTGCTCCCTCTTCTAGTGTCACCCTGGGTGACTGCCCGTGTAGTCCATATCAAAAATCACTACTTGTATGTTGTGTGCAGGTGGAGTTATTAAAACTGGATAAAAAAAAAATTGTAAGGTTTTTGTAAAATTATTGCATATTTTTGACACCTGAAAACATGCTTAACATACTTGCAGTTCTTCTGAGCTGGAATGACAAAAAGACGTTTGGTATGATTCTGTCCTTCTCTTAAAGACTTCCATCTGTGGTCACTATTGGATACCTGTTCATAGTGAACCAAAAAGTTCAGGGAATTTCAAATTCAGTGTATCTGAAGATTTTTTTTCCTACCATTTTCTCCTTATTTTACCTGTCTTAGGGTTGGAAAATGATTGTTAGATTTTCAGTAATGGCTCTTATTTTAACTGAAACATGCTTGCCACATGAGGTTTTGGCTAATTTTGCAAGAATGACATGGGCTTATGGCTGCGTAAACACCAGCAGAAGAATGTTTCAGACATTAAGGTCAATGAGAGTCTGAGTAAATAGTGCCAAACTGTCTCCATGAATCTCCATGTGTCATACAAAAAACACACTCCTGAAAAAAAGAACAGTAACACAATTTTTTTAAGGACTATTTTGGGAATTTTTACTTTTATGAGCTTGTGTGTGAACTGTTTCTCTGCAACAAATCTAAAAATCTGTTATATAAAGCTAAAGAAAATGTAATCATGTAAAAATGTAATATCTAATTTAAAGGTCTGATAATGCATCTTACCACAATGATGAAAAAACATCAGAGAAACCCCACAAAAACTGCAATTTTGTATCCTTTAATATATAATTTGGGTAAGTGTAACCCTATGAGTTTCTCGGTTTCTTATAGACCTGTACTGAGTTTAAGGAATGTCATGATGCAAAGGAGACCCTCTTAAAGTGTAATCTTTGGTGACGCTTGAACAAAGACCAAGAAAAAAAAAAAAAAAAAAACAGAGTGGAAAGGAAAAAGAATTACATCTTCAGTGAGATTGTCAGGAGAAAACCAAAAATCAAGCCATCAGAGTATCAGAGTGAAGTATGGCAAGTGCAATAGTGGATAAGTGACTGAGAGGTGCTTCAAAGTATGATTTCTCCAACATCTCCAATGAAAAAAACATGTAATGTATCAATTTCTACCAGCTTGTTGAAGCTTGTTGAATTTTGAAAATCATTCAGACCATGAATTATTTCCTACGTAGCATTTTGAGAGAATAAAGAACTTGAGAGAAGCTGTCAAACACTACAGAAATATCAAGCTATAAAAGAAGTATCCTTCCTCTCTTTAAGCATTTATTGACAGTGGATAGTCTCTACCATTGCCTCTTTGGAGCTCTCAAGGCAGAATATAATTTTAATCAGCTGCCTGCTTACTACGACCTTGGGAACCGTCTTCATTCCACAGGGTAACCAGCTACAGCTGAAAGCTGGTGTTAAGTTTCGTCAACACTCCTAAGAGCAAGTCTAGAATATGTTAATTAACTCATTGATTGAGGTGGGCGGCTCATTTTAAAAGCAGAAGTCGAGGTCTCTGGTGTGGAAAGACAAAAAAAAGAAGAAAAAAAAAATCACTGCTGTGCATATCAATGGCGAACATCAGTTGCTTCTGCAAACCGTATTCCTGCACTCCAAGGACACATTTAAAATATGTTTCTTATCGAGGCCAAACATACAAAATAGACCAACTGAGAGTGTTTGTGCCTTCACTAGTTTTGCATTAATGACTGCAATTGCTGGCTACTGTACGTGGTACGTGCAAGAAGAGAAAAACACAAGTGGGACAACTGCTGTTGAACTCAATCACAAAAGCGGGTTAAAGTTTCATCTTATTCTCTTCTGGTTGCCAATGCTAACTAAGAGACAAAGCTAGTCAGTCATGTAAAGGTTTTAAGCATTAAACATTTGACCTTTCAGTGAAAGGCCTTGGCATTCACATTGATTGTTTTGGAAATGTCGTCAACGTGTGAGACAAGTCCTGTCTTACTTGCCATTAAAAGAATACATCTCCTCACCCCATCTCTCTGATGTTCTAATCTTTTTACTTGAACTGACACATTCTGCTACAGAAGGAGTTTGCATCAAGCTAGAGGTAATTGAAAACTGGAGAAAAAAATCTTTTCCATTTTATTCTGAAGAGTTTCTGTCCAGGCCAAGCAGAGAAAGGGACCAAGAGCAAAAGTTGAAACTACGGTTGTACCAATGACGTTTTGTACCAACCACATGCCAGTTTGTACCCTCCAAGGAACGTTTTATACTCACTTTGGCAATTTGTGTGATTTTCTATAAATGCACTGCATGTTTATATTTCAGTTCAGTGTAATTCAGGCTGGGGGTTTTTTGTTGTTAATATAGCACCAATTCATATCAAATGTCATCTCAAGGCATTTTACAAAAAAAGTCAAATTCATTCCAATCTTACATCCATTCCAATTGATTCTAATTATCAAGCAACTCAGTGACATTCAGTTCATTGATGAAACTGGTTTAAAATGTTTTCGATCTAAAGAAACCCAGCAGATTCTATCGAGTCTTTGACTTGTAGCATTCACTACTCCTGGACAAGCATGTAGCAACAGTGGACAATTGCGTATATTTACTTTACAAATTTTGGCGCTGCATTTTGTTTATCTGAAAACTGGAAATAAGAATATAAGGGCAAAAGAAAAAAAACTTAAAGTAAATCTAGACAGCATTGCTTTTTAAATATCCTTTTATAAATAAATGGTCTCTGTCGCAGAATACATATCCAGTCCAGAGGAAGTGCTTTGCATATGCAGTCAGCAGTGGACGAAAGTTTTGCGTTCCTGCATTTCATTACTTTAGCCACTGTTCACAACCTTATACACAGCAGTTTCTGAGAGTGTTCAGGGGACATATAGGATATTTTATACTTTAAGAGCTTAGAGGATTCACCTGCTCTTTAAACTGATTACAGAGGTAACCTGTATCATAAACTGTGGCTGCGCCTTGCCTCTGATGCCTCCTTCATCAGAGCCCGCAAGATCCTTTTTCTGTTCCCAACTAACTTCACATGCTTCACTGAGCACCCAAGGTGGGTGGACAGAGGGCGGTGTCTACAAGCTACTGATCAGAGCTAGCAGATGTTACATAATGAGTGCTACTGATGTCATATAGGGCTTTCCTGAAGTTAAACAAATGTAAAAAGCAGATGGCACTTGCAACCATGTTCCAAAGGCTCCAACAGTACTACTAATCACTCAAGTCCCTGTATTTAAAAGCTGTACACCAACCTAGTTTTAAATTATTTTTTCTGTAGGTAAAAAAAAAGATTTCTAATTTTTTAAAATAAATCTGAATGTGGAATAATGTGTACAAATACTTGTTGGCATTCTGACTTTTTAAAATGATTTCAGTGAGTTTTAGAGTTTCAAGTTGTACACCTGTAATTTCACATAAAGAAGTTGGGCTCTTTTGCCAACCAGAGTATGCCATAGTATACTGTTAGAAAATGTGTTTTTTTTGTGTCTGCAATAAATCCTACCTGGTAGCAGTGAGGACATTCAGTTGTTTTTGGTTGATCAGGGATCAGAATCAATCATCTTTTATCAAAACAAAAAATAATGCTAATATAGTGTAACAGAAGGTTAAAAAGTATGCCAGTGAATTAAACTGTAGGTGTGATTTAAACATTTTAATGATCATTTATCTTTATAATGCTGCCAAGAATGTTTAAGCTGTAGTCGCACTCTTTTCTACGCTGCAATTTATGTTGGTATTTCAAAAGGCTTATGTGGGTCTCTAGATTAGGAAATTAACCACATTTTATAGAACATGAAGTAATCTCTTTAAAGTTTATCTGCCCCTTTTGATGCTTCCCATTTTGTATAGTACATATGTACTATATTGAAATAAAATGTGTAGAATTCATGGTGTTCCATTGCATCAGGATAGGGTGTGTTACATCTGCCATGGCCATATCAGTGGTTTGATTTTTTTCTATATTCAAGGATCACCTGGTTATCTTAGGATACATCTCAACGCTCTATACACACAATCTATGATGTGAGTAAGTCCTGTGGTCAAATAATTAACAGATGAATTATTCTGAAAATAGGTCGAACTGCCGTCAGATGAAACTACTTCCCACATTTGGCATTCCACGACCAGTAAATCTTCATCCATGCTGACAGAGCATCTACGTAGCATAGAATTGTAATGCTAATGCAACTTAATTTTCCGTTACTTCCAAAAAAATATCCATAATCCACAATTGTCATAATTGGTTATCAAATTGTGTATGCCACAGTGTGAAATACGTAGAAGGGCAATGCTAGAGCACTGTTTATCTAAGGGACTGTCTGCAACGTGACATGAGATTGGAGTATTAGTTTCACATTTTGTGGGGAATAATAATTTTTAACTGAAATATTAATCTACAAATACAATAACATATACAAATAAAAATGAAAAAACAAATACATCAAGGTTGCAGTAAATCATTCTTATACTGTGTGTAACACATCATGTCTATAAATACAACGTATCAAAGCTGCTAAACTAATTAATCTCTTGATTTGCTGGACCAAAAAATTTTTTTTATCAGCTGTGAATATAATAATTACAAGTTCTCATTATTACACAAATATTGATACAGTTGGAGATGACAGCTAACATGGGGAAGAATCATTTCTATATAAACTTCTAAATAAATAAATGAAAATGTGTTTCTAAATACTTATGACCACAACTAATTCCTGAAAAGAAAGCATAAGTTTGGAAAAAACAAATATGCACTCAAGTCTGTTCATTCTTATTCAGCACATAAAGGGAAATAATGGAGCAAATAGTCTCTAGCCTATTGTAATCCTTTGTCTAATCAAAGCAGGGAAGGGGGAAGAATAGCCTTGCATTATTTTACTGCCCACATACCTTATTATTACTGTGTTATGTAAAATGGTTGTAGTTTCACTCATTACTGGGCTGCATAGGCAATAATACAGTATAAAAGATAGTGAGTTCAATTACACCCACTCTCCAGGGATTTATTATTATGTATTCTTCTCCACTGTATGATTTGAAGGAAGGACAAGGCAAGAAATGGTTTCATTCCTCTGAGAAACTTCTTAGAGGAATGAAGCCACTCAGAGGTATGAGGCAGCTCTCAGTGGGAAAGCTGGAGGAGGAGGAAACAAATGAATTGCTATAGAGAATGTGCATAATGTAAAATAACAAATGATAAACTGCTTTATTAATATTTTATAGATTATATAGTCTCAAAGCATCAGTATTATTGCATATGTTTTCTGAAATATGTTTTGGTTTTGGAATGTTGTAAACATCATTATGTTTTTTTCAACCCTCTTCTTGCTCCTTCTAGAATTTTGTTTTCTTCTGCTACCCATATCTGCGTAATTAACCATAGCAACACTTCTCTTTTCACACAGCAAAATTACATGTAAAAAAATTGCATCTGTTGCATAAAAACTGCTTCTTGGGATTAAAAAAAGTTTTCAAGTGATTGATTAATTTATTGAGAGGGGGAAAAAAAGAAGCGAGTTTACCTCTGAATGGCTCAAAACAACAAATTGAAGGTTTTGGAGTGACCTCGTCAAAGTCAGGACATGAATTCCTCCACAGCAATATAAAAGACTTATTTCCAGTTTTTGCTTAATGGCAGTTGTTGCTATGAAAAAGTGGCAGTAGCAGTTACTTGGGTGAATCGCCAATCAGCTTTTCATACAAGGCTAGGTTGGTTTGGATAGGTTTTTCCCTTAATAAACCAAATCATCTAAATACTGCCTTCGCATTTCTACTGGTTATCTTATTTCATATTAAAATCAGTTTGAAGACTGAAAAAGTTTTAAGGTGAATAAAAAGCAAGAACAGAGGAATTGTTTAAGAGGGGACAAACTTTTACATGCCACTGTATATTTTATGAAGTCTTTGTGAACAGTATTCTTTTTTTTTTTTGTATCACCATCTCATGAGAGCCATACAGCTGATCAACATTCAAATGATGTTGTGTCAGAGTTGACTGCGGTATTACTCTGATTCGATCAATACCCAGCAGTCGTTACTGTCAGAATAGGACACACCGACAAAATTGTAATCAGATTTGGGCAAAATGTGCATGTGTGTGCTTTGTCTGCTTCCTTCCAGGTAGTGCATGTTCATGTGGTGCCAAATGCTGTTTGTCTGAGCTCTTTTTGTGGCTCTTTGTGTGTTCTCTGTGTATGCCTGTCAGAAAAAAAATGACTCAGTGCCACACAAGGACTGTATTATTGTCACGATGTTTTGCTGTATGATTTTTATGTTTTGCAGCATTTATAACAAAGCAGGAACACAAAAGATTTACAAATTTGCATAACATTTCTTTTCTTTTTTTCAGTAATCAGCTTCAGGCTGCTTTTAAGTATGTGTTTAGCTTTAATGAAGTAAGTAGATTACAAGGAATAGAATGACATTAAATAATGAAAGCCCAACAATGCTTGTGTTAGGAAGCCACTTTAAAACACAAACTCACAAACACACACAAAGGAAAAATTGGTTTCTGAGCAACTAAGCAGATCTTCCCTGAATTGTTTAGTGTAGCAACCATACCAACAATAACATAAATGATATGTTGGCATAAACATTAATATAAGCTACATATACAAGTCATTCCTTCACAGTTTTATAGACTGATCACTGTCCATCTGGGAAGATGCTGCTTTGACAGCAGCCAATTAACAGTGTAGCTCTAGCTCCATCTGTTGGAGCAACAAGGGATAACGCCATCATCTTGGAACAGATTTTAGTTCAACAAATGACAAAGAACAGAAAGCATGAACCATTTTAGACTCTATCCATCACAACTTAAGTTCAGCCATCTAGTTCATTGTTGTCCTGATATCATTCATGCTATGTAGTAGATGATCTACAGTTTCTCCTGTTTAGTATGTAATGAATTTGGTTGTGTAACTGTGTTGCTATATTTCAATCAATCATTAAAAGGTTTCTTTTTTTCAGATATGATTTGTAATCTAAATTTGTCAGTCTGTGCAATCAGACAGTTGTGGAATCCCAGTGTCATGCTTTATTTGAGATGTTCAAAAAGGTTAAATGACACTTATTATTGCCTTCATTATTTATGGCCCTTCAGTGCAGCAGCGGGCCTCATTTGCAGGCTGAGTGGTCTCTGATGAGGTGAAAGGCTCTAAATGGAAAGACATATTTCTTAAGTGTTTCTCTGTCTTATATTTCAGGAGCTGTCCTCTTGGCTGCAGGAAGGTAAGTGGGGGATCTCTGCTGACTGCATTTGATCTTCTCTTTATTTAAGTTTAAAGCACTGCAGAGGAAGTGATCAAGGTCAAAGATTTTTCCTGGTTGAGTTTTAAAAAGAGCTTTTTGCTCAGATGTGACAAGCAGGGAAAGTGTTCCTATGTGTTTTCTATGGAGCTGATGATTTTTTTGTCAGGGTTCCAATAACTACAAGGGAGGCAAGATGTTAAATGTTCCACAGGAACAGAAGATGAGCTGCTGTTTGCACTTACAGTATCTCAGCAGGAAATGGGAATCCATGTACTGTAGCTGTTCAATTTTAAGGGGGTGGGATGTTTTCTCTTCTTTTTGCCAAGGATACTTTGTTTTTTCTGTACAAGTGTTATTTTATATCATGGTGCTATCTTTGTTCTATGTCCAATTCATTATTCAGTTTGAAAGATTATTGCATTATTATTAAAGATTTACTGCAAATATTTGGGTATTGCAGCATTGCCAATTTTGCAAGGAACTTTTCTAGTGTCTAGTGAGATAATTCTTCAGCAAAACCAGTTTGCTCCATGATTAGCTGATTATGGATTTATTCCAGATTTGTATCCTGTACTAGTTGTTGTGTTTACATTTTTCATTTTTGTGACCTTTGTTGCAGCATTTGCAAGTAATAATGAATAGAGTCTTCCCATCAAATGAGATGTTCTGTGTTGTACCTCTGTGGCTAGCGCACAGAACTGAAGTATAATAAATGCATCTCCGTTCTTTTCATTAACTCATTCACAACTTATTTTTTTTCTAACTAGATGAAAGCTCCTATTTACATGTGGCTCAGACTAATTCAGATGCTCCACACTCAGGAGGCTGCATTTTATTGTGAAGATTCAAAAAAGGTTTTCTTCTCATTGTTTTTATGCATATCAATAAATTGGAATATCATCAAAAAACGTATTTACAGTATTTTAAGCACCTCTGTTCAAAAAGTGAAACAAAAACAATCTATGTTCGATACACTATGAGTGATATAGTTCAGGTGTTTAATTCTGTTAATTTTATGATGGACTGGCAACCTGTCCAGGGTGTGCCCAGCCTTCTGCAAGGATGGCTGGGTATAGAGGATGGATGGATGGAGATGGATTGATTCTGTTCATTTTGATTATCATAGCTAACAGCTAAAGTTTTTTATATTACAAATGCAATTGTTTTGACACTGAAATGATGTCCTTGTACAATACATGCACAATGCTTGCTCTGGGCTCTTTTTCCATGAAGTACTGCATTAATATGGCATAGCATGAAGGTGTTCAATCTGTGTCACTGCTGAGGTGTTAACCCTTAGATGCATAAGTGGTCAAAAATGACCCGATGAGGTTGTTTTCTTGCTATATTTTTTTAACAAAAAGTTCATTTCATATTCCAGCTGTTCCTCAAAAATGGGTTATCAACATCATGCCATTTAAAATTTGATCTTATGTCTAATACATTTTACAAATTTCATATTTTCACATTACTACCCCATGCTTATGTGGATCAAAAATGACCCGCATTCATTTCCTATGGAATTTGATTGGAACATTTAATTCTGATCAACCATGACTGACAGCAATGTATATGTTGTGAACAACTCACGCTATGTCACATGTGTCACCTCTAAACATTATATTAAATGGCAACATCTGATATAGGTAAGCATTATCTTTAGTTTTTTACCCCATTATTGTGTGTATTTGTAATCCGCAAAAGAGATCTATTGAAAGATGAGCACTTGCAAGCTAACTTATCTCATTAATTTTATTCAATTCAGTTCAGTTTATTATAGCACCAATTGACAACACATGTCATTTTAAGGCACTTCACAAAAAAATCATTTCACTTCAGTCATCCATTCATTTCAATTGGTCCTAGTTATCAATCAGTGCATCAAGTTCAGTTTATTATTCACATTGCTAAAATGTCTTCTATCTAAGGAAACCAAGCAGACTACATCGAGTCATTGACTTGCAGCATTCACTCCTCTGGATGAGCACGTAGCGACAGCAGATAATTGCTTGCATTGTTTCACTGAATTTGCAGCAATCCCTCATACTGAGCATGTATGTAGTGACAGTAGAGAGGAAAAAAACTCTCCTTGTAATTGTATGTGGGTGTATGTGTGTGTGTGTGTGTGTGTGTGTTTGTATGTGTGACTCAACACTATTGTGTCACTGTGTTTACCATCTACCTTTCATTTTATTGTTTTCTAAACATAGCTGACATTACCCTATTTATAGTCTGTGTCTGTGTGTCATTTGTGACTATTGTGTGAAAAAATATGTCTTATTGTTATTATCATCATTAAATTAGTCTACTTGCAGTGTCTTCAACTCCAGTCCTTGGGGGTTGGTGTCCTGCAACTTTTAGATGTGTTTCTGCTTCAACACATCTGAGTCAAACATTTAGGTCATTGGAAAGAGCCTGGAGAAATTGACTGAACACTGAGGAGGTAATTCAACCATTCAGGTGTGTTGGACCAGGGAGACATCTAAAAGTTGCTGGACATCGGCCCTCAAGGGGTGTTGTGTGGGTGTTAACATGGCCATAACATGACAATTCTTTATTAATAGACCCCTGGTCTATTTTATAAATGTTAAACTACCTAGCTGCCATTACTATATACACTGTGCTGGTGTTTCTATGTATGTTAGTTCTTGCATGTCTGCATGCATATTGATCATTAGGTTTGCTTATAATTCAAACATTTCTTTTCCTTTTGTGTTTACTCATCCAAGGTGTCATGACTGTAGGTTATATCGCTGAAATGGTCCTGTTGATGTTGGATGAAGAGATACTTACTCCGACACATACATACTCTCACACACACACACAAAGGCATACAAAATAGATATATCATTCTATTGTTGTGCAATTTTCTTTTCCAAAATGTTTCAAGTGTTTTAAAAATGATTAAAATAAGATTATTTGAACCTTAAAATCATTTTTGTGTGAACACAGTTATAATAAAATATATATTACAAATGATAATCCTTAACCAAAATGACAAAAATAGCCCAAAAACACATTGATTCTAATGTGGGTCATTTTTGATCCACTTATGGAAGAGTGTACGGTCCTGTCACTTATGCATCAAAGGGTTAAGGAAGCCCAGGTTGCTTCAGTGGTGGCAGTCAGCTCATCTGCTTTGGTGTCTCTCATCCTGGGACAAATCCACATCCTTTGACAGTATCCCATGAATTCTGTAGAGGATTAGGGCAGATACCAAGGTCATTAAAGCAGGTATTGGTACCTTTGCCAGAGTGGATAAGTGCCAAATCCTGATGTCAAATGAGACTGCACTGACTTTGGACTTGATAAAACAGTGGACCAACATTAGCTGATGACATGGCTCTCTAAATCATAACCTACTGTGAAAATTTCACTGTGGACCTCAAGCAACTTATATTTTGTGCCTTTCCAGATAAATATACTTTTATCCGAAAAGAGGACTTTGAACCACTCAGCGACGTTCCAGTCATTTTAAGACAAGGAATGCAACAGTTGCAGCCCATGTCTTGAATAAACACCATCTCCAGTCTCAGTCCACCCTTTGTGATTTTCCTCCAAGCTCATGAATTTGTCTTTAACAGTCCTCTTGAAGCTGAAGTTGTCCCTGATCCTTGTGCTCCTTTTCCTGACAATTTTTTTTCTTCCACTCAAACTTCCATTGATATGTTTGGATATAGCACCCAGACCTGCCAGTTTGCTTTGCAATGATCTCTCACAGCTTTCTCTTCTTGTGCAGGACATCAGTTACTGTCTGCCAGGGAACTGTCAAGTCAGCAGTCTTCCCCATAATTGTGTGGGTGTCAACATGGCCATAACATGACAATTCTTTATTAAACATATTTCCTAAATTGGACCTATGTAAAATTCAAATTTTCAGAGAAATAGAATTTTGGGGTTTTCAGTTGAAAAAACACTTGACATCGCTCACTCTGTGTGTTGCGATAAATTACTAGGATGCAGTCATTTGTGCTAATTAAATACATATTTGTGGGTTCTTCTAAATAATAAATACTGTACACTTACAACTGCAATGTCAGGTACAAGGGCAAAAAAAAGGATTTGTAGGAAAAAAAAAGAGGAGTCAACGTAAGCTTTTTCAAATGTTATAATGATTAGTGGAGAACCTGTTTCCAGATAATGACACTGACATTTAATCCTCATTGATGTGTCTGCCTATAAGTGCTCACTTGTTGAATGCATTGCCTCATCCTGTTCTGTCTTTTTTAGTATTACCAAGATATAGATGATTTCCACCTGCTCATTAAAAATTGCCACACAGTTTCATGGTTTAATATGGGAAAATAATTTATTTCAAAGTGCAAATGAGCACACCTCCTCAAAGCAGACAAATAACAAAAGTAGCCCATAGGGAGGTGTGTAATCCTAATTAAACAGAGTAGGTGTAAAAAAAAAAAAAAACCTGACTGAATATCTGTTTACACAAATTACACATGTTCACTAAAGGAAAATTAGATGATGGTGTGTACCGTGTGTACATGGTATTATAGTTCTTTTCCACTAATTATTACCATGGAAAAAGATATTAAATTTAATGTGCTTATTCAGGAAAAACGGAACCCAGTCATTCACAGGAAAAGAAAGCAAACAAAAGTTTTCCCCAATACATTATACAAATACATGTGCGTCCACTCAGTGGCATTTGCATTCACTGTTTAAACATTTAGTGGCAAATACCTGATGACACAGAGAAAATAGAAATTCAGCACATTCACAGTTGTGTTGTAAACTGCATGTGATAAAAATTAAAGTGCTGCAAATAATTTAACAACTTTTTGTTCTGTAAATGTAGTAAAGTATTGACTCATATCTGCAAAAGTTGTTGCAGAGGTTCTTGTTTTGCCTTTTTATGTTAACTTGTAATAAGGAGAACAAGTATCAACAATCTGGTAGTGGCAGCTGAAGACAAAACATTACAGCGGCTTTGTGGTTTTAGTAATGCTTTAAACTGTGTGTTTGGTCTTAGAATGAATTAGTTTTATGCTAAATGCCATTATAAGCCTATTTGATTATAAAGAAAATTATCCTCCTCTGAAGCTTTTACTATAGACAGAAGCTGGCTGTGGTTTCATGATTCACTGACCAGACAGACGTTATGCTGCATGGCTTGTGGTTTCGGGGGATTGTTTCAGTGAAAGACCACAAGACAGCTGGTGCTTTAAAATGTTATTCTAATATCTCTTGAACAGCTGAGAGTGGCGAGGGAGTGTTTGTTATTTTCAATGGCCACTAGATGACAGAGCCACTTTGTGGGCCATATGCAGCCTAATTACTCCTTGTCTGCCTCTTCAGAATAGACTGAGCTCTATTAGGTAGAGATAAATGAGTGAAAGACAGACACTAGCAGTCTTTAATGTGTAAAAACAAGTCTGGGTAGTGAACAGGTGGATTTGAAACAAACATGACTTTGAAAATAAAAATCTAAACAGATCACCAGTGATGTGGGAGTAAAGCACAGTGCAGCCTCTAGATGGCATTACTGAATCATGTCCATCAGACATTAGAAACACAGAGATGTGAAAATGTTTGCCTCAGATCCTATCGAGAATATCTCTTCAAGAGGAGATGGCTTCTTATATTCATCAAATATTTGAATTTGAAAAAAATCTGTACCAGCAACTCCAAAGTTTGTACAAGCCTTGTAGCAACCAAAAATGTAATAATGGGCCAATAAGTATATAACATTTATTAAACTGATATAATAACACAATATACATGATAACAATGAGGCAATAATGTATTGAATTATTATTTTAAAATCCTTTGAAGATGTAGCCATGTGACCAACAGCCGTTTCCTCGGTGTTAAGCAGCTAGTAAGATAATACCTTTTCATATTACTGGCAAAATTGTATTATATTATTGCCTTAAAAACATTATTACATCAATAGTTTATTGATTTTAAATAGCCAAAATTTTTACATTATTGGCAGATATTAAATTCTTGGTTCCACAACAATTTGCAACCATATTTTTGCATAATATTTTTCTGGTTACAAAAAAAACCAATTAAGTTAAATTTTTGCATAGAAAAATCTTTTACACATTTAATCTTAGTTTTTAAATCTTTCCCCAAATTTAGTTGTTTTTCCCCCCCTCTAAATCCAACATTTTAAAAAGTGAACTAAAACATTGCCATAAGCATGTTGTTAATGACTACAATCTGACCATTCAATAGAAAATGAACCCACATTTAAAAGCATTAATTTAATAATTACATTTTTGGAAAGCTATTAAAAATCTGCCTGTCAGTTATGTATAAGTATTACATAGTATTAATGGTGTATATTTATATAGGAAAGGCTTTATAGAAATGATAGGGTAACACCAGCTCTCCTTGTTGTTCTCCTTCATAAACTACATGCTTTGCTTTACACATAATGTACAATGTCTGCTGTTGGTCTGAAGGAGAGATGAGTGCCATCTGTGCTGGTTGTATCAATTACAAAATTACTATTCAATTCGCCCTCTACTGATGATGAGATTTGTAGCAGTCTAGCTGCACCTCCGAAGACAGGTCAGTTGTAGAAATGGAAAACTGCTCCTGTGATTAATTGTAAACCTAGAAAAACTGGTAGAAAACTGTGTCTAGTGGTGGGTGTTAACTTGTAATATAAAATATGGTTAAAAAGACATATTCCACAAACACTACCTTAACTCACAAACAATGCAGATTTGAAACAAAAACTGTGTCTAATAGCGTATCTCAATTCACTATTACCACATGGAAACAGAGCAGGCACTTTGGAGAAAATTTTGGGAATAAATCATCATTACCAGAAAAGCATGAAAATGTGGACATCTGGATGGTGTTTCAAACTTTTTAAATAGTCTGGCTGTAGACATGGAAAAGTTTAGGTAAGTAGGTGTCTTCTCATTGCCATTTCCTGAAATATGAAGATTAACATGCATCTGCTTTTTACTTACACTTAAATATTTTCTTGTCTTTCCAGTTTTGAAGACTGGGAAGAGAAATGGGTGCCTGTGTGACAGTATATTTTTATCTGAGTGAGACAGCAACTCGTGGGTTATAAATAAAAAATAAATAAAATTATTCATTAAAAACACTTCAGTCACATTTATTTTAAAGGAATTTTTTTGGGTTGCAGTGCCGGTTATTGTGTACATTTTACATTTATTTCTTGATGTGGGATGTATTTTTCTCCACTGGATAATTGTACCTTAATTAAAGGTTTGATTTTTTTTTATTTATTTTTTTTTTTTTTGAGGTGATGCTGCTCAAAGATAAGATGAGTTTATTTTAACGTGCTTTACACATCTTTGGTGGAAGTGATTGCAGCATTAAGGATGTTGTATTAAATCAAGTTGATTTCAAAAACTTGTCTTCATCTTTTCTCTTGAAACACCACCATCCAGTAAAGAGCTGGCAAGGTTTGTGCCATCGTCCTCTCAGCATTTGGCGACACCATCGCACCCAGCCCTCCCCTCATTGATCAGAGGAAAATTTGCCGACGCCACTCTGTCGCATTCTGGGGATAGCTGCATACAGGGCCGCTGTGATGTGCCACCTGGTCCTCAGTCCTATTGGTGAGGAACTCTCCCTGACCTCTCCATTAAAAGTCATTTGCCACTGAGAGCCATGTTGGGGGAAAATCTCTGAGGGCCACTTGCGCACATTCTCCTGACAATGGGAACAGCCCTGAGGGAGAGTGCCAACACCTATTGGGAAAGCTTTGCCTGCACTCTTCTCTCCAAAGGCTCATGAAGTTGCCTGGCCCCAAGAATCACACAGTCGCAGATCAAAGATTGGCCTCTTGGTTGGCAGCCAACAGACCACTCTGTGCCTTCTTGCCCCATTACTAATAACCATAAGCTCTAAAATAGCAGGATGTCTCATGGATGAAAAACTAGAGAGGCTTTAAAAGAATAACCTTTAAAACTAATGTATTGCTGGCCATTAAATTCAGGATTTTTTTGAATAGTTTAGTATGTGTTATTAGTTTATTTTCTACACATGAATTTGGAGATTATACCTTGATTGTCTTTTTACAAAGTAAAAATTGCACAACCTTCAATGACCAAAAGATTTATAGCATGACGAATCCATTCATACTTTGCTTATACAAAAAAAGCTTTTTTTGCCAGGGAGTTAATCACTTGTTTCTCAGGCTCACGGTCAAAGATTTTCTTCAGGCTATTGCAGGTTTGTTTTTTTTTTTTTTTATTTTCTGTCCATCAATTATAACTTGGCGGGTTTGTGTACAGAATGTCCTTTAAAAATTTGGAAGCTGGGCACAGCTGTGGTGCAGGGGTAAAGCACGCGACTCATGTGTGGAGGCCTCAGTTCTCAACGTGACTGTCATAGGTTTGAGTCCCAGGCTGTTGACCTTGGCTGCATGTCTTCCTCCTCTCTCACAACCCACTTTCCTGTCAAATAAGAGCCACTAGAGCCAAAAAAAAAATCCTTAAAGAAATAAATTTAAAAAAATTTGGATATTTTAGAAGTGTCAGACTATTGTCAGGTCTAAAAATTCTTTTCAGGCGTTTTACATAAAGCTAATTTATTCTTAACCTACACATATAGTCCTAAGCATTAGTCAGCCAACAAAGTCACCATAATGATTTGTCTGTAGCCACCAGTGATAGATTGTTAGCACTTGGTTTTCCATGTTACAAATTAAAAAACGAAAAAACTGCCAAGAATTGGAATTGCCAGATTTTCAGAAACAAGGCGGGGTTTTATTTTAATCACAAAAATCAAGGTGTTGAGAAATTATTTGCAAGGCTTTAATCTTTTTCATAGGTAACCCATACCATAACTATAGTTGGATATGCTAAACACCTCCCATTAAATCGGACAGCAGTCCTTGATTCCTTGCTGTACATGCTGATGACTCGATGGAAGGCTATACATGCTAGAAAGTAATTTATAAAGGGAAATAATCTTGGACTAATTAATTTATTTATAAAACCAAAGAACAGAATAGGTAGAAAACATGTAATTATTAGAGAAGTTTACAGGTAATAAGTTACAGTAATTTTATGGTACTTTGAAACTTTGTATTATGAGTGAATCAATGAGTAAAGTTTGTAAATTAATACTACTCTACAGCTATAAATAAATAGCTAAAAACATATTGGTTTTATATAAACTGACTTTCTTTTCCTTCATTGTATCTGCCTGACCTTGACACACTATTGAACGCTGTGTGTTTTAAAAAAATAAGGACAGTCAACAAGTGTCTATAGATCAATAGTTTTATTGCACAAAAATGAAAAAGAACAAAACCAGTTCTAAATCAAATCCACAAGTCAAATTGAAAGTCAGTTACATTTACTTGAGTAACCTTTTGGAAAAAATGTACTTTTAGGAGCAGTTTTACTACATCGTAGTTTTTGCTTTTACTTGAGTAATATTACTATGAAGTATCACTAGACTTACTTTAGCAAAAATTCTGGATCCTCTACCTGCTGTGAGTAACTTCACTAAATGAAGAATAAACATGTTTTAACCCAGAATGCACCAGATAGAGACAAAGCTACAGTTTATGTTAAAGTAAAAATTCTTGTTTGAACACAATCTTTGTTGATCTGAAGTTAGTTTCTATCTGCTGAGCTTGCTGTGACATTTGAAGATCCAAAAAATACAGTAAACACTATATATTGTCACTGGACGCACTTTACCCTCTTCTGACATACATATACATTACCTTCTGTATTAGTTTAATGTGCTTTATAAAAAATTTTCGAAAAGTGTTTTGTTGCCTTAATTTGTTATTTTATAATTGTTTTTTTCCCTCATTTTAGTCTTTACAATATCAGACTTGCACATAACTTTATACTTTTTGCCTGCCTGATGACATCATTTTTAAACGTTAAATCAGATGTTCTGATCAGATATTCAGTACCTAAGTAGCCTTTTTACCAAATACTTCTTTCGCCTTACTTCAGTAATTTCTTGAATGGATACTTCTTACTTGAGTAACACTATATTGAAGTAGTGCTGTTCTTACTTATTTTTGGGTACTTTGCCCACCTCTGCTTGTGGGTAATTAATGCATCATAGTTTCTGCTACATTCATTCATTCCATAAGGTCTATTTTCATAGCATATTATTTTTTTCCTATCCTGAATATTTTTTCCAAGCATGATCTACTGTGTTTTTGCTTCTGTTCAGGTCTTGTCATATACTGTTCGTTCCCCTGAATAAATTATTGCTCAAAATGTCTTCCCATACAGGTTTGCTAGTAACAAATGGCTTAAAGATCTAATCCAATTTGTCTTTGCCAAGTTGTCTGTTTTGCATAGAAAAACCACTGGTCCATCCCTTGAGTTTAAGGACTTTGTTTATGCCTGAATAATTCATAGCTTAGCATTGAGTAACCCCATTATCCTCTAATAATACTCTGAAAATGAAAAAGGTGCTGAACTAAAAATAATCTAAAAAGTCACCAAAATAAAACCATTGAAAAAATCCCATGAAGGTACAACATGCACCATGTTATAATGTGCATCTTTCAAGGGATATATATATATATATATATATATATATATATATATATATATATATATATATATATATATATATATATAAATTCCCTTCTCACCCTCCACAGGTGGTCTTTCTCAACCTCTGAGCTCGGGTCCTCTACCAGAGGCCTGGGAGCTTGAGGGTTCTGCGTAGTATCTTGGCTGTGCCGAGAACTGCGCATTTCTGGACTGAGATGTCTGATGTTGTTCCTGGGATCTGTTTTAGCCACTGCTCCAGTTTGGGGGTGACTGCCCCGAGGGCCCCGATGACCACAGGCACCACTGTGGTCTTCACCTTCCAGGCCTTCTCCAGTTCCTCTCTGAGGCCCTGGTATTTCTCCAGTTTCTCGTGTTCCTTTTTCCTGATGTTGCAATCGCTTGGTATTGCTACATCCACCACAACTATATATATATATATATATATATATATATATATATATATATATATATATATATATATATATATATATATATATATATATATATATATATATACACAGATGCAGATTTCTTGTATTGTAGCAAGATGCCAGTGCAAAACAGGTGTTTTGTCTTTTTTCCATGATCAATCACCTTTCTAAGACCTGAACCACTTCCAGACACAGCATTTACGCCCATAATAAGATGTGCTTCAAGACCTCACATGTAGGCCACACTATGTTTGTCTGAGTGGTCCTCAGCAAAATGATAATATTTTTCTACAAAGCACTGGGTAGATGCTATAACGTTCCTGGCCTTTGCACTAACTGGACAAAATGACACTGTCTCCACCTGTTGCTGGTCAGAGGTTAATGCCTTAGGGTCAAAGGTAAATTCCAGATGCCTGTTTTTTAGTGTTTTTTTTTTTTTTTTTTTTTTTTTTTGCACTCTTGCTTTCTATGTCAGTAAATGTTTCCACCATGGGTGCTGACTGTTTTAATCAACGCTTTAGCCCAGTTGATAAAAGGGACCAAACTCGTAAAAGAAATGGCCACATGGATGTCTCATAGTAAACTCTATATTTAAATTTACCATCTATACACAATGAATGGTGAATACAAAATATTTTATCATGTTATAATGTGCATCTTTCAAGGGATTTTAGAAGTGGTTCCACTGAATTTTATTTAGGTGCATCAGATTAAAGAGAACAGAAGGATTATACTCTGGGCTTGTGTTGGTCAGTACTGTTTCAACCTGAATTGCAATGTAAAAAAAGGTATTTAAAATATGTTTTTATTTTAGATATTGTATGCCATAGAGCCTTTTTTGTCCACTTTCCGTTTTTTCACTGGGACCTGTTTACTAAAAGCAAGAAACCTCCTGTATAAGTAAAAAACAGGACAATTTTATGATCTTTATAAAACAGTTTTACTTCTAAAAAAAAAAAAAAACAAAACATTTTCTTCAACTACACAATCATGTGCCATATATTGAGGTTATGAAAAAAATGTAAAATGTTTAAAAAGCACTCTATTGTATCTATTGTAATAGCTTCATTATTAAGTCTTACTAAAGTGTAAGTTGTGGACAAGACATTGTGATCCGTGGACTACATTAGCGCAAGAGCAACTATTGTGCGGATGCTGTGCTCCCAGAATACTGGGCTTTGTTCAACTGAGCAATGTAATGAGCAGATAACTTGGCCTCCAAATAATACATCTCCAAATACCATGGACATGTAAGGCTTTTTATAATGGTACCAGGGATGTATTCCACTTTTAGCCACAGTTTAACTCCAGGATTGCACACCTCAGAGGATTCAGCAGCACAACCGGGGCTAATTAGCTTGAAAAACAATAGCTCCCTGATCACCATTCCATTGCACTCCCCTACATTGTGCTGTGGATCTGGTTACAAACTTGTGATAAACAAGGAGCTAAATTAGATGTGCAGTTGTTGCCATTGTCCCTGATTTCTGATACCCAATCCAGCGTCCTGTCCTTTGTATGCTGAAAGTACGAGCCAAAGCGGACAAGCCTGAAACAGTCCCTTGTCCCAGATGGAGTATAAATGTTTAGTAACTGACAGAGAGGGATAGCTGATACAGTTACTTCACCTTCTGCGGTCACCATTCTCTGGCAGGGCCTGAGGTAATTAAGACTATGAACGCTGTCCAAATCGTGGGCTGCTTAAGACAGAATATTAATGTAGCTTTGATGGATGGAGTCAAAAGTGATTTCTTGCAGCAGAGCGTGGGTTGTAAGCCAGCTGGTTTTGGGTCACTGAGCTTGATGGTGGGCAGATGCTTACAGGCCACTCTTAGCCTCTGCTGATGGAGCACAATTGATTAATGCCCCCCAATTAGAGAAACATTAAAAGCCACGTTTTCCAAAGCACAATTCGTTATCACATAATGCACGTGGGGCATTTTGTGTATTCCCAGACCAGAGCAGAATCAAGCTGCTCAGTTTGCATAGATTCACACTTGGCAAATTTCCACCATATTAACTGCATGGTATGTGGATAGTTGTTTCTTGGTGGCTAAGCTTCTGGAAACAGGAGCATAAATGAGAGTTTATATATGAAGATAATCTATGTGAGCAGTTCTCAGAGCATTAATGATATTCCTAATGTTATTAGTTTGTTCAAAAGCCTGTAATATACATGCATGACTTGGTTTGAGCAAATCCCTTTACATACAGCTGCTAGCTTTTTTCAGTTTCTGTTCAGCATTTGCAAACTTTAGATTACCAATATTAGAATGTCTTTATTTAATCCACTTTTTTTAATCTTACCCAGAGAAGCAACTACACATATTGCAGCAATTCATAAAAGTTAAACAGTAAAATCTAACAATGTTCTGATCAGCATTTTTCATCCCTCGTTCTGATCTGAGTCATTCAAGAATAGACATTTGCACATACTGAATCCCAGTCTGACATGCCATTGCGTGAAAAGCTTGGAAGTCTTAAAATAATATTTTTCTATAGTTTTTTTTTTTTTTTTTTTTTTTACTTAGCTTTTTATACCATTCATGATGGTTACATCTCACTTCACTCACCAATTCCAACTTGAATGCTGCAGTTTTTGTTTTTCTACACAACTACAGCTCCTTTGTCTGGCTGCTCTGTGGGGATGCCTGGTGTCTGACTGCCTGGGACTGCTGAGGCCTCTGGGAACCGAGACTACCTGACCCTTGCTGCTCTTGGCCACTAAGTGCTGGACAGCTCCTACTCTTCTCAACATTGTAATATCTTTACAATTCCAGATGACAAACCAGTACATTGACCTACTCACACACAACCATACTGATGTTTTGAACATTGCATAATAACAAGTGTTTCAGCTGTGCTCTCAGTTGTTTCTAACACTGACAGTGGTGTGGACGCAGTTTGCAGAACAAACTATATGACAGAAAAAGACAGGAAGTGAATGTCATTGTTAGGGGGGAAAAACACTCTGATCCTTCAGCTTGCTGACATATCTGTAAAATTTAGACTAACAACAGTGATTGGCATTTCAAATTAGACAGGGATTCTGACTAAGCTCAAAAAATAATGCCATAATCAGGATCCTAATCCTTTTAAATATTAGTATGGGTCGCTTTTCCTTTTTTTTCTATTCATTTCAGAGACATGATTATAAAAGTGTCGAATGCTGCCTTGTGAAAATAATAATTGCATTATTTACCCTTCATGTTTGTTCTACTCTGTACAGGCTGTTTCTTGCAGTCAAGCTAGTTAACTTTGTCTGAAGAGCTGCTGATTTTACTTCTGTTGTCTCTTAGTCTTAGTCTCCATAGACTATCTGAAAATAAGCAGTAAACAAGGGAATTTGTCTTTGTTACTAACTAAACAATGCTGATTATGATTCCTTATATTTCAAAAGGAAGAGAAAGCAATATAAATTTACCATGTGTTAACAGTAGTGTCACTGTGCAGCTAGAGAAATTAACAATTAGGGAAAAGGTAAGTAAAGTTATATATTTTTTTGTTCAAATAATACAGTTACAATTTTGGTTAGTGGGGCCTCATCGCTAGTTAGTTGTAAATATAAGGCAGACAACTCAAGCATTTCAAAAATTCTCCCATTGTGTAATGGAAAATTTGCATTATTGAAAAGTATTTATAAAAATGACAAAGTGTAATTGATCACGTCCCCAAGGCTCTTCACTCTTTATGCTCCACCTGCATCTTAAGATGAGACAGGGTCAAGGCTGAGCACAACTGTGAGGCGCTTGTTAAGTGTTGGAGGCTCGTGCCACTGGGACCACTGAACCATTCCTGGCATTTGGCTTGAGCAGGCTCCCTGCAGCACGCCTGGGGGGTCCTGTCCCATGTTGTCCCTCTCATCTATTGGCACAGTCATATTATGTCTGCTCTGAGCTTAAGAGGCTCTTGATTGTATGGAAACCCAAACTAAACAAATCAACAAAACAAAAGAGTAAAAGTGCATACAGAAAGCAGCCCGTGGGGCACAGACCAACTTCTCCATCTGTTGAAATACGTCACCTTTTAGGATTGGAAATGGCTCCACTCACAGACTTACTCAGACATCCTGTTGATGGTTTCTCTAAAAACTGAATGAGTGTTTGTGACTTTTTTGCAGAGATGAGTAACAAAAAAAACAGGAAAGGGTGACTTAAACTTGATTTACATCCCTTATATCCTCTACTTTGATCATCATTCTGCACCACAATAATGATGCACAAGAGCTTTTACAATATGCCAAGTGTTAAAATGAAAACAAACACTAAAAGAACCACAAGTTAACAATGCAGGTTTCTGTGATGTTCTCAGGGTGCGTCCTTTATTAGAATGCCTCATTGATTCAGATCGTTGTTTCTAGGTTTGCTTGTGCTCAAACATTGTGCAACCAGGAGAAATCTCATCAGTCATAGAGTGCCAGAGCAAGTTCCATGTCACTGGAAAACGTTAAGATGAAAACTGTACTATCAAGTGGAGATACCATCAAATAATAAATATGATTATTGATAAAACAGCATTAAGGGTAAACATAGCTGACTGTGTCATTTCAACATTCACTTGATGTTATTGAGCAAGTTGCTCTGTGAACAAAATAATTCCATCCCACAAGATGATTATCATGGAAGTGTAGCTGAGAAGCAAGAATGTTATGACTGTGTCCATGGAAATGAAGCAAAATTGTATTATATTGTATTGTTTGGTAAAGAGTCAATTATAGATTAATAAATATTTTGAAAGAAACTAATTTGATGAAGATTTGTGCTTTTTTAAACAAAAAAGTTTAAAACATCACTTTACATAGCTTCAAAAAAAAAAAAAAAAAAAAAAAAAAATCCCTATCCTAAACTTTTTCTTAGTCCAAAATGTGTTGTGTTTTAAGATAGTAGAAGGTAAAATGTGACCAGGATTAAAAAGTCAAAATCCTAGCAGTCTAATATCACTAATTTTGTAATTTTACCCTTACTGTACAGTATATTAAGTTTAATTCTGTCTTAATTCAGTCATGACATGCATGTAGCTGATTATGTGCAGTGTTTGTGAAAACTTGTCGGAAAGTCAGACATTACTGATGTAATTTGATATTGTCCGACAAAAAACTTAATTGCTGGACATGATGACTGACATGCTTCTCCTCTAACATTGCAAATATATTACCATTTTAAAAATTCTTGCAAACCGCAGCGCTGTACAATGAGACAAATATGTTGCATTTGCGATGAAAAAAACTGTGCGATTAATTATTTTGCTAATGTTTCCATGTTCAACAACTTTGTGACCAAAGTCTGCAGTAGTTGTGTTGGTCTTGGAGCAGAAACTTTAGGCCACAGATGGGAGCTGAATCATTTAGGATTTAGATGTGTTTCCATGGTAACAGCTTTCCTCACCAGGGCCCTGTATATCTATCTTTTGAGTGACTTCACATCTCGGCGTGCTGTGCCCAAGCTGAGCGGATTGTGGTGCAGGGGTGGAAGCAAAGCAGAACAAACAACAATTGCTGAGCACATACTAAAATACAAAAGAACTGCTCTGGTGCCACTAAGGAGAAAAGCAAACTGGCTCATAAGCATTGCCACCTTTGACAGTGGACAAGCAATTTTCCTGTAACGTTAGGTTGTTTCTTACAGCTGCAGAAAACCAGCAATCTTGAGCTTATATGCGCTGTACGGGGGATGGTGTGAGCAGCTATATGGTCTGAGCTCCTCAAAGAAGTCTTGCATTTTCATCAAGATTTAGAAGTGTGTTTATGGGAAGTTTTGATGATTCTTTCAAGGGCATATATAAGATCAGACACTGCTGATGGACAAGAAGGCCTGGCTCACAGTGTGCTATAATTCACCTCAAAGGTGTTTTACTTGATTGAGGACTCTTCATCATTTCACCAAACTCTACTTATTGCACAGGTTACATCCTATCATGGCATTGACTGAGCTTCTAAGAGTGACCCATTCCTTTACAAATGTTTGCAAAATCAGTCTGTAAGCCTATGTACTGGACTTGATACACCTGTGGCCATGAAAGTTATTGGAACACCTGAATTCAATAAATGGGATGAACTATTGCCAAACAAGTATTTAAAGAAGAAAAATGGGACTGATCAGATAAAGTGATATAAAATGTTTTAATACAAAAACCAAAACCAGAAAGATAACAAAGAAAATTTAACATTTCCATGAATTAATGAAACTGATGGAAGACCAGCGGAAATGGCAATTTAAATACATTAGATGGTTTTGCCTTTTGCCAGGTGACAGTAGTAAATAAGAAATTTGCTCTTAATCTGTTTTTGCCTGGTTAAATAAATGTATAATAGACTATTCGAAAAGGTCATGTCAAAGAGGAAATCCCCTTGAAATGGATCTGTAAATGGGAGAATTACCCAACTCATACCAGTATGTGAGCAGTATCTTAGCTCCTGACCACCAAGATCACTGTTATGGAGTGTCCTGGTCAAACCCCTGATCTCAGTCGACTAGAAAACTTCACAGATGCTGTTTCTGACAAAAATAAGAAATGCACACAAGTGGTGAAATATAATCCCATTGTCCTGGGTTGAAATACATGTTTACAGATACAAAAAGTTCAGCGATTCACAGGAAATTTAAATCTTCAAGCATATTTGGTTTGTACAGTAAATGCTTGAGTTTGTATAGAAAAACAAAGATGCTGATATTTTTTGTTATTCCTGTTTATTCTGTTTCTGCAGTGATGACAAGTTTAATATTTTTCTATTTTCTGAATAGAGTATACTGTGTTCCCAATCCATTTATGTATATGGAAATAAAAACCATTGAAAGGATTTTGAGTCCTATACACCTTTTTAAACGCTACATTTGTCGCAACATGTGTGCTCAGTATGAGTGATTGCTGTAAAGCAGTGATGTCCAACGTTGGTTCTCAAGGGCCGGGATCCTGCATGTTTTAGTTCTCTCCCTGGTTCAACACAGCCAGATCAGATGACAGCTTGTTAGCAGGCTCCTGCAGAACATTAACATGCTGAGGAGGTAGTTACTACCACCAGGGAAAGAACTAACACATGCAGGATGTTGGCCCTTGAGGACCGACTTTGGACACCGCTGATCTACGGTCACTACATGCTCGTCCAAGAGGAATGAATGCTGCAAGTCAATGACTGCAATCTGCTGGGTTTCTTTATAAACTTTTTAAACTACTTTGAATAACTAACTGAGCTTAATGTACTGTTTGATAACTAGGATCAACTGAGATGTATGTATGACTGAAATGAAATGATTTTTTGTTGTAAAGTACCTCGAGACATTTGTTGTGAATTGGCGCTATATAAATAAACTGAATTGAATTGAATTAAACATATTGCTATCATTATGACCATGGAACTAATCTTTGAGCTCAAGCATTCACAACATACAATTTGCCCCCTTAATCTGCTGCTGAAGACTTCACATTTAATATTCCAATAAAAAGCTTTACTGAGTACAATCTAGCACTACACACCAAAACAGGTTAAAGTATGTGAGTTGGTTGTGTTTTTGCCATGCCTTGATTCAAAAGTTTATAAACAGGGTAGTGGTAAAGTGTTTTTTATTGGACCAGTTCATCAAGCTGGATTCTGAACTGAAACATATAATTAACAGATTGTTTTCTACAGGATGGGGATTTGACACAAAGCTGTCATGAAAGATTTACTGCTTGTTTAACAGCATCATAAACTTAGATTTAGAATGTTTTTCACATCACCTAAACGTCTGCAGGAAAAATTAAAGCCTCAATAAAATGACTTACTACAAGGATAGACTATTGAGTAAGAGAAATGCTTGCTGCTTAGCTGGGTGCTGTGCACAATATGGAATCTTTAATGAAGGGTTATCATGCTCCATGTTTGTAAGCGATGCAACACCTGGTGGAGTCCCCTCCCACTTGTTTTGTAGACCTGCCATTATTGGACACCTGCTGCTGCGCTGGCCTTGGCGTGACTCAAGTGCATTACATCAACAAACGTGCACCACAGATTAATGAGGAAAGGAAAAGGAGGGCATCCTGGCTTCTGTTAATATTAACACCTGGCTATAGATTTTTTTGAATAACCCAACCATGAGAACACTTTTCATTGTATTTCTGATTATTGCTGTCTGCACTGCTGTAATTGGGGATATGCACAGGTGTTTTTTTTTACGATGGTGTTTACGATGTATACATACAGAGGCAGTTTTCAAAAGTCAGAAGGTGAATGTGACATTACATCCAGCTTAACCCAGCTTAACTATCACCAAGTACTAAGTTGGAAAAAGATGTGGGATTTGCATATTTTTGAACTCTGTGAATAGACTAAGAAATAATAGCAATACCAGCTCATTGTTTCCATTAAATGCATTGAAGCATTGTAGTACTACCAGATGTACAATCCTTTTCTCTTTCAATTGTGAAATAAAGGGTCTCCTGGAGGAGAAGAAGAGAGCCTTTAAATCAGGAAACAAGGAGGAGCTGAGAGCTGTGCAGAAGGAACTGAGAAGGAAAGTTAGGGATGAAAAAAACATCTACAGGAAGAAGATGAAGGATCAGCGGCAGCAGAGCAACATCAGTGCTAGCTCTTCTTCTCAGGACTTCACAGCTCTCAGCCATCATCCACCCCTTTCACTTCAGAGGACTCCATCCCACAGCCCCCTCCCCCACCTCTATCTTGTACCTTTCACCGCTTGAGGTGAGGAACAAGCTGTGAAAGATCAAGGTGCGAAAGGCTGCAGGTCCAGATGGCCTTAGCTCCAGGCTCCTGAGGTACTGTGCAGATCAACTGTGTGGCTTCATGAGATACATGTTCAACCTGAGCCAACAGAACCATCTCCTGATCAATGCTGCTAAAACTAAGGACCTGGTGGTAGATTTCCGCAGGCAGAGACCCACCTCACTGACACTGGTGAACATCCAGGGAATGGACATCGAGATCATGGACTCTTATAAGTACCTGGGTGTTCACCTGAACAATAAACTGGACTGGACTCACAACACTGATACACTTTACAGGAAGGGTCGGAGCAGACTCTACCTGCTGAGGAGGCTGAGGTCTTTTGGAGTGCAGGGGGCGCTCCTTAAGACCTTCTTTGACTCTGTAATGGCATCAGCCATCTTCTGTGGGACTGTATGCTGGAGCAGCAGCTCATCTACAACTGAGAGGAAGCTGTTAGATAAGCTCATCAGGAAGGCCAGCTCTGCGTTAGGATGCCCCCTTGATCCGGTGCAGGTGGTGGGAGATAGAAGGACTCTAGCTAAATTAGCATCACTGATGGACAAAGTCTCCTACCCTATGCATGAAGCTGTTGCTGAATTGGAGAGCATCTTCAGTGACAGACTGTTGCATCCCAAATGCTCAAAGGTGTGTTATCATAGATCCTTCCTCCCAGCAGCTGTTGGACTTTATAGCATCACTGCTCCCAACAAACTCAATAAGTGTTTACATCCCTGCTGGTATTTGCACAGTTTTACTCATTTTAAATAACATTTCTGCTGGTATTGCACATCTGTTTTTCTGCACTGTCTTTGTTTTCATATATTGTAAATAGCCTGTTGTCTTTTTAATGCATAAGTACACATGCACATTATGTACATTTTTTTTTTAAAAAGTCATTCTACTCAGTTGATCCCTTGGATCAGAGTACACTATTTCTGATAATTGCACAGTATTTTTATGTTATAATCTTGTACAGTATATTATTCTTAAATTTGTTTTATATATTTTTAAAACATTTTGAGAATTTCCCAACTATGGGACAATAAAGGTTTCTGTTCTATTCTATTCATACATTTGGAGAACCATGGACTTTTTTTTATGGCTAAGGTTGGCTAGTTCTTGTCTTTAACCTAAACAATGAGGCTGAAAATTAGTCTTGGACAGCACATCTTCACTGCATGTTGATGTCTTTACACCTTTAACTTTTCAACCATATTTTCCCAAAAGCAACATAAATTTTCTGTCTATTCAACAAAAATTTGCTCTGTGGACATTCGTTCATGTTCTGTGGTTATTTGCTGTACAGCCATAGTAGGAAGGCAAGTGGGTCAGTGGACATGTGTCAGTGATTCTTTTCTTAACATAGAAGCTTTGTAAGTTTCTATAACTTTTCTGCAAATTGTGACATGACAATCAAATCTCTACAAGAGGTACTGTAAATGAGTCTCCTTTGAAATCCATATTTAAATGAAAAAGTTTACAAGTCTTTTTGCAAGCCTATAGTGATGTATAAAACCTGCTCAGTCATATTAGCAGCGTCTTTTTTTCCCCTTGATTAATTACCAGCAGACTAGTTAAGACTGAGGCAAGGCAATGTCACCAGCCGCTCAAATATTGTTTGGACTGAGATCAAGGTTCCCAGGAAAAAAAGGTTCCTTTCACAAAACTCAACTCAGCTATTTCAGCATCAAGAAACAATACCTCTATCACATCCCTTTCAGTCCACTCAACTGATGGGTAACTGGAGTTGCCTTAAGAGGAACCCTGTGCAGCGTTATCAGGGGTGGGAAAGGGGTGTGAACAGCGGCAGAGATGCCTCTGAGGTCAAGCCTTTAATAATGATTACAAACTGGAGCTGGCTGCTGGAGCGACAGGCTGCAGCTGTGGGCCGGTCCGTCTTTGAAGTGCCCCCCGCCTGTTGCAGAGTCCCAGGCCCCCTTGTATGAGGAGACGCTGGAACTATGTGGCTGCCTGTGGGAAAGAATGTCATGCGACGCCAGGGTGACGGAGCACACGATGGCTAAGGAGCGGACGGCTTGACTGGTCCTGCTGGTGGGCTTGTGGGTCGAACACCGGAGACCACAAGGGATGGCACAGTGGGATAAGAGAGTGAGAGAACAAGGCAGCATGCCTTGTGTAAGGACTGGGTTCTTTAGTTACACACACAAAGTGAGAGTTTCCATACATTACTGACAAACACAGATGCTGGGCCTGAGCAGTTATTTTTTCTTCTTTGTTTTTGTGATTATAAATGCTGTTGCTATGACCTCTAAGTAAACACTTTCAATTCAGGTAGTTGATCTGTTAAAATGTTATAGACAGTTACTACCCATAGTAGAAAGCTTTGGTGACTTCCAATTGTAATTCCACTGACTCTGCAAATATCAAAGTGGACTTCTACAATCTTGGAAAAAAAATCTTCAGTGGTTTAGTTCATACAAACACTATTTTATCAACTTTTAAACATTCATTCATTATAATTGCATTGGTTGTTTTTCAAAAGCCCATTATTGTTTACATGGTGAACTGAGATAGAAGTTGGTGCAATACTAAAGATTTTCTTGTGTGAAAAATGTCCTGAGAAATTGAATAGCACTGTATTAAGCAAAAATATTATACTGTAGCTATACAGTTTAACTTCATCTTATTAAAATTAATTTTATCCTGCCTTCCTTTTTTTGATAATTTTTCTGACCACAAATTTCATGTATATGCCATTGTCAGTGTATTTTGCACAGAAGGATTTTACTAGCACATTGCCTCTTATCTCAGTTTCATGTATAAATCGATTACCCAATGCAAATGAGAAGATGTTTAAAGGTGCAAAAACTAGCATTTGAATAAACAGCTGATGTTTTTGAGACTGAAGTTGTTTTAGGATGCTAGAAGACCATCTCAGACAAACAACCAGTGTGATTCACAGGGACAATTTAGAACCAAATCACCAATTAACCAAATATGTATGTTTTCGGACTGTGGAGAAAAACCATCACATTGAGGTGTAAACTCCCCACAGAAAGAATAGAAATAACCAAGATTTGAACTAGAGATCTTTGAGGCAACACGGTCATCCCCCCTAGTACTGTTGAGAATATTGAAAATAATGATTGTTTAGGTTTCAGAATGGCAACATTTTGTTTTATTGTATATTTTTACAACAACTTAAAGGGTATGCTTTTCATGTGTTTGCCTGTGTTTGAGTGTGAAAGTGTGTGTCTGAGTGTGTGTGTGTGTGTGTGTGTGTGTGTGTGTGTGTGTATGTGTGTGTGTGTGTGTGTGTGTGTGTGTGTGTGTGTGAAAGAGAGAGAGAGAGAGAGAGAGAGAGAGAGAGAGAGAGAGAGAGAAAGCAGGAAGAACTGCAAAAAGGCTCTTTGTTCAGATAACAGCAACATATAATAAACAATCAGTGACATTTAAACAGAACACATCACAGAGCATGCATTTCAAACCATAATTTATGGCTCTGCAAGGACAGAAAACGGAAACCTTTTAGCCTGTGTTGCAAAATGCTCTTAACATGAAATTCACAAGATTTATGACTGGTATCTAATTACTACCTGCTCAGTGTTTCTTAGAGTGACTTATTATTATGCACACATAGCTAGATCAGGACGCTACATCAAATTATTACTTAGCTTGCAAGATGAGTACAAAAATGCTCCAGATTTATTGCTGGGATTATGAGGGTAAGTGCACAATTATTTAATTGTTCTTAAAAGCGTTTTTGAATCCAGAATCTTTGTCTAATTCCTAGGTTAGGGATATATTTTATTTTTATTTTGACATTTGAGATATCTTGGTAAAATAGGTTGAGAGCAAAAAAGTACAAATTCATGGTGAGCTTGAAAGGTAATCATCAAAGCAGGCTCCCAATTTTGGATGAATGAACTGTCTTTAGTCATATTCTGCTGTTACCAGCAACTATATTGCATTACTAGTCTTAATTTAACACACCATTATGTTGTTAAGATGTAACACAGGTTTTAGAGAATAACAGACATGACATCATCAACGACAGTTGCAGATAAAGTGAGGAGATTTGTCTTAGAAAAATGGGGAAAATGAAAAATATCATCGCTTTACACAGTAATGACATCATCCAGTCCATAACAATGATCCACTGTGGCATATAAGCTTTTGCTGTCTGGCAATTGGTGTTCATAAGTTTTATTTGGCATTTTATAGTGTTTAGATCACAGCAGTTCAATGCCACGCTCAAAGGTGGCCACTGGCTCATGGTTCACAGAGAGTTCTCCTGCACCAAGCTGAGAGGTTGCGGGAAAGAGTTCAAGACGGTATCTACTTGTGGCAAACACTGGTGAGAAGAAAGTGAGAGTGTAAAAGGGAAGGGATGAGAAGAAATTAGCCAGGGGCAAAGAGACCACCATAGCTAACGCAGTCCTGGGTTACAGCTCAGTCCCTCTGAAGCAGAGCTGGTCTTTCATCTCCTTCACAAGGATTTCTATCGTATTTCCTCTCAACAGACATGTAATTGCCAAATGACAGTGAAGCAAAATGGCTTAATACACTGCAAATCCCCACGTTCTCTGTAAAGGGGAAAAGGACTTTAATGTGAAAGCTGAGGTCTATTCCTGTCATTCATTCTATGCCTATTTGAAACTGAACAGGGAATTCCAATATGTCCTTTTGTCTATGACAACTGACCCGTTTTTTTTTTATATATATAGTTTGATATAAGCTTTATAATTAGCAAAAATCATTAATAACCAAACTGGTGTATGTTAATATTTAAAATGTAATTATAATCCATATATAAATGGGGAAAAAAATCTTGACAGAGTGAGTTCAGTTTTACAGTTCATTATATTTTCTTAAGCTCCAATTTAACTACACATGAGGGACCTTTTTACTGTCTAGGTTTTAACTGTGGTCATTAAATAGATTAAATATTTTTGAGATTTGTTAGGAACCCAAATTTGTTAGGAACCCAAACCATTTAGACCTGTTAGAGGAAACTTGTAAAGTTCATTTAAAGTGCCATGCATATTTTTATGTCAGAAAACCTAAAGTTCTTGGTAAACTCCAAACAAATTACAATCGCTTGTTTTAGAGCAGATTAGTAATTTTAAAACATACTTTTCTGACATAAAAATAGCCCTTTGAGCCATGGTCCTCTAAAATGGAAAGGCACTACCTTATATGGATGAATATATAGCACATGTAACACCAGAGTACAACTGCTAATTGGAAGCAAAAAATATAATTTTTTTAACATAAAGTTCTTTTACATAGAAATATATCAAATAGATCCATGGCCACTAATTTGCTTAGAATAGGATAGAAGGATAGGTAGGGCACTATTACTCTTTCCATAAATCCTCTATGCAGAAAAAGGTGATCTGCTTTATGAACTTTAATACCTGAAAAAAAGCACATTTCTCTTAGCCACCGGAAACATTAAAAAACCGCTTTGTACCAGGTTTGTTGAACAACTGGAATCTTGGCTTCTAAGAGAGGGAACAACCTAAACCTGAAGCACAAGGACACAACATAATCTATGCCATGGCTTTGATACCTCCAGACAACCGTCTCTGTTGTTGTGAGCATACAGTTTCTCAGATAATAAAGTGTGTTGTTTAATCCTAATTTTTTTTTAACTTTCATGTATTTTCACTTCTTAAATTTCTGCTGCTTTGAAGGTCCCAATGAGTTCAGTGGCCTCCACCATTCATAAATGGAATAAGTTAGGAAGTACTAGGACTCCACCTAGACTTCCTAGAGCTGTCTGGCTATCTAAACTAAGTAATCACAGAATGGAAGGCGATGGGAGGTGACCAAAAACCTGATGATCACTCTGTCAGAGCTCAAGTGTTCCTCTGTGGAGAGAGGAGAACCTTTCAGAAGGACAACCATCTTTGTATCAATCCACCAATCAGGCCTGTATGGTATAGTAGCCAGACAAAAGCCACTCCTTACTAAAAGGCACATGGCAGCCTGCTTGGAGTTTATCAAAAGGTGCCTGAAGGACTCACAGACCACAAGAAACAAGATTCTCTGGTCTGGTGAGACGAAGACTGAACTCTTTGATGTGAATGCCAGGCATCATGTTTGGAGAAAACCAGGTATGGCTCATCACCAGGCCAATACCATACCTACAATGAAGCTTGGTAGTGACAACATCATGCTATGGAGATGTTTTTCAGTAGCAGGAACTGGCAGAGTTGTCAGGACAGAGGGAAAGATGAATGTGACAATGTTAGAGGTATCCTGGATGAAAACCTGCTCCAGAGTGCTCTTGACCTCAGATTGGGGCGACGGTTCATTTTTCAGCAGCACTACGATCCAAAGCAGATGGCCAAGAACTCAAAGGAGTGGTTGCAGAACCACTCTGTGAATGTCCTGGAGTGGCAAACCCAGAGTCCAGACTTGAATCCGACTGAAAACCTCTGGAGGGATCTGCCATGGCTGTGAACACACATCTCCAATCCAACCTTATGGAGCTTGAGAAGAACTGCAAAGAACAATGGACCAAACTGCCTAAAGATGGGTGAGCTAAGCTGGTGGCATCGTGTTCATGGAGACTGGAAGCTGTAATTTCTGCCAAAGGTGGCTCAACAAAGTATTAAGCAAAGGCTTTGAATACTACATTATTAAATGTAATTTCTTGGTTTTCTATTTTTAATAAAGTTGCAAAACGTTCAAAAAAATTCTGCATTTTCTATGTAGAATTTTGAGGAAAGATTAATTTAATACAATTTGGAATGAGAGTGTAACATAAAATGTGGAAAAAGTGAAGCATTGTGAATACTTTCTGGATGCACTGTATATTACATTTGATGTTGGTATTATTTTTTTAACCAACAGAACTAAAGCCATGAAAAACAGTGAAGTAGGGACTTTCATTTCACATTTAAGCTTTTTGAAATGTGTTTTTATTTCTTTTCACTGAAGTCATCAAAGGTCCATTCAATGAAAAAAGAAAATATGATGTAACATATTTTAATATACATCTCTGAGGTGCTAAGGCTCATTCCTTTAACGTAAATGAAAAGTAAACATGCTTCAATGCAGCTCAAAAGGGTAACCGTAATAGTACTACAACTATGACATACACAACTCCCCCCTGTTCAGGTATTTTTAATACCCTGCTGCACCACTGTCCCCAAACACAAATGTTTTACAACCAACTTCATAAATGAAATCATTCTCTGCAAGTGTGTCTCTGTCTTCTCATGTGGCCAGTGAGAGCCAATGAAATGGCTGAGTCTGCTATAATGTTATTTAGATATTAAACTAGGTTAGGTGCATGTGTGTTGGCAGAACTCTGCAGTCTGAGCTCAGTTCACCCGCAGGACTTAGGGATAATATTTCCCTATACTGACATTAAAAAATGGCTTTAAATACTTCAGAAACTGCAAGCAATAACTAATATTGGACTAACTGGCACTAGGATGATGACATTAAACTCTGTTTCTTTTTCCAGCTCATATGCTGTCATTTTAAATGTTTTCTCAGTAAAACTAACTGTTTGGTTACATACTGAGGAGGACGACCTGATTGTTAAAAAGAGAGCAACAAATTAGTTAGCCATTTTTTATAATTTTCTTTTCACAAAGGGTATCAGTAAGGAAAAAAAAAAAACAAACATGAGAGGAAAAAAACACAATTGCATCATCATATATAGTGTACACCATCACACAATGAAAACAGTAATTTGAGAAAATATGGGACAGTAGTGATAAAACTGAACCTTTCTCCAAAACTGATGAAAATAAGAGCCTGAAATTGGTCAGTGAGGCTACCAAGAGGCCAACAGCAATATTGAAGATGTTCCAGGAATTTTCAACAAATATTGATGGTGTTCTGCATGTGACAACAATCTCATGTTTTCCTTAAATGTCTGGAATAAGAAGTAGATTTACAAGATATAATTTTCCTCTAAGGAACACATAAAGGCCTGACTAAAATGTCCTAAAACATTGTTGAAGAATGTAATATGGTCTGATTAAACTAAAATTGAAGTTTTTGACCATAACTCCGAAATGTATGTTTGGCTCAAAAACAGCACTAAATGTCAATAAAAGAACACCATACCCACAGTGAAACATGGTGGTGGCAGCATTATGATCTGAGGTTACTTTTCTTTGGATGCAATTGGACCTTTTGCCAAAATAGATGAAACTGTAAACAGCTGCAATTATGAGTCAGTTTTGACCTAAAATTTTCAAGGGCTTGCAAAAGTTTTGGCATCACTGTGACAAGAGATGTCCTCATAATCCGATTTTGAGAACTTTTACAAGGTAAGTGGGAAAATCAAGACTCCTCCTAAGAAAGTCTAAATACTGATTTCAAATCAGTATTTAGGTCAACAAAGCAATAATTCAGAGGTTTTCACTCTTATGCAACTAAGCTATGGGATCTTCTTTCTTTCAATTTTTGCTTTTAAACTGATTTATTTGTTTTTCAGTTGAATTGGATAGAATGTATATCATATTATACTGTATGTGCTTAGTTTTTTTTCATTATTATGTCAGTTTCTTACATCACAAAAATCTGGCATTTAAACAGGGAAACTCTTTAAAGAGTATGTGCTGTGAAAAGAATAACTTGTCAGCTTCAAAATTAAACCCATGTTTTGTGTTTATGCATCGCCATAAATTATGCACGACAGCATACATGCATAAATATACCCATATATTCATTAATATAGCTAGTATCTCAAGTGTAGACTGTCGTGGTGAATTATTTTTAAAATATGGATGCTGTAATCATGCAGAGGCAGTTTAAATGCTCTCATTGATTATAATAGCTGCGTATTTACTGAAAAGTTCGTTCCTTGGCAGAGCAGAGATGCAAGAAGGGTAAATTGGGGGTTAAACTAAATTTTGTTTTTTTGTGTGTGGACACACTTTTCCCTCTTTTGCATCAAATACTTCTCATGGCTAAATAAAGCAAACATCCACATTATATTACCTAATTATACAAAAAAACAGGCATATTAGATAGTTCCCACAAGATTGGACCAGAAATAGGTGACCCCAGAAATGTGCCATCTTGATAGGATACTGGTAAACAGCATTACCTAGCAACATCATTACAAGCAGCATTACCAAGGCTTCAATTTGTTTTGTTTTTTTAAGACTTTTTCTGTTCCTCAGGGAAACTAGTTCAGTTTCTAGTAATAGCACATCTCATGAAAATAGTCAAGTCATTTCTGTTTGATAAGAGCCATACAATGAGGAGGATGATGATGTGATTGGCTGTGACAATGAGAATTGTCCATATGTGTAGTTGCATTTTAAGTGCATAAAGTTGACCCGTGCCCCGATAGGCTGTTTTTATTGTGCACATTGTAAGTGTAAGCACCAGAAATGGTAAAAGAAATAATAATAATAAGATCAAGGTCTGATTATCAACGAGAATGTGCTATGTGCACTGCCTCCTTCTCTACTACTTGCTAATTGTGATGCATAATAAACTTGTGCAATGTAAATTTAAGTAAGAAGTTTAACATTGTGTGGTTATAAATATGGTCACATAAGCAGTAATCGCATGTGTTTAAGTACAGCAGCGACTCTGAATTTATTTTGATTTTGTTTTCAAGCGCAGGTGTTGCATCAAGAACAAATGTACATTTGTACATTTGTACATCTACATTTAATAGTTATGTTGCATACTTTGTGAAAATGGTATTATGTTTTCTTTGTGTAAAATCAACAGCATTTCATGTTTATGACGTACAAATAAATTGTACAGAACACATTTAAAGGCTTTTTACTTAAGGCTGCAGTATGTAACTTTTATGAAAATATGTTTTTTACATATCTGTTAAAATTATCATTATGTCATGAATCGGTAAAAAAAAAAAAAAAAAAAAAAAAAAAAAAAAAAAAAAAAAAAAAAAATCACGCTCCTCTGCCTTCTTCCAGTACTAACTGCAGAAACACAACACTCAGTCAGAAAAACCAATCAGAGCCAGGAGGAGGGTCTTAGAGCTGTCTATCACCGCGCTGCTCACACTCCCCCTTGCTCTCTGCTACGCTACAGCATGTTTACCACAACATGGCCTGCTGCGAATGCTAAAGGCTAGTTAGCAAGGCTATCGATGACGGGGGATTGACAGTTTTCCTGAAACGGTTAGTTATTTCCTCACCATTAGCACCACTCACACATGTAGACTAACAAACACATTTAATAGACTTGGTAGTTTTTATGTGTGAGTTTATGTGCTTGTACGTATGTATATGTATGTATATGCATATATATGTGTATGTATGTAGATGTTTTGTAAATGTATAGGTATGTGTGTATGTATATACACATTTGTATTTTTGTATATATGTTGATATTTTCATATTTATATTTCTGGTTTAGCTGTGGTGTTTTTCTCCACATTATTGTTTTCTTTTTTTTAAATTGTTTTTTATTTCTGTTATTCTTGTTCTGTCCACTTTCTGCCGTGACAGCTTAAATTTCCCACTTATGGGACTAATAAAGGATTATCTTATCTTATATTATCGAAGATGCAGCGAGCCCTAAGGTTCTGGTAGTTGCTGAAATTGTTATTCAAATCTACAGATCAAAAGTAACACATGTAAATGTTTATTTTCCAGTGTTGTTTTCGGTAACAAATAACAATGAGAGTAAAGAGTCTACTCAGCTTCTAAAAGTTGTGCTGATTAAGACAAGACCAGCTAAACAATATTTTCTATTCATCCTACGCTAAATGTTCAAATACGAAATATATACACTACATCAAACTATTACTATATCAACTGTTTTTGCAAGGAACATGGAATGAGATCGTTTTTGTATCTTAAAAAAATATCCCCCCAAAAACCAAAAAGACATAAACACTGAGCTAATATAATGTGGCACAAGATAATAAGACTATACTCAAAATATAAACAAGACCATAAATGGAATATTAATTGAGCAACAGCTAAACTGTTTTTTTTTTTTTTTTTTTTTTTTTTTTTCAAGAATAAACAATGTCAAACTAAAGACTTGATAGTATAGCTACCAAATTAATTCATCTGGACTTGGTTCAGATACTAAGGTGACAGTGCTCATGCAAGAAGCTTCTTGTGCTAAGATTGGACTTTTGGAAATATTATTAATGCATTTAGCTCCAGAAAGTGCTTCTGAACTACTTCAAATGTGTATTTCAGTTCAGTTGGGTAATCTAAGTTCATTACATAAATGAAACCCATCAGCAGAATGCAAGCCTTTGTCATACTTTTGCAGTCATCAATGACGATTATCACATGGGGAGGGCCTTCCTGCATCTCGTTGTCATAGATGACGATAATCTTTAAGATGTGATGAGCAAAGTCTTCTCTTACGATCTCTTTGATGAAACACTAATGGACAAAAAATAAATACATATAAGTTACCCTTTAGTGGGTTAAAGCTGCAGTATGTAACTTTTATAAAAAATGTTTTTTTTTTTACATATTTGTTAAAACTGTCACCACATTGTGACAGTATGTTATGAGACAGATATTCAGTGAAAAGGTTGATCTCAAAGTCGGTGACTGACAGCACTAAGACCCGCCTCCTGGCTCTGATTAACTGTTTCCAAATAGCACTGGGAGAAGGCAGAGGAGCTCAGTTTTTTCACAGATTATCTGTCTCATACCATTCTGTCACAACATAGTGACAGTTTCAACAAATATGTAGAACAATACTTTTTTTATAAGTTACATGTGGCAGCTTTAAGGCAGATATTTGATAAAGAATAAATACAACAGAACAGAAGCAAGATATGTGAAGCAAAAGACTACTTAAATGCTTGGTGAGTATATGAGTGACTATTTCATCCAAATTGATGTAAAACAAATAAAAGGCATGTCACTATATACTTTAGTTATTTCTTTTCATGTCCATATGGTTAGGAGCTATCACTGTGTCATTTTAATACATTAATGTGCATGTGTCTCACCATAATTTCTTACTCAAAGCTCATAAACCAGCATTGTTTATATAATAGTTGCTAAATCACTCAAGCTTTCCAAATTCATAGAGTCAGCCAAATGTGCTTTGAAATGCAAAACTAAGGGGGAACTGTTCATGGAAAAAAAAAAAAAGCCACATTGTTCCTACCTGTATAATAATTTTGTACATGGATTTATTTTAAGATATAGAATATCTATTCATCAACTTTTGTGGCCTGAACCAATATAAAGGAAAACAAAAAAAAACGAAGAAATAAAGAATAGGAACACAAGTTTATAAACCTGTTTTTTTAAATGGTCAAATTAAAGCCTTCCAGTCTGTAATTTAGTTTCATGACCAGTCACTTGAGCACTTTAGCCTCCTCACCAATTCAAGGAACAATTTTTTGCCATTTTTAATTAAGTAGAGTTTAAAAGTTTTTACAAAGTCAATTTGTCGACATTTTTTATTCACCTGGTAGTCTTTGAACTCGTCTTCAGACTGTCCAAGAAACTCCATCAAGAATCGGATGACCACGTCTCTCCTCCCTTTGACATGTAACTGTTAACAAGATAAAACAAATGCTAAAGCTGGGCATTACATGAAACTTTGCATGCAACTATAAACAGAAACAGAATCTGTGCCCAGGACACAGGCTGTCAAGATAGAGGAGACTATTTCCTGTTCCCCTTGGTTACATCAATATGACCAATGTGCAAGGTAACAAGGACCATGTAGTCTGTCGAACTGATTGGAATACATAGATATCAGTTGTAAAAGGAGAACAGAAAGTTAAAACAAAAGAGTAACAAGTCAATTCAACGTTCATAAATTGGGACTTGTTAATTTAAATGGAGTCGGTCAGTATAGTAACTTAAAAAAAGACTGTTCTGTATTATGAATTTTGTTTTACCTGTATGAGTGAGTGGAGCATGGGTCTAATCTGAGTTCCTGCAACACCGCCATAGGTCTGGAAAATCTCCAAGAGTTTTGTAGTGTAGGTGTCCAATTTTGACAGAAAGGTTTCCTCCAGACGAACTGTTGTTATTGCTGGGTTGCAGTCACGTGACCCAGATGAAATTCAGATGGGGGGCAGGAAGTGATTTGCTCCGGTTCAAAGCACAGCGAAATGGATGACAGCGAGTACGCTGATGCTTTAAATGGGCTGGCACAGACAAGATATTGCAAAAAAATAAACGTACATTTAGGAAATTATTCTTCATAAAAAAGACTTGTCATATAATCTGGAAGATTTACCTGGCGTATTATACGGTGAGCCAGATGAAAGCTTTCAAAAGCCTCGAAGCCTACAGTTGTTTTTGTTTCAGGTTTGGTCAACCATGTAGGATCTAAAGAAGCTTTAAATGACTGTCGCCTTGTTTCTGTCCGGGTGAGTATTGAGTTGTGCTATTTTAAGTACTTAGCCTATGATAACAATGGTACCGCTAACACTAATAACAAGTTAGCCCCTGCTATTTCTATGTGCTTTTATCAACTTGTAAATTATCTATCTAGCTTCTGTAAACCCCAATTCATGTATGTATATGTTAATGTTGAGTCATACTGCATTTCTCCAATGTAGCTCAACCATTCACAGAGATCTACAGAAACCCCATTAAAAACCATGCTTGTCTAAGTAATTGTCCAATAAAATATCTGAAAATATGATTTAATAAATGATGCTATCCTTACCTGTTACAAAGTGGTCATTGCAAACCCTTGCATTGTCCATTTTCACACCTCCTGTTTTTATTCGTAGATTGTTGATCCACATTTCTCATCCTTTTTTCTGTAAGCTTTTAAAATGAACTCCCTTGTGATACACTATGTTCAGAACATGAAAAAAGTTTATCTTTCTCTTGATTAGAACTGTACACAGGACAGAAATTAGGTATTTTGATCCTGAATCAACAGAAGGAAACAGGGTTGTGTACAACTGCATTTACTTCCTGCCCCCATCTGCATTTTGTGACGACACTTCATCATCTGCAACCCAGAAACAGGCATTAACTCCTGTTTGATCTAAGAAAACATAATTCAAAAAAGAAAACTCCTGACAAGTAAGAAACATGTCTGTATAGCAGACATAAAAGTCAGAGCAGAATTAAATGCCAAAATTCTGAAATTCAAGGTAAAGATGCTGAAGACAAGTGTATGAGAAAAGAAGAGGTGACAGCTAATGACAAAAGCAACAAGCATCAACATGCCTGGGCTAGGTAGCATTCAGAGAGTAGCTTAGCTGGATGGTGGAGAACCACATCTTCTCTAAAATACAAGACCAGTTTTTATTTACCTACCTACCTGGAGTTTCTGATGAGTAGAATATGCATAATCAAAAATAAGTGATGCATTTTAGCTAACAATATCAATACAAACAAAAACATTTTTTCACAACCCTTCTGCAGCCTAAAACGTGTAAACAGTTCTCTTTAAAAAGCAACCTGATGAGGCAGCATGTATATCTTAAGAGCAACTATAGGATGCTGTATAACATCAAAAATCCTTAAAAAGAAGTTATGCCTTACCTGATAGTGTAAAGCACCGTGCGAACTGACATACCTATCGTGCACACTAAACTGCTAAAGTTGAAGGATGCAGCGGAAGACAATTAATGACAAGCTAACCAAGCAAACAAAGAATATAACTTACTGCATAACTTATCATTTGTCCATTGTTAAGAAGCCAAGCAACTTGCTACCACTCTTCAACCAATGGCTCTGTCTGTTTGCTCCTGTTTGTAATTAGATAACATCATGCCCCAGTGACATAGTGCCGTCAGTCAAGAGATTAGAAAGTTGCCAGGTTCACTCCTGCTACCCAGTTACGTTTAACATGCATTTGTTAAGTGGGGAATTTATTAAAATAGTCTAGTTCATATTACTTTGCATGATAGATTAAATGTACTTGTCTTTTGAAGGATGCAGATTTACTAATTCAAAGTAACAATAAATAAAACATAACATTTTAAAGTAAAGGCATTATAATAATAATAATAATTTGTTGTAAACTTTAAACAATAACCGAGGGTAGTATTTACAAGACCAAAATGTCCCTTTCTTCAATGAAGGAAGAGTGCATGGTGCTAATATCAATAGAGAAACAGGAGTAATTCAGATATTAAAGCACAATAACAAATGGGTGAAATATCTTAAAGGGGTCATAACAACAAATTTAATTTTTCTGTGGTTTTAGGGGTATACTATGATCTGTTGTGCACTGATGAGGTCATGTGAATGTCAAGAGTTGGTATCAAAATCCCTGGTCATAGGTGGTCGGTTTTGTTTCTTTTCTCACAAACGGACGAATCAGAGAACAGTTTATTTGTCTAAGTAGGGTATCTTTCTACGTAATTCATATTCTCCAATTAGAGCACACCATCAGGCAAACAGCCCTCCCCTTTCCTCCTCCCCCGAACTGATACACCAGCTAAGTCGTGCTGGCATGTCTGACTACTCCACTTGAGAAGAGGATAGCTACTAAAAAGTGGAGCTGTTATGTCTGAGGGAGCTCAAAATTGGCTGGAAGTTTCCACTTACTCCCAAAGGATGAGAGAATCAGAGAAGAGTGGCTGAAGTTCATTTATGGGGAAGTATCAGGCAATCATAACCTCAGTTTGAGACTATGTGAGACTATGTTCAGTGCATTTTACTGAAGAGTTTCCCCAAATATGGTTGTAGCCAATCAGAGTGAAGTCAGCTAGGTAGAGCCATATATCAAAACTATACCCAGCCCTTTTACTGAAGAGAGAAATCTGGCCTGCCAAAACAACCCTTTACAAAAAGGTGACTTTTTTTTTTTTTTTTTTTTTTTTTTTTTTTTTATGAAATTTTTTGGAGAATTGGCATATGCAGCAATATCAACTACATGAAATAGTTTATACAGTTATGTCACTACCCCTTTAAATAATTCATTACACCATCATGAGTTATGTAATGAGTCTTCTTCTTCTTTTGCCCTTCACCCCATTCTTTCTAATTTGTTCCAGTTGTAGCCCATCTTTTTGATGTCTGCCTCGAGGTCTCATCTCCAGTTGTTTCTTGGATGGCTTCTATTTTGCTTGTTTTAGGGTTCCACCTGAGAGCCTATCTGGTGATGTTGGTTGGCAGTTTGTATAGAGTGTGTGCTACCCAGCACCATCTTTTCTTCCTGATTTCTGCCTTTACTGAGAGTTGGCAGGTCCTTTCCCATAGATTGATGTTACTGATACTGCCTGGCCAGCGAATGTGGAGAATCTTTCTGAGACAGCTGTTTAGGAATCTCTGGGTTTTTCTGTTTGAGGCTTTGCTTGTCCTCCAGGTTTCAGCCCTGTACAGCAGTACTAACTTCATGTTGGAGTTGAACAGTTGGATCTTGGTGGTCGGGGTCTGCTCTCTAGATGCCTAGATATTCTTGAGCTGGATGAAGGATACTCTTGCTTTGCCTATCCTTGCTTTGACATCTGCATCTATTCCACCTTGCTGGTTGATGCAGTTGCCCAGGTAGGTGAAAGATTGTACTTCCTCCAGAGGACTTCAATTTAGGGTGATTGGGTTGATGCAATTGGGATTGATTTTAAGGATTTTGGTTTTCTCCTTGTGGATGGCCTAATGAGTGATCAGGATTTATTTTTGAGTACTTCATTTATTGGGATGCAATATAGTTTATTAATTCAGTATTAAGAACTACCACAGAACAAAAACATTTTCCTATATATTGTTTATCAAATTACCATTACTAAATAATCTGATTCCATAAAGAAAAAAAAAAGCTTGTAACATTTTTAAATTAATTTCATAGAGTCTCCTTTTGTGGTCAGTTTCTTAGGAAGTTGCTGTTTCAGTGAGCCTTCAGGTAGGAGCTCAGTCGTGGTTGGATCTATCATACAAGTCTGCAGGTTTACCTACAAAGTACACTTTTACAGTTCAATACACTATTGACTGACTGACTGTGTCACAGTTTAGTTATTTTTACAAACATTTGAAAACGTCCTTAATACTAATAAAGTGATCAGAGCAAGTCTGTGCTGTAGTAGATGACTTGTGTTTGCTTCCTCTGAATATTTACACACCCCTGAATCCAACAATATCCAACCATCGTGGTTATCTCATGGACTGCTTCTGTACTATCAAAATGGCTACAGAGTACCCAAATGTGGGAAGTGTGACATCAAGTTGGAACTGTCTATTATGAATTTCTGGCAGCAATCTCTGAATTTCATCAGCTGATGCTTTATTATTATCGGTTGCTTGTGAATAGTTCAGTTTGAGGCCTCGTAAGTCACTTAATGCATTTCTGCGCAGGTAAATAAATCTTGTTTTAAACAACAACAGCCTGTTTTTATGACAGACCCACATGCACTATTGAAGCATGTTAACCGTAAAATAAAATTACAAGGGTGAAACCAGTAGGTGAAACTTCTTCCTCTTGTTATTCTCATTAAATTTGTCACACATAAAAAAGGTATAATTTTCACAAGGTCTGTATGTTCCTTTGTTAGATTTTGTCCCTTAAGGTTCTAGATGATGCAGGCTTGGATGTGTTTCGAAAAGGTGTATAATTTTCAATGTGAAGATTGATTTATTGATTAGATGGTAGACTGACTGATTAACTGCCTGGTCAATCGACTGATTTATGGAGAGAAAACAGTGATGTGTATCTTCTATTTCTGAGGCTCTCACTAATTCAAACTAAACAATCCAATGCCCCTGTGTGGTGATAGAGGGTATAGCAATGTCATATCAGAGTTTGTTTCTGTTTGTTCAACTGCAATTTAGGAAATAAAATCTGTTTTGTTTTTCTTATCAGATTGAGTGGGATAACTAAGCATTGTCTACAGGAAATTCTCTATGTGCCTCTGCATATTGACCAACAGGTAAATAATGAGAGACAAGGAAACAGAGTGCAAGAGAGTTTTCTAACTGGCCATTAATATGAGGTTCTGTATCTTTAGTGGTGGAAGGAAAATAATTCTGCCATTGTTACATTTCACCTGCGGTTAAGCCACCCCCTAAAAACACAAAAGCCTATCCCCAGCTTGAGCAACTACTCATCCTACTATTGCATCATTCGAAATGGATGTGTGCCAGGCAACACTGGGGAGCCTGCCAGCTTTCTTTCCTTGCTTCAGTTTTTCTTGTTTTCCTTTTCTTATTTTAAACCAGTACACACATAAATATGGCTCATGCTGTTTTTTTCAACCTTCTTGCGTTTTATTGCCTGATGGACACAGAATTTCCCTCTTATCTGCTGACAGCATGTCATCTCCTCCACACAAAGCTGACAGGCTATCTTTTATTTAAACTACTGCAAACCTTTGTGCTGCTCCAGAAGTAGATGGATGTGTGTAACACCCAATTTTCCCCTGAATGGTGAAGGTGAATTGTATGTTTCTTTAAGAAAAGCCCTCCAGGAGAGTGCATGCTGAAAGATGCCCTCCTTCTTATCAGTCAATGGGTGTAAGTCTATCAACAGCTAAAGCCCGGAGGAAGGGCTCTGTTTTCTAACAGTTATGAATACGTGATGCGAACCCTTTGCCTCGAGGCGGAGACTATAAATATCTAATTTAACTGAAGATTTGGAGGAAAGAGGTAAATGAAAGCTGTGGCATAAATGAACACGTTTAAGTCTTCCTGACCACTTCTGTGTCACTTTTTTTGCTATGAACTAACAGTTGTGCTATTTTTCATACCAATATGTATTTACACCATTGTTACTCTGCCAGACATGTTATTGACTTCATGCTTGTATGTTGTATTCATTTCAGTGTTTTTCTAATTTACTTGTTGCTTGTGTTTTAAAAAATATGTTTAAATCCTATGCAAATGTAAAAATGTTAAATTATTTTTCAAGCAAAAAGAGTAATCAATAAACTGCAAAATAAAGGACATTAGGAAAAAGCAAATAGTTAATAATAGTTTGTGGTTTTACTTGCTGTTAATGTCTCTTTAAACCCCCACACCTTTCTAAAAAAAAAAAAAATTGAAACCAATGATTTGGTTCTTCGGGAACTAATTATGCTTTATCGTCCAGACAAGGAGACTGTTAACTGCCAGCTTTTTACCAGTGACAGACTTCTGGGACATTGTTGACATGACTGACTCTGCCAGGTCTCTACAGAAATTGGATGCTATTTATCATGGAGCTATATGATTTATAACTGGCTGTAAACATCTCAATCATCACTGTATCCTTTACTCTATGGTCAGCTGGTCATCACTATATACACAGCAATCCTTGTACTGGTGCCCTCGTACGTTACATCTTACATTTTACGCACACTGACTATTCACAGCCTGTACTCCTGGGCTTTTATCACCTACATTGTCTCTTCAGTACATACAGAGCTTGGCAAAAAGGAATTCTCATGTATGGCTCCATCAACTTGGAAGATTTTACAGTAGCATCTGAAGTTGTCCAGATTGATTTTATGGAGCTACTTCAAACATTACCTTGAAAGATCTTTAAAAATCCAAACCTGTTTTTAGCTATATAAATTGCTCTGTTACTTTTCTTGGGGTACCTGATGCATCTATTTTTGCTTTTAATGGTTTAATCTGGCCATCTTGACACATTGATTTGAAGTACTGTATTATATAATATTTAATTGAGTTATACTGAGTAATATTTAATTGTTATTGTTAACAAATAGTATTTCATATTGTGTTAACCAGGTCTCCTGTGAAAATTGGGACTTAAATACAAAATACATGTTACCAATGAAACCTTCCATGCATTCTCCATACCTGCCTAATCCATATAGGGTTATTAGGGGTTTGGTGTCTATCTCCAGCAGTCAGTGGGCAAGAGGTGTGGTGCACCCTGGAGAAATCACCAGTCCATCACAGTGCCCAACCATACAGAGTCAAAACTAAGGGCAATTTAAAATAGCCACTTTACTTAACATGCATGTTTTTCTTCCAACAAAACCTAGAAATTGCAGATTTTTTGGAACATCTAATCAGGCAAGTACATGCTTGCTTACTATGATGTGACATTCTTTGTTCTCTCTGCTGTAGTTTTTAGGAAAAACAGACCAGTCCAGCAGGAATAGCAAGTAAAAGCTTTACAATTAGTCACAGTTTTCATTATTTGTTTGTAACTGAAGCCTTCATGATTACTGGTAGGTGGAACTTATCTTGTTTAAACCTCTGATATATAGAATCTGTCATTCACCAGAGTGCCATTAGATCATGAGATCTTAACAGGTCTTCTAGGCTTCCTTTGATCTTAAAAACAAACATAAAACAAAGGGTGGCTTTGGGTTTGGTAACTGTAAAATGTGCTCCTCAAATGACAAGAAAATGTCAGAAGTAAGTGGCTGTGGAAAAAGTTAAAAGTTAATTTTCAAAAATATGTTCTTTTTTCATATTTGTCAAACTCTCACCATGTTGTGACAATATGGCATGTAACAGATAATCTGTGAAAAGATCAAGCTCCTCCACCTCCTCCCTGAGCTACTATTCCTGTCTAAAGAAATGCACCTGACCAAAAAATAACCCATCAGAGCCAGGAGGAAGGTCTTAGTGCTGTCAGTCACTCTCGTGTATGCGCTGTTAAATGTGCTAATGGCAGAGAAACAACTTATCGTTCCAGGAAAACTGTTTGTCTGCCAGTATCAGTGGCCATACTAACTAGCCTTACCACTCATGGCAGGCTATGTTGTGGTGTACCAGCTGTAACATTGTAGAGAGCAAGGGTGGAGGAGTGTGTGAGCCCTGTGCACATGAGGGTGATTGACAGCGCCAAGACCATCCTCCTGGCTCTGGTTGGTTGTTTCTGACTGAGTGATGTTCTGCAGTTAGTACTGGGAGCACTGGGAGAAGGCAGAAGAGCTTGATTTTTTTCCCCCCAGATTTTCTGTCTTATATTATCACAACATAATGATAATTTTAACAAATACGGAAAAATACTTTTGTGAAAGTCACATACTGCAGCTTTAGTCGCAGCAATAACTGCAGATGTATACTTGGGCCTCTACACAAGAGCTCAGATCATATGCACAAGTTTACTCCAGTGTGGACTTGCTTTGTAGTTGAGGAATGATAAAGTGTTGATAGATGATATAATTAGTCATGTTAATGCAAAAATGATGCTTAGCAGCACAGGATTACAAGTTATATTTGTTTATTATGGGTTATATCTCATGCTTTTGAAATACAGAACATTTTTAGACAGTGATTGAGCTGTATTTCATGGGGAAAGAGTTGCTTGATTAAAAAAATGTCAGGCCACTGTATGAATCTGTACTTTGAGATTTATTGCCTAAGATCTGCACTGAAAACTAAATACCACAAGATCAGAACAAAGGGCATATGTGGAGATAAAAACAGTGCAACATGAACAAAGGGTTACATACAGAAGATATACATGTGATGTAAAAATCAAAGCAATTGAAAGTAATAGTTAAATGGTCTACTATATGGCAGTGATGACAAAGTATTTAAATAAAAACAATGTCAGGTCAAGCTCTGTCAGAGGACCCCTATGTGAGAGACAGGTCAAAATATTTTTTTAAAATACCATCCAGTATTTGAAATACTGTACCACCCTGATAGTGTAGGTTTTCTTCATGGTACCTTTTAGCTACTGACACCTTTCAGCAGGAGATCAGGGATGCACACCTGAGAACATCTGGCTGTTAAAATCATTTTAGCCTCTAGGCTTCTGCACAATATTTTGCTGGGCAGTCGGATTTAATTTGATGATTAGGACACACGTGAACTGATATGGCTCTGAGGGCTAGGAGATGAAAAAAACTACACCACACATTTTTAAAGACTATTTGTATGAGAAGATGTAACTTTCAAAACTATGTAAAACTTGTTCCCATTTTTTCATATTACAACCAAAATCTTCAACATATATTGAATTTTATGTAACAGACAAACACCAGATAATGAGAAGTGAATTATGAAGTTGTCAAAGAGAGCAATTATTTTTCATTTACTCCATTTGATTCTACAGAAGAGAGGCAAAAGTGAAATGAATTGAAAAGAAGTCCCATTTTTTGATTCACAAACCACAGAGGGGACTCGGCAAGCATTTAAAAAAGGTGCCCTAGTCAGATGAAACCAGACTTGAACTTTTTTTTACTCTTCATGTTTTCTTTTATTCATCTTTCAATTTTCTATGTTGTAAAATCTGTGAATGAGGCCAGCAAAACTATGATTAAACATAGCTGTGATATGTAAATGACAAATGTTTCTCTCTGATTTCCTTCACTGGTGTTGGCCAGTAAACACTGTTTAATAAACTCCCTGCTGAACTTTCCATTTGAAGATTCCTCGCCCACATTTAAGCTAATTTTTAAGTGTGGAGAGTAAATAATGTGAAGATAGCAGACTGAGGAAAGGTGGTAAGTATTCAGTGCCTATTTTTAGATACTCTAGAAACCACATGTAGTCCTGCAGTCTGACAGAAAAATATTTTGTTTTGAAATTTACTGGACGTCAGCAAGTTCTTTAATATAACACTACTTTCTTGGACATTGGAGCTCAGAGCTGGGGATGACATCACACTTATGTTGAGACTGTTCTGGCTGATTGGAAAACAGTGGGATTTGCTAGTTTTTGTGTGGTTTTTTGGGGGGTTGGGGGGGTAGTAACTACAATTAGCAATACAACCCAATTGTAAATAATTTCTTTGTATTTTATTAATTCAAACACAAAGTAATATGTTTACAAGTATATTATTACCACAATACATGCGCCACTGGCTTAGAGAGATCCAAATCCTCAGAGGTGGTTTGTTTATAATTCATACAGACAACTACTCTCTGTATCAGTGTGGTCATATTGGAAACTGATCTCCAATTTTTCCCATCACAATTCTGACTTCACACTGCATTTTTGTTGTTTTCTGACTGGGAATTTTGATAATCAGACTTTTGGGTACAATGAGAACGCACCATTAGTTGGAATTTGGCCATTCAGAGCTTTGTATGTAAGAGATATTTTAAGTTCTATCAGGAATTTTACAGGAAGCATATGAGAACAAGCTTAACTATAAATAGCAGACCAAACCAAAAAAAGATAAACTGACAAAAAGCTTAGACTGAGATAGAAAATATTGTACAAATGATGAATATTTCAAATAACTGCAAGTATTCCATCACAAATTCTCATCTCACTCTCTGTATCCAAATTGGCAAGAGACAATAATCCATGGAGAAGTTGAGACCCCAGACACCTATAAGCATGCACACCCACAGCTAAGAGTCACAAATTTACCTGACAGGTATCCTTTTGTAGTGTGCAGAAGAAACCAAGCAAAGATTAAAATCTAATGATGGTACTATAATTAACAATTAAAAATAAACAATGCTCATGGCCCCATGCAGCACTGTTGCACTGTAAGGGTACAATGTTGTGACCTTACAGCAAGAATGTTCTGTTTTGAAATCCCAGCCTGGGGTTTTTCTGCTTGGAGTTTGTATGGATTTGCATAGGGTCTCTGTAGGAACTCTGTGGGTTTTCTCCCACAGTTAAAAAATCACAGATGAATTGCATATTTTATTTTGACCATAGATATGATTGTCTGTGTATGGTTGTTTGTCCTTGTGTGTCTCTGTGTTGCCATGTAATGGACTGGCAACCTCTCCAGGGTCTATCCAACGTCTTGCTGAATGACCACTGGAGCCAGGCACCAACCTCATCATGACCCTGCACAGATAAGCATCATAGACAGATAGATGGATAAAGGCTAACCCTGCATTCAGTGTTTTGAAACTGATACTTTTTTTCTTCTTTTTTTTTTTTTTTTTTTTTTTTTGCAATTTAGCATACACAACTTAATGAAAAATATATCAGAGACACAAAAGATAAGTAGACATGAGACAGTTTAGGAAGAACCATAACAAGACTTTCATGGTTCATCCTTGCTTTAGACCAGTCATTCAGGGATTTGATGTCTTTACCTTGAATACAAAATATTCCAGTGCCGATGCTTGTGACTCCTCTTGGCATGCACTATCCAGGTGGAAACAGGTTGAAATTATTTTTCTTTTGTTATGTGTACTGAGCAACATTTCTTAGCAACAGTGAAATTCCCCCCCCCCCCACCTTCTTCCCATTTGTCAGTTTATACCACATGTAACAGTGACTGACATGTATTGATAGGCAAGGATCTGAATGTGTGAAGTTGCTGGGAAAGTTGGCATGACAGTTTCAGGGTAAAACAACACTGAGCAGTGGAAAAGAACAGTATCTTCCTCCTGTAAAATAAAGCAACCTTCACTTCACCTGGTAAGATGGTTGCAGAACAGGTCCAGTCCTGAGAATTAATGCCAACTCAGTGATCTCATCTCTTTGACCTCGCTCTCTGAAAACAAGTTTACTGTTCATGGGAAATTGCCATACCATAATCAACAAAAATCAAACATGCATTACTTCCTCATTCCTCGTTGATCATCTTTGTAACACTTGATGAATTATTGCCTTAATGAAGACTGGTAAGATGAAGTAATAGAATAGAACAGAAATAGCTTTTATTGTCCCACAGAGGGGAAATTCAGGTGTAACAGCAATATCAGATGTATAGGCTCACACTAAAAGTTTGGAAATATAAAAAAACAACATTAACAATAACAACTATAATACTACTACTAATAATGTACAAGATTGTAACATAAAGATACTATGCCGCTATTAGAATAGAAATATCGTACTCACAATCTCAGGGATGTGCAACTGAGTAGGATGACTTTTTTTAAAAAATGTACCTAAAGTGCATGTGCATTGAACTTTAGAAAACACAACAGACTATTGATATCAGTGCATAAAACAGATTTGCAGTAACAGCAAAAATGTTATTTAAAAATGAGTATAAAAAAACTGCAAATGATGACACAAATGCCAGCAGGGGTGTAAACACTTAATGATTTTGTTGGGAGCGGTGATGGTTATAAAGTCTGACAGCTGCTGGGAGGAAGGATCTATAATAACGTTCCTTTGTGCATTTAGAAAGCAGCAGTTTGTCATTGAAGGAGACAGTATTGGGAGCACTGTTCAACTTTGTGCATGGGTTAGGAGACACTCTCCATCAGTGATGTTATTTAGCCAGAGTCCTTCTGTCTCCCACCACCTGCACTGGATCAAGTGGGCATCCTAGTACAGAGCTGGTCTTCTTGATGAGCTTATCTAACTGCTTCCTCTCAGCTGTATATAAGCTGCTGCTCCAACAACCAGTCCCATAGAAGATAGCTGATGCCACCACAGAGTCAAAGAAAGTCTGAAGGAGCGCCCCCTGCACTCCAAAAGACCTCTGCCTCCTCAGCAGGGAAAGTCTGCTCTGACCCTTCCTGTGAAGCACATCAGTGTTATGAGTTCAGTCCAGTTTATTGTTCAGGTGAACACCCAGGTACTTTTAAAAGTCTACGATCTCAATGTCCACTCCCTGGATGTTCACTGGTGTTAGTGAGGTGGGTCTCTGCCTGCGGAAGTCCACTACCAGGTCCTTGGTTTTAGCAGCGTTGATCAGGAGGTGGTTTTCCTGTCACCAGTCCACAAAATCCTGAGTCCACTGTCTGTACTCTGAGTCGTCCTCATCTGTGATGAGGCCAACTATGGCAGAATCATCAGAGGACTTCTGAAAGATCTGCAGTGTCGAGGGTAAAAAGGAACGGTGTGAGCACAGTTCCCTATGGGGCCTCAGTACTGCAGACCATCCTGACAGACACAGTCCTGTGTCCTCACATACTGTGGGCGGCCAGTGAGGTAGTCCGGTATCCACTGGGCTATGTGATGGTCCACTCCTGACAGCTTCAGCTTGCCTCTGAGAAGTCCTGGCTGGATGGTGTTGAAAGCACTGGAGAAATCAAAGAACATGATTATCACAGTGCTTTCAGGCTTTTCCAGGTGGGTCAGAGCTCAGTGCAGGAGGTAGATGATCATCCATCATCCATCCCAATCTCATGCTGGTAGGCAAACTGCAGCTGATCCAATGAAGACCTCACAAGGGGATGAAGACAGTTGAGGACCAACCTCTCGATGGTCTTCATCAGTTGTGATGTCAGGGTTACTGGCCTATAGCTGCTGAGGTCCTTAAGATATTTTGTCTTTGTTACCAATACCACACTGTGTGCTGCAATGAGGTATTCCACAGTTGTGGTACTTTCCCCATATAATATTTAATATAATATATATGACAGTGGCGACCCATCCAGGGCATACCCTGCCTCTCACCTGTTGACTGTTGGAGAGATCCCCTTCACAACCCTCCAAGGATGAGGGTGCATGTTCAGATAATGGATGGATGAATATATGACAGTTAAGGTTATTACAACCAGATATTTTATGTGCATTGTAAATCTATAGGCAGGACATCTCTTACCCTATATCTTTTTCTGCAGATAGGGTGATTTATACACCTCTGTTCACACCCGGCTCTACTGTACATGTTGACAGGTCTGCTTAAATGTCAAGTTATGCATACATTCACAGACTCTGTGATTTATCAACCAGTTGTCTAATGCCATTTAATTCATAGACTGTGAATGCCTCTAAGGAAAAACATCAAGTTGCACAAGCAGGCAGCAAGAAGTTTCCAGGCTGCATTGAAAGGGAATTTATTGCATAGACTGCATGACATTTTGTATTTCATTCTTGACACACTTAAATTTCTGGTAAAAATAAAAAATAGACATCAGGAACAGGTGTGTCAATTCTCATAAATCCTTAAATAAGTGTTTCATATTTGCGGTTTGATCCTCCCAAGACATATATTATAGCATAAAAAGTGAGCCAATACTATAAGCATTAAAAGTCTTTTTTTGGCACAACTATAACTTCAGTAAGTGTTTCATATTTACATAAAACAACCTCATTCATTTTAATGTAGAGCCTGCGTTTTCACATCTAATTCTCATGAAGAATGACTAAATTGCTGGTGATGAGAAAACAAAACAAAACAAAAAAATCTTTTCACTTAATACAGCAGAACCTAACAAAAAGTCAAGAGGAAAAAAAATCTGGCATTCAACTTACAGTGCTGAGTTGAGTTATTACATCTGCACGACTCATTTTAAAAGCCCTCACAGAGCATCTCTATGGGCAGCACAGACGAGTGAAGGCTCATTTGAAGGATACACCTGGGGCTCAAGGAAAGACTTGTCAACAATTCACAAGTAGAGCCGTGGACTCTCCAGGGACTCTCTCTCTCTCTCTGAACGGCTTTATTAGTGCCTTTGCAGTCATTGCGGCTTCACTTAAATGAACCAACTCTTAGAAGTGTGATGAAGTAACCCAGAGCCCATTAGCTCACTCCGCAGCACAGCACTGCACTGCTGGTGCCGAGTGATATTACCAGCAGCTGGGCTGACAACATGCAGCCCACATGGGGTTAGAAAATAAGGTGACCAAGAAAACCAGTCAGGAGGCTTCCCTTTATGTGAATGAACTTTACAAATGATATTGTTAAACATCTGGCATGTTAAAATGGATGTACAGTCAGGGTGAGAAGAAAGTACACCTTTCAATTCTGGGGTTCTACACTTCAGAGCGTAATAAAAATCATATGGCCTTTACCAGATTCTAAAACTATATAATATAGTCTAGAGCGAATAAAAAATGCACACCAGCATTTATTAAACTCGGATGATATGAAAAGGAAAAGTTCATTCAGTGATTTAGTTGCTTGAATGAATTGTGCTCCATATGACTATATCTATTTGCTTTCATCATTATGGAGGAATTTTGACTCACTTGTCATTATTATATAACCTTGTCAAACAAAGAGATTTCTGTATGGCTCTTTTAAAGTATCACCACTGCATGTTCATCAGAATGAGGTATTAATTATGAGAGCATTGGAGCAAGTTCAGTCTGGTCATCATCAGTCATTCATATGTATATTTGATGTTGTGTTTGGGATTATTTTCCTGTTTTATGACCCAATTTTGGCCAAATTTCAGATACAGAGAAGAGTTCTGGTACAGAGAAGAGTTCAGCGTTGATTTAATTGCTGCTTGGTTCCTGGTTGATTGGCTTCAAAGCAAGCCCAAATTAATACTCCTCCACCATCATGCTTGGCAGTTAGTATTTGATATTTGTGATCATACGCTGTTTGTTTATTTTCCAGACAGCGCAGTGCATTATGGACAATATTATCTGTACACAGAACCGTGTTCCAGAAGTCATATGGTTAATTGAAATGCAACATTACAAAACATGCCACCTTCATTTTAGAGAAGAAGCTTTCACCCACCAGTCTTTCCTAACCAACCAAACTTGTTTAGTATTTTTCTAATTATACAGTCAGAAAGTATAACAGTTAACACACCTATGAAGTCTAATATGTAGTCCTTGCAATTTCTCCAAGCACTTCATGGACTGAGCATTGGGTTAGAGTAGTCGGCATGCCTTGGGAAGATCGGCAACTCTTTTGAAAATTCGGGGTAGGAGCTGGTGCCAATCTCTGGCAGCCATTGGGTTAGAGCACACCATGGGAAGGTCACCCCAGGCTGAGATGCGAACACGGGACCTTCTTGTTGCAGGGCAACAGGGCTACCAACAGCACCACTGTGCAGCCCACTAGAGTAATGAACTTCAAAAAGTTTTGAAACATACTTATAACCCTTAGTTGATAGGTAGGCAGCAACAGCTGTTTCTTTAAGATCATTGGTGATATCTTTTCTCTTTGGTTTTGTGTTAATATACATATGCATGCTTCAAACCAGCAAATTGCTAAAACTCGTAGCATTGTAACTAGTCATGCATTTTCTGATCATCAGTTTATTAAATGTAATTGAGTAGAAGGTACTTTGTGTCTTATGTTCTATGGAAGCAGAAACTGAGTCATTTTGTTTGTTTAATTGGAAATTAATTTTGTGTATGTACTTGTACACTTGAGATTAGATTTAATAATTTAAGAACCATGTAAAGATTTACATTGTTTTGTGAGTTCCTGATCTATAACCCCCATAACTGAAAGAGGGTGTTATTTCTTTTTACTGTGAATGTAAAATTATTAAATATTCAGATTTTTAAATGAGGTATTTGTGAAAATGATATTTCTTTCAACCTCCTGCAAGCAGTTTTTTGATAAAATCTCTTAACTCTTCCTATAAATATGACAAGTTCTTTGTGTGAATATTTATAGATGCATTCTTTGTAATTTGAGACTTCCCCAAAGCTTTTATTGTTCCCTGAACTCTGTGAATACATGTCATACCACTTAAACAGTGAAGGTTGGCTCGAGGTTTTTCCTCTTGTCAAAACAAATCCATTAAAATACCCAAATGCATCAATTTATGCGAACTTTCGTTACCTGACTCACTGCAAAACAGGGTTCTTGAGAAGTAGCAACAAAAAGGATAAGGTGCAGCAACATGCTGCAACTGTTGCAAGAGGCGTGTGTGTGGGGAACTGTATATGCCTTTTATAATTAGGTGTTCTAGAGGTGCTGAAAAAACAGAATGCGTAGCATCACTGTGGCCAACAATGTCTTTTCATTCATATTCCCGGGTGAATATGTCAATAGGAGAAACACATTATGAAATACTGCTGTCCCTGTGGTTATGAATTAAATAAGTGACAAGGGTGTGTGCAGCTATGTTTAAGTGTGCTGCACTTATTTGAGGAATGTCCCCGGTCAACCCAGTCAAGAAGAACTGCATCGAAACCAAAGAACAAGTATCACCTCACCTCAGCACTGATACTAAGTGGCCACAGTTAATAGCAGATACTTGCATCTCACATTCCCTTCATTTTACCTTTTTGACTTCACATTCCAGAACAGCTTATACATTTAAGTTCAGGTGCAAGGTGAAGCTTATGCATCAACCACTATAAATAAAGCTTGTGCTTTTGACTGCATGGCTCAGATTGGAAGAGCATTTTGCTTTAAGGTGTCAGCTGCATCTGTTAATGTTGTTCATGCAAAAGTAATAGGATTTGCAAACTATACTTTGAGTGATGACTCTTAAAAGGAAAGTTAATTCACTCATCTCTGGCTCCAGAGTAGTTTCTGCAGTTGTTGAAATTTTAAGTTAATGCCATTAAAACACAATTTTAAACAGGTGCTGTAAGTTATTATACTACAATCCAACATCTTAAAAGCAGTTTCCTCTTGCTGTCCAGTTTTGGAAGAAAGAAAGACAAATTAATAGATAGCAAGCTCTAGAGAAAGAAGAGGAGAGAGCAAAAGAGAATAAAAGGTAAATGATTAGTTGCTGGTCTTTCATGCTGTATGATACTTGGCTTGGCCTTCCTTGTGAAACTGGCTCACTACTGCAGTGACTGGGCCTTGTCCCTTCAGGGTGATTTACACCCAACCACTTTTTCTCTTTTTCTTCACTGTGTACTGTTTGTTTGCCTGTTGCTTAGCAACTGCAAGTTGTTTTCCTTATGTACTGTTACCTGTCCTGTTTGACTCCTGACAAGCAAGTCAATTTGTCTTATCTTATTTATGGCCCAACAGCTTAGGTGTACAAACAGTATGACTGGTTACGTTCTGATGAAGAATACGCTTTTGTCATTCTGTTCTCAGGTCACCAGATGGAGATGGTTCAAAGCATCGATTCCGAGCACTATGCACATAAAACAGATGCACTTCTGTTATAGCCCTTGTTTAAATTGGGGTAATTGCTTTATTTCAGGTAACATATACCTTGTAATTCGTCAATTTTATAAGCTTTAAAACAAAATAACCATGTCATGTTCTTTTATTCTTTCTTATCAAAACAGTAAAATAAAGCAGAGGTTTACTCTGATTGACAAATGGCGGGTTCTGCTGAACTGCAGTGCATTGATGTTAAATCATTACATGCTTGCACAATCTACTCTAGCATGGCTAAATGGTTGCCATTGTCCTTACAAATACTTCTTTGTAAAACCGTGGTTCCTTTTATAGAGTTAGGTGTGGTCAACCTGCACAGCAGAGTAGGCATAGAGGAGTGCTGAATGATTGTTCCTTTTCATCCCTCAATAGTGTTATTGTCACATAAATGATTCCTTAATTCATTTTAGCCCATTTTCAGAAAACAGCAATAGATGTTTTTCTATTTGTGCAAAAAATTGCATTCAAAATCAAAAGATCTTCCACCCTCCAAACACTGGACAACTTTTTATGACTGTTTCAAATCGGCCAATCCTTGTTTAAACTTAATCAAAAAATGCATGATTTTTTTTTTTTTTTTTTTTTTTTTTTTTTTTGTCATATGTACTAAACAAACATGTTGAAGGTATGGTTTGGTTAGCCCATTTAATCAACCCCAACAATATTTTAGCCACATTTAAAATATCAAAAAACACCTCTGTATGGATGATTTTTCACCTTTGAATTTTTAACTACTTTTTCCTCACTGTTTAAGGTCCAGTCCTCTTAATTGAGTGTTTGTTTAGCTGAATTATGGCCTAGGAAGGATAGTGACTTCTTTGTGTGTGTCTCTGACACAATAGAAACTGCAAATTTTAAAAAGCACAGCTATTAGCCTGGTGTAGATTTTTAATATTAACCATGTATTTCAGTGACAGATTGCTGCATCCCAGATGCACAAGGGGTATTACCATAGATCCTTCCTCCCAGCAGCTGTTAGAGTTTATAATCATCACTGCTCTCAACAAACTCAGTCAACAACATGCAGTGTACCAATTGGCCACAGGGCACCAAAAAATCAGGCTTATGAAAAATTGTTATAATTAATCACAATAACAACATATTTAAGTAAAAATGTGTGAAGCATGGCAATAGATGTAAACAATACAAAAGTAACAATTTTGATCCAAAACCCCCTACCCACCACCTGTTGCAATCGACATTGCAATGTGTTTCAAACTTAAGTTTGAACACAGCCTCAAAAAGACATTAACCGTCGGGGCGGAAAAGAAAAAAAGAAGAGACAGCGGGATGATGCTTGCATTTTGCTCACGTTGTTTACTCTTTCTTTTTATCTCTCTCTCCCTCCTGTCACCCTTTTCTACTCAATGCAGTTTTGTGTGCTCTTGCCCTGAGACAGCTCTCAGAGCAGCTGTGCATGCTGCTTTGTAGCGGCTGGGAGGGAGAGAAGCAGGATCAATCACCAAAATTATTTTACTGCTGCAGACAGGAAAAAAACATACCAAACCATCATTTTACATGCAGTTATTAACTACTGAAGCAGCAATATACTGCTCTGAACAAATGACAAATGAAAAACATGAAAAATTATAAATACAAAAGCAACAAAGACATGAGAAATGATCCCATGTTCAGCCTGTTATTATGCCCTGCTTCAAAAATGATTTACTTTGAACAGCAGTGCTACATTCTGTTATTCTAAAATAATGATTTACCTTCATGTGAAGAAGTTATGCAGACTTTGAGGATTTTATTATTTTAATAGGTTCCTCCCAATTAATATTCAGAAAAACAAAACCTGTCATGATTACATGGGTCAGTAGCCTTTGTAAAGTAACACCATTTTGATGTTTGTAGGGGTTTGCATCAAAGAATTGCAGTATGTGAAAACCACAAGTCTTAATCTAACAGGAATTTATAGGATGGGTTCTAGTTCTGGTACTCACCATTGCTACTTATATTTCATTGTACTTTATTAATTTCCTTGTTTTAATCCCACTTGAAATCTTTTGTCTTCATGAGCTTTAATTTTCCAGTAACAAATAAGGAGAAGTGCACTTAAAAATGCTGAATAATTGGCAATTAACATTTGGGCAGGGGTGGGAACACAAAGCAGTTGTGCTTAGCAATGGTCCTGTATAGATGTGCATCTTGTACTCAGCTGCACATTTCTTATAATCTGTATATGCTTTTTTAAGAGAAATGCAAAAGTATGTCATGTTAAAGTCAACCAATTCCCTCCCCTCTGGTCAAATTTTGTTTAACAGATATAGAAAAGACAACAATGTCTTCTGTTTAAACAATGTGAAAATATGGCTGAAGAGTGAACGGAGTAAAGTTGTCCACACAATGCCACATTTGACCAACACAAATAGGCAAAAAAGTTACATTTCAATGTACCTTTCTAGGTTTAGTAAAGGCATGGACTGGCCAACGCTAAATAGTGACAAGACAAATCTCCATGGATGTGAGTGTTGGTGCAACCCATCAAGCAACCTAAAAATAGTTTTTAGAGGAAATCACCACATAAAATGTCTATTTAAGATGTTGCATCTTATTCAACTTAGAGAAGCACAAAATCGAGTCATTAAATGATGAAATGATCCCACTGAGGACATCCCTTATTTCTAAAAAGGTGCTTTTGCTCATATATTTAATTTACAAGTCTGCAGCACTGTTGAAAGAATCATTTAACTTTAAGTGTTCACTCACTCCTCCCTTTCATTACTACGGCATTAGTAGTCTTTTGTGGGGCTATCCATGTAAATAACTTCTATTTTTATTAACTTTTCTTGACACCATTTTCTTGAAATTGCCTTTTTTATGGCCCAGTTTTTCAGGATAATTACATACAAGTGAGTTACTGCCTATGCAGCTGGTTGTAAGAGCTTGTAGGGACAATAAAGAACCTCTTAGGCCATACACATGCTCACATTCTCTTGGAGACATCTCTTGCCAGGGTATGAAGTAATGTTGTAAAATTCAAAACATGTTTCACTTAACATGCATTAAAAGGAATTGCTCCACTGGAGGAAATGGTTAAGGTTAGAACAATTTATACCTTTATTATATAAATTCTAATTTTTAATTTTCTTCTTGAAAGCTCCCTAAATATCCAACAGTGGGTCAGAACTGTCCCCTTTCACAAGGCTGTAGGGCGACAGGTGGGGCCCACTGTCTCCTCTGATGGATATAATAGCTGCTCTCTGGCTGCGATTCTCAGAGCCAGTGTAATCCGGCCCTAATCTCCCTGTAATTCAGGGTGGATTGACTTCTTCAGATGAGCAAGTGGAAACCTTTACTGGTGTGTGGGAGCTGGGTGCATCTAAATTGGCCCTACATGAAGGCACCAGTTTTTTTTTTGTTTTTTTTTTGTTTTTTTTTTTTTTTTTTATTCATGTCTGTCTTTGCTTTCTGATCCACATCCAAATTTCAGATTTGGGGCTTTAGCTGGGAAAAAAACTGCTGTCGTAATGCTGCTACTGTTCAAACATTAAAATTTAAAGATGAGCTTTTTCAGTTTCAAAATAGTAACAAGTGTATTTAGATTAAATCTGTGGAAGCTGTAAGTTGCTGTGGGTATATTGTACCACATAAATGTTAGTCTGGCCATTGCTTTCCTGCGTAATTCCGTTCGATTCAAATCTCACTTCACAGCTCAGTCTGGATTTTCTCCCATTGACTTGGATTTCTCCAATAGAATTTCAACCGGGCTAATCAGTGAACAGAAGGAGAAGTTGTGAACGATGACATTGATTTTCTGTGCTGTTTTAGAATTGTAGTCTTCTTTAAGTTTTAGCAATGGCAGCAGAGGAAGTAAACAAAGTCCGTGTTGGCAACACTTCCACATATTAAATTAACATTAGTAACTATCTCATTCAGCTCTGCACTTCTCTCTTCACAGTGAGGGATGGTTGTTTGCAGCACACATAGTTTCCGGTAAGTTTCTTAGCTTAGCTTCTTTCATGGTCGAGCTGGCGTACTACATACGTCACGGCCAAACATTAGCGATTGGGTAAAATCATATCCAATCGCTTAAAACCTCAACAGAGTCCACACTTCCAGGAAGCAATTGTTTCTCAATAGCCAAGAGCTCGGACCCTCTGTACGAAACAAAGCATAGAACAAGGGGCTGGCTTTTACCAGGCTAAATAAATGTTGGTAATAAATCAGTACAAGTGACAGAAGAAAAATACAATATAAAGTCAGTATGATGGTATTGTACAGAAACACTGCCTGCCCCCCCCACCCCCAACTTTATCCCAGTGAAGCAATAGCTATGAAATGAAATGTCACACAAAGTCCAAATTCATAACCTGGGGTGCAGCACCTGCAAGAAATTAAAATCTTGTACATGCATTTATATTTTAAATTTAACAAGCAGCATGAAATGAGGAGCATGAAATTCTAACCAAAAATAAAGCTGATAAAAGAAATTTTTATGTTATTTCTTCAGTAAGGCAAAAAGTCCTGTTATGTTCTTTACTCCCACTGAAAAAGAAATAAACCTCTGTGGTATGTTCTGCTTCCTTTGTGTGTGCCAGTAAATGGTTACAAATGCTGAATGAATAGGATGTTTTCTGTTGATATGTGTCACAATGTCATTCGTTTAACTCACAGTGAGCACTAAGCTCACCCAGCAGGTTGCTGTCAGCACACGTGTGCCTGAGCTAAGCTCATAAAAAACAAACACACGCACCACAACCTCTCTCACCTACACACGAGTATATACGCACGCACACACACACACACACACAGTTCTGTGAGGATTACTGTCAGCAAAGTTAGTACATCATGGCCAACTGAACAATCTACATTCGTGTGCCAACAATTTCCTTTCACCTGGGGACAAAAAGAAGGGGAGGAATAGAGGAGCAGAAAAAATTTTAACAATGATGTGGAAGATATCATTTGTTTATTTATGGTAACTTTTTTTCCACATAAGAAAAGAATGAAAGAAAACTGCTTGCTTTTCTTTCTGTGTTGCAGAGATAATAGATTTATTCTCTCAATAAAACAAAGAATTTGCAATGAGGTTTCTTGTCCAATATCAATTGAGAAACCAAAGACTTTAAGAGATGAAAATCTGCAATGCTGCAGCTTGTTGGATGTGGGTGGTCTTCAAACTCATTGTGAGGTTGTAATCTTATTAAGAGAAGAATAATTTATGTCTTGATTGAGTCAGAAGAGTCAGCAGATCTTTGTTCTCATTAACTAAAGCTTATTGCTTCTTTTAAAAATAGGTCCCATTAAAAAACCTTGAGGTCTTTGTAGACTGGCATAGTGTCTCCTGAGAGACAAACCTAGTCTTTTGTTTGATCTTAGAGTCATTAGGGTTGATAGAGTAAAACAAATTAGAACAAAGTCTGACGAAGACGTTGTTCAGTGGCATTTGTATGAGAGACAGCGGAATTAGATCCTTACTAAAGGGATGAAAATGGTGACTGACTAAAAAAAAGAGAATCTAAAAAAAATGGAGATAAAAATCTAGTGGATATGAAATGTCTGCACACCCCTGTTATAATGCCAGGTTTTTATAATCTAAAAAAAATTAGACCAGAAAATATTTAAAACTATTCCTACCTTTTATGTAACATATATCCTTTACAACTGAACTGAAATACCAAATGCCCTTGTTCTATGCTTTGCTTCGTACAGAGGGTCTGGATGCTCGGCTGTTGATTACTTCCTGGAAGCATGGACTCTGTTGAGATTTTAAATTTTACCCAGTCACTAATTATTGCCAATGACGTATGTAATGCACCAGTTTGACATTATGAAACTTACTGGAAACTGCCTGCACTGTAAAAAACCACCTCCCTCTGCGAAGAGAGAAGAGCCGAGCTGAACGAGGCAGCTGTTAATGTTAATTCAATATCTGGAAGCGTGGCCAACACGAACTCAACGGCTTTGTTCACTTCCTCTGCCGCCATTGCTAAAACTACAGACAGACTACAATTCTAAAATAGCGCATAAAATTGACGTCATCATTCACAACTTCTGCTGTTTTACTAATTGGCCAGGCTGAAGTTCCACTGGAGGAATCCAAGTCAGTGGGTGAAAGCCCAGACTGTGCTGTGAAGTGAGATTCAAATCAAGCAGAATTGCGCAGGAAAGCAGTGGCCAGGCTAGAACATACCCTTAAGCCAGGGCTTTCCAAGGTGTGGGGCCAGAGCACAAGACGCGAAAAAAAAAAAAAAAAAAAAACAGAAAACGTTACTGCAGATATTTAGCCACCTTCAACAAGCATATGACTTCTTCATTCATCCAGCCACTGGTGGCGCTGTTGTAAAAGTGAGTTGCTAGCTGGCTGTGCATGGCTGCAGTAGAGCTGTAGGCCTTTTACATCCCAAAACTCCATGAAAACTTGATATGGAGTTGCCAAAATCAGCAGTGACTTGCTTGACATTCAGGTTGTTTGGACTGTTTTGTTGAGGGTTGTTAATTTTACCTCTAAGATCTGTTTTTAGTTCCCTTTGTCTATTATACCACATTTGCGTTCGTGAAACAGAACTCCAAGATTGAATTTGATTATTTTTGATAGGTTTGTGTATAAAACTATTTAAGATCTGGAAATAGGACTACTGATTATTTTTGGTTAATGTTTTTAAGGTCCTTAACAGTTCGGCTAAACTTTCATTGACCCATGTATTTATTCTTATGGTGTTTTTGACATCTTTTGAAATGTTAATGCTCCTGGCATTGTTACTGAAGTGCCTATGATACCTGGGATTGTTTTCAATTTATGCTAATAGCAGGATAATTTCCAAGCAATTATAAGACCCAGAAAAGTATGAAAATGTGCCATATGTAACATAAACTACTAAAATCAGCTAGAACAGGGGGTTAAATGTCAATGTTACGTTTAACTAGCCGTCAGTCTTCCACTGCTCTTCATTTTGCAACAAGCTCAATGTGATTACAAGACAAATTTTCCATTTGTCTAGGGAGAACAGATGAAAAATAGCCAATTCACTAATTCTGGTGTATTTACAACGTTAATTAATGTACATTCTAATAAATAATTTATTCCTGCCGAATAAATTAAAAATTTCAAATGTGACAACATTCTACTACTGGCAAGAAAACTGTTACTGATAATTTCAATGAACCAACAAACTCTTTAAGCTTTTCTTTCACTTCTTTGCTTGGCTGGCTCTAGTTTTCTCCATTGTTGATGACCATTCATATCTTATAAAAACCCATTATAAGCTTTCATTCCCTAAAAATGTCTAACTCACCATGGTTTGTCGGCAGAGCACCAGCCACCTGTCTGTTTCCTTTTTACCAGCAGCATGAGTCTGGATCACATTCCTTAGGTTGTCAGACAACTCAAGTTGATGTTTGGGATGGAAGGGTTCCTGTCACACAACTTAATATTTCTTCCCTGTTATCAACCAAGACTAGCCCTTAGAAGAGATAAAAATACCACTCTCTTTTCAAGATGTCCTCTGAACCATGTGTGCTAAAACACACATGCTCCTGTGCTTACACTGTAATATTCATTTATAACTGTACATCCTGTAAATAGACTGGCTGTCAGTTGTCCAGTTTATTAGGATAACTGATTTTTGTCATTGTTTTGCTGCAATAAACTGATGTAGTCTTTGAGAAAAGTTTATCATTATCTTCATGTATTCTGTGATACCAGTTAGTTGAAAACCCTTTGAATTCATGCCGTCATTAGTCTTCACTTTATGTGTCATTAGTGCAGACTGACACATTGAGGCCAACAGACATGAGACTATTAGCTTTTAGTTTGTAGATTCCAGATGGTCCCCCAAGAAATGTATTTTATTGGTAAATGTCTTAATAATTGAATCTGTATATTAATAACTGCGTTTAGACACATATATATTTGGCAATAAGTATGTTAGTTCCTACTGTGTGCAGAATTAATGCTCTGAGATTAATGGTATTTTCCCATGAATTGTTTTATCCATTTTGTGAACATTCAATTACATTTTTAATTCAGTTTGTTTATATAGCACCAATTCACAACACATGTCAAAAGTCAGGTCAATCCAGTCATACATTCATTCCAACTGATCCTACTGTAGTTATCAAACAGCGCATCAAGTTCAGTTTAATATTCAAATGGGTTAAATGTTGTCTATGTAAGGAAACCCAGCAGATGACACTGAGTCACTGACTTGCAGCATTCTCTCCTCCTGGATGAGCACGTAGCAACAGTGGACAATTGCTTGTCATTGTGTCATATCAAGCATGGATGTAGACAGTGGAGAGGAAAAACTCCCCTTTAACAGGAGGAAACTTCAGGCAGAACCTAGCAGTGTGAATGATCATCTGCCACAACCAACTGGGGGTTTGAGAATGGAAAGCATACATACAAAAAAGAAACAAAAGCACTGATCCAGGATTACTTTCTAGGTTAGAGAAAAGCAAAAAGATAATGGTAGTAGTAGCTCCTCTCGGAGAGAAACACATCTTAACAAATAAGATCTGACTCGGTTTTCAAGGTGATAGGATGAAGAAGTACATGTAGTTTGTCACAACAAAAGCTCAGAAAAATAGCTATGCTATGAGAGAGACAGGGTTAAACACTGAAAGGTAGGGCCAAGTGCATCATCTATAGAAGAAGAATGTTAAGATGTTGGCAGCAGTAGCTCACCTGATGCCCCCCTCCAGGAAGGTGTCACAGCTAAATTTACATTTGTTCTAAAAACTGGTCAGTGTAACTGAGAACTATACAGGCTGTCTTTGACAACAAAAATGTCTTGGGACATCTTAAAGGATCAAAAATTGTTAAATTAAAATCCAAATTTACAAAAAAAAAAATCTACATTTTGTATGACAATTACAAATTTTAACCAGGAAAACTTTTTTTTCTCTGCCACAAGACTTCATACACATAATGTATGATTTTTATACACACTTTGAGGTCTTTGACACTTCAAAACATAATCCATCTTATGTGGCTAAAGTCTTTTTAGTAGAGATGTGTGAATCACAATCTCCATGTGATCACAATACTGATCACATGGAGTGGCTGTTAAATTTTCGATTTGGTTCTAAATGCTACTGGCTATGGGATCTGGCAAAAAGGAACCATAAAATCACCTTAATTTAGACAAAAACACAAAAAAACTTGCAGGCACAATGCAGCAACTATTCAGTGGAAAGGATAATTGAAAAATATGCTATCAGTAATATAGTATTTAACAGACTGAAAACAGTAAGGCTCTTAACCAGCATAAATTATACAGAAAGTCAAGTAAATCCACACGCTTGTGCAGTGTGAAGGAAAGGTGGAGATACACTGCACACAGGGCCTCTGCAGGCTGCAAAGTATGAGGCACAGGTGATCAGGTACTGTAATCAGCAACAAAAGACATTGATTGGCAAACACTGATCACATACGTTTTCACGGAAATTGGCCGACAATGACTGGTGGCTGATCGACTGTAACACCACTACTTTTTAGTGTCAAGAAAGGCACGGATGAGGTTAAAAATTACCTTCCAAGATTCTTTAATCAAGAGAAACAGTACTATAAATAATGGGAGGTACATAAATACAACACAATAAAATGTGAGGAACACCTCGGTGTGACAGAGGTGCAACACTCCAATGCAGTGACCTTTTATTGCCTATTTCATGTAAATATGGTTTGATATCTACAACTGGTTCAAATTTCAGTTACATTTTCATATTTAGACTAAATTTCACCTGAATACCCAAAATTACAGATGTTGGTGAAACATCTATTTCACCCCAGAAATAGTCACCGTGAAAGTGTAGCCTGGATATGTCATTGGAACAGTTTATGTACCTTCATTTTTCAGCATCCACATCCATCAGCCTTCAAACATGAACATTCACTGGAAATATGTCATCATACTATGAATTTTCTGACAACAGAGGTTTATTTACTTTCCTGTTTGTTGTGCCACCCATGCATGACGGCCTGCTCCAGTATCAAAGATTGGGTAAATCATTTGGTTTGCACAGATTTTGTCAGCCATCACAGAACACTGACTTTCTTTGTGTACAGCCGCTTAAGTAACAGAAATTCACCAGATGTGTTGTGAGTAGTTGTTGATAGAAATAGCAACCATAAGTTTGTATCCAAGGCTGATCCTGAACAATAGTCCCCTTTGTGTATCCTCTTCTACTCACTAAACCTGAATGCCAGCTATGTGATGCATTACTGCTGACAAGATTTCATGCTGAAGTTGTTTAAACGAATTGCAACACTGCTTTAAACACTCAGTGAATATGAAATGATGTGAGTCACAAGATTTGTTATTAGAGAATAAACAAATTTTGAAAGGTTGAAACCAACATGTTAGCACTTTTCACCATTATCATTTTATTTTTTTGGCAAAGTACTGTGTGAATGGTATTAAAGAGGATTAATTTTATGCCTCATCTTTTTGCAAATATGAAACTGCATGAAAGACAACAAGAAACTGAAAAACAGAGATTAGTGCATGAATCTTTAGACTAGATTTAATTTTAGCTAATCTGAAAGATGCAACAGCATCCTTTTTTTTTTTTCATTCAGTAAAGCATTTGTTCTTAAGTTCACTGAAATTCCACTCTCCAAGGTGAGCAGAGGTTAAAGTCACGTTTACATAACTACATGCGACAAGTTGACCTTTGACTCTAGCCCCCTGTCACTCCAAATGCTGGACGACAAGTAAAATTAAGAAAACAATCTCCTCTACACCTTCATGTTGGTTTTGATCTCTTTTTTTTACCCAGCATGAAATCAGTTTTCCCCAGAGCCACCAGAAGCCTCCTGGTTGAAGATTTGTGTGTGTGCAAAAGGTCACTGGCATCTAAGGTTTTTTTTTTTTTCTTTCTTTTTTTTTTCTTTTGACCAGCCCTGAATACCGCAGCACATGAGAGGATTGGGGATTAGAGTTAGTGTCCTCTCGGATGACTTGTCCATCTGTGCCCAGGATCGAGTTATAAGCAGTTGCGATATTGGACCGATTTATTTCAATCAACAGCAGATCGGATTCAAATAAGCCCCCTGACTGCAAGTAAACTCTCTCCCTGGGACTGTTAACATGTTCCTAAAGAAAAATAGCTGCTCTCTTGTTCTTTTATTTGTGATCAACAAGCTTGGTTCTTCCTTTCTTCGTTACTCCCAACGGTAATACGGAGGCCATTTCCATATTTTCTTCTACCACACCACCCCCCCCTCAGTAGTTTGGCCACTAATCAGGAAGCAAGTAGTTCCTATTTATCATGTAAATTGAATCATTACCACCCACACCACAGGAAAGAAAAACATCCTCACTGCCTAATGTATTCTGCACAGTGCATTTCTGGTGGTGGTCAGTGGGCATTTTAACAAAAGCGAGGGTTTAATGATAATTCTTTGATCTTCCTTTAACAAACTGACATGTAGTTTGACCTTCTCAACAAGCTTATGTTTTCGATTAGTTCTGACAGTCAACAGGGAAATGTTCCAGATGATAATCATCTTCTCTACAGCAGACGTAGAGTCACAGCATTATGTCTCACAACAAAAATAATAAGTAGCGCCTTGTAAAAAAAAAAAAAAAAAAAAAAAAAATCTCTCTTGAACTCTTCCGCATTTTGTCACACTAAAACTACAATCTTCAATGGGTTTAAGTATGTGATAGTGTAGTGTGCATTTGCATTCACAGCTTTTGTTGCTCTAATACACCTAAATAAAATCCACTGCAGCCAATTGGCTCCAGAAATTACCTAAATAGTACACAGCCCATCGTTAAGTTTTAAACCAGCTTTTTTGAGGCCTTGAGATTTGTTTGAGAACATCAGCAAAAGAACAGCATCATAAAGGCAAAGCAACACACCAGAGAGGTCAACAATAATGTCTCAAACCTTTCAAAACATGGTGATCGACCTAAGCTGACAGGCTACCAAGAAGAACATTGATCTGAGAAGCAGCCAAGAGGCCCTTAGTAACTAGTACAAATGCACTGCTCAGACAGGAGAATCTGTTGATGGGTCAGCTGTGAGCTTCACACTATACAAACGTGGCTTTTGTGGAAGATTAGCAATAAATAAACCCATTGTTGAAAGAAAGAAATAAGAATTCCCATTTGAAGTTTGCCAAAAGTCATCTAGTAGACACCACAAACACATGGATGAAGGTGTTAGAGTCACATGAAATTATAAAATTAAACACTTGACTGACATGCAAAATGTGATGCTTGGCACACATCCTGAACATATAATAAAACTAGGCAGTGGCAGCATTATGCAGTGGGGATGCCTTTCTTCAGCAGGGACAGAAAACCTGGTCAGAGTTGATGGGAAGATGGGTGGCGCTAAATGCAATTCTGAAAGAAAACCTGGTATAGGCTGCAAAAGACTTGAGACAGGGGCAGAGGTTTGTCTTCCAGTAAGATAACAGCCCTCAACTGGTAAGTGCTAAATGCAATGGCTTAAATCAAAGCATATTCCTATGTTAAGATGGCCTAGTCAAAGTCCAAACCTAAATCAAACTGAGAATCTGTGGCAAGATTGGAAAAACTTGGAAAACAAAGAAGAATGGGCAAAAACTTCAATCATTATTTGCACAAACAAAGCTGGAGACATTCCCTAAAACACCTGGTGCAGCAACTGCAGCAAAAAGTACTTCTACAAAGTACTGACTCAGGGGAGCTGAAAACAAATGCATGCCATACTTTTTAGATTGTATTTGTTAATAAGACATCTGAAAATTTTTGTATTCATTTTCTCTCGCTTGTTAGATCAAATTCAAATTAGCACATTGATTGTTGTAGTTGTAACCTGAAAAAATGTGTTTGCATTTCACTGTTTTACTTGTATACTTTTTTTTTTTCCTTTTTAGGGAATAGAAGCCTTTACGCCCTTGTAAGAAGGAATAGAACCAGTATGTACAACTGAAACCAATGTAAATTCAGATCTTTATGCAGTCACTTTACTTTTTTTCTTTGGTACACCTATTTAAATGTACTCCATTGCTTATTCAGTCTAAGCCATTCAATTTAACATAAAATGTGAAAACATTTTGCTCTGCCACCCAAAGTGGGTTCTGAGTCGAAATCAAAATGTACGAGGAAGCTAACCCATGGTTAAAAAAGTGAACTGTAAATGATCATATAAACACATTTTCTACTTATATAACATTATAAAAATCACAAGATAGATATTTACAGACCTTTACACATACATTTGCCTGCCAATTAACAACCATTTATGAAAGCCCTCTAATGCAGCTCTTGGGTGTTGCCTGATGAGCAATTATCAGCTCCTCTGTGGGTCAGCTGCAGACTCTAAGCTGTCTGTGACTTTTCAGTCTTGGTCCAGTTTGGTCAGTTGTCCATATCTCAGCCTTCCACCTTGGATAAAGAGGACTAAGAAAAATGAATGAATGAATAAAAAAAATCAACTATACTAAAATGCAAAGTCTAGTTGTACTGACAGATGTTGTTTTTGGAGATATATGATGCATTCTCAAAGACTGCATTTGCTGCTGGCACCAGCAGACACTGCGATAAACTATCCACTTGTCAGTTATTGTGTACAAATCCACATGCACTGGGATATAAAACGTGCTCTTCCATCTGCCATGGCCATGTATTTCATCACCTTTAAGTGCTTATGAAATTATCTACATTCTGTAATGGCTCAAAGCATTTTTCCCTCTGCTTCACCAGTCATGTTGTTGTGCATTCAGTTCATTTATGTAAAAAAGAGAAACATCATATTTTCCAAATCTTCTCTTGTTTTGTTGTGCCATTCACCTTTTCCCATTCCGAACTTATGAATACATCCTTGTGTATCTCTCTCTCTCTCTCTCTGTATATGTATCTATGACTAAGTGTGAATGGGTTTCAACTTGTGCATGTGCACCCCGACCTAATGCCCCCCTGCCAGATGCACGCAGATAACATCTTGAGGGAAGCATTACAACACTGCATACTCAATTGAAAATGCTTGAATGTTTATAGCAACCAGTGCCACAACAGGTGGAGATGAACGAACCTTTGGCAGGTTGAAGTTGTGGTTTTTGATGCCTTATAACAGCAACTCAGGAGGAACTGAACCAGTTGAGCATTTCACAGATAAAGATAGTTTTGTCAGCTGTGCTAAAACCCCCCCAACTAAGAACGTAGTTTAGACAGCCTGAGATGCGTGGTCTTCTGTTATGAGGTATAATTTGCCAAAAAAGGGTGGGGGGAATGCATTATGATTCAATCTGTTATTATGTGGCTTCAGGCTTGTTTTTATTTTTAAAACCACATCTTGTAAAACAAATTGAACCTTTCCGGAGTTGCTACACCATTATTGTTTTCACTTAGTCCCTTTTGTTCTCTTTACAGACTCTGCACATGCGCTTTGCCTTCTTGGAATCAATATTATTATGAAGCTTTTTTTTAAAATATTCTTTTGATTTGTAGTTCACACTTATTATTTATGACCATCCATCCTGAATAAGACTTGGAGCAGCATATTTTCCCTAATTAATCCACAGATGAGTCACGATCACATCTGCTTCACACGTAGCAACTTGAATGTGCCTTAAACGTGGAAATGCTTTCACACATCTGATGCTGTTTCATAACCCTAATGTAGTAATAATAATAATAATAATAATTTTAGATTTCATGTTTTATATTTCATCCATTAATTTATATGCAGTTAGCAGCTTCCAGATTAACGGAGTTATAAGGGCTCCATCCTCTATTTACTCCACTCCACAAGTTGACAGCTGACCTCTGTCTGCTCCATGACATCAGCCAAGTTAGAAAGGCAGAGAGCCCCCTTTACAGGTTCACTGAAATGCTCTGCTGTCAGACAAGCTGACAGAGGAGAAGCTAAGCCTACTGCGAAAACAGAGGATCCTTACATCATGCCAATCACCACAATCCACCCTTCATGTTTTTTATTATTTTTATTTTCCAGGTGGAAATATTTGAACGAAGAGTAGGTCATTCACCTGAGATCATTACCTGCCTGCTGGGCCAAAACAACATGCTTTAATTGACACTAAGTTCTTTTCCAAACACACACACACACACACACACACACACACACACACATTTCTGAAGGTAGGAATAACGTGAGGGTCCTCTCTGAGGAAAAAATGAAACTGATTCTGTCAGCACAGGAAAGCATCCCTGCTTGGATTTGTGTCAAAAGAAGCCTTAACTAAAGATAAGTTTGAAAAGGAAGTTTGCTTTGTGCTGTGTAAAAAGAAAAAATCATCACACAGAATGTGGATGTCAATTGAGAGCACACAGCTCTTATGGAAAATCCAAAACCCTAGGCTAAGTACACACACGCACACAATTAAAAAAAAAAAAAAAAAAAATACACAAATAGTTCACTTCATATCAGTTGGTTACATATCTATGAAATGAGCTTTTAGCAGATACGTAGTTGATCAATCATTCAGCCATCCGGCTGATCCCACAGTCACAAAGCCAGGATTGCTTCTCTTTATGAGCAGCCATCTCTGACATTTCCTTGGCTTTAGAAATGCTTCCTTTTACAACTCGAGTTTTGGTGTAAAATAGGGATTACAAGCATACTGTGTGTCGCTTAAACTGAAGACATCAGAATCTGCCTTTTATCATCAGGGAAAATCATGAGCCAAAGACTTGCAGAAAAAAGGGATATTGCTGTTCAGGACAGGTAGGACAAAGAGAAGTTAAGAAGAATCCCAAAAGTAACTTATGAGGAAAACTATAATAGAGTCACAATCTAACAAATACATAATTTCTCAAATAAATATTCATATTCCTATTTTTTTAATGAAACTGTAATTAATACATTACATGAATAAAAATGATATACCTTTGTCAATTATTTGAATGCACAAATAATTAAATGTGCATTACTAGTGCAGCTTTGAATTTATTATAAGTTAAAATCCTATATGATTTTAATATATGTATTGAATTATCTCATACTTTCTTTGCTTCAGTCCATCATAAAATATATATTGTTTTGACCTTATGGCACTAGTTGTCTTTATTGACAGGGCTGCACAATGTATCACTGTACGCAATATCAGTGTCACAAGGAACTGCTTGGACTGCAATAACTGTAGTAAGGACAAGTTCAAATGTCTGTAAAAATAACCAAACTGTGATGCTGTCAGTCAGTAGTGTATTAAACATATTGCTGTAAAAATTTACTTTGTAGGCAAAACTGCAGGCTTGTATTACAGATCCATTTGCAAAAACTATGAAACATAACCATAAAATGTAGATGTGCAAATATACATTTCTTCTTGCTGCAACATCTGCGCTTGAACAAAAACATCTAAATTACATTCAGTCACTTCTGTACTTCAGCATATGTTATCACTGCTTATGTGACCATATTTACAACACACAATGTTAATAAACAGTACTTGCTTAAATTTACATTTAGGCTGGTCATAATAAGCAATATATCAATTAATCATATGATTAATTAAAATGAGCTTGATAATTAAAATTAGGTCGATAATTTCCAGTTGCATGCTTGTTTGTTTCCGTGGTGTTTGTCTGTCTTTCTACCAAAGAGGCTGGATAACAAAAATTTTCACACTGGTGCATCAAGTTACTCCTCCCCTTCTTTTGTTTCCTTAGAGTAATGGGCTCAACATACTGGGAGCGATAAACGCCAGCGAAAAGCGTGAGGTTTCCGCCACTCAGGGTGAACCCAACACACGGGACGAGATAGGGACAAAAACTGAAAACTGAATTGGGATGGGGGGGGGTTGATTTGCATCTCAGAGCATAAACACTGTAAAAAAATATAAATCCATGAAAGAAATTATTTTCTGAGGGATTTACGGTAAAGGGTTTGTTGTCTTCTTCTCCCCAGTTGCTGAAACTGGTGGTTCAATTAGTTCATTTAATTAATACCTCATCTAAGCTCAGCTGATTTTAATTTATCCATGTATTTGAACGTAAGTACTATAAAACACTGTGATAACATGAGTAACTTGGTTCAAATATTGTTTTTACAAACAAAAATACCAAGAACTGCTGTTATGTAAGTTAAAGTTAACAGAAAATATGAACTTTCAAGAAAATAGCTGAAACAACATGTTGGGAATATTCAACAACTAAGAATGTGAAGCATGTGTAGTTTAGGGTTCATACAAAAAGTGCTGCCTTCCTACCAGTCACATTTTCTATAGTCAATTTCTACCCTGGTAATCTGATTTGGCTCAGGGCTAGAAGAATAGCCTCAGAGAACTTCCCTGGTTCCTGGAAAAGGTTCCTGCAGTGGAAACACATTTACATCATGGATAAATCAAGATCCTTGTAGAATATTCAACGGCAAAAGAAATGTTTATGTGCTTAAAGAACAGTACCGAAAGAGCTGCTGAAACATTTAAACTTCAAGATTAATAATTTAATACATTAGTCTACAAAAGTTAAAAAGACACAACAATAATATTCAAAAGATAACGAGAGCATGAAAATACTCAAAGGCTAAACCAGGTCACAGCAGAGAGGGAAAAAAACAGCAGGCTTTTCTGGATTTAGTATGGATGGCTCCAGGCTTCTCAGCTGTGCCTGAAAATGAGTTATGGTCACAGTGAGAAACACTGACTGTACTCACCACCCACATAGCCTTACTAAATTCTTAGATTCACAACTTTGTTATTTCTGTTTGCTTGCATTTTTTTTTTTTTACTGAGCAATGAACAGTTGATCATGAACACTAGCAAATGTTTTTAGAAAGATGTTATACTTCAGAGCTGTTCCTCCTCTTTAATGTGTTCAACAGCTTATTCAGATTTTGAAAGCCTAAAGAACAAACCATAGAACTGCTCTCAATCTGTTTGATGCACTTTGACTTTTGTCCAAGTTTTTCTTTTCTTTTCGTATTCAAGAATATAATAAAACACCACTGGAACGTGTTTGTCTACTTATGAGTTTGGCATACCTAAATTCAAGATGACCAGCTGCCTTTGCTCCAGCCAGCTCACAATTACGCAATTAGACTGGCTGTTCTGGGAAAATGGCCTTAGTGAATACAGTGTGGTTAGAAAACAGGACCTTAAATATGACAAAAGCGTTTACACGAAACTGGACCTTTTTTTTTTTTAAATCAGATTTTTTTCTGAATCATAGCAAGTATAATAATCATTAATGGTCACTTCATTTATTAGGACTTTGTAAGTATGCACAAGTTTTAACTATCGAGATGGGGTAAAGAGCATCTCCAATTTGTTGACCTTTCATTTACTTTTTCCAAACAACTGTTGTGCAGAGCTTTTTCCACCAAAATTATTTATTTTTTAAGTATAGCACTGATACAAGTGTGTGTCTTCTTCTTCACGAAGTTTCCAGTGAATATGTGTGAAGAGATTTCTTACAGTTGCAAATACTGAACAAAATTAACATTAATCGACCTTTGAGAACAAACAGCCCATAGATAGACCTGGCCTAATGAGTTTTTCCATTCTTCAGTTAAAGGCCAAAATAAAATTCTGTGAAATTAGTAGTGCTACAAGCAAAGCTCGACATCAACTTTTAGTGCGATGGTAGATTTTTTGCATTCAGAAATTACAAAAAAAAAAAAAAAAAAAAAAAAAAAAAAAAAAAAAAAAAAAAAAAAAAAAAAAAAAAAAAAAAAAAGATTTATGGTCCCATTTTCAGGTGAATATATTGAATTTTACAGGTGGCATAGATAATGGCAAATAAAAAATAAAAGCAATTTAGTTAAGTTCAACCAAAGACCAACAAAAAATTAGGATTAGGATAAATTGCCACAGATTCTCAATTGGATTTAGGTGTGGACTTTGAGTGAGCCATTTCAACACATGAATATGATTTGATCTATACCATTTCATTGCAGCTTTAGCTATATGTTTATGGTTATTCTCCTGGTTACTTAATATTTTTGTAATTTTACTTAGTAAAAAGATATGTTGCTTTCCTCTTGCGTCTCGGGGAGAGGTGCCTCATGTCACATACCATGCAGTGACACAAATGTATATAATTTAGGGAGGAGAGATATGCATGTTTTCTAGTTAGAAATACAGGCACTATTTTGAGTTTGTGTCAGCTAAAGATGGCAATATTAAGATTCGTTGTACCCTCTGTGCTGGCGATAAAGTGCTATTGTTACACCCTTGCAAATAAGGGAGACAAAATAATAAGAATGATTTTCTGTACCTCACTAATGCAATGAGGAGAGAGCGCAAAAGCCCCCTGGTGGAGGATGGAGACGCTATGAATCAATCCCAGAATCGGTTTACTAGATGACTGCTGATGTACAGACTGCAATTTCCTTGAATAAAATGACATAAACATTTAAAGCTGCAGTTTGTAACTTTTACAAAAATGTGTTTTACATATTTGTTAAAACTGTCACCATGTTGTGACAGTCTGGTATGAGACAGATGATCTGTGAAAAAAATCAAGCTCTTCCACCTCCTCCCTGAGCTTCTGTTGCTATCTAAAGAAATGCGCCGCTCCGGACCTAAAACAACCAATCAGAGCCAGGAGGAAAGCATTAGTGCTGTCAGTCACCCTCATGTACTTGCTGCTAAAAGTGCTAATGGTGAGGAAACAACTTACTGTTCCAGGAAAACTGTTTACCCACTGTCATCAGTGCCCATGCTAACTAGAGTTAGCATTCATGGCAGGTTATGTTGTGGTGAACCAGCTGCAATGTTGTAGAGAGCAAGGTGCAGCGTGTGAGCGCCGCGCACGCGACGGTGATTGATAGCGCTACGACCTTCCTCCTGGCTCTGATTGGTTGTTTCTGACTGAGTGATGTTCTGCAGTTAGTACTGGAAGCACTGGGAGAAGACAGAGAAGCTTGATTTTTTTTTTTTTTTCACAGATTATCTGCTTTTTATTACACTGTCACAACATAATGATAATTTTAACAAATATGTAAAAAAACACATTTTTCATAGAAGTTACATACTGCAGCTTTAATACAATATGAAAAATAATAACTTTTTAACAATTTTCTTATTGTATTTATATTTTTTGTAGGCTTATGTCAACTAATGTTAATTACCATTTATTGTAAAATTATTTAACTGTCAATTGTAAATATTTTTTTACTGTCAACTGTTGTAGTATGAAGTCAACTTATAACAACTACATAGAATCTTTTAGTACTGCACTGGGGGTATAACAATAGTCTTCAAACCTATCAAACTATCTAGCTCCAAAAATACTACATCAAATTTGAAGAAGCATTTGGAGTTGCAGCACGGCACAGTCAAACTGACAAATCAAGTTCCATCAGGTGGTGGAGAGACCTGCAACCAAAATGCAGGAGGTCCCCCACCTCCAAAACAACAAAAGTAGGACTTCGTGCAAAACCAGTGAGTGGGGGAGATTTGAAGAAGTTGGTTGGACAGTATGTAGTAGAGGTGGTGCTACCCTTAAACACGGTTGACTCGCCTTGATTGTTATTTTTATGAGGTGGCAGGGGCTGTTGTCACCATCTGCTGTTGCTGAGTGCTGAATGTAACTAATAAAGTAATTTGTAATCTAACTTAGTTACTTTTAAACTAGTAATCAGTAAAGTTACTTTTTCAAAATAACTATGCCATCACTGGTCATAAATTAACTACACTGCAAAACAGTTACAAAATGCTATTTGTTTTTTTTTTTTTTTTACTTTATTCTTTTTCAAATGTTTCTTAGGGAAATGATGTTCTGCATACCTACAGTTAAGATCAGATATTTACATACACTGAATAAAAAGACACAAATTTTTTCTCACTGTCGGAAGTTAAATAAGACCAAACTTCTCTTGTTTTAAGTCAGTTAGAATAACCAAAATTATTTCTATTTGCTAAATGTTAGAAAACTTAGTGAGGACATTTTACTTTTTTTTTTTTTTTTTTACAGATTTTTATTATAACTTTCTTCAAATTCAAAAGTTTACATACATTTGGTCCGTATCAGAGATAACTGTCTTTTAAACTGTATGACTTGGGTCAAACCTGTTGGGTTTCATTCCACAAACCTCTGATAGGTTAACTGATACATTTCAGTTAATTGCACTTGTGCATTAGGGATGTTATGAGAAAAGCTGACTAATGGAGGGGGCGTTTCCGCAAAGCCGTACCATGTGATTGCTTCAGGAAGTGGTTCAGATTGCCTGCAAGTTTTGACAGGCATTTAAGCACCTCAGTATTCAGTCAAAATGTGGGTGTTTGTTGGAGAGTTGCTGCTGGTTCATGTTTTGGATAGAGTTTTGATAGTTTGGAGAGTGAGGAGAGGATAGAGGATGGAGCCAGTTAGGAAGAGGAGGATTTCACTGATGTGGGAACATTTTGACTTGATTTCTCCCAACAAGCTAATGTAAATGTAGGATATTTAAGATTAATTAGATTTGCTTATTAAGAACTGTATTTTTCACTTTTTCTTAATTTATTTATAGGCGAAGTGTTTATTGTGTTCCAAGGAGTTGGGGTACAATAACAACACCTCATCCATGCTGAGCCATTACAGTGCCTTGCATGCGAATGCGGGGGCAACTGGAGCTACACCCAGTTTTACAACACTATATACATACACACACACAATTTCTAAATTGACCTTTGTTCATTGTGCAAATAAATAAGCAAAAAGGTAACAGACACTGTATTTATTCCTTTTTAACCAGCCACTAGACAACAAAAGCTGGATGCATCCACATTATAGTGAAGGATACACAACCCTTTGGTATTGTGGATGGTGTTGGATTCAGGGAATTTGTGTCCAAATTGGATCCTTATTATGTTCGCTCTCCCTACAGGTATGTATGGATGCATGCATAAAATGTAAGAGTATATTGTCTCATGATTCAGCTCAATATATGTTTTTACTTTAGGCTCCGAAGGTCATGGTGGAGGAGAAATTTGAGTCTGCTAAGGAGAAGTCTAAGGCTAAGTAGAAAAGGTAGCAGCTGTTAGCCTTACATCTGCTATATGGACATCCATCAACATGGATGCCCACCTGACTGTAACATGCCATTTTGTGGATGAGAGAACTAGGCTCAGTGGAGTGCTGCTGGGAATGCAATCATTCCCCCAATCACACGTTGCTAAAAATATACCTCGTGTGAAAACCTCCCTGATAGAGGAGTGGGGAATAACTAATAAGGTGACATGTATGGTCATTGACGGTACTCCTAATATGGTTGCCTTTGTGAGAGAGGTGAAGCTTAACCATCATATTTGCATTGCACATGCAATGGATCTGATGGTGAAGAAGTCGCTTGACCGGCACCCTGTGCTCTCTGGCATCCGGGCCAAAGCAAGGAAGCTGGTTGGCTACTTTAGAAGCAGCACCTCTGCCAAGGTATGTTCTTTCCCATTATTCCAATTTATAATAAAGCCAATAGTTTTTTTATGGTCATACAGCAGTGATTCAATGGTCTATTCATCTGTTTTTTTTAAAGGAGAAGTTTACACAAGTACAGCTTTATCTGGGCCTTGAACAACTGAAGCGGATACAAGAGGTGAAGACCAGATGGAATAGCACATACTTAATGTTGCAACGTTTGTTAGAATTAAGGAAGCCAGTTGGAGCAGCATTAGCTGGCCTACAAAGTGACATCGTTTTATTAACATCAGAGGAGTTCAACATTGTTGGAGGGTGCCTTTCTTTGCTGTTACGACGCCACTGTTTAGCTGTCCGCAGAGGAAAATGTTTCTGCCTCCTAAGTGGTTCCCCTCATGAAAATGTTGGAGCAAAGCCTTCAGGAGGAGATGACAAAGCCAGCACCAGCAGCTGCATTAGAAGTTGGAGACCACCTCATCAGGCAACTACGGAATAAGCTTCAGATTTGGCAGTCCATGAGCATCCTATCCCTGGCTACCCTCCTCGAACCCAGATTCAAAGTCATAAGTTTTTTCAGCCAGACTAAAGCCACCAAAGCAGTTAAGAAACTGACCTCGGAGTGTGCCACCACTATGCAATCTAGACAGAGCACAGAGGAAATCTTCCAGGCTTCCACCTCTTATGATATCACTGTGATATCACTGCAGGTAATCTATTATATTTTCATTTTGAGATAAATTATTTCTATCAGAACACTTGCTAATATGATCTGCTGTTTTCTCTTAGGTAGCAAACTGTGGCATCGTTTGGACACGAGTGTGACGGAGGCTAAAAAAATGCAAAATGTAACCACAGATGCCACGGTTGAAATCCAGCGCTACCTTTCAGAGCCCAATATCAGCAGAATGGAAAATCCACTGGAGTACTGGGAGAGGCAAAAACTACTGTACCCAAGTTGTACCCAAGTGCATGCCAGCATCTTCAGTGCCCTGTGAACAGGTATTTTCAAAGGCCGGAGAGGTAGTGTCGAAAAAAGGAATCGATTAAAACCAAAAACTGTTGAAAAACTTTTACTTCTGAATAAAAATTAATAAAATCTTCATTTTTGCACATCATTGTCCAAGTTGCACAGGCATATCCAATGCCCTCTTAAGTACCACAAGCAGTTTCACTGTCTGTCTGCTTAAGCCCATGCCGTTTCATTAAAGTGACAGAACAACATACACAGCCTGCCATATAAGACTGTACGTTTCTTAGAAAAATTACACACAGAACATGTTCAAAAATATTTTATTACACATGTGATAATCATAAGACAAGTTAATATTTATTACTTATTACTGATCATTTCCACTGGCCCCAAAGGATAAAAATACATGCAAGCATCACAGATTATATTGCTGACTGTGATTATGCACTTCACCAGTAGATGTTCTCATGTGGAAATGAACCTTCGAGAAATTAACCTTTGCTGAAGCAATTGGCTCAAGTGGTTCAATGCCTCATGAGGCCTCATCTCACCATCACTACTGTGGATGTATTTTAAGGCCACACCTGGAACATACTACTTTCTTGTTTGACATGATTAGAAAGTCAAAAGAAATCAGCCAAGATATCAGGAAGACAATTATGGACCTGCACCAGTCTGATTCATCCTTGAGAACAATTTCCAGATGCTTGAAGGTGCTGCATTTATCTGTTCAAACAATTATACACAAGCATAGACATGATGGGAATGTCCAATCATACCGCTTAGGAAGGAGACAGCATCTGTGTCCCAGGGATGAATGTGTTTTGTTCCAAAATGTGCAGATTTGCCCCAGAACAAAAGTCAAAGACCTTGTGAAGATGCTGCTGAAGCTTTCAGACAGTGTCATTATCCACAGTTAAACATGTCCTGTATCGATATAGGCTGAAAGGCCACTCAGTGAGGAGGAAGCCATTACATAAAAATCCATATTGCAGTTTGGAACTGTCCACAGAGACAAAGACCTTTACTTCTGGAGACATGTCCTGTGGTCTGATGAAACAAAAGTGGAACTATTTGACCATAATGCTCATCCTTACATTTCAACGAAATAGGGGGGTGCTTGTACCATCCTAACTGTGAAGTACAAGGGTGACAGCATCATGTTGTGGGGCTGTTTTGCTGCAGGAGGAACTGGTGCACTTCACAAAACAGATGGCATCATGAGGAAAGAACATTATGTAGAAATATTGAAGCAACATCTAAAGACATCAGCCTGGAAGTTAAAGCTCAGACACAAATAAGTCTTTCAAAAGAACAATAACCCTAAGCATACAGCTAAAGTAGTTATAAAGTGGCTTAAGGACAACAAAGTCAGTGTTTTGGTGTGGCCATCACAAAGCCCTGATCTCAATCTTATGGAGAAGTTGTGGGTAGATCTAAAAAGATGAATGCAAGTGAGGTGGCCTACAAACCTGACTCAGTTCCACCAGTTCTATCAGGAGGAATGTGCCAGAACTCCAGCAAACTATTGTGAGAACCTTGAGGAAGGAAACCCCAAAATGTTTGACCCAAGTCATACAGTTTAAAAGACAATCATGGCTGATACTGACCAAATGTATGTAAACTTTTGAATTTGAAGAAAGTTATAAAAAAAAAAAATCCCTAAAAAATGTTCTCGCTTAGCTTTCTGACAATTAGCAAATAGAAATAATTTTGATAATTCTAACAGACCTAAAACGAGAACAGTTTAGTCTGACTTAACTTCAGACAGTGAGAAAAAATGTGTATGTGTCTTTTTATTCGGTGTATGTAAATATATGGTTTCAACTGTATACCAATGCATGTACAATAAATGTGTGTATATGTTTTATAATCTTAAGATGTGGTCAAACAACTCAAAAAAACTTCTCCCTTTTCCTCTTGAACAAAATGGCTTGAGTCGTTAATCAAACATAGTAACCATGTCATTCCAGAGCTAGACACTTACTTGAGCAGGTGGCAGCACAACTAGCAAGCTAAATACTTAGATACTACACAAGTGTGTGATTTAATATATTTTATTGGTCAAAATATATTTGATATTGGTCAAAAATGCATAGATTGATTGGCAATTGAACTGGTTTTGTAAGTAACAATTTTCGGACATGACAAAAATCCCCAAAATAATGTAAAAAAACAAATTTTTCACATCAATTTAAAACACAAAAATATTAAGTTGTAATACTAAAGTAATTGAACATTACTACTGGTATATGTACAAGAAGTCCTTGCTACTATGTATTTTTTATGATGCTGTACCCTGACCTATAGACCATCATATTCAAATCTCTTAGTTCTCAAACTATTTATCTTCCTGCACCTTAAGGTCAAACCCCAGATAAACTCAGTATCTACTTGGTGGGTCAGAGTGCTTATGAACCTCACTATCCTGTGAAAATCTACAGGAGACACTCAGCTTTTACTAAACGGCTGCAGTTTTGGTCATAAATAAATTGTTCCTCTAACATTTTTTTTTTTTTTTTTTTTTTTTTTTTTTTTTTTTTTTTTTTTTTTTTTTACTGTTGTGGATCTTCATGGAGGTCTGTAGAGTTTTAGGGTAGTCTGCTTTTGGTGATTTGGACATGAGCTCTTGGGTAAAACTGACAGGTCTATTACTGCCCTCCTCCTTAGCAGGCAGATATACACCCTTCAGCCAGTAATTACGGCCTCTTTAACAAGCCCCTCAATATCCTTGCAGTAAAAAACATACATTTAGTAACACACACACACACACACACACACATACAAAGACACAACCTTAGTGGTTGATTTATAAGCTTGAAAGCACCAGCTTCACCTGACATGTTGACCAGAGCATGAGAGTTAAACAGAGGCCAGGGAGATGGATGGCACTGTAATTAACACACTAAATACATTACAAAAAATTTTTTTCCTAGTACACTAACAAGGGATGCAATTAGATTTGACTTAAATACTTAGTCATAAAGCATCTCTGTTAAGTGTGATTGTGTAAAAGCTGGAAGTGATCCAATAAAATCTGATTCATAAGATCCTGGCAAGAAAATAATGCTTCACTGGGTTATGGCGTAGTTAAAAAAAATAATTTAGATTTCCAAATCCAAGTAAATGAAAAGAATCCAGAAGCTGTCAAAATAGTTGGGTGTCATCTATTATGTTTTCCAAGTGTGAAAGCATAGCAAGAAAAATCTTTTCCTTGTTTTAAAAAATGTCAGTGAAGTTTTTGAAAAATACTAATATTATAATATTCAAATCTCTTACTTCTCAAATTGTGACACATTTACTCAAGGTGGTACTTGGGCTGCATTTAGTGGTAATCAAAGTAATTTTTGTTCAACAGAATTTAAAATTCACGCTTCAAAACAAATTTGACACACCATGAGCAAAAACTATGCTGATTCAATTTTGTCATTCATAATTATTTGTAATCACTTTGTAGTCGCTTTGACACACAAAAATATGACAGTTACAGCACAGGAACAAGTTTGTTTATTCTTAAAGAAACATGATCTTCCTCCATTGCAAACAAAGTGTTACAGAACACAATAGAAACAGTCTTGTCGAGGACATCCACCTTTAATGACTGGGGCCCTGATGTTCCTGCACTGCATTTAGAGATAACATCTGCTGTCATTTCACAAAATGGCTGAAATACTGAGTTATGACCTCTCCCCTGCCTTACTCAAAACACCGCTAATTATCTGAGCGTATGCTAAGCTGACAAGTTAAGGTGCACAGTCGATGTCTCTGTGTTGATGGAGAGGGGCTGGTATAGGTTGAAACCACTAAATTGTAGTGACCTATAGCTGTACTTGGACTGGCGAGAAACTAACAAGTTGTCCAATTAGGCCGCCAGTATCTCACTTCACGCCTGTTTCTGGAAAGCTTATCTAGCCACACAACAATTATCCCAGAGGAGCATCAAACTTGCAGAGGCTTGCAAAATGTAGCTCCATCTAGACTTGCCTCCATGCCTGCTGGATTACAATTCGGCTTTCAAAATAATAGTTATTAAAGATAATTTAACTTATAAATTAATCACAGCATTTATAGCATCTTACAGTTGCTAACAAACATTTATCTATACTTCAGAAATCTATTATAAGCTCTTAACACAGCTACATAACTACATTATATGGTTGGCCTAATTGTTAGTTTATCTCTCAAAAATGTTTTTTTTTTTTTTTTTCTTTTATGTCATGATAGTGGGATTTCCTCAATTTCTATGTTTTCTATGCTCTTTCGTAAAAGTGTGGCTTCATGTTCTACTTTTGAAAAGTTGTGTGGAACATAGAGTTCCTCTGGTGCATGCATATTCTGAACCAACAGGCTAGTACAGAAAATTAATACACGTTAGTTACCATCCGTACATTTTATTCTTTCTTTTCAATTGTTTACTCTTTCTTTTCTCCTGTGTATACAGTATATAAACCAGTATATTATCACTCCCTAAAAGATTGTAGTGAAAACTACAGATCTTTGAGGGCATCACAGTCGCTTAGCTGAGCTAAAATTAGTATGAATATTGGAGCAGGGAGGTACCAGCGACTTGCTTGGACAGACATGGAGACACCTTTCCTAAATGCGTTGCATTGCTTAATTGAAGCAACGCACTTTGCTGGTAATTTTTGAATGAACACATCCTTATTGGTTTCAGAAGTAAAACACATGTACTAGCAAAAAAAAAAAAAAAAAAACAGAACCCAAAAAGTGGAAAGTATCTCTAGCAGAGCTGAAAAATGTTAATCTCAATCATCATTGCAATTGTAATGTGGCCAATTCTAAAGAAGGCTTGAATGCAATGTTTGATAGGCTATTATATTTCTAGTGCCATGCAAGCTGCTGTTAATATGTCCAGTTGGATAGACTCTAAACAATATTGATACCCACTCTTGATGAATATATGGAATGGCTGAGATGTTACTGCTGCTGGAGAGTGGTGGAGTTGGTTTTGTTTACATAAGTTCCCGTTTTGCATGTTACCACTATTGTGGTAAATTCCGGTGTTGCTATTAAAATGGGAAAAAAAAAAAACAACAACAACCAACAACACCAAAAAATAACATTAGAAATATAATTAAAATTAGAAAAAATATCACACTATTAATGAAATTAAATTAAAATTAAAGGTTATTTCTTTTTGTGCAAAGAATCTCTTAATAACCATATTTTGTCTACAGACTGAGGACATAATATATTTTAAATATTTTAACAAGGTGTGGGGGCTTCTGCTGTTGAGTACATATGAAACATCCTCAGAATGTTTACTCAAGGCGTCAAAGCACAATATGCATTATTCAGTGTTAACCCACACTGTTTGCTTTAGAAATCATCCGTGTCCGGTATCAGGGCTAAAAATACACCTGAGCCTGTTCATCACATGCCCAAGGAAACCCTGGAGCCCCTAGGTCTGCTACGTGGCAAACTGCGCACATTAATAAAAAAATTAAACATTACACCATGAAGTGCTTAAATGCCTGTTTTTCTGAAGTATAATCTCTTGAGTATGATTGATAGCATTTTTTCGCTATTGATCGTAGATCTTCAAACACTCCATTAGTAATGAACCTGTCTCGAAGAACTGTCAGAGCTACTGCAGCTGTTTGATTTATAGATTTATACTCGCTCTGTCTTACAGTACACTTAGAAAGTCATTTCAAAGGAACTTGTAAGTAATGACCAAATTGTTTTCAATGATACATCAACAACAAACAGGTAGAGCCAGTTTCTAAGTTACAAAAAGTTAATATGCAGGCCTGCAGCGCTTAAGAGAGTGATGTAACTGATTAGTGCATTGTGCAGATAACTTTAAAAAAAAAAAATTAAACGGCGGTTAAAACAAGCTAAGCATCAAGCAACTGGAGCATAATAACAAGAAGCCAAATTTAAATGACAGCTATTTTATTAAGTGCATTTAAATACATAAACACACACTTGCATATACCAAAAATAAGTTTATGAAGACCTAAAAAAAAAAAATCAGCAATACATCTTACCAGACAAGCATAATTTACATCTGAAAAATACTGCACTTTTCATATGAACAAAGACAAATAAAAAATAAACTCCTATATTTCAAATTGTGACTCCTTAAAATGGTGAGTATTCGACAAGAGAGAGATTGATGGATATAGAGAAGTCACTAAGGGGCAACTGAAGACAGTGTTATGTTAATGCAGGTCTAACATACCGATTGGGGTACTCATGCAAAGCCTGCAGGCTGAAAATGTCTCTGAGATTTTAAATGTTCAACATTTGTGTATTTATGGCTCAGGCTGTGATTTATTCCCTAAATGAATCATGACAGTTTAAGAGTCTTAGTCCCCTCGTAACTGAAAATCATCCTGACTCTCTTAAAAGAAGTACAGTTCAGGGGCTGACTGAAACATTTTTACATAAAATGTATCCGTATCCAATTCAAAGCAGCAGATAAAAATACGGTTTACATACATACATAAATGGTGTTCTTTTGCTTTGAAATAAAAATATAAATGAAAACTTGCAATTAATAAACATATCTGAGGCTCATAGCTATACAGTATAACTTAAACCTACAGACTGAGGTTTCATTTGCTTACCTGTAAAAATCTGTCTCCAAGTTTGGCACTTGATTGAAAAAATATACTGTCTTTGATGGTTATTTTACCAACAAATAAAAGCTTTCCTCTGAGACCAACAAGGCACATATTAACAGTTTTTGGCAGTTGGTTATTAATACGAAGACACATAGATTTACTATTATAAGGCAGTGTTGGATATCTGGCAGCATTGAAAGCTGAGAGGTGTGTGCAAGCTAGTTGAGCATTTGCTATATGTCATCATGTTGATATAAAAGCTTGACTGACCTGTTTTGGGTTTGACAGAATGACCCTCCTTTATAATATGGACCAAAAAGCTCATATGATTACCAGTGCAATCAATGTGTATTAGTGTTATGTCTTTCTATAATACTTTTTCCAGTATACTAAAACATACAAGGGTGCATTTGGTACTGACTGGGCACCATCAAAGTGGATCCAGTCATCCTGCTAAAGCAAACAACTCTATACACCAAACAAGCTTTGTACACTGATCCTGAGGCACTATTTGTTTTCAGGTTGGCATTAGTCTTTGGTTGGTTCATTCTTGCTTAGCTGGCTAAGTGAGTTTCTGACATTAGGAGTGGCTGCTGCTCCTGCTCGGATCCCTCGATTGCTCCACTCGGACTGTGAGTTTCTGAACTGAGATTCCGAGGTTCATCAGACGCCCTCCTCATCTGCTCCTCTTCCTCCATCTTCAGTCTTCGCTCTTCAGCCTCTATTTCCTCTGTAGTAGGAATGGAGTTCTTCTTTGGTCTTCCCTTGGGCTTGGTCGGGGCCTCGTGACCTCCTTTAAGCACCTAGAAAAACACACAGACAGCATTAGTGGAGGGCTCCGGTAATAAATGGCAGCAGGAGTCAAAGGCAATGCTTGCTGTTATAGTAATTAAGAGAAGACATATTGCTGCTTGCTGGGCCTTGTGCACTCATTCATCTTTAACGATTTCAGGTCTTTTTTTGTTCCCTGTGTTACTGACCCTACCACAATAGTGTTTGCTCTTACCGCAATCATCATCAGTCAAGGCTTAGCCTTTCCACACCTTCTCTTCCTGTCATATGGCTATCTACAATATGTTGCTCACATTATTAAAATGACCATAGTTATGCTAAAAATAGATGCAACACCTAACAACAAATGAGATTCTTGCCACACTGTCAAAAAATGACCATAAAAAGGATGATTCAGGGTAAATTATCTGCAGATCTTTCTGTTCAGTACTCGTTAGTCTCATTAAAACAAATCAAACAAACAGATTTAACCTTTAACGGAGCAGATTTTATATTTGATGTTATGTTAATATACAGTGGGCCCCACCCATTCATGGTTCAGTAGTCAGGAATTCACCTATTTGCAGATTTTTCTGTGGATACAGATTATTCACAAAAAATGAGCCTATTAGCGGATTTTTCCATAAAGCACACTGAAAATCTTCGAAAGACAATGCCGCTAAGGAAGCTGAAATACCGAGGCGCGATGCTACTTGACATGTGACTGGCTGGCATTTGCAAAGCAGCCAGTCCAGAAGAGCTGTTCATTTGCCTTGGCACTGATGGGCTCTACCCCCAAGAGCAATGGTAAGGAAGACCATGGATGTTAGCTTCTGAGGTAGTGCCAAGATAGTTTCTGCTGAGCGCCTTAAAGCATATTAAGGTATATTTGGTATTTGAACTATTAAACTAGGAAGTTATAAGTGTTTTTGAAGGGGGTCTCAAATATTTGTAGATTTCAGCTATTCTTGGGTGGTTCTGGTCCCTACTCCCACAAATACCAGGGGTCCACTTTATTAATATTCATATTTATATCAACCTGGATTGTAGTTATCACACATCACATTATTGCAAATATGAGTTGTGTTTTTTTGGTGGCTAAGGTCAATAGCGTTTCAACATTGCTTTCCAGCACTGCTGTGATATTGTGAAATACACAATTTCATCAGTAACTAAGCCATGAAAATTCCATAGCATATCTAAAACTCTGAGATGCCATTTATCCTACATACATATGTGCCACAAATGCAGAACTAATGCAAGTGCTACTGAAATGTTGCATTTGTTGTGAATAATTATATTTTTTCATATCATACTATGCTACTCTCAAGCTCTATATATGTTGATGAATTCACTTAGTCTTGCAAGCTAACTGTAGCATGACTTAACTTTCTTAGTTAGTGAAGTCAGCTAATTTTTTGGTCACTTGGGAGCACTTGTACAGCATTGAATATTCATTTCCAGACTGGTTAGTTGATCCCTAAATATCAAAATAGAATAAAATGAGACAGTGGCATTATGGCAAAAGTAACATACCCTGTCCTGATGCAATAGCTGATAAACAATTCTTCATCCATTATCCCAATATGCAGTGACAATAACAAAACAGGCTTGGAAATATGGAAACATGTGGAGATATATGTGTTGCATAAGAACTAACATACACTCATAGATGTGAAAGAGCTGGATATTCTTCCAAGATCAGCCTCATTTTACCATGCTTATATCTAATCAACACATTTTTAGATACACCACTGTAAATGATAAGATAAAAAAGAGTTTATCAGCCTCTTTTTTAGGTTTCAGGTCTTTCAGGAACAGCATTGATTAAGTTGTTAGGTATATGTATAATAGGAGGATAATGTCTTGATATATCAGTTAAAAATAAACCTTTGTTTAATCAGAATCATTTGAACAATCTGCTAACAAATAAAATTCTGGAAAAAAATTGAAAATGTTCATTAATTGTGCTAAGATATCCAAGTCTTACCATTTTCTTCCATTTCATACGCCTGTTTTGGTACCATGTTTTCACCTGAAGCTGTGTGAGACCCAGGGATTGTGCCAGGTCCAATCTGAAAAAAATTTAAAACAAAACCAGATACAAATCAGGCTGATATTTATTGTACTTTTTGGACTTCTCAGGTAGAAACTCTTTGTCCACCCTTAAAAATACTGCTGGGTTTTTTCTTCAACCCAGATCCAACTTTCTGTTTTTTGTTTTATTAACTTGACTTAGGCCTGGCTTGCTCTATATAGACTATACAGTATAAGATCTCACCTTGCAGTTGTTTGGTTTTTTTTTTTTAAGTCTTGAGTCTAAACAGTCTTTAGTTGTCCCATTGAAGCTCAAGTCTTACACAGTACACACAACAAAAAAGACATGTTTTAATTCTGGTACTGAGAGTAACAACTCATTCAGACTTCTGATTGGAGCAGTTCTGAATGAATCCACCACATGTGGTGATGCATGACCAATTGTAAAGTGTAAGGCAAAACCTCAGGAAGGGATAGATATAGTTAACAAGGAGACCCTGTGTTACAGGAGAAGAAAGGTTATCATTTTTTAAGTGGGATTTCCTTTTTCCTGCTCTTCAAAAAGGCATTTAACAGTCAGATGAAAGGTTTCTGAACCCCCTCAGGGAAGCCACCCGACTTTTACTTAATCGCGAAAGTGGAAACCAAGTCGAGGAAAAGAAGCAAGCATAATTTAAAAAACAGCACCAAAGGAAAAAAAATGAGATTCATTACGCCATTTGTATTAAACCTTAAATAAAGAATGTCTATCAAACTCAGTTTTCCAGCATGAACCAATGTACAGCATGGCAACAACTGGGGGTAAAGTAAAAGCAATAGAAGATGAAGGAAACATTTCTTCACAGTTAGTAGTTACTGAAGGACAGAAGCCACACACAGAGAAACAGTGTTAGAGTCACTCCCTTCAGGCAACTTCAAAGATGCTGTTTTGTTCCATTCGTATGCTTTTTACACAGTGTTTTGCAAAATGTGTTTATAAAAATGATAATGAAGACGATGTCAGGATTGATGATTAAAACCGTCTTTAACATAATTTAACGATTCATAAAACTATCAAGGTGCGCTGACTGGTAATTAAGTCTTTTTAGGAATACTTTTGGTTTTGGTTCCACTTGCCCTCATACACAGGTTGAGTTTAAGACCACAGAGGCTCCACACCAAGAAAAAGAAGAGAAAAGTGAAGTTATCTTCAGATCATAATAAATCCAAGCAGGGAACATGCCACACCTTTGATGTGGGGCTTTAAAAGGGGATTTTCTCTGCTGATGTTTTTGCTCCATCTGGGTATTTAATTAAGTCCCAACACCGTGTCAGAGTTGGATATTTTGACAGGACACTAAAATTTGGCACGGCCATTCATATGGATGGTTGGTTTTGATCACTGAGCTGCGCTCTGCCTCAGGGCTTCTGCTTTAAGATGAGATGTGGCGCCCTTCCAGCAGCTACAGGCAAGCCAAAGTGTGATATATTCAATAATAAATTGTGGGAGCTTTACTCACAGAAAGGACGCATGTGGAAAAACAGATACTATACTTAGTATTTTCAAATATGTAAATCCATTTTTGGAAAGGATGCAGTAACCCACAGCATTGAAAATACCTGTCTGAACAGAGCTATATTGCCATTAACATGCTATTTGCATGTTAACGCACATGACTATTTAATATAAACTTAGCCTTTTTAATTTTAATTTGCTTGTATGAACCACTGATTAGAACCATGTATGTGAAATAAAATTGCTGGATCTGGGGTGCACTAAAATGGCTTGTGCAGGTGGAGGAAAGCTTTTTACAACATTTATGGCTTAATCCCATTTGTAATTAAAATGGAAAAGTAGCTTGCAGGCTAAATATAAAAGTGAAGTGCATAATGTAACTGGAAAATATGTTGTAACCTCATGTCAGTCTTATGTTCCACAGCATGGAACTGAAGAGACACATACTAACATAGATTACTTCACCTCTCTGTCCAAAACTAAATACCCCTAATGTACACCTGCACATGAGTTAAATGATTGGCAATAAATCCATGTAAAACATCACTATTTGCTTGTGTTGGCCACTATCCCTCCTTTTTGTGAACAAGGAAGTGGAGCTTTCTTGCTGTTAAGGCACTCAGGGTTAAAACGTTAACTCTTGTCCCAACTAGAATACTGAGGTAATGCTCTGGCTCGGGTAGATTCATATTAAATGAGACAACCCCCACAGGACAAATCACAAATTATGTTGTTAAGTTAACTACTGCTTGATAAGTGCATTTATGACTCTGTGAATGTCCTTGAGCGTGCGTGCCTATAGTGAACTTTTAAAAATGCGCTCTGTCAAATAAAGTACTCAGATTGTCAAAATGTTTGCACTGAGTGATATTTATATGGCTTTGCTATCAAGCACATTAGACATATTTATTATCTGTGGATCACTTCCAATTGCTAATTATTGAGTCCTTTTTTCCATCTTTGGGCATAAAATCCTTTTGGTAGCTATGAGGTGTAGTCATAATAAATCATTTGTATGCTGTTAGTTAACTGTAAAAAAGTTGAATCCTCATTCAACTTTTAATGTTTTTTCATGGTATTATATATCAACATTAATCTGACATTTTATGTGGTGAATTCTACCAACCTATCAGGTGTGGACAGGTATTTCTGTTTCTGGAACTTCTTCTCCAGCCCCATCAGCTGCAGCTCGGTGAAGATGGTGCGGCTGCGGCGGGGCTTCTTCATGCGGGGCGTGTTGCTCTCTGTCTCTGACTCACTGCTGATGCTGAGGGGCGTCTGGCTGGGCGAGGGTTCAGAGCCACGTGGGAGCTGCGGGGAGATGAGGGGCAGGCGTGAGGAGACCGTGCCCGGGGAGGACGGCTGCGGCAGGTGGGGCTGCACATTGGGGGGCTGCCGCGTGATCACGGAGAGGAGCGGGTAGGAACGCAGCGACGATGAACCTGGAATGGCACAGACAATGTGGGAGTTCAGAAAAACATGGCAAAACATGAATTTAAGTTCAGCAATTAAATGAAACATCCTTGTGGATAATTGTAACTTCTTAGCGACCCCCCTCAGTCACCTTTTGATAGCATTAATATTGACTGACTGTAATTTCTCAGACAGCTTCGTTGTGTCACTGTAAAATGTACTTTGGCGTTGACCTCTTGCATGTAGAGGGCTGCGATCCCATGACGCAGGCGCTGTTTTACACTCATCCCCTGAACCTTTGGACTGAAGGGCAATTTTTCAAAGGTTGTTAAAAATGAAATGGTTTCCCAAGCACAAAATGAGCACATTTACAGAATACTATATATTTGTTGCAAGAGCTAATATATTCATTTAAATACTGTTTTCTTGTATACACATTTCCCCCTGTCTTGCATTATCTCCAGCTCTGTATAAAATGTCATACAGATACACTTTAGCTCCATATATGAAACCGGATGACCTGCAGACGCCAGAATCAATAAAAAGTAGCATTTGTCTGAAGCCGAGGCAAGAGGGATGGAGACATAAAGGTTGCAGGGTAAAAATCCCTTTAGCTACTTCTACATACAACCCACTTTTTGGCACGAACTCATATAGGACAAACTTGGAAATCTAGGAAATGTATAGAGTAGTATATAGAACAAAAAAGTGGGATGCTTGATCATTCCAAGAACCAGCAGAGAACCTACACACGCACAGTGTTCACTAAAGACCTGGATTTTGTGTTCTATCATTGGTTTTTGTGACTTGCAGCACTTCTTAAGAATTTTACCTTTCTCAACACATAGAAAGGAAAATATCTGAAGAGAAACAAACAAACAAAAAAAAACCATTTCTTAGCAGTGACCCAGGAGCACAGAGGTTTGCTGCCGTAAAATTTTTCAGAAATTCAGAGTAAATTCTAATCCAAGATACGTATCAGTAATGAGGAAGAAAACGACTGCATGCGGGTAGCCACAGTTACCCTGCTCATAGAGAGACACACACACATACATCAGACACTGCCTTAGGCTCATCATGACATCATGGTAAAGCACTGAGGTCACCACTAACCCTTCGATGTTAGATTGGTGGTTTGCAACAAGCCCGAACAAGAAGCCGTCTTTTCACGCCTTGTCTGTTCTTGCTCTGTTTCTGCCTTCCCATTTATTGTCACCCTTTCTCTGTCTCTCTCTCCATATGTCAAGTCCTTGTTTATGTTACTAATAAATCATCTGACTAAAACGTTTGCACTCATTTGTAGGAGAGAAATTTTTAACACTGACATTTAGCGAACTGTAATTCGCAGAATGGAAGGCCCCGCATTGACTCTGTTTTTTTTTTTTTTTTTTCTCCTCGCAGCTCGGAAGAAATCTCCTGTCAGTAAAGAGCTCGATGATGGCTCTGGACTACCCCACCCCTTTCCCACCCATCCTATCCCAAGAACACTGAGAGCACAGAGAGAAATGTCAGACCTCGTGGTGACTTTCCACTGACGGCGAGGCCAGCTCGGTGACATGCTGCTGACAAGCGTTGGTGTCCTGTCAATAGTCTACAAATAAACTGTTTGAGGAGCTGCAGGAATGCAACTCAGCCCTCTGCAAAGGCACATGGATCCTTCCGATAATCACAGTTAGAATGTAGGAACTGAAACAAGTGCTTATTGTAACCATTACAGAAGGCTGCTAATAATAGCTTAAGAAGAGCAGCTAGTTAACCATTACTATGAAAGCCAGGTGCTTGATTCATTAAAAACATGCTTGTAATGATGTTATTCAGATGATCCAGAATTTAGCTATGATATGGAAATGTTAAGTTATTCTAAAAACTTATCTTTCTTCAACACAATGTGCACACAGGTTCAGCAGATTTCAGCCTGTAGCATAAACCTCTTTCAGATCTGATTAATTGCTCATTCCTTTCAGGGAGGGAAAGATCTGATGGCAACAATAAATGTGGTAATGGCAGGGAGCTGACAGCCTGTCAAACATTATCCTTAACTGAAGATGGAAGAGTATGTCTTTGTGTGTGAGCGCATTCTGCCCTACATGTTGACACGGGCATTATCGACCTCCTCGAGTCAACTTTATCCCTAATGGGTGGGTTTATTGTCTGCAGTGGATTAGGCCTTAAGATGGGATGAAACTTCTTTTTTGCTCTCTTGGGCTCTGCGTAAGCTCCGTCCGAGCCAGCTATGCACTGTGCTCCGTGCACTCCAGCTCTTTATGTATATTTGTCATTATGCTGTCAGGTGAGATTACACACAGTTGATCTTAATCTCTCTCACCTCTGCCAGAAAACACCACTAAGCACTCTTTGCCCTGGCTCCTGCTGATAGATGGGCCTCCAAATGAAATATCGTAACCCGCCAATAGGTTGTTTGCTCTTAAGACTCCAGGTCAGGCCTTAATGTCTCTGATGCATGCACAGCTAGAGGTAGCGGAGAACTTTGCAGCGACTTAGGATCCTATGTCAACCTAGGAGCTCCAACAGACCTTGGATCCATGCAAGGGGTCGACAAATGTGCACATACAAGGATAGTTTGAAATTTATGTTAACAGAGCTATAACTTGAAGCAGTATGAGCAACTGGACAATTATTATCAAAAGAGCCAGAGAAAAAAATTGTTCACAAAATACAAGGCTTTAAAAATAGTGCAGAAAAAAAACTCAGTGTCACAGTGGGTCACAACCACTGACATTAGATGGCGAAAATATAAGTAAAAAGCTGAAATCCACAGAAAAGTGAGTTTTAAGGTGGTCTGTTGACTTTAGTAAACATTACGCTAGATTCCAAATTTAGATTCTGAAGCATTTTCATCCTGTCTGAAGGATCTTTTTCCTCAGGAATACATCTTAAATGGATTAAATATGATGGATATCAGTCAGAGGGAACATTCCAGCTGCAAGGTATTTAATCTAATATTTGAGCTAGAAACTGACTATGACTATCCCCAAGCCTTACGGATGTGGATACAAAGACTGAACCAAACAGTGGCAAGATAATAATCAGCTTTAGAACCTAAACTGGTACTGATTTGTTTATATTCCTTTCAGAAGTTCTTTATTTGATTAATTTTGCTCCATGTTCTGCTGGTATTGCTTCAGATCCAGTGTAATGTACATTAAGCACTCTACGAAGTGCATCAAGAGGACTTTGTAAGTTGCTGGATTCCAAACGTTCGCTCATTCTGTTGCTACAATGCACATTGCTCTTTGTGTACTAATTAATAACATACTTTGGATGATCTTTCATATGCAGTCATGGTGGGCTAACAGGACTCATTGTCTGTCTGGTGAGCCTCCTTGGCAGTTGTGGCAGATGATGATGTGTAGGTACCGGTCGGATATATAGGTGATACTTAAAAATTAAATCAGGCCATTCCCATGTGCCCTGGTCTTCTGCACAAACTGCCTTAGATGCGTTCCTTTTGTTGCTGAATGATCTGGAAACCTATGCGGTGTTCATCATGCGGCAGTGTAATATACAAATAAATCCCTCTGAAGGACAAATAAGAATGAAAGAAACAGAGAAAACTACAATTAGCTGTACATTGATCACATTAGCCTTTCTTAGCAATACTTTCTTGCATTAACTAAGGCCTTATATGCATCTATGATGTTCGAGTTGGACTGAAATAAGAGTATAGCTTTAGTTAAATAAAAATTAAAAACAAAACAGAAACACAAATGAAAAAGCTGCTATTTTGTTTTCTTGGAGGCAACCTGCATGTGGCATGACTGAATTTGAAAGCAGTCTGACCCATGTATCGCAAGATAATTTAAGCGCTTCTGCTGCTGTGTTAGTAGTTGGAAATAAATAAATTTCAAAAAACAAAAATTTCTGTACAAAATGAAATATATATATATATATATATATATATATATATATATATATATATATATATATATATATATATATATATATATATATATATACGGTGTTTGAACTGAGCACTTTATCCCAATTGGGATGATAATTTTTATGTTTTAAATAACATGACTAATATAATAAAGCAAAACACATTGAATTAAATAGTTGATTAAATTCATGTGGGCTTACTACCAAGGCAGACTTCCTCAAGTGTGGAGAATATAAAAGTGAGGTTAGTGGCATTTCAGTCATCCAGGGGCTTCATTGGTGGTTCTGCTTAGGGCCTCATTACACCTGGCTCTGATCTGATCCTACTTGACTCTACAAGTTGTTTAGCTTGCAAAGTAGATCTGTGGTGTGTTTCATTTAAAAGACAGGGAAGATGGAAGGAAGACACTGCACCTCACAGAGGTTTACGAGATTGGTTTAGTGACAAGCACATTACAGACAATGCAAAACTTCCCTTGTTATAAACTTCTGTGGACAACAATACTGGCGTGACTGTCTTTCAGCGGCCTCCGCTGGCAGCAGGATGCAATAACATCTGTTTTTATTTTCAAAATGAAGAAATCAACTTTTCCTGTCATGCAGAGGCCATTCACATCTCCTTGGTCCCAAAGGGCGCTAAAAAGGTTACGAGCTTCTATATCGAGCATTAAGAGCCATTGATGCTGAGGACTATACTGTGTCTCACACCCCCCCTGCAGCTACAAATAAGCGGTGCGCAGAGTGTTCTGATATGCAGCGGCGGGTTACTTTATACATCTGAAAAGTGGCGGTGTCAAAGCCCAGTCAGTCGCAGTGCCCTCAAGCATTACCAAGCTATATCAGAGAGATGAGGGAATTAATGCTCCCTATTTATAATCAGCCACAGCACTGTCATCATCAGATTGCCAGGGCTATTATTTCAGACTTCAGAGCAATTATGTTAATGATTAGTAGAGTGTGAAAAAGACTTTCAGTTGCCTGAGATTATTTGCATTTCTGAACAACAGTCAATAAAAGTATTCATATCTATCTATCTGAATTTAGTTGGTAAAGAATACACTATCAAAAGAACATAAGATTATTTAAAAGCAACAAAGCATTTCATCAGATTTCATCTAGTATCAATGCGCTGCAGGTGCTTCTTACACTCTGACTTGCACGTTTCCTGCAAACATCTATGCATCGAGTCACGTACACAACATAGCGTCCAACAACAGGCCATCCATATATGCGTAAAATCTCCAACAGTGGTAAATCTCATTACGGAAGGCCTTTGGGCTTGACAGAACAGTCATATTAATCAAAGCAAACCAAATCCAATAGATCAAAGGTCACAGCGTAGAGATCTAGACTTTTTTTTCTCAACCTGCGCTCTCTGTTTCTGTGCCATTGCCTCCTTAGATGACTTCTTTATCGGCTGTGCCGCTTATCAGTTCGCTCATCTATCATTTGCGCTCAACAAAAGCCCTCAAGCATCACTGACGCTGTCTGACTCTACCGCTTGTCTTTGATTTACAGCGCTTAAAGCTTTGTGGAGATAAGCAGAGAGTGAGGAAATCTCTGGTGAAAAGAATAATAAAAAAAAAAACAAACAGTAAATTATCAGTGAAAATTGTTAGTTCTGCAATAAAATAATTATGCAAACAAATGTGAGATAATGGATTTAATAAATGATGCATGTAATCGGTTAGTTGAAATTGAAGTTTAATTTGTAGCTATGGCCGTAAACGCACAAGGAATGGTGGAGAAAATAATGATAAAATCAGGGCACCTCCATTAATTTAGTTAGGCCAGCGGGTCAATCGCGCTCATTTTATTGCACTTTTACCCAATGCTATCCGTCTCACGCATAATTAAAACACAATTCATGCAAGGTACAAATTGTATAACTTTAGTTTGCAATAAATTGCAAATATATGAATAAATCAGATATGAGTTTTCATGCTTTAAAAAACAAATTATCTTAAGTCGAGAAATGACTTGGAGTTTAATCGTTTTACCTGAACATGAATGAAGAGGCTTTGGTCGAGCGATGAGGGAAGGACACATGGAGTACAGAGAAAGTTTTTCAAAGTAATCACAAGTTTCCCTGGAGAGGATCTCGTCGATCATGAAAGTCTTGTAGCGCCTCCTGGCCGCCTTCAGCTGCCCGGGGGAGGAGAGCCTCAGCTCGGCTTGACAGTGCATGGTGTTATCCCCTGTGCGCTCTCTTCGCTGGTATATAACTTTATCTGAGCCTATACGTTTAAACGTCAGGAAGAAATACGAGTACCGGAGTTCATGCGTTTCGAGAAGTCATTATTTATGTCTGAAAATGCGGCTTTTGCTCTTCCCGGAATGTATGGCGGTGAAGATCCACAGCTTTCAACTTGAGCAGAGCGCCTCGGTGGCAATGCGCTGCGCTCACACCCTCTGCTATATAAACCATCCGTATACTCATCTCTGGACTCCTATTCTCTCTCTCTCTCTCTCTCTTTCTCTCTCTCTCTTGCACATACTTACACAAGGACAAATCCCAAACACCTCCACCTCCTTCTGTGCACATGCACTAAACCATATCTCGAGTTCATGGACAATCTGTATATTACAACTTCACTCCAAGTAATACTTCCTGTAAATTTGATATTTTGATTGAATGATTTTGACAACGTGATCGAACATAAAACATTCAATGGCGAAATAAAGATAAAGTATTTTCGACAAACGACATGAGCTTCCAGATACTTAAGAGTTCCGACACAGGCGGTGTTAGTTATTTTTCTGAATAGGAGATTGAACCAAGTAACAAAAGTAACTGGTGTTTTTATTTTTAATTACGGAAACTATAATTTACAAAAAAAAAAAAAGGTTGAAATAATCTTCCTCTCTTTCTTTCTATGTTTTTGGTTCACAAGCTGAAGACGATTCACTTAGACCAGTTTTCGAACAGATTTGAAAATATTTATTTTTATTTCACTGTTTTTCTTGTGTTTAGGTTTCTTTTTTAAAAAAAAAAAAAAAAAAAAGATTTTAAGAACCAGTTGTATGTCTGGAATCTAGCAAATAAATATGGTATCAGATTTTTCTTTCTATGCAGTTATCAAAAAAACATTTGTTGAAAATAATGTTATTGTTAGCCAATAATAATAAAAATGATGATATGGCTTTTTATTATTATTTATTATTTTTATTACAATTGTAATTCGGTTCACTGCCACTTTAAATCTGCTTGCCGACTGATCTCACCTCGAAAATTGCAGCAAGTGTAATTTATTATCAATCAGTAATTGCACGCGCGTCTGAATATATATATATATATATATATATATATATATATATATATATATATATATATATATATATATATATATATATATATAATTGGACAAATTGGAATTAAGCTTTGTTTATTTTAGATTTGCATTTACCCACGTGTAATAATAATCATTATATTTATTATTTTATAAAGTATATAAAGTTTTGGCTTTCCGAGAGGCGGAAACGTATATCTCACTCAAATTAAAGATGCTTGCAGACTGCGGGGTCTGGTCTTTAGAGGACAAAATATATAGAATGTGACTTGATCAAAACGAGGGAATAAAGAAAGTAAAACGAGTCCTTCAGATAAAGAGAAAATACCATGTAAAGTTTAGAGAATGCTCGCAAAAAACAACAGTTTTTCTCCCCTCATCAGAAAGATAGCAGACCCTGGCCAGGGATTCAAGCCCAACTATCCGTGGCACCGCATGGACCCAGTGCTCCAGGACGCATTGTTTGCACTCTTTATCTGCGTTGCGGGGCTCCTGCAAGGCAGCGAGGGGGTGGCTTTCCGGGGGTGTTTAGAAGTGGGATAATTTCAGGAGCCACGCTTCTATTCAGGTCCGAACAGCAGCGCCTGCCGAGTGGCCCCTCTAATCCTATTCAGCCCTTCCTGGGCTGGAGACGCCATGCAGATCAACCAATTAGAAGAGTTATGCCACATTCAGGAGCGTAATATGGATCTTCCTGGTAGGCCTACGGACACCAAAGAGAGGATACTCTCTATTAGAGTGATTTGGGAGTATCAGGATGCAATCGGATACTAGGGCAGATTAGAAGCTTGGTTCAAAGGGTGTAAGTAAATAAGGCACCATTTTGAACTCTTGAAAGTTTTATCTAAAAAAAAAAAAAAAAAAAAACACCTAATTTTTAATACAGAGTAAAATGAAAACTATCAGATAGACCGCTGAGATTTTATGATCAGTTAGTTTTAAGCAACAGGTCTGAGGTGGCAGCGCTTAAAGGCAGATTGCAACATGAAGCCCTATGTTTCCAAGCGTTGCTAATTTTGGGATGGGAGAGAAGCCAAACCTTTTCCCCATCCGTAAACGCCCAAAACCTGTGCCATATTTTTTATTTTTTTTTTATTTTAAAAAAGCGTGCTGAGAAAAGGGGAAAGGACACTACTTAGCAAGAACTAAACCTGGCAATAACTCTTGTCAAGTTGAAAGAATGGGAGTCTGATTCACGTTAAGACTTGAAAGCATCGTAAATAGAAAGGTCAAACGTTTGAGCCGATCATGTAGCTTGGTTATATTTAACATCTTAATTGATTCAATAAATGGATGTGTGTGGCGCCACCTGTAGATTACTTCGGAACCCTCTGTACAAGCATATTAGTTACACTTGGTCCATTTATAGGTGCAGATAAGGCCATGTGTGCGTGCATTACAGCGTGTAAGCGTCAACATACAATATCCTCTTTATACACCATGAGCTGTAAATAGCATTTATGAATAACAACAAAGACTCACAAAGGCATGTGTGTTGAAGCCAGATGAATGACAACGCAGCAGTCAAGTGAAAAGAGCTTTATAGAGAAAACGTTCATTTTAAAACAAGTTTTACAGACTGGAGTTTAAAAAATAAAATCCACATAAAAGTAAAATAAAGCCCATTTGCTGGAAAGAGCAAGGTTGATCTAAAAATTAATTAAAAAAAGGTTGGTGCCCTGTGTCTGCTTCGATGTTGCTGGTGGAATTTTTTAGCTTAAGTTGATGTTCTTTTCAGCAAAAGCACCTGGAAATGTGTTTCCATTGTTAGGAGCACCATTGCATAACACAAATCTGGTAAGTATCCTACCTTTCTGAAGTCTTTTTTTTTTTTTTTTTTTTTTTTTTTTTTTTATCTTTGTCATCCAAAATTCACTGCAAGTCATGTTTAAATTTTATCCTTGCTCTTGCAACAGTACAATCACTTTCAAAATATTCAGAACAGCTGAGAAGAAAACTGTCACATCAAAGAAAAGTGTTCAAATTTAAAAACACCTTTAAAAAGAGGCTTTAAAGGCATGAGTTATTAAATCCTCAAACTGGCGAGATCATTTACGAACAACCTGAGTATATACACAATGACTTAACATAATTCAGATTTTCTTTAAGGATATATCCACAAAAAATGTGAAGGATTTTTTTTTTTTTTTTACAAAAAGGTAACTCAGTATCGTCGCCATCTGTTATCGTGCTCTCTGTGGCCACGATTCTCAACCCATTCGTCATAATGTCTGTTTCCACCTCGGCTGTCGTGGTGACGGTTCCCACCGCTCCTGTCATTCTGGTGGTAGTAGTTCTCCCGGCTGTGGCTGTGCTGCTGATGACGGCCAGAGCTGTGCTCGTCCCCGTGGCGCTGGCTTCTCCCGCCACTGCTCATCTGGGTTCGATCGTGCCTGTAGTGATCGCCTTCCTGTTGCCTGGAGTCTCCTCTGCCATAACTTCCAACAGCCGGCGACTGCCGCTGGAACGATTTGGAGAAGCCGCCGTTAAGCTGCTCGAGCTGCTTCATATGGACCTGCCACATGCTGTTCCTCTGTAGATGAAGAAAAAGACTTGAGTTCCAAACTGGTTTTTGACTTCAAGCTTTCTATTTCATTTACTTTGTAGGTCAAGAAATAGTGTTACCATGGCATGCTTTGGGAGATTATCAGGTGATGAAAATGACCTCTGCATCTTGTGTAGAGGCGTGTATGGTGGAGAACTAAAGTGGATCGGAGTCCTGTAAGGGAATTAAAAAAAAAAAAAAAAAAAAAAAAAAAATCCAACATTTAATTAAAAATTCATAAGTTATCAAAAAACCGTTGTTTCTCATCATGTTTTCATTTATCTCGCCTTTCTTAAATAGAACAGATTTCACAGTATAAAGAAAAGATTTACATTAAGAAATATTTAAGACAAAATTTAGCTTCTTTATATAGAAAAGAGTGACATCTGCCCTAGAGAGCAAGAGCTTGGTCAGTGTTATTCATTTGTATGGATGCAGTTCGGTTTGTTCCTCCCTTATATATGTCTTTGCTGGGTTATTCATTCGAACTGAGCAATATAAAAAGGTGAAGGCACAAACCAATACCTTCACAATTTATAGAATATGCCAAGTTATGTCTGCTATAAACAGAATCAGTGCACAGACAACAAAGCCTCATGTGCTGCAGGTTCTGTGCTAAAGGTAGTGGTTTTGGAAAAACTTAAAATATCATCACCACTTATGAATCACAGAATATAGAACCTTTATCAAATAGTTTTTCAAAACTCTGGCTGAAGTGCTGCTTGTAATTCCCGTGCAGCACAGAGTGCAGATTCATCCTCCAGATCAACATCAAAACCCTGAGGCATTTGATTAAGCACAAGCGGTTCATGCAGACCAGGAAGCTGTGAGATTATAAACATTCAGGCCATGATGAGTAGCTCATCATTTCAGTCCAATCATTTAATTTCATTGTTAATATGCAGTTATTGAGACCACAGTCAGTGTGTGTGTGTTTTGTTTTTTTGTTTTTTTACTGTAGAGAAAAAGTTGCATGTATTTATGTGCTTGATGTGTGATGGCACGATACAAATTTCCTGTTCAGCTTGTTGATTATTATTTAGACGCGTCATGACAACAAATTTCATTTTTCTGTGGCTTTGGGGTATAAAATGATCTGCTGGAACCACAGCTCTCAAGGTTGCAGGGAGCAGGGTGGGACCGGGCTGTAAGTGCTAATGCAAAAACGCCAGACCCGGGTTTGAACCTAGCTGGGCCGGGCCGGGCCCTGCAGTGCAAAAGGGGCTTTTGACCTGTCGATCACTGGTCAGGGAAAAAAAACAATAACAAACAAACAAACAAACAAACAAACAAACAAAAAACAAATATATCAATGGAAAACTTTCTGGTGAATCAATACTTGTCTTAAAATGTCTCTGGTATTTACTAAGTATGTCGTCTGCTGCCTTGTTCACACTGACAAAGATATAATGCAAAACAAACAATTCCCATTGTGTTTGCACCTGCCATCCACATGCAACGGAGTTTTTTAGTGAGGAAACCTAAAAATATGTACCCAAGTAAAAAAAGGGCAAATGATTTTGAAAAAAAAAAAAAGAAGAAAAGAAATACTGTATTGTTTTAGCTAGCTGCTGTTTTTGTTTTTAAGTGCTTCCAGAGTTCTAGCTGAAAATGGAATAAGCTGGATGGAATTATTTAGTAAAATGGACCTATAACTGGCCAAACAATCGAAACTAAAGCCAAAAGTTGAAACTTGCGTACCAATTTAACTTAAACTAGCTGTACTTTGTCAAAAAAAATAGATACACTGCCAAGTACAGAGTTCCAGGCTCCATTTTGTACTGGTTGCATTGGTGTGCTTTTTTCAGTTGGGAGCATCACCACTAAATTTAGATGTATCTTTTACAGTATAACATATTTAAAAAGGTACATTTTTATGATTTTTGATGCAAATTGACAAAAAATGTTCACAACCAATATGGATAAAAGTAGAAATAAATATCTGATTTGACTTGAATTGTATCACAAACATAAAATTACAAATAACATGGAAGTGTTTCAACCATTTGCTAAACTCTGTCTAATCTTTCCTTAGGTTTTCTGCTGTCTGATGCAGCTATGCTCAGATTATCTAATCTCTAAGCTTTTTTTTTAATCAGACGATGTGAGGTTTAGAGTACTTGTAATGTTGATCCTCTGTTGCAGGCTCAGCTAAGGTTGCTTTCCTTGCAAAAAAGAGTGCATCATTGTAAATGTGAGCACATAAATGAGCCATAAAAAAATCTGCAAGCCAGTCTTTACCAAAGGTTTACATTCTGGCCATGTTGGGAACAGCTGGCACCAACTTTTTGACAAATTTACTGATGCAAGGAAAGAAGAAGAACACAAAGAAGGTTAGACAGAAGGATGGGTGGGGAGTTAAACACAAAAACAAAGAGGATAGAAGGCAATGGTAAATGGACTGAATTTATATAGCGCTTTTCTAGTCATACCAACCACTCAAAGTGCTGTACACTGAAGCCACATTCACCCAATCCTTCTCAAACATGCACACATTCTTACACTAACACATCAATTACTGTTGGCAGAGTTATAACTAGCCCAGTTTATGTATGGGCCGGTTACCGGTTTCAAGGTATAACACGGTATGAAAAAGTCAGTTTCAAAACCACTAAAATTTTCTGTCATACCATTCCTGTTAAATCAGTGGTTCTTTATGTGTGGTCAGAGATAAAGTAGAGCTCAAATCCCACCAGTCATGTGCAGCTGGAGTATCATGACCTCCCCCCGTGCACAGCAACTCGCTCTGCAACTTCACTTCACTGACTGTGTCTGTCTGTCTGTCCTTTACGTCAAACACCTCCACGGAATCTAAAACACAATAAAAACTCCCGAGGTGTTCCATTAAGTCAAAAAGATGACTGGTGTCGCATAATGTAACCTGATTTGTCTTAGCTATTAAAGCAGTAGAGACACAGTTATCCTTTTAGACCAGGGGTGTCAAACTCATTTTCATTTTGGGCCATATCAAAATCGTGAATGTTCTCAAAAGGGCCGGTTGTGGCAGTATGCATTGATGTAGCTTTCTCTGCAATTGATGACTACTTCTAAAAATTAAATGATATTTAACATCGGTTCACATTAAAGTAATTTGGCACTATACCGATAAAAACTGATCTGATTAGACAGATAAAATAATATTTAAGCACACAACTACTATCTTGAAGTTCTATTTCTGTGGCCCTCTGGAGTCCAGAGGGCCACAGAAATAGTTATGGCGGGCCGGATTTGGCCTTGAGTTTGACACGTGTATTAGACTATCAGTATAGCTTAATTGTGTTATGTGCCAAAAATCAAGTAATCAAGTATGACTGCGCATGCTAGAGGGGAATAAAATTTCACCATCATACCCGTGATCTCAAAACAGCTTCCAAAGACAATTAAAGTTGACTATGACTATATTATGGTGATGGGCTAATTTGAAATTCCAGTTAAATTCACACGACTACTCTTACCACTGAGGCACAGTTACCCCACAGGAAGGAGGGCAGAAGGGAATAAGCAATGAAAGATACAAAGAAGGAATACAAGACAGAAGGAATGAAGAGAAATGAACTAGACAGGAAAGTAGGAGAACATATGGAACAACAAAGGAAGGAAGAACACGAGAGCAGGGAGACAGGCCAGAAGAGAGATGGGAAACAAACTGCAGAGGAAAGAAGGAAGAACACAAGGCAAGAGGGAAGAAAAGACAAAGAAGCAAGGAAGGGCATAATGAATGAAGCTAGGGTACAAGAATGAAGAGAAAGGTACAAGGGAGAAAAGGAGGATGAGTGAAACACAAGGAAGGAAGGAAGGGCTCAGATTGTGTACTTGTCTGTATACTCATGTACTTATGAAACATCATGAGTAACGACCCAGTTACTGCTCCACTCTTAAGAACGCATCAAGGCAAGTACGTTCAACGTGCCAGGATATGTTTGTTCTTTGGCCATTTTATCAAGGATGCGTCCTTCACTGGACTTGGGCCACACAAAGCACAGCATGACCACCAGCGACAAAAGGAGAAACTGAGTGCAGAAAGTGACTGCTTTCTTAAACCACCATAAATTTCTCACAAAAAGTTTTAGGATGTTTTTTAAGTAGAGCTCAAAACACCATCTATGCTGTCCATTCATCAAGAATGAGACTACTTTTAAATATCCTCTTGTGTTTTCAGAGCAGCACGGTCCCACTGACAAGCCGCAGGCTCTGTGGACAGTTGGGAGTTTGTCTACGCTGCTGAACACAGCCTGATCTCGGCAAGTCGCTGTTATTTTCCTCTACCTGTTTTTGTTTCTCGCAGCTGAATGCCAGATGCAACATTTTTTAGTGTATGTGGTGGAAAACTACAGGAACCAGAATATAAAAAATTTATTATTTTTCTATGGAAATGTTTAAGTTCATGTTTTTATAAACTGTGTCACCACAATGTTTTACACAATATTTTAGTGAAGTGTAAACTCTTAATTATTTTACATTTCTCTTTGTTTTATACAAATGACTCTGCAGTAGCGTTTTGATTTATAGCCCTCGTTGTGCCAAAATTATATGCTTGGTGGTCGGCTCGGGCTGGGCTTCTGTGACGTATTTTTAATAAGCCTACAATACATACAGCAAAAAGAAAACTGAATGAGAATGCATAACATAAAGTTGTGTTAATCTACTTATTATAGTCTGAATAGAGGAGTAGGCAGTTTAAGGTGTTAAGGAAAGAAAGAAAGGTGCAGAAGTTAATTAGACCGTAACAAGCAAAAAGCACTGCACAACTAATGCGCACGTGGCCCTGCCCTGTTCCGCTCCTATCAATCACACACCCCAGAAGATTTGCACATGACTCACCCTGCAGTTACAACAAGCGAGCAAATGGAGCTGGAAGTTGTTAAAAGCTGAAACAGGAGAAGTTAAACTACTAAGCCAGCAGAGTACACAGTTAAAAGTCTGGAAGTATTTTGAAATTGGTAGTTGATGAAAACAAAACATGTGTTGGTTTAATGAAGTACAGCAAAAGTGGCGCTTTTCTCTCCAATGTAGGGTTTACTTCGGGCTTGGACCTCTAATTAGAGTTAGTCATGTTGGATCGGGCTCAGACATAATGTCTATGGGTTGTACTTGATGGTTTGTAGTTATAATAAATAAATCGTGCAGCTGTAAAGCAACAACCAGGTGCAGCTTGAGAAAAATAAAGTCAGATAATTCAAGAAACTTTCCCGCTTTGAATCCAGTGCACACTTAAGATGGTATGTTTTTTAGCTGGCAATCATGTTTCACTGGTTACGGAAATCTGAAGAAGAAATAAGGCGGTAAACTACCATTATTTCCTTGGTAAAACGTTTTTTATGATCAAAAATGACAACTTACGCTTCTTATTTAACAAAATACAGACAGTTCATCTAAATTATGTATATTCTATCGAATGAACATTTTATTCTCTTTTCACTATCTAGAGGCTTGAAAATAATTACATTCCTGAATAAAACAACACTACTAATTAAAACTCCAGACAACTGAGCAGTGACATCATGAAGTACACTCTGTCCTAACTGCAGAACTACTGGAACGTGCCCTTGCATCCTCAGGAAAAACATACTTTTACTTTTGCCAAACACGTACTTGCAGAGCACACAAGAACGTGCTTGTATACTTGGGTCCAAAAAAACAGACACAAGGAGGGAAAGAAGTAAGAGTACAAAGAAGAAAACAAGGAAGGACTCGAGAGGGAATGAAAGGACACAAGGATGGAAGGTGACACATTTAAACAGAAGGATTAAAGTCTAGAACTACAAATATTTTCTAATGCTTTTCCAGACCTGGGAAATATTGGAATTAAGTTCCATACTTTTCCAGAGTTTTTAGGAACCTTGCTGATCTTTAAACACTTTACTTGACATTATAATCTAATAAAGATCCCTAAGGATCGCATGTTGACCACCTGCCAAAAAAAAAAAAAAAAAAAAAAAAAAAGAGAGCTCAGGATATGATCTGTACAGTACAACACATTCTGTCCCCTGGTTCTTTATGATTTTAAATAAGCTTTAATTTTATCCATTTTCTTTAGATTCATAATCTAGCTTGTTGGTGGCTATAATGTTGGCTTAAATGCACAGTTACATGTTGTACGGTTTTCTATAGAAAATTGTGATAAAAGTTTGATTTTACAGTAAAAACCTTGTGGCATATTTTGTCAATACCTCCAAGTCCTGTGTCATCTTAATATTCCCACAGAAAATAAGGGGAAATAAACATATTCTTACCTTTGGCCATGGGGATTTGGGGTATTTGCAGGACTAGAATTCTGAGAGTTTCCTGGACTGCTATGACTGCTACCTATGATGGGACCAAAAAGGTGATTTTAAAAAAATGTTACATTCTAGTTTTATATTTTAAATTAACCCAATGAAAGTTTTGTGCTGCTTTATTTTTTTTAATTAACAGAAGAAAAAAAAATCTGAATCAGTTTACAGACAAATCTGCTTTATCAAGCACATTAGGTAACCATCTTTTTTATACACATTTCATATTAACAGCAGAAACTATTTTTATTTACAATTTTATTCCCCCTAAAATAATTCCAAAGCCATAAATAATTTGTTTTGCTTTTTTTTTTTTTTATTTGTTTTTTTTTTTTTTTTTTTTTTTTTTTTTTTTTTTTTTAAACTAACAAAGCAAATATTTTTTGTATAACCAACTATCTACACTTTTTTTTTTTTTTTTTAAATATGCCAATGCTTGCCAGTACCAACAACATGTTGCATCTTGCTAAACTTTGGTTACTAATTTGAGAAGAAAGTTTTATTTGCAGAGCACCACTTCTTTACTATCTAGTAAACAAATGCATAAAAATCTACATTCAATTGAACTAAATAAAAAAAGATCCCAAGTTGTGGAACACGATACATAAGAAACTCTTTTTTTTTTTTTTTTTTTTTTTTTTTTTATAAATAGTTTAAGAAAAAGAATAACAATGTTAAGTTGATGTTGACAGTCCTCATCCGAGCAGAGTGTACAGGTTAAGGGAAGGGGTGTCTGCACTGGACTGCAAAAGTGCTGAGTGAAATTGCGTGTCAACTTAAGGTGATTTCTGTTAGAAGCAACTGCAGATATGGCATTAACTATGAAAAAAAAAACAAAAAACCAACATTTTACTGTCAACATCACTTAGAACCATGTCAATTATGTTTTTATAATAAAAGTACTACTTTGTAATGTTTGTTTTGTATGCACTACTTGGTGAATTTAAAAAAAAAAAAGAAAAAAAAAAGATGTTTTTATAACTTGCAATACGCTACAGGGTGGTGTGGGGACACTACTGTCTCTATTGCCAGCCGGCATCGTTTGTTACAGAACTAAATGCGAACTGTGCCAAGCAGAGCTCTCCTTCAGTTGTAGAATTACTGCAATCGATGAGCATCGCTGCAAGCACAGCTTAACCAAATATTCATTCCCCACATGTTAGGAGGAACAGTTAAATGATTAAGAGAAAGTCAAAAGCTGTCATCAGATTCGGCATTCAGCTATTTCACAGTTTATAATGACTCTACTACCTTTGATTAGCTAAAGTTCAAAATCTAAACAATTTAAACTGGTTCTATTTATTTAACTCTTATACACTGAAGAAAAAGCAACATATCTTTAAACACATGTTATTCTGGGCAAGAAAACAGTGTCTGTTCAATGTAGGAGGATTTAGCTTACCTTCAGAATGCATAAAATAAATAAATAAAAAATAAATAAATAAAAAAACACCGCCCACCCAGACTTTTATTCATGAACAGAATGAAGGTTTCACAAAGTACAAACTGCGCTTTAAAGAATCAGTGAATAGCTATCCAGTTCAGGTTTGATTTAAAAGAACAAAAGAAGTTGTCTTGACTTGAAGTTTGAAGCAGCCAATCAGATGTCAGGGTCTCTACAGAAGCTGCCCTAAACTCGCCCACTGAGTCTGGATGGGTGAAGTTGACAGCTTAAAGTAATTCATGATTAAGCCTGTCACAGTAAGCAATTAATTGTATGATAAATTAGAGTGAGCTTGATAATCTCCATTCTAATATGTTTTGAAGGGAAATTTTGTTTCCAGAGACATCATAATCAATTTTATTTATGGTTTCGGTTGTAAGTGGTTTTTATTTCCATTCTATTTATTGTTTTTTGGTTATTTTGCTTATTTATTTTCTATATTTAAAATATCTTACAGTTCCAGTGTTAAGTGTTCTTTACAAAATTAAAGTTTATTGGTCTTTGGGAGGGCAAACTTGCATTAATGTACCATATATTACTTGAAAATGGTCTCAAAACAATATTATTGTTTATTGCAATAATTCCTGGGATAATATATCATCCAGCAAAATTTGTTATAGTAACAGGCTTAGTAATGATCTGCTTAAGTACAGGAACATGAAATAAATTATTAAATCATGAATTATATGTAGTTTTTAAAATGAAATCAATACATTCAATTGAAGCATGTGTAATTAATTCTGTATTCAATAAATTATTTCTGTATTTATTTCTAGTTTTAAAAAAATTAATGACACCTTAAGTAATTATAATTTTTGTATTTTGTAATTTGACACTCTTCACTCCCCATATTGAAATGTGGTTCAATAGAATCATTTTAAGAAAAACTAATGAAACAGGCCTGGACAAAAATTATGGTACCTGTAACTCAATATTTTGTTGCACAACTTTTTGAGGCAATCAAACGATTTTCTGTAACTGTCAATGAGACTTCTGCACCTGTCCACAGGTATTCTGGCCATCTCCTTGCTCCAAACTGCTCCAGTTGTGTCAGGTTATAAGGGTGCCTGCTACAGATGACATGTTTCAGCTCCTTCCACAGATGTTCAATAGGATTTTGATCAGGGCTCATAGAAGGCCAGTTCAGAAGTGTTTTGCTCTTAGCCATTCTTGGGTGTTGTTTAGCTGTGTGTTTTGGGACATTAACCTGGGATTGAGACCAAACTTTCTGTAACTAGGCAGCGCATTTCTCTTGAGAATAAATTGATAGTTTTGAGATTTCATCATACCTTGCACAAATTCAAGACATCCTGTACCAGAAGCAGCAAAGCAGCCCAAAAACATAACCGAGACTCCTCCATGTTTTACAGTAGGAACCGTGGTCTTTTCTTGGTACGCTTCATTTTTGTGTATGTGAACACAGAGCTGATGTGCCTTGCCAAAAAGCTCCAGCTTTGTCTCATCTGTCCAAAGGACATTCTCCAGAAGTTGATTATGGTTGTCACTATACTATACATTGTGGCAAATTCCTGTCTCGCTTTTTAATGCTTTGCTGTCCTCCTTGGTCATCTCCCATGAAGTCCACTTGGTTCAAACGATGCTGGATGTTGAGATCTGACACTGATGTACCTTGACTTTGGGGTTCATCTTTAATTTCTTTGGAAGTTGTTCAGGGCTCTTTGGTTACCAGTCGTATTATTCTTCTCTTTAGTTTATCATCAATTTTCCTTCTGCAGCCACAGTCAAGGAGATTAGCTGCAGTCCCATGGACCTTAAACTTTTGACTAATATGTATTTACCTTTAACATGATTGTCTATAATTTTCTTTCTAATCTCCTGGGACAACTCTCTCCCTCTCTTCCTATGGTCGATGCTCAGGTGTGGCTCACACCAGGTCACCAAATGGCACAGTGACTACTTGTCATGCTTTAAATAGGCAGACTGCCTGGTTACAAGCTTGAAAACACTTGTAATGCTAATTAGAGGCCACACCTTAGTTTAACATGTACAATGGTCAAATTATTTTTAATCTTTTAAAGAGGTACCATCATTTTTGTCCAGGCCTGCTTTATTAGTTTATTTTTTTAAATGACTCTGTTGAATCACAATTCAAATACAATGTCTGATTATGACTGATTAATTGTCAGTAAATTTACATTTATTACTACTTTATATATGTGGATAATGTTGGATTTAGCAAATAAAAATTTTAGTAATTCCAACGACCTAAAATAATAGAAGTTTGGTCTTATTTAACTTTGGAGAGAGAGAATAAAGATGTATCTGTCTTTTTATTTAGTGTATGTACACTTCTAGTTTCTATTCACACACACACACACACACACACACACATTTTAAAAAAAAGGACATGTTCTGCTTCTTTGGTGACATTCTCATGCCTCATAACAGATCTGCATAAATTAAAACTGAAATGTAACTATTTAGTTTGAAACACTATTTACAGTTTATCCTTAACAAATTAACTTAAAAAGTAAAGTAATTCACATACAGTTGTTTTAACACCATCTATGGATACTGCTGTGAGTCTAATTCAATGCAAATACTGACAAACTAATATTCTTATTTGTTGATATATTATTTGCAATGAAGCTCCTTTTAACGAATCTCTGTTAAAAACGAAAAACAACAACAACAACAACAACAACAACAAAAAAAACCTGATGTTTAGATTTAAAAATAAAATCACAAAGTGAGCTCACCCGTTCTGAACTGGACTTGGATGGTTTTCCCATACAGCGATGTCCCATTTAGGAGCTGCATGGCATAAGGCACGGACACCTCATGTTTATAAACGGCAAACCCAAATGTCTTCTGTTTCCCATCCAAATCTTTGGGGATTTTAGTTCTGACGAGAGGTCCTGCCTGCAAACACAATCAATTACCGTCATACACAACCACCCTGCAAAAACGTAGAAATTACACGCTAACTGGATAGCTTTAGTGGATAAAATTAAAAAGGAAACTGTACAGAACTGTGCTTAGCCAAAGCTAATGCTAAAGTGCACGTAGAAAACATAATTTAAAAGATGGCTCTATATTCCTAAACAAAAACTCTAGCCTGTCTGTCCTCAAAACACTTTCTAGGGGCATTAGCCTGCCGTTACAAACACACTGGACATTTGCTAGCTTGTGGCTAACAACAACAGCACCTGTAAAAACAGCTCGAACAAAAGCTCCTCCGATACTCTATTGTCTAAATTTCTTATGAAGAGAGTGCGGTCCGCTTCGTCTTCTATTCCCATCGTATTTAAGGTGCTAGAGAAACTTTTTTAGTAAAACAAACACTGACACTAGCATGAAAAACACCGCAGCATTCAAACGGAAGCCCTTCAGTTATCTTCTTCTTGAGTTTAAATTTTAGTGCATACCGCCGCTTAGTGTACCGGAGTGTGTAATGCAAAACCTGCGTATCAACACATAATGTTTTAAACCTATGTGCAGTAGAAGCAGAAGTAAAAATTAGTCATTAGTCATTGGTTACTGATCAACACATCCGATTAAATTTATGACAAAAATGTAATCAGACAAAAGAATAAGAATGAGAGCAAATTCTGATATTTTTAAACTAAAATGAAATAAAATTAACACACCAAAATACCTTACTTTCAATATAGCAAATTAGGCAGAAAAACACTTTTCCAAAGTGTTTCCAAGATAAAAACTTTGAATCCAATACTTACAGCAGGTAATGCGTTAGAACAAAACACTTCCAGTGAAACCTTATATGGCACAGCAGGCTCAGCGGATGGAAAATAACATTAGGACAATGAAGCTTGTATTCAAATAAGAAGTCTCACTTGACATAAACTGTGGGTGTGTCTGTGCCTGGCGAATTTTTGGCTAAATCTTAAAATCTGAATGTTTTTATGACCTTGAAGTCTTAAAAGTGTTTGGTTTGAACGTATGTCAATATGTTCATTGAATGATATCAATTTCCTGATTTAGAACTTCAGAACCCTTTGAAACAATCTATAAGTAGTTATTGATAGATTGATGACAATTTTGGTTTCTCTTTAGTCTAAAAAATGTGGTGAAAAAAAAAATAATAATTCATTTTTATTAGTGGTTGACTAATGTGACGAGCCTTGCAGCCTTGCAGCCTCCTTGTGACCTTCAAACAGACAGAACTGCAGCTTGACCAATGAATAAATGTACTCAAATTAAATTTTGTTCTGGACTGTGATTAACTTTATTGTCTTGACACCCCTAAGTTTTGAATTAAGATGTAAAACATAGCATTAGACACCTAAATTCATCTGTTTCAAGCTGTTAGTGCTACTTGGAACTATTACTTAGGCTTGTGCTGTTTTTAACACACCTGGACTGAAAATGAAAGAAACTTTACTGTGTATGTTAAGTTGCCATTTGATTTATGAAAAGAACTATGAATTAAAGGAGCTTTTCAACATTTAAAGACATTTTTTGAAATCTTTGAGAAAAACTATGCATGCTGAAAAAGGTGATTTATGTCATGCAATCTTTCCAAAGATATTTTGGGTATTAATTTGACCTCTTCCTGCTGCTTCCCCTCTTTTCTAATTAAAAATAGGGTATTTTAATTGCTACCAATGTTACAAGACTTTAAGGTCCTTAAAAAAAGATAAATCCTGATTCACACTGATGTTCACAAGACCTTGAATTGTTTATTATTTTTTGCTGTTTTAGTCATTTTAATGTTCTCTCTTTATATGTTGTAGAATGGATTTTAACTCTGTTTTAACCCATTTCCACCCTTATATCAAGCTGTCACATTAGTTTATTTTTCTTACCCTTTAGTTTACTTTCATTTGGTCAGTTCCTTAAATTGCCTGGAACCGAATGCCTCTGATGTCCATAACAGGCCTGACCGTGGAGGTCGAGTGAGCAATTTTAGAGGCTTTGCTCCCATTGTTATCAGATGGATTCTTGTGTCTGTCCTCAATGTTAATTAGATCAGTTTAACTGGTAATGAATTTCTCCTTCATGCCTGGGAAACATCCTCACAGATTCCGCCATGGTTAGGTGGCAGAGGGGGGTAAAAGTAGATGCAAATTAGGCCACAGTGAGAACAGTGGATCATTTCCATATTTTCTGGTTTAATTTAATATGAAAGATCAACTTGAAGAGAATAAAAAAGACATACTGCACTGGAAATCTAATCAACACCTTATGTTTATGACATAAGTTTTACATGCAAGGCAGAGTTTTGATATTATGCAGCAGTAAACTCCTAAGTGTAAAAAGTGGGCATAGTTGTTAACACATGCTCTTCTGCATGTAAATCCACAATGCAACAAGATGCTTATAGTTTAATATTCTCACAGGAAAGCAGTAAAACGTAACCATAAAACTCACACCTGTGCAGTACTGTTTAATTAAAACCGTTGAATCTATTTTCAGTTCTTATATGGTCATTACTCCAAACATCTCCCTTATGTTATTACTCCCCTCTATTTACAACTACAAGGAAGGTTTCATGGGAGCACAAAGAGAGTAAAACGGAGGACGAAGCAGTCAGGTACATTAACAATGGAAGTATAAATTGTTCACTTATACTGTGTGTGAACAGTGTGCAGAGCAGTTCAAAAGAAAACCAGTAGGTGGTAGCATCAATCCACTAAGACTTGGCACACAGCTCTGGCAACATCAGGCTTTTTTCTGTGGTGTTGTGTGGACATAGGTGCCATCCATCCATCTATCCATCCATCCATCCATCCATCCATCCATCCATCCATCCGCTGCTGTAGCATTTAATGAAAAGAAACTCAGATACTTAAGGGGGGTGGGAATTATGTAAAATTGACATTTTTGAGCTCTATACTATGTTATGCAGTTGAATATTACATACACCAAATAAAAAGACACATACACATTTTTTTCTCACTAAACCTCTCTTCTTAGAATTACCCAAATTATTTCTGTTTGCCAAATGTCAGAAATCTTAGTGAGTTAACATTTTTTCGAGATTTTTTTGGAACTTTCTTCAAATTCAAAAGTTTACATACATTTGGTCAGTATCAGGGATAATTGTCTTTTAAACTGTATGACTTGGGTCAAACCTTTTGGGTTTCCTTCCACATCTTCTGATAGGTTAACTGACACATCTGAGTTAATTGGAGGCAAACCTATAGATTGATTTGAAGGTCACACCTGGAACACACTGCTTTCTTGTTTGACACGATGGAAAAGTCAACAGAAATCAGCCAAGATATAAGGAAGACAACTGTGGAGCTGGACAAGTCTGATTCATCCTTGGGAACAATTTTCAGATGCTTGAAAGTGGCGCATTTATCTGTTCAAACAATTTTGCGCAAGTATAGACATGATTGGAATGTCCAACCATCAACCATCATACCGGTGATGTGTTATGTTTCCAAAAAATAACTGTGTTTTGGTCCAAAATGTGCAGATTGACCCCGGAACAAAAGCCAAAGACCTTGTGAAGATGCTGCTGAAGCTGGTAAGACAGTGTCATTATCCACTGTGAAACCTGTTCTGTGCGGATGTGAGTTGAAAGGCCACTTTGAAGCCATTGCTCCAAAAGAAACATAAAAATCCATATTGCAGTTTGGAACTGTCCACAGAGACAAAGACCTTCACTTCTGGAAACATGTCCTGTGGTCTGATGAAAATACAGTGGAACTGTTTGGCCATCATGACCATCGTTACATTTGGAGGAAAAACATGGATGCTTGTACCATCCTAACTGTGAAGTATGGAGGTGGCAGCATCATGTTGTGGGGCTGTTTTGCTGAAGGTAGGAACTGGTGCCTAAAATATCAGATTAGATCCTAAAATAGATGGCATCACAAGGAAAGAATGTTATGTAGAAATATTAAAGCAACATCTAAAGACATCAGCCAGGAAGTTAAAGCTGATTGGTCTTCCAAATGGACAATTTCCCTAAGCATACAGACAGAGTGATTATAAAGTGGCTTAAGGACAACAAGGTATCACAACTAAAGGTAACATAGTTACTTGATTGTGCTATAAAATGTCACTATGTGCCTGGAGAATACATAATGTCTGTTTAAAAAATTTTTCCCTTGGTGTATAACCCATCATGTCTCTGAACTGTTCAAAACACACAAAACACACTGTTTTAGAATTAGCATAACTCACTTTCTTCAAATAATAGTATTTCATCCACCACAGAGTTGGATTTTTCCACCTACAGCCAATGGAAAGAAGCAGGACTAAGAAAACAGTTTTACACCACACAGCCATTGGTGCCTTTGTGGAATTATCTAAGCAGTTTCATTCCTTGTTCTCATTGCTACTTTTTATGCAGAAGAAAAACTGAGATAAAACAGCCTATAGCTGTGGTTGATCAATGAGTCACATTATGTATGTCATTGAAATTATTTTAAATCTCATTATTTTATAAAGCAGCTACATTCACCCTTTCAAGCTTAATGTACTGTAGAAATGCACAGAATTGCCTAGCTCTGTCTTATGAGCCAAGGCACTGACAAGCACTCTTAGGCCTTTGAATCTGTCTGGAATTAACTATTGAACATGCTCGATGCCATTGTGCTAATTTACATTTAACAGTTCTGCTGGACCTAAATTTGGAACCATCATATAGAAGTTAGAATTTACCATTTCGGACACATAGATGTAGTAACACAGAAATGACTGTGCCAGCTTGAGTTTGCAAGATTAGATTTTTGCACTTGCCATGGGGAGAACAGGGAAGAACCCCGAAATTAGGCCAAAACCAGCTTCCTATTGGCTGGTCTAATCTGGATAAGTTTTTATGGTCACTTAGCCACACAGGATGAGCATAGATAGGCTTAACACACACATATGTACATATACACTCTCATGGTGTATACACACTTCCAATTATGACCTCCAGCCTGCGGGTGTTTGGTCGAACTGCAAAGCTGACCGACTGGTGGCTCTTCGTTAACCCCAATCTTTCCTTTGGGCTCCACACACACCCCACTGCCTTTGCCTCCTGTTCATTAATATTCATAATTCATGTGGAATGAAGTGATTGGGGACCATTAAATGCGCATGAATATTTGTCGAATAAAAGTTTAATTAAGCCATCCCTCTTTGGCAGTGTGATGTCATCAGAGCAGTTTCCCATTCACTGCATCCAGCACACATCTTAATGGGCTGTGCCTTTTAAAGTGCTACTCTGTGCTCATCCAGCAGTGACTGCCCAACCTACATACACAATCTTATTTTACACCCCTTGAGTTGATATTTGATAGAACCAATTGACAAGGATGGCATTCAAGTGGTTCATATTGTTCCAGTGGTGATATGGGGATCAATCACACTTAATTCAGTGCAGCAGGAGAGCCACTTTTGTGGTGGATGTCATTTATTATTCAGGACTGCGGACTTATATATAGCCTATAGGCTCAGGTTTAGATGGTTACTGGCATATAGAGTACAGATTGCCATAGAAGTGTTAAGCTATACTTGGTGCATTTCAGCGATTTCTTTGAAAGATAATGAAATTATCACAACACTGCTGAAGAAAAAATGTTGCTGCTTACATCAACAAACAAATAAATCACTACTCATCCTATTTTGCAGAGAAAAACAAACTACTATTTTGTTCAACTTTGCACTCAAAATTAAGAGTTAGGATTTGGAGAAAATGTTCCCATTTTAATTTGGAGGACACAAAAACACGTGTTTCAAAAAAGTATTTAGCACCTTACAAATTTCTTTGTTTTTGCTTCATTTTCACTCTTACGTTTTTTTAGATGATCAAACATATTGTTGTGTCAAACAAAGATTATATGAGCAGTTTTCAAATGCTGACTCCATTTATTAATGAAAAAAACCTGCTATCCAAACCAGCCTGACCTTGTGTGAAAATGTAATTTACCTCTTTATTATATCATGAATTATATAAAATATTCTGTAGACAAAAGTAGTTTTTTTTTTAAAAGGTTTGCATCCTATTAGATCTGTCAAAAACTAACAGCATTTCTGAAAAAGAACATCATACAGACAGTCCAACATGGTAGAGAAAGTGTGGTGGTCTGGGGCTGCTTCACAGCTATAGGATAACTTGCTGTAATTAATGGAGCCATGAATTGTGCTCTCTAGCAGAAACTCTTGAAGGTGAATGTCCTACCAACAGTTTATAACCTTAATTTCAAGCACACCTGAGCTCTGCAGCAGGGCAATGATCTAAAACAAACCAGTAATTCCTCCAAAACGATGTAACCGACTCTTTGACAGTTATAGGAAACACTTAATGGCAGTTCCTGCTGCCAGTGACGACACAACAGGTTTTAGGTTCAGGCGCATATATTTTCTATTGGAAATGTTTGTTCCCTTAATAAATGAAATCATCATTCAAAAACATAATTTTCTAGTAACCTACAGTATTTTTGTTTGATATTGAAATTTGTTTGATGATCTCAAACATAAAAGTGTTACAAAACATTCCTGAACAAAAGAAATGTGTAAGAGGGCAACTACTTTTCCACAGCACTGTATGCAGAGAGCAGCTCATCACCAGCATGAGACCACACCGCTTCAGCTCCCACTCAAGACAAATAGATGCAACAGTCTTATGAGGGGCACCCATACCCCTCCTTTTCTGCACTGCCTTTCTTTCTTTCTCTTTTTTTTTTTTTGCAAAATACTTATTATCCAAATATCTGCAAAGCATGTCAGTAGCACACACACACACACACACCCACCCACGCACACACACACACACACACGTATTAAAGAAAAGATCCATCCTGTTGCTACAGTGCTGCAGTGCTGAGTAACACTATAAGAAAGAAAGGGAGAGGGAAAGAGAGGGAGATATCTGGCAAGGACCCCACATCGCAAAAATGGACTGCAGAAGACCAAAAACTTAAAAATCACCCAGCTTATTACCCAACAGACCCTAATAAGAGCATCAGCTGAGATATTTTAAGTTATTAATAAGTGCAAAATATGAGCATCTGTTGCAGCAAATGAAAAAAGACTGTGCTTGTTTTGCATCCAGTAATCACTCTACCCCCACTGCTCCCATTACCCCTACCCCTATGGCTGTTGCAAGAAGTGAGGTGTCAGCACATTTCAGACAGCTATAGTCTCACTTCATGCCTGCCTGTTGAGGAGCGGGATAATGCTCTTTGCCAAAGGTGCCATATGGTGGTTGTTTTATTGCATTGGGAATCGAGAGGGAATTATTGTCCTCGAGGAGTAATTAGGAAATGGATTTTAACTGCAAAGTTCTTTGCAGCACAAATATCTGGCTTCTCTAGATATATTCTCTACAAGTCATCTTTTCTTCTTTACCTCCTGCTGCTGTTTAAAGCCTCCAACACCTTTTGGAAAAGATAATGAGCTCCGTCAAGAAGCAAAAAGAGAGACTGCTCCTTTTTTTGCCCCCCGCCCCCATTCCAAAAGAAAGGTTTTGCCTTCTTCTCGTCTTCATTATAATCAACAGTGAAGTGTCCCATATTCTTTGCTGCTGAGCAGAACATGCCCTCAGAGACAGTCAATACTGCAGCTTATAACCTATAACTCTCAGCTCCACCCCAGAAAAAGAATGTTTTTCCTTTGAAGATTCTCATCACTATGGTAATCAGCTGATCAGAGGGTGTTGTGCCAAGTTCTTGTTATGCAAATATTTGATTTACATGCAAAACCTCTGGACTAAAACTTTAATCTGTTCTTGAGTTACTGCTTAGAGTCTGACTGCCATCAATAGGCAGCAATAGGCAGAGAGGAAATTACAGTTATTCAAGAAATCATTCAAATAGTCTGATCACCAAGTGTAATATTCACATTATGAAGAAATGATCCTGAAATAATTTGAAGTTTGAGTCTTTAAAGATAAGGACATTTTTACAGCAAAAAGGTGCTCTCAGCAGTTGTGGGAAAATTCTTTTTAGCAAGTGCAGGGAAGGCAGCACGAGCTGATGGCAAATGCTGGAACAAAATATGTTATGGGCTGCAAAAGACTTCACCTTCTAGCATGATGAGAGCTGTAAACATACAGTCACAGCTGGACAATGGCATGGTTTCAAACCTGAATCTAACTGAGAATTTGTGCTAAGACTTGGAACTGATTCTCACAAGTGCTTTCCATCAAATCTGACTGTGCAAAAATGTTGCATCTCTGTATCCACAAAGCTAGTAGGGATATAGCCCAAAAGACTAGCAGCAATTACAAGGCGGCTATTATGTTCAGAGGAAGATAATAGCCATCTAAATCGTAGTACATAACTCACTTTTCTGAATTTCATTTAAAAACAAACATGAAAAGCAGGTATACTTTTTATTATACTTAAGTTTGCATTACTTTGCATTTGTCTGTCACAAAATACCCCAATTAAATTCATGGAAGATTTACAGATTTATATTTGAATTTGTCATTTATTGAAGAAGTTGCTTGAGGACAGCTGTAAAAGATCATTTCTCAGCCTAATTTTATAAAGTAGCCACTTCAATCCAGCACCAGTCCTATACTGGGATAAAGGCACACAGCTAACCTTCGTGTACACAGTAGGCTCTTTTGAGAGCTTAGAGTTGGTTTTTTTTTCTCCTTCGCCCTCAGCATTGGCCCGTTATCGTCACTGTCAGGGCAAAGCACATTACTTCAAACTCATGCAGGAGCTGCTTGAGGCTCACTTTGTTCCTCAGTGCAAAATAAGAGGAAGAAAAGTTCAAGAGGAGTTTGGCACATCCGGCAAGATGGGACCATGTCAAATTCACTGAAGGCTGTTCCAGGCATTTGGGTCTGTTGTTGTCACAACTAATATTGTGTGGTCGCTCTATCCTTGGCTTGTGGGTTTCTCTGTACAGAAATGTGCAGCATTTGCCTTGACATGCAGTCTGTTTATTTAGAATGTCAGGGAATCGGAGATGAACTGTGAAACTATAACAGCAGATCTTGAGGGACAGGTTTTGTGTGGGGCTCTGTGAGATAATATCTCGATCTCACAGTCACTTAAATGCCCATATTGTGGATAAGTCTATTATTACTTGTCATGACCGATAACTTACTTTGGATTTTTAAAGCAGAGTGCAATAGAAAATATGTATACAACCTCTTTATCCAGGACAGACTCATTTCTTTTTTTTTACATTTCTTACCTTTTAGCTGTAAATGCATTTCATTCATGATTGTCCATGTGGGCTCCACAAATTATTGAGGAAAGCAAGTATTTTAGATAATTATTTTTTCTCCAATTGTCCATTTTGATTGTCCATTCAGGTTTCATGAAAGGCTGCAGTCCTTCAGGCAGCCCTATGGGCACATGTCTATGGACCCGCAGCTAAAAGGCAAATGTCACAAAGATAGAAAGAGCACATTATAATTTCTGCTCATTAATGTTTTAAGACACGGTCAATAAGCATCTCATTTTCAGGATTTGATTGCACAAGCAGTCATGGATCTATATTTGAATTTAAAACTTTGCCTGTAGTTTTTTAAATCTCTAAAAAGTTAGTCTCTTAACAAATCTGAAAAATACTGAGTATTTCTGAATTCCTTTAGTTGAATGCCAACTGCAAGGAAGCATCAGCTTTATACATCATTTAATAGATTTATCAGGATCTTGGGTTGTTTTGGGGTTTTCCTGGGTTTATAGTTTTTGATCATTTGTTATCTGTGTTTTGCCTTAAGTTATTCTTTGTTTGGATTTGACAGCCTTGTTTCTGTTTCGCTTTAGATCAGTCTGTTCTTTGTTATTTCAGTTCATGTTTATTCGTTGTGTTTAGTTATTCTTTATTCCATGAGAATTATATTTTGCCTATTGGTTTACTCTTCCTTGCTCCTCTGTTCCATCTCTCTCTCTCTCTCTCTCTCTCTCTCTCTCTCTCTCTCTCTCTCTCTCTTTCTCTGTCTTTCTCTTTGCCTGGTCCCCTCTCTCACCTGCACCCAGTTACCAATCAGCCACCTGTTCTTTGTCAGTAATCAAGATCCTCTGTTTAAAAGTTCCTCTCACTCACTGCTGGATTCTCTGTCGCTTCAGCTTTCCGTCACTCCGTTCTTTGTACTTCCTGGGTTTATGCCTGTGTTCCTTCCCTGTAAGTTTATCTTTATTAAATATATTCTAACTCAACCCTGCCTCCAACTCTGCCTGCATTTTGCGTCAAACTGCCACACTCACCATGACAAGATCATCCTTTGTAACATTAACTTTGAACTAGAGGAGAGTGACTTAAGGTATTCATAAAGTAAGGTTAACTTGTAAAAATAAGCATTAAAATAACATAATGAAGGGGCAAGAAACATCATTTTCTGGTGAAGCATAGCAGACTGGATGTGTAAATGATGTCATCTAACTTTAGAAGGAAGTCATTTTGAGGGAATTAAAAGGAATGCAATTATTTCTATTTTTCACACGTTTTGCACCTGCTGTCTGCTTCACTTCTGCAGTGTTTGAAAAATAGATTGCATTACAGTATATGCAGACGTAAATACGCAAAAAATGTCCAGCAGTTGTTTTCTCTTTGGGCTTTGGGCACAAACACAGCAGATGCAGAAGTGAACAAATATCTAGTCCCAGGTCTTGATATGACGAGGCACTACTGATTTTATTTTATTTTTTTATTTTTTATTTTTTAGAACAATGTTTGTTTGAATCAGGGAAAATTCAGGAAGATATTTCTAAAGTAGTGAGTTATGTAGGTGTTTTCAACGAAAAGCTGCAGATTGTAAGAGATGGAAAGATTTATTCTTTTAATTGATTATTTGAAAGGCTATCATGATTTGGCCTGAGTGTCATGGAGGTGCTTGTTTTCCTGTAGCCCAAGTTTTTTTATATTTCTCCTCTGTCAAACTGACCACTAACTTTTAGCAGGGGGTATTTATGTTTATGCTTTCTGCACAACACAAACAGCTTTGTTTTACATTCCTACTCTACTAATGCATACAGACTTGCTCATAAACACAGACATATCTCATTTACCTGGACAGACTAAATTGACGTAGAGAGGCTATTTGTTCAGTAAAGCTATCTTAGAACCAGATTGTGCTATTCATGCAGTTTGAGAACAAGGCAGACATACAAACTATGATTTGCACACATTAGTAACATAAATAGTTTTGTGAATATTTTACATTGTGAACTGAAAAAGTTCTGTGATATCATGCCCTTCAAAACCAACACTGTCCTGGACAGAACAGGAACAATGGAGCAGATGGATGACCCAAATCTTAAAAGAATAAACACATTCTTCCAAAAATAGCATCCAAACTTCCATCTGCTCCATGTTCCACCCAGAGAAATCATATTTCATCAATCTTTCAACCCTTTATTGACAGGATGTCCACATACATTTGTCTGACAGGCGTTGGGGCATAATGAAATATTAATTTTATATTCACTGTCTGGTGTTCCTAGATGTGGGAGCAAGTCCCTTTCCCCTCTGGCAACAAAAGGCAAAGGTTCACACTGTACAGTTACGAGCAGATAATGTTAATGGCATGCTGAATAGCAGGAAACATATTGATGGCACTAGCTAATAACCCGTGTATGTACAATGTAATGTGGGGACAAACTGCAGAAAGTCACTTTCTAATAATGGTCAAAAGAATGTCCTAGTTGTCAGAGGGAATTTTACAGTTATTTATCCAGTGCTCAGAAAAGATAATTTACATTCATACTGTTGAAATGTCCTTGTGTCAGAAACCCAATCCCCACCTACTCACTCATGGTGTTACTTAAACTGGAAACTGTGAAAAGGCTGAAAAATGCTGCCTGTCCATAACTCTGCACTGAAGCAAAAAAAGGTTGCACCTCAGGGAATCCAAACACAACTTTACATCCCACTGAATAAAGAAACTGTCATTTAATTTGCAGAGTTGAAACATATTATGCTAAATCAAAACAGATGTGAAAGAAAACAATCTTTGTAAGAGGAAGTTACCATGAATCAATTTTCATACTTTTGATAATTATTCAAATTGATAACCTTGCACATACATGGATGTGGTGGAGAGTTTAGTTGCTGATTTAGTGCTTTCTGTTAATAATATGTCAGGAAAGTAAATGAATTATGAGCATCTATCGCTGTAGCAAGAGCAAAAGTCATGCCATCAAGTGTTACTACAGCTGTGAGTATAGATAAGAATCTTTAGACATTAGAAAAGTCTAATGCATCAGTACATAGTACAACAAATTGTACTGCATTCTAATCTTGTGACCATGGCTTCACCAAAGCATACTGCAAGCAAATTTAACTATGAAGGTACATGCCAATAAATATAGATTTTTATTTTATTTCAACAACTCAGTTCAAAAAATGAAAGTCATTTCTTACCCTATGTTCATTGCATAGAGATGAAATGGTTTACAGCTAATAAAAACCCAAAACTTAGTCTCTCAGACCAATAAAAACTGATTTTTAAAATAAAAAAATGTTATAGCCTACTTAATATGGGGAAGACTGTCTACTCAACAACTTTTTAGCAGACCTTCATCGATGCTGTCCACAAGGAGGCTAAGCCACCAAAAGTCACTGCTAAAGAAGCTGGCTGACCACAGAATTCTTAACCCAAGTATGTTCATGAAAAGTTACGTGGAAGAAAAAGTTTGGCAGAAACACCTGTACAAGTAACATGAATAACAGCAGCCTTGAGGGTAAAGAAATTCAAGAAATTCAGTTTGATTTATGAGGCAAGGACTGCAGCTGAAATCTGCTATGAGAGCTACCTCACACAGACGTGTTCAGGATATGGGCTGCAACTATTGCATTCCTTGTGCTTACCCACTCCTGAACCAGAAACAAAATCATAAGTTTATTATCTGGCTAAGGAGAAAAAGGACTAGACTGTTGCTCAGTTGTCCACTGTCAGATGAAAAGGCTTAGAAATTAAGCTATTCGGAACGAGTGAAGGTTCACAGAATCTAAGCTGTTTAAGGTCAAGTTTGAATTTTCCAGTCTGTAGCCATTCTCACAGAACACATAAAGGTAGGATCGAGGCACCTTTTTGATTTCTATGTGTGTTTTGTGAAAGAAGCAATGCAGCAGGACACCTCTGTTATTATCCTGACTTGCCAAGCGAGGTAATCATGGGTCACGTCAAGCTGGCTTCGCTGGTCGAGGGAGTGATGTAATGATGACATATGGTTTGTGTGACCACCCAGCAGCAGGATCCATCCTAAGTTGGGGGGGAGGAGGAATCTCTTCCAAGGAGAAGAGGCAGAAGGCAACAATTTAAATAAGCAGCATTTGCTCATCCATTAACAGAATTGATGCACTGAGTTTTTCTGATGCAAATTTTTTTGTGTAGTACTCACTTCGATGCCACATGACTAGGGCTGTTTGAAACAATTATTTTAGTAATCAAGTAATCTATTGATTATTCTGATGAGTAATCGAATAAAAAAATTGTCCTGTTCTGTAGTAGCTACTTTAAGCTAGTAAAAGAACTATATGAAAGAACAATTCAGTTCTTTTTTTAATAGGATAATATTTTATTGTTTAAAATGCAATACATTTCTAACACTTTTAGTCTCAAATATGAAAAAAAAAAAAAAAAACTTTTGTGAAGTGTAAAAACAGATGAGAAATAAAACATTTCACATTAACTGTTAAAAATAAAATAGCAAACCAAAACTGAGGCATTAGAAAACGTACCTTTTTGTCTTACATTTCACTTTAAGTCGGAAGTCTGAAGTATGAAAAAGCTTTTTCATATAATAGTAAATCTATTTTTAATATATTTTTTCCCATCATTGCTCATCTTGATCAGCAAAAACATGCAATGTTAGCCAAAATGTATTTCTTTGTACATGTATAACATGCCAGATTATGTTCTAACAATTATGTTCTAACAATCAGAGATAAAAGTTAATCATTTGCAAAGGGAACAAAAATTTCACCTGTTTGCAGCCACGAATGAGCTCGATGCATGTAATGGAAGTTTCCTAGAGTTTAGATCTATAGGCTGAGCCCGACCCAAACTGAAATTCGGATCGGGTCGGGCCAAAATTATATGGTTGAGGATCGACTCAGGCTTCTGTAGCGCGTTTTTAATAAGCCTACAATACATATAGCACAGAGAATACAGAACGAGCATGCACGATATAAAAATGTTAATTTACTTATTCAAGTCTAAATAGAGGAGTAGGTAGTTATAGAGGAGTAGGGTACAGAAGTTAATCAGACTGTAACAAGCGCAGCGCATTAAACAACTTCATGTTTCCTGCCGAGGTGTTGCAGCATCGAAGATGTGCTATTGTAAAATGTCAGTTCCGTTTTGCAGTACACGCACTGAATTGTGCTATCTTTTCTATTTAAAGTGATCCCACACTTTTCGTCTCTTCCTTGGCGTCACTTTTTTCTCTGCCTCTATAGCTGCTAATAGCACTTTGCGTTCCTCAACAGCTCATTGGCGGAAGTGAGAGCGTTGCGCAACACAAGTATTCATCACACATTGCGCTAAATAGTAAAACATAATTTTACAAAGCCTCAAGGCAGATAATTTGCCTTGAAAAATTTTAAAAATTGAGGTACTCCAATCATTCGATGAATCGTTACTGCCTTACGCACACCTCCTGTCATACCCCACTGCCGACTTCAAAAGTTCAGAGCGATTTAGAATATTGACTCAAAAGAAAAGCTTTAAAATGTCGGTCTGTGTGTAATTAATGTATATAATATGCATATAATATGTTTTACTAGTGAGCTCTGTTACTGTAATACATGAACTTTTCATTCTTATTCTAATTTAATTAATATGAGTGTAGTTGGAATACCAACATCAGTGTGTGTGTATATATATATATATATATATATATATATATATATATATATATATATATATATATATATATCTGGTAAACTTACTACTGTTATCCAAACAGATATACCAGTACACTGCTCACCTTTGAACGCCATCACTGGCTGGACTGCAGTAGTGCTGAATGTGTGTCTGTGGATGTTGGGGTCCTGGGAAGACTGGCCTCTGACCGACATGGTTATCCAAGGCTTGCCATTCTCTCTGCAATCGGAAGCCAAATTCAGAGGCTAATTCCTCTCATATTGTGAATAAACAGAAGGTTGGCATCTGTGTCCATGAGAGCCGCTCACTGAAACACATGTTCTGTCAGAGTGTCCACACGAAAAATGATAAAATCAGGAGTTGAAGCGTTGTTTTTTTTTCCTAATAAAGTTGTTAAGTTTCAGTGGGTTTGTGATACGGATGTTTATTGTAAGTGGCTAATGATGATTTGGGGTGCTATGTCGTCTGCTGGTGTTGGTCCATTGTTTCATTAAGACCAAAAAACAATGCACTTCATGCTCCCCTCTGCTGACAGGCTTTATAGAGATGCTGGTTTCATTTCCCTGCATTACCTGACACCTGCCCACATTGCTATGAGCTTGGTATCACTGTACTTGATTGGGTAGCAAACTGGCCTGACTTAAACACCTTAGAGAAAATGGGTGATGTTATGAGAGTCAGTTGAGAGACACCAGAACCAACCATGTAGATGAGCTCAAGGCCACTGTTGAAGAAACCTGCACTTCCTGAACGCCTCAGCAGTGATACAGATGGATCACATCCATTGTACACTGCATTGATGCAGTAAGTCATGCAAAAGAAGCCCTGAGAAAGTAATGAGTGCATACGTTGTACAGTGCATGGACATACTTTAACAGCTTTGTTTTGAAAATTAAACTGCTGTGTAAAATTAACAAACACTTGCATTCACTCTTTATTTAAGAAACTATATAATATTTCATTTTTTAATTCGAATTACTAAGAAGATAATTTTTCAGGATATTTTAAATAAGTAATATGCACCTGAGGTGACTGTGACTCAGGAATAGTCTTGCTGTTCAGAAGTTCTGAGTTTGTTTCCAACTTTCTCCTGTCACATGACAATGTGCCCCAGGGCACCCTGGGTTGCCAACTGATATCTGAGTATTAGTGTAAGAATGTGTGCACATTAATGCTTGGAATTGGGTGAATCTGGAATCTAGTGTAAAGTATTTTGAGGGATCAGTATAACTAAAAAGGCGCCATATGAATTCAGTCCATTTACTTAGAACAATTGTACTTAGGTTTTTCAAGGAGACTTTGCAGAAAGCCCTACACAACGGCCTTGAGACAGCTCAACAGACTGTTGAAGAATTGAGACAAGATGCATATTACTGAGTAGAACTGAAATTAAACACCTTCAAATAGGTAAGGCCAAAAGCATTTAATGATGAACTAATCCAAAATCAAATTTTATTCATCAATTGGATCAATTAGGTGGCAAAATGAGGGTCTGAGGTGCCTAAATCACATTTTAAAAATGACAGCTGCAGAGTATGCAGCACTTACAATGATATATGACTTTATTAATGGGTGATAGAAGAGGTTGACAGAATCACCATTCTGGAAGCAGCGTTTTCCATTGTGATTCCATCCTCTGCTTGAAGAGTTTTAATTCTGTTATGATGCATAAGATAAGTTAGCTGTACAGGTCAAAGACCACCTGTGCTGAAATCAATACTGCAGTCTTCTACAAAGCCACAAAGTTAACTACAAAAGAAGAACATAAGGATTATAAAGACTGAACCGAAACTCCTTTAGAAAACAAGTATCATGTAGTAACAAGGTGTGGAATTCAAGATAGTAAACTAGAACCAATTTTCCACTCTATGAATATTCTTTGTTCATGCTCATTTTTGGTAAAAAGGCAACATCTTTAAGTTTTTCACCCTGTAAAGCCTCGCACTATAGGCGGTCGTTTTATTATCTTATTTTAATAATTTCCATCTGTCTAATGAGGACCCAGAGGCACACTTGTTTGTATTGTTGGATTTCATCACTTGGTTAAATGTTAATTGACTTTTTTTCCATATCACTTGCGCTGTGTTAATGTCTCACCCAAAAGATTTCTTTCAAATTAACTTTAAGGGTCTCTGCAGGTGTCATAGCTCCATTCAAGGCACTGGGTTGTGTGTGCGTAAGTGCTTGCTGTTAAGCCATGTTTCATCACGTAATTAGCCGTCTGTTGGGTTTGGAAGGAGGTACAAGACTGGTCCACTGATTATCATAGAAATGCAATCTCATAGGTTGTCCAAGCAGATCATAATGTTTGTCCCCCATGTAATTATTATAACTGCATTCAGCTGTCCATGGGCACCAGCGTTTGCTCCATTAGATCCTTTGTGTAAAATGTAAGCAATGATTGCACTTTTGAAAATTTTTTTTCCTCTGTACTTCAGTTTATCTATGTTTTTTTTTTTTTTTTTTTTTACCTATTGTTGCTTTAGCATATGTTAATTTTAACAGTTGGAATGTCTTGCAGGTGACTGAGCAAACCCATTTTACATATAGTTGGATAATAGTAACTTGAAGTCAAGATCAGGTTATAAAAGCAGTGTTTTAAAGAACAGGACAGACACTGGCTTAGAAAGTATATATATACCCCTTGAAAAACACAAACAGGAAACTTCAATATATTTTATTGAGATTTTATGTGATTGAGCAAAATAATAAAGGAATGAAAATTACTAATTGTTGTTAACATGTTTCCGAAAGAAAAATGTGTGCCCCCTTGAGTCAATATTTTGTAAAACCACTGTAATTACCGCAAGTCTTTTTGGTTGTGCCTCTACCAGCTTTACACGCCTAGAGACTGAAATCTTTTTCGTTTTTTTTTTTTTTTTTTTTTTGGCATACTAGCTCAATCTCAATCAGACTGAATGGAGAGTATCTGAAAAAAACAATTTTCAAGCCTTGCCACAGGTTCTAAATTAGATGCAGGTCTGGACTTTGGCTGGGCCATTCTAACACAAGAATTTTCATTGATCTAAACCATTCCTTTGTGAGTTTGACTGTAGATTTAGGGTTATTGTTCTGATGGATTGTGAGCCTATCCCCAAGTGTCAAGTATTTCTTCTGGAATTGCCCTAAACTGAGCTCCATTCATCTTCCTATTAGCTCTGACTACCTTACCTGTCCCTATAAAAAAAAAAACAAACAAAAAAAACATCCCCATAGTATGATACTGTCACCACTTTTTACTGGATGATGAAGGACGATAGAAAGCACAGACTTAAGGATGCAAAAAATACAGTATCAAAAAACAAACATGTTGCAATTAATTTCGGAATTGTGACTTTTCAATCTGGTCAGAACTGAAAGGATATGCCGTCTTGGGGTAAGTAAAACAAACGGATAGGGAGAGAATATTGCCAGGGAAACAGTCATGTGCATTCATGAGGGATCATTTTGTTGTCAGGGAAACAGATACATGCGGTTTGCAGTGGTCATGGGACCGAAGAGGATTAGTGAGATGGGAGCAATGGCAGAGGTAGAACTGAGAAAGAAAATATCTGCACTGTGGAAGGCCCATTGTTTGCTTATAACTTACAGGGTTTCCATGCAGTTGGGTGGAGAGGAAGGACATTGATGAGGAGGCTCCCTTTATTGAGAAACTAAGGGTGTGTTCTTGGTGATGGAGAGTGTGTCATGATACTGGGGTGTTTGGGTTACTTTGGGTTTGTTCTGTGTTTGTATCTTGATTATTTCTTTGTTTATGCTCAGCCGAGATATCGCTTATTGGTTCACTCTTCACCCTTCATGTCACCTTAAAGTTTTTTTTTTTTTTTTAGTTACAAGTCTCTTAATCGAATCTATGCTTCTGACTCTGCCTGCATCTTGGGTCCAACTATTTAGCAACATGACACCGTGTTCGTTTTCGAACATAGTGTTTTGTGTGTGAGCCAAAAAGTTAGACTTTGGTCTCTTTATGGTCCACCTTCTTAGAGGGTTCTCTGGATTGCCTGTGAGAGTCTAGAAAACCCTTCTTTTTATGGGTTTCTTGCCTGTCTTCCATAAAGTCCAACTTTGTATAGTTGTATGGCAATGGTTTACTGTTGACAGATTCACCACCATAAATGATCTAAATAATCCTCAGCTTGTCAGGCCTGGCAGGTTAAATAGATAGCCATAGGTTTGCAAATTTGCCATGGTCTTTCCATTTTCAGATGCTGGATTAACCACTGCTCTAGGAGATATTCAAAGTGCACTAATTTTGTAGGTATATATTTTGATTCAGCTGTTAGCATGGTAACCTTGCATTAAGAAGGTCCTTGGTTTAAATCTTCATGGAATTTGCATGTTCTCCCACTGCATACATGGTTTCTCTTTGGGTACTTCGGCTTCCTCACACAGTCCAAAAACATTACTGTTAGATTAAGTTGTCTCTCTAATTTGCCTGTCAGAATGAGTGTATGTGTGGTTGTTTGTCCTTTGTGTCTCTGTTTTGCCCTGTGATGGACTAGCAATCTGTCCAGAGTATACCCGGCTCTCACCCAATGACCGCTAAAGACAGGCGCCAGCCCCCAGCGACCCATAATGGATGGATAGATGGGTTATCTTTTGTAACTTAACCCCTCTACAACTTCATATCTTTAATTCTAAGGCCATTTATTTGCATGAAAATAATAAGTCAAAAATGCTTAAGACAGTCTTTGCAGCAGTGAACCCAGCAGGTTTAGGTTTATAAAATACTGAGATAATATGGTAAAAACACAACCAGCTCTAACTTAGACAATAGAGGCCTCAGATGGCATGTTAAATTTGAATCCTCTAAACCAGGGGTGCCCAAGTCTAGTCCCTAAGAGCTACTATCCTGCAACTTTTAGATGAATCCCCTCTCCAACACACCTGAATAAAATGAATAGCTTGTTACCAGGCCTCTGCAGAGCTGAATGACTGTTAATGAGGTAATTCAGGTGTGTTGTTGCAAGGTTGCAGGTTAGTAGCTCTCGAGGACTGGACTTGAGCACCCCTGATCTAAACGGTAGTGTGCAACAAAAATTGAACTAGTTGTGCTTGTTTAGAAAGGCATTTGATCTAACAGCCTTTCTTTGGAAAAAGAACAGGACAGGAAAGGCACTTATGAGTAAACAAATATGTTTGGGGAATTTTCCTTTGGATAGAAAAAAAACTAAGTGGGGGTGTTTGGCCTATTTCAATTTGAAGCTCTGTTCATAAACATAATTGTTTTTTTTTTTTAATGGTCAGGTTGTGTTGTAATACCTCCTTCTTGAAACTGCTTGCTGAGCTGTTTACTGCTTCTTAGGTATATTGCTCTGAAATCAGAAAAGCCATCCAACATTGCAAAGCATATTTAACAACCTTTTAAAAATTAACATGGTACTATCAAGACATCTGCTCGCAGGGGCAACAAAATAAATGCACTATTCTTTGTCTATAAACTGTCTTTCTGCATGCCAAAGCAGTAAATGACATTATATAAATTCAGTATATAACAGAAGAACGAATCATTCACTGGAAAAAAAAAAACATTTTGATTATAGAGGACCAAGACTGACATAATTAAAAATAACAGCAGAAAAATATATGTATTGTTTTTCTTTTCCTTACACATGCATTTTCATCAAGAAATGTATATATTTTCTTTTTCCTTTTCCTTACACATGCATTTTCGTCAAGACATCAAAGAAATGCTTCAGTTGCTAAACTGAAGCCAAAGTCTCAGGCATACACAATTGATCTGCATATGGACCCTACTCCTTCCTGTTTATTGACCAATAGTCGAGGAGCTGGACCAAGAAGGCAGCCCTCCTCATTTGCATAATGAGGCAAAAATGCATATGGTAAAGTAAAAAGAGGAGATGAAATTGTAAAAAGAAATGTAAAAAGAAAAAACCGCTTGTATAAGGAAAAGGCAAAACAAAAAATATACATTTCCTTACACATGCGAAAAGGCATGTGTAAGGAAAAAAAAAAAAAAAAAAAATATATATATATATATATCAAGGAAAATATATAAAAAGGAAAATATATATATTTCTGCTTTTATTTTTAATTATATCAATTTCGGTCCTCCATATTTGATGACATAATGACGTGGCACCAAACCGGCTTTGTGGCTCTGAACCAAGCAGGAAGGAGCCTGAGCACCAGCAATTTTGGTACTAAAAAAAACCTCATTAGCAACTGTTAAATTTGTGAAGAAGCTGGTTATTTTAGGCAAATGACAGTAAAAATGGTTATACAATACATTGAATGCTTTAGGTTTTACACACATAAATGAATGTGCACTTGATTTTTCACACATTCTTTCAGCGTTTTAGTCTAGTAGTTGTTAATTAAATGATGACAGTGTATTGAAGTTTTTCTTCTTGTTAAGCCAAGAGAACATTTAGTAAGTTTTATGTCCTAATGTGGGTGTAACAAGCCTATTTTTACTATGTCCAAAAACCTTAGATTTGAAAGAGCCTTTGCCATGACTGACTGCATAATGGTCATTGGGTGGTGACTCAGCAAATTTAGTTTGGTGTTCATAAGCGAGCATGGCAGTTTTATGAGAACAGCCTTGAATGAACTATGTTTCATTGTAATGAGAATTCTTGCTTAAGGGACAGCAATCAGTTAGCCAAAACGCTTGTGAACACTGACGTAAAACTTAACATATGTATTGGCAAGGTTTCTTTATACCCTGCAGCTCTGCATTTATGAATGATTATTGTTAGCTGAGGTCACATCCAGGGCACAAGCAAGGCTTTAGACCAGACCTGTTATTATGAAGCAATTCGATTTTTGAGGAACTGGCTTAACCTAATGTTTCCTGTTTTAACATGTATTTGTTTAAAGCAAAGGGATAAAAAGTAAAAGAATCAGGGGTAATCCCTATTATTTGTGAAGTGCTATTTATAGAATTTCTGTTTCAATATATTTTTAAGTAATACCCTGTTACTTAGAAGGACAAGGAGAAACTGACAAGAGCAATGACAGGAAGGGAGAAGAGTTTTGATGGAAGAGTAGCTGTGAGCACTGCCTAAGTCATGCCTTGGGCTATGAGGCTCGGGCAGCAGAATGGCAGCAATTGGTAATTACCTTAGCATTAGCATCTTGTCTGCTGTGGTTTTTTTTTCATTGCACATCTGCTCAAAATATGAAGTTAGTAAAGCATTACTGCCATTTCCTCTCCTCTTTTTTGTCATTGCTTCATAATCTCTTAAAACTTTACAGTTCCTTACTTTTGTAAACGATTGTCACTCAGATCAGAAATGCATTTCATGCTCTGTTCTTAATATATGTAGGGAGATTGTTGTTGGCTCACCAGCAATAATTATAATATTTACATGATCAGTCTATGTGTAAATAACAGCATAATGCAATGCAAATATGACAATAGTTTCAAGGGTCATAAAATAGTGCTCATATTTACCGCTATGGTCCTTCTTAAACCACCTGTTAGCTTAAGCCTCCAGGATAATCTAATCTAGAATTATACTAAAAAATGATAGCCTGAATTTTTTAGAATTTTAGAATTTTAGTCTGCCTGTAGTTTTAGCAATGGTAGCGGAGGAAGTGAACGAAGCCTTTCAGTCTGTGCTGGTCACACATCCAAATTATGAATTAACATTAACAGCTGCCTCAGTCAGCTCGCCACATCTCTCTTTGTAATGGGAGATGGTTGTTTAGAGTGCAATTTCCGGTAAGATTCATAGTGTTGAACTGGCATATTATACATACATCACTGCCAAATGTTAGCGATTGGGTAAAATTGGCCTCAAGACAAAAAATTTTTTGTCTTGAAGCCACCTTTGTACATCGGTCTCAACATAGTTTTCGAGAAAAGGTTGAATTGGTTGAAACCATGTACATATGGTTCTGCCTGCTTTAAATATGGTATTTGCAAAAGGTACTTTTAACCTGACAAAAGGTACTTTTAACCTGACAAATGAGCCTCATCAGAATGCATTTTCTGATTTATTGAATATGACTATATATTACCATAACACTTAGTGGCAAAACAGCTTGTATAGTTTTAATATTCAAATAATATTTTTCCATTAACTTTAACTGTGGTAACAGATTTTGTCTGTAAAAGTTTTTATGCTTGTCTGAAGCTTAGGCCTTAAAAGCTTAAAGTCTTGGATTTCTCCTTCCCCACTTGCCTTGGAATAAGACAAGTGGAGAATAATAATAAAAAAAACACCAAAACACATGGGAGAAAATAACTTTTAGTTTATTCAGTTTATTTTAAAAAAAAACAGAAAGAAAATGAAGATGTCTGGCAAAGACTGAAAACAAGGCTGAACAGACAGAAGCCCACAAGGTAACTGCACATTTTGTACATTTGTGAGTAGACTATTGCTTGCATTGCCTCCATCTATGCGCTGTCTTGATTCTGTGTCTTCTTTTAAGCAGAAAATTTACTTATTCAGATTGGCTTTTAACTAGCTTTATACTATATGATGTTAAATGTATGCTGTTTTTATTTTCTGTTTATTTTTTATTGTCACACTATTTATATAGCACCTTTCACAGGTCAAAAAACACAAAGTTTACTTACTTGCTGTCAAAATAGAAACATTAATGCAAAGCATGTTACCCGTTACATGGTAGAAATATGAATCTAGGTAGTTTGGGTTTCAGATTGTCATTCTAAAGACTAAGAAGCAGACAAAACACAAAGTGTCAATCCAGCATAGAAGATAAAAGGTATTTAGTTCAGTGAACGTTAACACTCAATGCACAGACACTCCAAGCAGTAAAGACAACCCACTCTCAGTCTTTCAGCAGCAGTAAGTAAATGTAGCAAGTGTAAATGTAGCACTATTGGGCCTCTTCTTGGGCTGAGGACTGTGCCAGAGTCAGACTGAATAGAGGGAGAAGTAGAGAAGAAGGATGGGAGGGCTGTAACGTACTTGTGAAATGTATTTGTGAAGCACTATAACATCTCTTATTACCTGGCATAAAATAATCATCCAGTTTTGATTAGATCTGTAGCCTCCATTTGAGGGATTTATCAAAGATCAAGCTGTCAGGGATCTCCTACAAGGAAATAAATAGAGATTTCATTTGAGCTTCACCAGAGTAAATTGTTTTAATTAGTAGGCTTGATTGGTTGAGCTGGAGATGGTGAAGTTATTTAAAATGCTAATTGTTTGATTTATCTATTTATTAATTTGTGATTTTGTAATTTATACTTACACAACTTTCTGCAGTCCACCAGTGCCGGAAGATGTGGAGTATCTTACGCTCTGTGAGACCAACCGTTCATGGTTTTGAGAATGAATTTGTCAGTGCTTAGTGATGCTGCTCTGGTTAAGCAAAAAATATGTATGTTCTTTGATTTCGGTCGAGTTAAAATACATTGCTGTGTTTTGTTATAATCTCATGTTTAAGTATAAAATCAATTTGTTAAGTAGCAATTGGTGTCATTTGGATGACAAATGTTCAGTTTTTCTATCTGGATAAAATGAAGGAATTATAAGAATAAATATTTTTTTTCTCCATTGAAAGCTTGAAGATTAGTTATATTTCTCTTAAATAAAAGCAGTGTTTTGCAACTGTTTATTTCTTAATCACATTCCCAAAGCAAATTTTACCAAATATGTGCAGATCCTAACATGCACATTAAGTCCAGTAGATAAAAGTATAGATACAAATTGCTTCTAAGTTGCAGTTGTCCTCTCTATAGTCAAAAGTGATCAAAGATAGAGAAACAATGTTTTGCTTTATAAATATTTTAATTAACAGAGAATCTCAGATCTCGACTTGATGAGGCTTTCTTACCTTAAAGAACCACATCTGACAGGACCATATCCCAAATGTTAGGATCCTGGTGTGTGGATGTTTTTTGTGTGCATGTGTGAGTTCTTTCTTTGAACAGAGGATCTCTGCTGGAGGGCATGACTATCCTGCTGCAGACTCCACACCTGTCTGCAATCATCTCATTGTTCGCTGAGGATGTGAGGAACTGTTATATGACCTGTTTTCACCTGATGATCAGCCTTTCTGGTAGAGTCAAGCACATATGTCCTCTTTCCTCCCTTTTCTTTTTAAAGAGTTAATTTAAGCTTCCTGTTACCTTGATCCAGTTCATTTCCTGTGCTCTCTGTGGCTCCCAGATTAAAGCTGCCTTCTTGGTTTCCACACCAACCCCAGATCCTTCCTACACCTTCTGCCAGGATCTCCTCTCTCCTTCAGCATCAGCTCGCTACTCCAGAACCATTCTTTCTGGTTCAGATTCATCTCCATTATTCCCCTCGCCCTTTCTAACCACTCCTCTCTTCCTCCAAATGCAGCTGAACTCTGATACTGAACTCTCCTCTTGTGTACATAATTTATTGTTGTCCTGCTTATAATTCTGCTTGTGGGTTAGTTACCCTGAAATATGACAAGATTATTATTTCTAAATGTGTTTCTGCATATTGTAAATGATTTATACCTTTACCTAATTTATGTGGAAATGGAAATGATTGAAGTTAAACCTGTATTGTAAAATTAGTACAAGGTCTCTGCAGATATAAATGTACTTTTACATTAACTTTGAAAAGGGCTAAAAAAAAAACTTGAGTTGTTACATCCTGTTAATTTCACTTTATGATTAAAAAATGTGTTTGGTTTCTGTTGTGCAGCACAATAGAGCCTGGTCTCAGAAATTCATGAAAGGAATACCCCTTAGTAAGTTTGCTACACAAGGTGGAAGTATGTAATACACAAAAATTGTGTGTCAGCATCATGCAAATCAAAAAGGTTGTGGTGACCTTTTAATGCTGTTGTTGCCATGGAGCAAGCACATATTTCAACACAATTCATGCAAGCACTACATTGTAGTGTGAGAGGCCATGACCATTTAATGCTTTTTGTGTGAGTGCAAGATGGAATGAGGCAAAAGCTAACCTGGCTTTTTTTTTTTTTTTGAAATCTGGCCTATCTAACATTTCTTAAGAAGTAAATAATACAGCATTCAGACATGACATTAAAGTTGTTGTCAGGTGAAAAGAGCAAGTTATGCTGTGACACATTGAGACCAGACACATAGCACATACCTATCAAGGAACTATTTTATGTTCATATGTGTTTAGTCTTTTAAGTTATTAGTATGCTGTTTTGAATGAATTTATTGGATACAACCGAACATACACACCCACTAGAATAGATTATCTCTCCTTACTTTTGCCGACAAAGTATTTAAATAAATGGTTTCCATAATGACTGACTGTCATGATTTCTAAATGTCATTGACAAGTCTGGTAGTTCTGTCTTTGACGTCTTTTCCATGTGTTGTCCTTAATCCTCCGCTGTTATGCCTATTGCTCATTATGTTTGTTAAAGATTAATCATAAAAAAACCTACTACTTTGCTGCCGCTTTTTAATTCCTGTAGAAGTTAACGTGGTTAGATTTAGCCTGTCTCACCTTACAAAATCAGGGGAAGCAAATATTTTAAGAAGGGGTTAGCCGATTGACCCATTAAACGGAGACAGGAAAGACTGATATTTTCTGTTTCCAGTCTTTTGTTAGTCTATGTAGTTTCTTGTGCATTCAAGATTCCCTTTTGCATTTGCAATGATTGTCACTGCTGTCACTGGGTAAAAACGAATTGTGGAAAGAAAAGCATGATTTTGTCTAATAACACAGAGGTGAATAGAGGACAAAAAATCCTGGCTGCACTGCAGATAGTTTGCCCTCTCCAGCCCTTGATGACCTTCCAGCTCCCTATCTCTGCCTCCCTAGCCGTACACCGTCACCCACCCACTCCTTCCCACCACCTTCCCCCCTAACCCACCAATCCCTGGGGCTAGCGTTTGTGAATTCATCACTGCCCTCACAACCTCGCTCAGCTGTCACATCGCATCTCGCACACACAGACAGTCAATGGTAACGCTGTTAGAGCTTTTCATACTCCACACACCCAATTTCCACCTCTTACTAAGTAATGCTTAGTCTTTTGGTACTGTTTGCTCATTCAATAAATGTTTCTCTTCTTCTTTGTTAATATCCTTAATTTGTTTCTACAAAATTCTTTCTTTGATAAAATTAATGGCTTGTGTTAAACTGAACATAATTTTGGGTTGTTTTTTTTTTGAGCCAATATATTTGACAAAGAAGTACTTACCAACCTACCCTATCTCTTAAATGAATAGTAAAGAAATTATTTTAGCAGTATGAGCCATGGGGATGATATTTCTGAACATGTATGGTGATTCTTCCGCAGTACTTTTATAAATCAAAATGTTTGTTATTACAGTGGTTCAAAAGTTAATACACACTTATCAGCATTGATGTGATATCAAATTTAGACTTTTAATGATGCATTGAACCGTTCTTTTTCAGAATGGCACAATTATACAGTGTAACTAAAGGTGTTTTTTAAAACAAGAACTGCATTCACACATTTGAATTTATTGGCCATTTTCATAGTAGAGCTCACATAAATCAGTTGATTTCTTGTTAAAGACCCTGCATTTAAATAGCTTCATTAATTTGTCAGGGTGATTCAGGAAATTTGATATTAGCCCACTGGATCAATTCAAAAAGTTTTAGTGTGCATTTGTGATCAGTGCCCTCTTTAAATACTCACCTGTGTTCATGTTTCAGCCTATTGTATACTGTCACAATCAGCATAGTTTATTTCAAATCATTTCACTCATAAGGTGCTGATTCACAACATCATCTCAAGGTACTTAATAGAGAAAATCATCAAATTTATACACAGATATCTAGTTCATTCATTTATTTGTTTAGTTTTAGCAACCATATTTCTCTGCTCTTTTTTTTGTTTACTTTTACTGTTCATCAGCTTGTCTCATTTGTTCTTTGGCGATAATCGGTTATGAACGTTGCCGTAGTTTATTCGATGCTTCGGTTCCTCTTGTTATAATGCTAATGCTGCTCTGTATAAATGTTGCAAAGATTTATTTTTTTATTATAAATAATGACGATGCTCTTGTTGCGTTATTTGAGTTTCTGCTGCTATTATAATTTTAATGTTTGGTTGATATAATGTTTGCTGGGTCAGATGGCTGTTCTGATGTAGTGTACAAGGAGTAGCTGAAGTCCTGTTTGCTGACTCAGATCTACGAACATTCATAACTGTAAGATTTTGCTGAACTCCTGATTGTCAGAGAAATCCAGGGGGATTGCTTGGTGTTGTGGTTTCAGCAGAACCTGGTTAAGTCTGTTGGATTCCTAGATTAATTGTTAGTAAATGGCCTGTATTTATATAGCGCTTTATCAAGTCCAGAGGACCCCAAAGTGCTTTACACTACATTCAGTCATTCACCCATTCATGCACACATTCACATGCTGATGGTGGCAAGCTACTGGATTGTAGCCAGAGCTGCCCTGGGGCAGTCTGACAGTGGCGAGGCTTCCATGCACCGGCGCCACCAGGCCCTCTGACCACAATAGTAGCAATGATTACTTCATCCTATACCAGTGTGTTTTAGTTCTTTTAACTTGGAAGGCCTCTGCTGCTTGGTGTTATTAGTTGACTGTCTTCAGGTTAACATAATTTAGCCTGTTGTTTGTTCAGTAACCTCTAGGCAATCATATGTGGCAGCCAAGTGGTTCTGAGATGTGTGTGTGTGTGTGTGTGTGTGTGTGTGTGTATATATATATATATATATATATATATATATATATATATATATATATATATAGTATATATATATATATATATATACATACATACACACACACACACACACACACACACATATATATATATATATATATATATATATATATATATATATATATATATATATATATATATATATATATATATATATAAATATATATATATATATATAGACACACACACACTGCACAGTATGAAGTAACCCTAGGACCTTTACTAAAAATCCCAGCAGCACAATAAAAAAGACTAAAATGTCTGGCACAAAAACTGTTCTAAAAGCAGTTTTAGCCATAAAAGGGGGCGAGGTCCCGCTATTCTTACCTGGCGTCCTTCTGGTGGTCAACCCCATGCCATCAATCCAGTGCTTAGTACTGTTGGGGCCAGCATCTCCCCCAAGCCTCTTTCCTTCCTGTGCTTCTCCCCGGCCTGGGTGGGTTGTCCTTACCATCCAGTCAATGTGCATAGCATCGCCAAGTACCAGGTACTGGGTCGGATGCGCCTCTCTGTGGTGCCACCACGGGCCTTGCTGTTTGCGGTCTCACGTGGGTTATCCCTCTCATACAACTCCGGAAGTCTCGGTTTCACATCATCCCCATCACTGCTGCTCCGAACTGCCGTCCTCTCCAAGCTTAAGCTGTGAGCCGGTGGCTCGTTCCCAACTGCCATCGCTGCTCTACCTTCTTGGCTTTGCCTTGTCCCTCTGCTGGCCTCATTCTGCCAGCCACTTGCCTCCCCGGCCGACAGGGCCAGGCACTGGTTGTGTCCTTGTCATTCACTGCCTTTGTCTCTGCGTGCACTCTCTGCTTGCATGCTGTTCAGCCTCCTTTTTATTTCCTGTCCCCCATCATAGAAGATATAACTAGTATTTGACTTACCCTGCTATGCATGTGCAATGTGTTGACACTATGACCATGATCCTGAGTCTTGACCTGCTTTAATGAAGTACATAGGGTTTGTGGGGCTGATATTCTGGTATAATAAACCTTTCACATGTCCACAGGTAGTATAATTGATAACTTCTAGCAACTTGTAGGTTTCCAGTAACTCTCCATCGAAGGAGGCAGATGTTCGTCCACTTGTTGGTCCAACCATGGTCAAAATATGGGTATCTATCATAAACAAGTTTATTTTTATACCACTACAAGTCCTTGGGTTGAAGCATTAACACATATGGAGAGTATACATTCATAGTATTGCTAAAAATAACCAATTCGGTTCAGTAGCGATAGTAAAACCCTTTAAAGAGAACACCATTTTGTCATTCATCCACAGTGCATACGTGCCAATGACCAACATAAACAATAACAATGAACTCGTCGATGGAGGGCGTGAAAAGAGAGCTGAGCCGAAAGGCAAAGCTCTCGATTTACGGGTTGATCTACGTTCTTATTTTCATCTATGATCTAAAACAAATCTGACTTTGTTTTCCTGAGACCATAAAATAACTATGGTGCTAAATGAATGCTTCATTTAGCACCCACTTTTGTTGTTTAGTGTCCTTATCATGACACTATCATAAAATATCTAGAACTGTAACACGTTAATTGTAGATGACTGCTACATCTGACATTTTCACTTTGAATCAGTAACTACTAAAATTATCCAGCTTTCTCGTAAAGAAGTATATATATATTTTTGTTTCGTTTTGTTGGTTTTTTTTTGGTGATTTAGAAGTTTACGAGACCAAAATCTTTCACATTGTTATCAGAATAAAACAATAGATTCAATCAAGAGACAAAATTTATTATTTCAGTGTTTTTTATCATAGAAAATGAATTTTGAATTCCAAACAGGAATGGGTCTTTCAAAAATTTTACAGCTTTTTAACACCATATTGACAGCTATTAAAAATTTTTTAACAGGGAAAAAAGTCAGTTTTAAACTTAAACCTACTTTCCTGTTTAGATATAAACTGTTGGAGTTGAATGTAAAATGAGTTCTACAACATTTTAAGGACACATAGACAGAGTCATCATCATCCTGCAAGAACAAAATGGCCCCCCTGTAGCCCATCATAATCCACCACAGTTGATACTTAACAGTCCCTTGCTCAGTGTGAGACTCTTGGTAACAATCACCAGAAGTGTACAACCTCAGCAAAAGGAAATCAAAGTATTTACTGCTGAAAGCTGTGAAATATGTAGGTCAGATCTGTATCTATTGTACTTTTTAAATTGGTAATGTGATTCCTCATGAAATGAATATTTAAAGTAGAACATTTTCTCAAGTTGTAAAATAAACCCCTCATATTCATGATCTTTAACTGTTACTGAGGCAGTGAATTGAATCTTCTTCCCTGTGCTGTCAGGCTATTGAGTCCTTTGATCCTGCAGTGGGATGAAAAGGATTAGAATATAATAAAAACCTAACGTTGCACTAATCCATCATTCTTTTGTACACTCCTGCAAAGATCAATAGTCTAACTGTTTGAAAACAAACTGTTCTATTTTGTACTTGTTAGCAATAAAATAGGACATAAATATAAAAAGGGGGTGAGAACATCAAAAACCTCTAATGGTAAACCTTGGGGATCAGCATTTTTATGAAAGTAGGGCACACGACAGAAGAATGGGCTTAGCTGGAGGGAAGAAAGTGTTTCAGAAAGCTGGTCAAATGCATTGTAGAGAGTGCAGTGTGGGGACAAGGGGTCTGGTGGGATGAAGTAGAGCTGGTGAGAGTGTGACAGAAAACAAAAGAAAGAAGTGAGAGCATGATTTGAAACACTCCGTATCTCATTTACAAATACCATACTGCTGGGTGAAGAAATTTTTTTTATTGTTTTGTTCTTTTAAAAAAATAAGGCCTGTTAACCTCAGTATACTGCCATTCTGTCCTCCAACGAATAAAATAAGAATAATAATAGCGCACATCAGGAGGTAGAAGAGGCGTCACTGAACTAAACTATTAGACTTATTTTCAGGAGATTGTTAAACCTGTGTGAGAACATTGTTTTTCTTCTTCATTTGACATTCAGGAGAATGTTTCACTTTCACTGAGTTCTGCAAGATCATGGTTAGTGTTGGTTTAGATTTTTAACCCTGCACGTCAAGTGTACCCAGTCTGAAGTAAAGCGATTGTTATAAAGTGGGAGTATTATGGGATAGGATTTGAGGAAGACTGCAATCAGATATATTACAGCAACCTCCACATTTAATTACACCCATAATAAAGAAATCTAACAAGCTTTTAAATAAAGTAAACTTTTGTTGCAGTAGTAGCATAATTTCAACATGCAATCTTTAGAAAAATTCAACCTTTCATCTGAGTACAATTATTCAAAGGAGGGGGCATGTTAGGATTTGTTTTTAACAATGCGAATGTGGCACAATTGTTAGTACCTCTGCTATTAATATTTTGGATGACCATCATCTGACAATACTTAAGTCTTCTATACCATTGTACAAGGTTGGAGCATACAGAGAAAGGGATCTTTGACTATCCCTCTGAGCAATACTGGTACTAGCACAACATTTACTGCTAGTGAATTGGAGATGCAAGAGTCTGCATACAGCATACATTTCATTATTTGAAGCAAGATTAAAAGGAGATGTAAAAAAATGTGCTAAAGGAAATATCTCAGTCTCTAATTTTATTGAAAAAATTAAAGCAAAAAAAATTCTCTAAACATTCTTGAAATTTAAAAAAAAAAAAAAAAAAAATCAAAGACACTTATATAGTTATAAATGTGTATTTAACATTTATAAAATTAAAAGTTGTAACATGTATAACTTTACAATCAAATTAAAATATATTGACGTAATTATCTCAAAGTAGTGAAAACAGATGATTTTTGAACAAGATTAGAACACATAACTTCTGCCCAAACCTTTCCCTCAAATATGCCATTTGACAGCTATCTGGCCTGTGCTCAGCCTGACTCACCAAGAGCCCAGCGCAGAGCCTTCTTGCTAGTAAAATCATGAATTAGGTCCTTGAAGTCTAGCTCTTTAGCTATCTGATTATCAATGGACATCACAAGACTGCAAAGCCTGTCTTGAGACATATGGGCCTCAGTTAGTTTTTTTTTTATCAGTTTTAGCTTTCTGAAAGCTCTCTCCCTACCAGCAATAGTAACAGGCATTGTACAAAATATATGTAAAGCAATGCAGAATTTCTGTCAGTAATAGATACTTTAGTTTTGTAGTGTAATGGTTAAAAAGAGCCATAGACTCACTGCAATGATGCACAGTGTTGCTCTCCTTTTTCACTGGGACAAGGAGGAGGAGATACGCTGGTTTGAGGGAGTTAGGGCTGCTGCGGACTCTGACTCATTTGTTGTTAAGTGTGGTAAAAGGTACAGGGACAAGTTAAAAATATGAGTATCTTGCTAAACATTTTCCTTCACTGATTAGATGCTGGTGGACACTGATCTGTACCTAAGCTAGCTAAGCCAACAGGTTAATAATCACACGCTATATTCTACCCACCTCTCTTGGATTAAAATTGAGTTACAAATTCACACTCTTTCTTCCGTCTTTCTTTTTTCTCTTTCCTTTTTTGAAAACCTTTTTATTTTTCTAGTCTGCATAATTATTATCACTGTCCTTGCCTTCTACTGATGGCAACTAACCATGGTCACCTTAAGTGCGCTAAACCAGGAACAAACCATTTCATGAAGGTACAAGAGGGTGTTCAGTAAATATATATATATATATATATATATATATATATATATATATATATATATATATATATATATATATATATATATATATATATATAATTTTTATTTTTTTATTTTTATTTTTTTTTTGGTGGGGGGGTGATTCAGGGGCCCTTGAATTTTTCCTAGCATTCCCCCCATATAGGGGTCCCTGGGTATAATAGTCACATATTAATTCTTTATTTTATGCCAGACCAGCATGGAGTATTTAATGCTGCTAAACTCAATCTAAGTCTCATTAAAAAGTAGTTTCACTTAAAGTTCAAGCAACTTTTGGCCAATTCCAAAAGTTTTTGCTTGTGATGATTATACAGGAAAGGCTGTTTACAAGCATACCTTTTAAATAAGGAATGTAAATAGCATCTAAAGGTTATTATGGACACTGCTTGACCCTAAAATGCGACTCTTTGCAATAGTTCTGTCAGACTGAGCTTAATTTTTTTTTTTTTACTTCTTTTATATCATATACCTTCATCTTTACTGCATGTGGCTGCAAAATGAAACTGGGTACTAGTTTAGAGTTGTTTGTCAAAGTTCCAGTTGGTTTAAACATTTTAGTCATTACTCTGACTATAGATATGAAAAAATTAGGCAAGAAACTTTTTGCTTGTTTCAATTTCCTGACTTTTGAAGATCAGCAAGCCCTATTTGGATAACATATTCTATTGTCCTTTCTATTTTCAAGAGTGTTAGAAATAAACAGGCCTCTGGAGCACACCCTTATAATTTTACTAAAGAAAGGAAAACTAGAAACTAAAAACAGATTGTATTGGATTTATCTAAATTGTTAATTTATAAGTATACTTTAGCCATAAAAGTCTTTTACACATTTTTAGCAGGTTGCCAGTGACTATAGAGATAACGGTAATAATCTGCATTTCCTCACTTAAAAATATACTTCAACACTGAACACACCCCTCTAGATAATATTCTGAACAACAGAAAGGAAATAGAAAATATAGAAACTGAACCTGAGTAGCAAAAATTCCAAAAGGGCAGGTTTTCCTTTACAGCAGCAGCAGAATTTCTTTTGTCAGCAACAGTACCAGGAAGTGAACACCCCAGGTCAGTAAGGACTTCAAGCACACATTTCAGGATGAAGTCTGTCAAATCAATAACACATCTGTGTGCATCCAAACCAGCTCTAGTGACAGGAGGAAAGAGCTTTTTTCAGAAACTTTTCTTTAAGTGTTAAGGAACAAAGCAGTTGACCCTTAAGAACTCTGTCAATAAACTTGGTTGAGATTTTCAGCAGCAGTGAACCGTAGTCGATTTCATGACCAAATAACATATTGATATAACCAAAAATAAACTCTTCAAACTTTTCAATCTAAAGCTGAAAACGGGTGTCAATTAAAATATTTAATAACCCTGACAGTATTGTTTGTTTTTGTTTTGTTTTTTTTTTGTTTTTTTACATCTGGGATTAAGACAGAATCCAAAGAGAAGTGCAGGGAAATTTTTTTAAATAAGCAGAAACAAAACTGAAGAATGTGGAGTGCATTTCTATGATTTATATGCCACTCCTAAAACATCTTTTTTGTTGCTCTTAATGCAAGTCAGAATTACACTTCTCCTAGCACAGGTAGACTGTATTGGTTGTGATTAATACAGTATTTTGGAGATAAAGTCACGCAAAGCAATGTTTGAAAAGTTGTCACTGTGAATAACCACCAGGATGCATCGAACCAGTGGACCGTCGCCAATGTCGTCTCCTCTTGTGCTGAAATTCATTTTTGCTGACAGCTTCTCTCCCAAAAAACCCCTTTATCACCCATTCTCCTGGATGTATTTTTATCGCATGTCAAAGTGAAGTCTCTCTCGCTCAGTCACAAGGAATCAACCCTCTAGATACAGACACAGGTTTTCAGGTGTCATCAAAGTATGCTTTTATTGGATGCCCCAAAGAAAAGAAATAAAAATAAAAAAACTGAGGCCTGACCAAAAATAGAATACAATAACACATTGTCAGTCAACCTTAGTGACTGACGGACTGAACTTGTTATTGAAGTGTGCAAAGCTGACAAAAAAAAAAAAAAAAAAAAAATGGTGATGAAAACACAGTAGTCACTTCTTCAATTTCACGCAAGACTGGCTTGCATCACTGCAGTGTATCCCTATAATAAAGAGCTTTTGCTTTGTGAATAGTGATTACCTCTCCTCTTTGTATATCACATGGCCACTTCAAGGACTCCACACACACACAACGGCTGACCCCTGACCTTAGCTTAGCCTGACAATGTGATTACTGAGGAGCTAAAGTACTTCAGTAAAACATTTAAATATTATCTGACAAACTTCAGAGTTGTGATACATAAATAATATGGTGAAATAGTCACACAGTTTAAGTAGGCCATTTCCCCATTTACAGCTGCATTCACAGCTGATTATTTTCCCCTTAATCCATGAAGAAATATTCATAATCAATTATTTAACACAGTTGGTCTTTTAATATTACCAGGTAGTTTTAATAAATCCTGCTTTAAAAGCTGTGTCTAACACATTTTCTAGTGTGTATAAGAGATCATTTGACTGACATTGAAGAATTCACAAGCACCACTGATTAAAACAGCATTAGATGGGGATATTATAGCATTTATTTACAGGGATACTGACATACATAATAATAACGGCGCTGATCGCAAATGATGTCAAACTGCTAAAATTAGAACAACACACTGCACAGCGGCCATTTTAGTTTCAGACAATTACGGTAAAGACTGTGTAGTGAACTAGTAATACAAGTCAAATCATCTCAACAGTGCTAAAAATGGTAACGACAAAACACTGTGTATTTTGTCTGTGTAGTTTGGTGTGTGTCGGAGTGATTCAAGATATGGTGATCGGGAACATATGAAGGGAGTTTTTTTTTATTTTTTTATTCCGTTCTCAAAACCCAGAAGGAATGCCGAGAAATGTCAGTGCTGGATACAAGCCTGTAAGCAACAGAGTTTTACTGAAAAAAATGTGACCAAGCACACTTATATCTGCTTGCTACATTTCGTCGGTGGAAAGGGGCCAACAATTGACTTTCAAGACCCTGCCCCAGCGACTGCAACGTCTGTGCAGATATGTTTATATGGCTTTTTCTCAGTGGGATGAAAACGTCAACATACAATACATGACATGACCCATCATCTGCGAATCGTAAACACGCCAGACATTCAGACATTCATGACTTTACCTCAGAAGGCCAGTGGCGCTAAGACAGGCTGGACCAGGAGTTGGAGCAAACCAGAGAAATATTGCAGTGATTTGGGACAGACACTGAGGGTTTTACTTCAGAAACACTGCTGTTACTGCATGAGCCGTTTCATGGCGTTATTGCTTGTAATGTGTTTTGGGGAAAACGTCTGTGCGTCTGAACAACTGATTTTGTGTGCGGTCGGCTTATTTCAGTCATTAATATGTAATAGGTACAGTTTAATGCCTACCAATAGCTTTTTGCCAACCGCAAATAAACTGAAGACGAAGAACTGACATCGAGCTGATATAGTGCCTGCGCGAGTGGCTGACGAAAGTGTTGCTCACCATGGCACTACAGCAGATCTAATCAATTCACAGGCTTTTCCGCATGGACATTTAATTGGAAAAATGAGCTGCAATGCATTGACGAATCAATAGTTTTACCTACACCGATTACTGAGCAGGAAATTTGCAAGGTAGGCCCAGATGACTTGGTGCTCGCGAGTGCTAGCTACCACACTGTCCATAGCCAGAAAAAAACACCCTACCTTTCAACCAACGCTGCCTTCTTTCCGCTCACTTTTAGTCCTCTGCATTTCAACCATCGTTTCAGTTGCTCCACACTGTGCTTCTGTATCGCAGCAAATTGAAACAAAGCTCACAGGACATCCTCATCTTCCAGTATCAAACACTCTTCAGATGATGTCATTCTGTTTGGGATCTGTCTGTCCTCTGTTCGAACATCCGGGCAACGAGTGCTTATGAATACTAATGAGTAAATGTGATCAATGCCATTGTGTGTGTGTGGTTAAATGATCTCCATGAACTACATTCCATTACAAAAACACACAAAGAAGTAAGTGTGGGGATCAAACAATAATTTTTATAATGAAATAATAACATAACTTTGTCTTAGCTGCAGGTAGTGGAAAAACAAACTGTTTTTTTTAAACCAGGTAAGAAGTGACACTAGCACCAGCCCTGGTTATGAACTGAAACTTCTTTGGTGGGAAAGCCCTATTTATTGCTTCTTGGATGAGTCACTGATGTGATTCTTAAGTAAGTTTGGTTGGGCAGCCACTACTGGGAAGTTTCACCACTGTTCTATGATATCTCCATTTGAGGTACTGTGCTTCATTGAAGTCTCAAAGACTTAGAAATGACTTTGTATTCCTTTTGAGACCAATAGATGTCAGGGATATTGTTTCTCATCTGTTCTATGTCATTAGATTTGGGTATGATGGTTTGATTTTGAGATATTTTTGCTGACATTATTCATTGGCATTTTTCGTTTTCCACCTATTCATGGAGCAATTTTTTTACAACACTGTAATTAATAGGAAGCCACAAAGTTAGCTCCGCTGTCTTTCACCTTCGTCATTGTGAGTTTGATTCAGACTGCAGCACCTGACATGCAAAAGTCTCACTGAGGGAGAGGAAAAAAAGAAAATCAAAAGACTTGAAGTGAAGTGAAGCTATGAATCTAAGGACACCTGTCAAACAAGCGAGCAGGATGCCAAACATGGTCACACATCTATGAAGGTGATCAATATTAGGCTGACATTGTGGATAGATACGCACACACACGCACCTCCACAAGAGCATCTCTACTAACTGATTACCCTAACTCACTTATTTACGTGTCCACTTATGCCAGCAAGAAAAATACTCTGCATCAGCATTGGGCTGCTGTGCTGTGTTTGCCATTAGGTCTGTGATTGCATTATGGGACATAAGCATGATTGATGCAAGTGGGGGAAAGTGGTGATGCTGCAGAGAGAGGATGCTGCACCTCCACAGATACATCGCTTCATTTGCAGGATGATAAATTTTGATCACTGCTTAAATGCTAAAGGAGGGGCTGTTGATTTTACTGTTTTGATGACCTATACAGTGCCTTACAAAAGTAGTCACACTCTTTGAACTTTTTCAGATTTTGCCATGGTGCAGCCAAAAACATTTATGCATTTTTGTAGGATTTTATGTGATAGACTAAAACAAAGAAGTATATATTGGTAAAGTGATAGCAAAACAGTGCATGGCTTTTTCTTTTTTGATATTAAAACTGACGAGGGTTGCATAAATATATTCAGTTAATACATTGTAGAACTACCTTTCACTGCAGTAACAGCTGTAAGTCTTTTGGGGAACATCTCTACCAGCTTTGCACATCTAGAGACTAAATATTACATTATTATTTGCCAATTTACTGAAGCTCAGTCAGATTGGATGAACAAGGCAAGTGAACATCAATTTCAAAGTCTTACGATTCCCATACTGGACTTTGACTTGGCCATTAATATGCATGAATAATATTTGATCTGAACCATTCTGTTATGACTCTGAGTGTATGTATATAAGTTAAAAATCAGCTCTCATCGCAGGTTTTTTATCTTGTGTCTTACAGGTGTTCTTTCAGGATTGCCCAGTATTTAGCCGTATCCATCCTTCCATTAAGGAAGGAAGTCCTCTTGACTGCTTTTCTTATTAACACTCTTGTTGCCAGAGAAGTCAGTTTAAGAAGAAGGCAATGTCCTGTTAACTTTGCATTAGTGCTAATTGCTTTCCATTTTTTGATGATAGACTGCATACCAAAGTAAATTGAAAGTCAGGACAATGTTGTGTTCTCCACAACATTGTCCTGACTGACCTCCCTGCTGGGTTTCTTGCGCTTTATGATGATCTTTGTTCACTGATGTTCTCAGTGAAACCTCTGAGGCTTTTACTAAACAGCTGGATTTATACTGAGATTAAATATAGTACACAGGTGAACTCCATTTGTCAGTTAGATGATTTCTGAAGGCAGTTGGTTGCCTGGATTTTATTTAGGGGTTTCACGTACTTTTATTTGTGTTGTGACAAAACAAGAAAAAAAAAGTTCAAGAAGTATAAATACTTTTGCAAGGCACTGTGCAAATCCAATAAATATTTGAGTCTTTATCATTATTTATACATGTCATACATGTTTTATGAGAGGAGCAACAGAGGCTTCAAAAGATGACTGTGTTTTACATGAAGTGATGCAATGACCCCTAAGGATGGCACTGCTCTATAAAAACTCGAATGTTTTTTCTTTGTTCTAACAACCCCTATGTAAATCATTATTTCATTGCCTTATCGTCTGACTGAGGAGTAATTTAACATTATAATATGGCATTTGCCCTTTACATTAGCCATAGATGCTGAGTCAGAGCAGTATTCTACATTGTTATGGCCCGAGTTCACACCTAAGGACAGGGTCTGACGAATTATGACAATAACAAATTACTTAGTTATGGCCTTCTTGCCATCTGCATTCTCATTTCCTTGACTGAATTTCCTTCCATATCAGTACTGTTTAAATCAGATATCTTGCCTGATGCTATGTGTTGTTCCTTCGTTTTCATCATAGCTCTGTCACATCCACTCATCATTGACATTTAACTCTCAAGGGACCTCTGCTGCTCTTACATTTACAGCCAAAAATCAGACAAATTATTCAGTGTTTAAAGGGATTTGGTCACAGCTGCAGTCAGATCCACAATGCCATACTCTTGTTTCCTTCTTTTCACTGCCTGGTTTCTTCTTTTTCTGTATACTTGCATTCTCTAGTTGGTAAGAAATGATGAGTATTCTCTAGTGCATGAACTTTAAAAAATGAGTGACAACAGAATGTTTTCTTTGCTTGCAAGGAAACAGTAAAAACAGATAGGTTCTCTGCAGGCCAGACTGAAACAACTGTTTTCAAATCTCTATTTCTGAGATTTCTGACAGTGCAGTGAAATGGGGGAGTGGCAGTTGCTTCTTCATGGTCATCTGTCAGTCAGATGAAAGGTGGTTTGATCCCTACCCCTCCCTTGTGTTCAAGTTTTCTTCAGCAAGTCAGCAAACCCCAACGTTCCCACTGACATGCTCACTGGTTCTGTGATTGTTTAGACGAATAATTATAGCATTTATAGAACGCAAACTTGAAGAGCCAAGAGAAGTTTGACTATACAATGCACTTCTGAGTAAAAGTTGGACCATGAAAATATTAGAGTAAGCTTGTGCAGAGATCCAGTGTGTCTATCAATAATTCATGACCACACACCGAAAGAAAGGGGGATTGTCAGTTACCAGATTTTCTATTTCACTTAGTCAAACACAGATGGTAATATCTGCAGATAATGGAACGAGTTTCATTTTTTATTTGCATGTGTGTAGCAGCCTTCTCCATTCAGCCCTATTAAACATCTTTTCAATAACACTGTTCACTTTCACTAAAGATCAGGGTCGTCAGTGTCTTCCCATGTGACAGCTACTTTGGGAAACACACCCCTTATGCGGACATCCACCTATCATATTGTATTTCCTCCAAGCCAATGATGGCAGACACTTCTGTTGACAAGTGTAGATTCAATGTCTCCCAAGCCCAGACTCTGACAAGATCCTGAAGATACAGTGTCTTAAATAATCCCTCAGAGGATGGATGTGGGATAGCTAAGGAGAGGTGAGTATACTAATAAAGAATGGATTGCTTAGAGAAAGATCTTTGCAGTGTCTTGTTGGTCTATTCTGAGACATCCGAGGCCAAAATAAAGTGAAAAACAGGGACCTACGAGGAGCTTGATCATTATTCAACTGCATTCTGTCAATTAAATCATGTTTTGTCATACAGTGCATCTTGTCTTCTTGTTTATCCTTTCCTGTTAAGAAAGGAAAGGCTAAACTCTATCTCTTTATTCTCACTGAACTAAAATGTCCTTCATACACTAGTATTTGCTGCTTATTAATCTTCTGAATGTTTATAATAGCCAGAACAATGACTGAAGTGAAAGCAAAATATTTCCTTTTCTCTGGACTGGAATTTAAGCTTTGGTTTATGTCACAATACCTGTCGTATAAACAGAGGGGAGAGTAATAATGGATCACAGAAGACTGACTTTCCCAAAAAGCACAGCTCTCCAGCTCTCTGCCTTTTTTCATTTAAGTCCAGTGTCACTTTCTTTATCTTACAGTGGATATAATAAGTCTACACATTACTGTTACATTGTCACAATTTTGTTATGTAAAAATGAAAACATTGTAAATATTTTCAAAACTGTTTCCACCATTATTGTGGAGAATATCTTAAGCACTTTAATTGAAAAACAAATCTGTTTGACAAAAATATATAAAAACATAAAACTGGATAAAAATTCAGCAGCATTTCATTCATACAAAGGTGCAGTAAAACCAGTAATTGATAACTGGAGAAAATCTGGAACAGTTACATTACAAAAACTGCACATTTGTCCACATTTTTTCATGAATTATTGTAAAGATTTCCAAAAGAAAACCAAACTGAAAAGAGGATTTTGGACCACTGAACAACAGCCCAGTTATTTTTGTCCTTAACCCAGAAAAACTAAAGCTTTGGGAAAGCCTAACCAGAGGACTTAAGCAACATTAAATGTGAAAAAAATTGAAAATGATTTATCAAAGTACTGTTATTGCATCACAAAAATTTGGCATTTTAACAGGTTTGTGCAAACTTTTCATGTCCATTTCATGTTTGTTTGTCATATCCACTGAGCTGAGTGATGTGACTGGGTGTGTGTTCATGCGTTTTCTCCTCCTACCTTTCTCCTGCAGAGTGAGTCGGGCAGGTGTAGCTGCGGGCCATTAGCCAAATCAGGAGGCGCCTTTAAATAGAAGCTGGATTCCTATGCCAGATGGTTCTTTCACATCCTGTGATAACCTGGCCTTAGCCTTTGCTGATTTTCTCTTAGTAAATCCAACTCATAGTACTAACTTTGTTCCTGTCGTATTCTCCTGAATTCTCATTCCTGGTCTGATCTCTTCAAGAGCCGATCTCCCCCTATGCTGGTTCTCCCTGGTCTCTTTACTGTCAGCTTCCACGCTGACACTAACATCCCCCGTTCCTCCGGGCTCATCTTGGTCTGTCCTCCTTTGCTCCCTGGCCGCCTCCTGGTTCCTCCGCTCTGGATCCTCCATCACCTGCTTACCTGCTTGTCCACCCTCCAACAGTTCGCTGCTCTCACCCAAGCCTGAAGACATCGTGCAGAGAACACCCTCCTCACCCGCTCACAGCCAATCTCTGCCTCAGTGGATTGACATACATCCTAGGATCATCTTCACCAACAGTAAGATCCGTCTCCTTCCCGCCAGCAATATCTATCTCATCCGGTTCCCCTTATTAATTACTCACCTCTCGACCAGTGGCGACTGGTGAAAAAAATTCTTGGTGGGGTTGATGTGCCTATAGATTTCCCTTTCTTGTCAAGTATAAGAATTCAAATGAATGGTGGGAAAATGACTACAGTTCCCCAATAATATGACATTCTTCATACAGCAAAATAACAGAGGGTTAAATTAGCGAAAAGTAAAAAGACTGTTCAGTAATTTGCAAAGAATTTAATTATTCCATTAGTGTCAACAACTAACACTAAATCAGACTCAAAACTGTGAAAAACACTAAACTAATGCATGATTGCCTAGAAGTTTAACTCTGAACAAACAGGCTGAACTCTATTAAAACTGAAAAGAATAAACTGACACCAAGCAGCAGAGGCCTTCCGACCTATAGGATGAAATAATCATGGCTACTAACAATTAACCCTGGAATCCAAAAGACTTAACCAGGTTCTCCTGGAACCACAACACCAAGCAATCATCCCCCTGGCTTTATCTCACAATCAGTCACTCAGCAAAATCTAACAAATATAAATGTTCATAGAGCTGAGTCAGTAAACAGGACTTCAGCTCTACCTTGGAATGGCCATCTGACCCAGCAAACATATCAACCAGACATAACAGAAACTCAAAAAAGGAAATGTGAGCATCATTAGCAATTTAATTTATCAGACATTTATCCAGAGCAGCATTAGCATCATGCAAATCAGAGCAATATAAGCATAAAAAAACACAGTAATGTTAATAACTGATTATCAACAAAGAACAAATTATAGCAGTTGATGAATAGAAAAAGTAAACAAAGAAAAAGAGCAGAGGAATATGGTTACTAAAACTAATAAAACATGCTGAGGAACAGCAGGTGTAGCTTACCTGTCATCTGTAAAAATCCTCTGCATTGTCACACAAGGTGGAGAATTTGGTCTAAGCTTTCCCTTGACTGCAGTCGTCGCCATTATCAACTTTATCACCATAGCAACGCAAAATTTGCCAGCATCATCTATGGCAGGGAGAGATTCTGAGCTCCCCAAAAAACATTACATTCAATGCTGCTGATTGGCCAAATGTTTGTTGTTGTTTTTTCCTAAGCAACCACACACGATTGGTTATTTAGGTCCACTTCTGGGGCGCTAGAAGTGAAGAGAAATGATAGGAGTCTGTCTGGGGAAATTCACTGTTGAATGAGTCAGTTGATGGAAATGTTGTGGAAATTCCAAATATATTTAGGCACACAGTATTAAGAAAAACAGACTGATAGATTTTTTTTAAAAAAGATCATGTTTATAGATCTTTTTTTTTTTTTTTTTGCTCCTTCCACATCAGGGAGGGCGGCGTCCCAGTGCCCCTATGAACAGGCTCCCACTGCTCTCTCTGTCAGTGCGGACTTAGACCAGTCCTTTCCTCCTGCCATCAGTTCTCCTGCTGCTGCAAACACTAAACTTCTTCTGTACCTTAACAGTGTGACTGTGTTTGTAATTGTCGCCCTCACCAGAGTGTGGTATAACAAACACTGCTTGCATGTGTGTGAAGGAGCAAGAGTCAAAGACAAATTCATAGCTGGTCATTTTTGAAGGTAGCTGCTTTTCTTTTTTTAAAAATCTTTTCAGACAAATATTGCCAAACTATCCAAAGCCACTAGGTCTGCACATTCTTTGTAACTGCTTTTGCTGGCACCAGTCAACCAAGCTCCTCATGTTTTGTACAGTCCGGTGCCCATCATCATCACTAGTAAGGCAGTGACCAAAATAAAAAGCCTTATTTTGTTCTCCACAGGCCCATCTCTCAGGATGCTTCACCAACAGATGTCCAGGGATTACCCCATTCCTTTGGAAAGAGACAGGTTCTGTTAGTCTTTGGCAGTTTTCTGTGCTCACTCAAAAAATGTCAAATATTTTTTGAAAGGAAATTCTAAAAATGCACAAAGGATCCATTATTCCATTTTGTCAGAAGGAAATAGTTCATAGCACCACTGACACTGGAAGATCATTTTGTGGCTTCTCCACATAAGACTCATGCTTCTGCTACTGTCTTTTGCTTTGCACTGCATTTCAACATCACACTGACAATAAAGTTCCCAGTCTAATCCCAGTCTTACCCTTTCATCTCAAGGGCATTACTTTCCTGGTATCACCTGTTGGGGTTGATCACAGGAATAACAGGGGTGGGTCTACTTTAACCCCCAATTTCATGCCAACACCCTTCAGCTGATTGTTAAGACAGGCACTGTTTTCACAGCAGTCCATTCATCCTGGGCAACATCTAGAGTCAGTGAAGAGGAACAATTTTGTTTTAACAGTAAGAAACCCTTTGCAGAACCAGACTTGTGGGGTTGAGAGAACAGGTAGATGTTGAAAACACAGAGGCATTGGGCAGGGAATAATTTCTATAGGTAGGAACAACAAACATGATGCAAAGTTAATAGCAACAGTTTCTGCAGTTGTTCCACTGAAAAACAGATAAAAATTAACGTGAAAAATTTGGAAACCATGTCAAAGCCTAAGTGTTTTTCTCGAGTATTTGAACAAGTACAGGACAGTCAAAAGAGGTCTGGCTGTCCAAGTAAGCCCATCCTGAAAGCAGATGCTAAAAAGCTCTCAAAAATCCAAAAATGTCATCACAGGACCTACAGGTGGATCTATTACAGTAAAGATGAAAGCGCATTCCAGTACAATCAGCAAGAGACTACACAATTTTTAACTTTTATTGGATTTAGGCACAGATGAAACCTTTACTGTTAAAGAACAACATGAAAACTAGACTGTTTGCCGGGGAGAATGGTGAGAAAGTCGAGGATCTCTCCAATAATGTTTTTTGAAAAGATGAGTCTAAAATTGAACTATTTGAACATCAGAGCAGAGGACATACTTGACATGGACCAAACACAGCATTCCAGGAGAGACTGGCAGATGCGTACAAGAAGTGTCTCACTGAAGGTTATTTCACCCAAAAAAGGAGCAAAAGTTAGTTACTGTTGTTACCCCAAGAGAAAGGATGACAACCATGAACCTGACAGGAACAAACACTATGCAAAGCCAGGATGGTCATAAAATATAGGTTGACCAGGGGGTGGTGCTTATTGTTATGAGGAAGCAGTCATTGTTTAACACCTGAATGGACTGAAGCACTGTGTTAGAAACAGTACACTGACAGATGATGAAACATACATATAAGTGACACATTCAGCCAGCACTGAAATGAAAGAATTTATTAAGAAAGTACAAATGATTTTACTAGTAAATTTACAAAAAGTAAATTAGATCATGCTTGTTTTAACTTACTTTTTTTAATTTTTGTTATTTTTGTGGTTTCTGTCCCAATCAGCCGGTCAAGAGCCAGCAGTTATTTTGCAATCCAACAAACTAAGACTCAGTGTTTGATGTAAGCATCAATTGAAGCTCCTGACCTGTATCTGCATCATTTCATGCACTGCATGACAAAATGCTGCACATGAAAAAAAATGCCACCCTCGCATCAGTTTAGTGGGGGGCAGTGTGTGCTTGGTGTTCCTAAATATTAGTTTCGTTAAGCTGCATGTCTTGTTTTGTGGAGCTCAGGTTGTCTTTAATCAATGATGCAAGAGAAGTTCTTTGTGTTTTGCCATTACTTCTTTCCCTCTCTTTTTGTCTGTCTTAAAAGGTCTTCTGCCTGTCAATTATCCTATTCCCACAGTGACGCTGTGCCATCTGGCATTTGAGGTATTGATATAAATTAGTGCTGGAGAGACACACGTTAGGCTTTAGAAGTTAACTCTTTCTACAAAGGGAAACAATTGCCATCAGATTCATTTAAAACCACAGATCTTGTTCATTGCTCTACACAGAAAAAAATATATAGCAGTTAGAAATTTGACTTTTACCAGCTTTTCATTACAGAATTCCTACACATTTTTTCATTTCAAAATGACATACATTTCTGCTTCCAAAGCTTTTTTCGATATTTTAATACGCAAACACACAAAAAAATAGCCGGGTTTTATTATCTGTGTGTTCTATAAAACAAGAAACGAGAAGATGCTGAGGTTGACTTTCCGTCTGGCAGGGAGGTAAAGGGCAAATGTTTAATATTTTTATTTTCCACAGCAAGTTGAATCAGCTCTACCTTAAAGCGTATAGGACCAAGATTTGTTCAGTTTAAAGAGCATTCCAACACTACATACAGATCCTTTAAAACAGTGTTAGTAATTTTTTTTAGACCATTCGTAAAAATGAAAAAAATGAGCAGTTTCAGCACTTTGTTTAAACCAGACCACTCACAGACCCAGTCTGAAACTGGCTGAAATTTACCTTTTTAAGAATGCTTTAGTGACCATTATTATGTGACTTCTCTTGCACATTAACTCAAAAACTAGAACCTGTATAAAATCAATATGATCTGTTTTGAGTGTTTTTTTTTCTAACTAAATAATTTTTTTCAGGTTTGCATTTCTTTGAAATATAGTAATAACCTCAAATTACAAAAGTGTTTACCTGCCAGAGCTATCAAGTACATTTAGGGGCAGTATCTCATAATGAGAAACTTTCTCGTTATTGCAAGATGCAAATGGGCTTCATATCGCTCTATAACTAAGAAGTTTGTCGATTTAATGGGATGATATAAAAATATGTTCCTCTGATCTGAGAGATTACGAGTTCTTAAGAAGACATAAGATGGTTCCCTCTGACTATCCATCTTCTCATTCCATTTCTTCTAGATGACACTGAAACATCCTGTAAGGAGTTGCTGTTTACTGTTATAACCTTTCTCTTTTAATTTAATTCAGGTATATTTTGGTTTTAATGAGATGTAAATCTCATTATAATGAGTGTCATATCTCATTAAAATGAGAAAGTTTCTCATTATAACAAGAAACTGGTCCTGAATTTATTTCCTAGCTCTGGCTGTTAAACGCTTACATATAAAACAGAGAATGAAGAAGAGAAAAAAAAAACAAAACAACATAAGTTTTAGGGTAAAACTTGGATTGGATTTCATCTATGAAACCAAACTGATAAATAATTCTGGCAAAAATTCAAGATTAGTTTTGGCAATTCACAGTTTAAATATCAGTCAATGTAATTTCACCTTCGTGTTTTGAATTTTGATTTGTTGTCTTTTCAATAGAAAATAGGCAGTATAGTATGGAAAAACTCTGCTCTTTTTTTAAATAAAAACTTGAAAATGATAAAAGCTAATTCCATATTTTCTGAGACTTCTCAAAGCATCTTAGGAACAAGCAGATGGGTGGGTGGGGGGTAATAATGTAAAATTGACTTTTTGAGCTTTATATCATGTAATAATATTATTCCTTTATTAAAAACATACCTGGAATGTTGCTTTGACTCTTTCATGCATGTTTGAGAAATTCTACTCCCCAGCCAAGCTTCCGCCAACCACAGAGCACCCCTCTCCTGCACATCCCCCACACAGCTCCACCAGACTCTTGGCAGCAGCAATTAGCAAATACCTGGTGGGACTGCGCGTCTGCTGAGCTTATCATACGACCTACTTCTCAGTCCAACACTTCTTAAAATGGTTGTAATTGGTATCATCACTGTTGCCAACTCCTCAGCAAGGGAAATCGCTAGTGGCTGTCCTAAAAGTCACAAGATGACATGATTGTCTAATTTGCATATATTATCCAGGCCGTAGAAGGTAATATCAGCATTGGTAAAATAAAAAGTAATTTAAAACCCTCTACATATGTTTAGAACTACAAATTAAGTTTATGAAATAATTTAATTATGTGACTACTTTGCCTGAACCTACACTACATAAATCAGTTTTGTGTAATATCAAATATAACTAAAAGACAGCTATCAGAGGCACACAGTGGAGGAGGAGAATCAGTGACTGTGTGATTTATTTACATGACAGTTTTGGTGGAAATAAAATATTGGGCTCCATGACAGATGATATTTACTAGTCCCCCCAGGATGTTGTAATGTTTTTTTTGTCATTGTTGTGGTCTAAAATTGCTTATTTTGCAGCATCTTTTTCAAAGAGTTACAGTCAAAGTTGCAAATTGTTTTATACTATATTTTTGCCATGACATGGTCTTACAAAAATGAAATTGCTGCACATAGCCTTCATTTTCCTACTCATTTTCTTATTATGTTATAATTCCCTTCTTACCTAAGAAGACCCTGCATCATTGTCCCTGCTGCTGGCCTCTTGTCTAATGTCTCCTTCCTGGAGACATTAGACTGTGATGTATGATGCTTTGACCTTTCTATTGTAACAATAAAGACTTCTTTTAAATATGGGGAAAGCAACAGTGAGCACAATTTCTGTACAGAAAATGTTCAGGTGATAGGTCAGATTTGCGGTGACTGGTGAAAATTGCAAGTCCGCACAAAATTTTCAAATGATGAGTAAATTTGCATTAATAGTTGCAATCGCAACATTGCAGCTTCCTTGACGTACCGATTTACATCCTTTGTAATTCAGAGCAGTATCAGCAGCCGCTTTACACATGCGTGATTCAGTTGCAATGTGGAAACATAATAGTGTGGGTCTCCTTTCTGCCCTGATTGCAAGCTGGGTTTGCAGCACGACAAGGCTGCTGTCAGACTGACCACCTATAAGTAGCGCCATAGAGAGAGCTGCCTGTAAGTGCACTCACTGCTTGCCAGGGATTGAGTCAAGACCGATGTTCTCACTTTTCCCTTTACTTTACTGTCTTAAAATTCTTCACGTTTTAAAAAGCAAATTTAATCATTTTCTGTGGTCAAATCCAGGTGTTTGTTCAGAAAAAGCTAGACTGTGAACACACAAACGCGCTCTTTTAAATCAAAGGAACAAATGCCGTATGGTTTTGTAAACAATCGATGATTGCGCAGTTATTAGCAATAATAACATTGTATTTTTTCTGAGATGGTGGGATGCAGCTGCGCTCTGATCACTGCTTTGGGGGTGAAGATAAAAGGAAGTAAAGTTTTCAGAATTTTGACAAGAACTATTGAGTCTCAAACTGGTCTTGACCCATTTTGTTGATTGAGACCAAGACCAAGGCAGAACAATCCGAGACCAAGACCAGGAAAAAAAACAGGTTGAGACCGGTCTCAACAACTCCATCCCTGCTGCTTGCTATAACTGCAGATTGATGCCTTCACATGTTCTCACCAAAGTCTCCAATAATACAGAATTAAGTTTGTAGATTTGCTGCTAGTCACTTTTTTGAAGAAAAAAAAAAGTTATTAGAGTTGAATGTTTGAAAAGTTGCTAAATATAGCGACAAAGTCGCTAAATTGGCAACGGTGGGGATTATGGAGGAGCATTGTTGATAACATACTGAAGGGGTAGTGTCAGAAAGAGTAGCAGCTTCTTAAAGAGACAAAGGCCATTTCAAGGCATCAATTTGCAAACTCAAATTGCTTTGAAGTTGATTTTGATTTCTACAGCATTGCTATAACACCTGAAGGTAACATAGTTGCTTGATTGTGCTATAAAATGGCACCATGTGCCCAGAAAATACATAATACGCCCCCCCCCTCCAAATCACATAAAAAATCCTTAATAATAGCTATTTTAGTGAAAACCGCTCCTTCAGTTCAATCAGAAACACATTGATGGGCCTCAAGGAAACAAGATGCGCCCCCCTATACCTACATGCCTTGTACTGAGACTGTTTAGTTGAAATCTTCTGCTTATTGACTGTTGGTATTTGTTTATTTGTTTCACTACCTAAACTCTTATAGTAGCATACAGTAGCATGGCGTGTCATGGGACATTGTTTTTTAACTACTAAAAATGGCATGCTGTAAAGCAAAAGGCACAATTTAGCTATTCTTGATTAAATAGGCTGATCCATTGCAAAATTACCTACCCCCACTGAAACTGCAGTGTGTCATTTCCACTGTGTTGTATAGATTAAATCAATGATAATGTGTGCTGATTAAACTTAAGAGGGGCTGATGAGCAGATTTTCTGATGAGCACAATCAGTCAAGGCATGCTGGCACACTGCAAGAGTTATTTTACTGTAGAAAATGTAAAGCTGCATACCAGATCCTCTCAAAAAGTCCTTGAACTGCATCATAATCCTATCAAAAGAAAAGGATACAAAGGTTTGCGAACTAAAGGTGTTTTGAGCAAGTTTACACAAACTCAAAAATTCACGTCTTTTATGGTTCGATATTAACATAGAAATATAGAACATGTTCATATGATTGTGGATTACAGTAAATGTACTTTTATAGAAGCTGCTAACTCACAAGATTCAATCAGAAGCCTACTTCAGCTCCATAAAATACAGTATGTCTATGCATAGTGTCAAGTTGAATTATACTAAACTCTGTCAAAAGAACACATCAATGCATCTAATGTATGATGCTTACAGATATTGTATGCCAACTATTTTTCTTGATAAAGTTTCTTTTTAAGAAGAAAGTACGAGTCAAAGGTGACCAGCCCAGGCATGCTAGTTGCCAGCCTATCCAAGGCAAATGCCACCATATCCAAGGTAAACACTAGCCTATCGGTGCTAATGGACAGCTCAAGAAGAAGGAAATTCAGTGGGGGACCAGCCTAGGCATGCTAGTGACCAGCCTCTCTAAAGCTATTGTAAAGTGAGTATTCTCATTTGTCAGTGCCAGCCATTCAGTTACCGGTGCCGGCTGCTAAGCTACCGGTGCAGCGTATGATTAATCAGATCATTAGGTTTAAACCAGCAACCCACCGGTTACAGGACAAACTCCTATCACTGTCACCCATATGTTATGTTTTACAAGTCTATTTTTAGAAATATTTTTGATATGGTACATATTATTGTTAATTGTTTTTACTGATAAAGTTGTCTGCAAAATAAAACATGGGGGTTCTCTTGCCCGACTACATCTGGAATTGGGCAAGAGGCAGACTACAGCCTGATATGTGAACAGAGCACACAACATTTGGTCTTTCACATTCTTTGAATGCTTTTCTCCAAGACCCTGTAAAATGTCCTAGCCTTTACAACCTCTTATGACACACTGATGTAGGGTTTAGATTGGGCCTACCCGACCTAGCCTGAGCCTGTGGACATTGTGTCTGAGCCCGATCCAACCTGACTAATCTAACTAAAGGCCAGAGCACAAAGTAAGCCCGACTTATTATTTTTAAACTGCTACCAGTTTAAAATACTTCCAGACTTTGACTTTGCACCCTGCTGGCTTAATAGTGAAACTTCTCCTCTTTTGTAGCTTTTGTTTAACATCTTCCAGCTTGATTTTGTCGCTTGTTGTAATCCAGGGTGAATCAAGTATAAAACATCTGGGATGTGCACAGTGCACTGCACATTAGTTGTGCAGTGCACTGTGCTTGTCACAGAGCTTTCTGTGTTTTGGGTCGGGGTCGGGCTCTGGCTTTAGATCTAACCTCTACGCTGATGGCATCTTGGAATATTCAAATCAGAATATTTTTATGATGCTTTAGAGTTTTCTCTGAATGTCTGTCAAAATGTTAATTGAAGGATGTTATTTCCTGATTTAGAACTTCAGAAGGGTTTGAAATAATGGGCTGCTGACTCACCTGACTTCAATCATCTCATCAAACTCTCTTGGATATATCAGAGGTGGACCAAAGCTAGTGGACAACTGTCAAATTAAGTTCAAGTTTAATTGTATAGCACATTTCATCAACAACACAGTTCAAAGTTCTTTATACCATAAAAAATAATACAGTAATCAACCATGAAGCAAGGAATAAACATTACATTTTGTCAAATGTTTTCATCAAAATCATCAAGCAAATACACATCAAATATGTTGATCAATGTTCCAATTACTATGAATCAAAGGTAACTCTAAACATGTAGGTTTTTAATCTTGATTTAAAGGAACTCAGTGTTTCAGCATCTTTTAAGTTTTCTGGAAATTTGTTCCAGATTTGTGGTATATAGAAACTGAATGCTGCTTCTCCATGATTGGTTCTGGTTCTGGGGATGCAGAGTAGGTTAGAATCAGAAAACCTGAGTGGTCTTGAAGGTTGATACAACAACAACAACAGATCTTTAATGTTCTTTAATCTTTAATTTTGATGCTAAGCCATTCAGTGATTTATAAACTCACAGAAGTATTTTAATGTCAATTTTCTGAGCTACAGGGAGCCAGTGTAAGTACTTTAAAACTGGGGTGATGTGCTCTATTTTCCTGGTTTTAGTGAAAACATGATCAGCAGTGTTTTGGATCAGCTGCAGCTGTCTGATTGACTTTTTAGACAGACCTGTGAAGATACTGTTGCAGTAATCAATGCGACTTAAGATGAACCCATGGATGAGTTTTTCTAGGTCTTGCTGGGACATTAGTCCTTTAATCCTAGAAATGTTCTTCAGGTGATAGAAGGCTGACTTTGTAATTGTCTTTATGTGTTTCTGAAGGTTCAGGTCTTAGTCCATCACTACACCCAGATTTTGGGCATGATCACTAGTTTGTGGTTATAACACTGGACCCTTGATTGTTCCTCTTTAAGTCCAAAGACAATAACTTCAGTCCTGTTTCTATTCAGCTGGAGACAGTTATGGTACATCCACGCATTGATTTGTTCTAAGCATTTGTTCAGAGCTTGGATAGGTTCAAAATCACCAGGTGACATTGAAATGTTGAGCTCTCTATCATTGGTTGACTGTGTGACATGGTGTGGGATAAATCATTTTATCTTTAACATAAACAGGACAGAGATGTTTGAAGATTTGGGTTTTAGAAGGGGCAGAAATATATCCAACACTTTCCAATGTAAGGGAAGAAGTAAAGGTGGAGGAGTATTAATACATCATTGTTCACGTGGACAAGATACTGGTGTGTAGAAAACAATGAAGTTGTTGAGAGAAAGACATAGAAGACTGTACATTTTGAGGAAGCTAAGGTACCTCAATATTTCATCAAGACATCATATATCTTCTATAAGTCTTTTGAAGAAAACAATGTCTTCTGTCATCAGCTGTTGGATAAACACTGTCACATAAAAATAATCAAGAAAGCTTGACTCTGTCCTGATGCCTCTGGAGCTAAGTATGCAAGAAATGATTGTTCATAAAAAGGAAAGCATTTTTAAGAACACCAAGTATCCTCTGTGTGTCATATCTTCAAGACTGTGCAGTGGTTAGCTGTGTGTGTGTGTGTGTGTGTGTGTGTGTGTGTGTGTGTGTGTGTGTGTGTGTGTGTGTGTTCTCCTACCTTCTCTCACTGCAGGGTGTCACTGGCAGGTGTGCTCCCACAGCTGAAGCTCATCATGTGCAATCAGGAGGCGTCTAAGTGGAGCTGATTTCCTTGTTGCAGATGTGAGGTCAATCTTTCAAAGAGATAATGAGGCCTCCTTTTATTTCGCTCTATGTTGAATTATTCCTTGCTTACCCTCCTTGTCATCCTGACTACTAAAGCAGTTCCAGTCCTCGTTCAGTTCCTGGATCACAACGGTCTGCCTCTTCACGCTTGGAAGTCAAGCAGGAGTATTCGCCTCTGGTTCCTCCACACTGTCTCCTCACCGATCCTCTAGCTGCTCCCCTGGTTCACGCTGTGCAGATCTCTGATCTCATACTCACCTGCCTGTCCACCCTCCAAATATCCATTATCCACCTCAGTTCGTTCTGGAAGAGAAAAACAAAAAGAAAACACTACCAACAGTCACTGCCTTCCACCACCAGCAGTCAACCTAAGCTTTTTGGGTATACTCATCTCCTCCCAGAAAACTCTGCTATCCGATACTACTTCGGATAGTACTTCCATTAATAATCACTTACCTCTCCTCTCCAGTGCTGTTCTAGCTTTCTCCCCAAAAACCAGAAGAACCCATTTACCTTCAGCTTTTTTCAATAAACTGTTCAAAACTGCTTACTGTCTCCACCTCCTTAAATACTTAGAGCAATAGTGAAGCTGCAGCTCCCCAAAATCATCCTTCAAGTTCTGGTGGTACTGCGCTGACAGAGGGATGAGTGTAAATCCAATGAACCCGAACACCTCTGGGTCAGTTTTACTGATGTGGTGGTCCTTGGCTTGTTGTTGAGGGACAACATTCATTAATGGGGGCACTTTTTCTTTGTCTGTCCTGCTTTATCAACTTCTGCTGCTCTCTCATATTCTCTCACTCCCAAAGCTGGAACGTGCACTAGCTCTCTCTTTCAATTGCTTTGAGCAATCTAATTACAATAACTACACCTGTGGGAACATGTTTTGGAGGGGGTAGGCACATTGGGTTGTGGAGAATGGCAATTACCTGTAGTGATTCATTATTCACTGCAGTCATATGGCGTAATCCAATGCTTATTTCCCACCGCTAGCAAGTAAATACACTACTTTTAGAATGTTTCTAATTCTTTTAATTATTGACATTATTAACATGCCATAACTAATTTCTTTTTCTTTGCTTCATTGTAGATGCCCTCAACACACATAACAGATGAGCACAATCAATCTACAAAACAAAGTAGAAAATTATATTTCTAATAAATCTAATTCATTATCATTAATGGACAGACTGTTTATAAACCTTGTATGCAATGTGTGTTCCTAATGACTTTGGCCAATGGGTGCACTAATGTGTTCAGTAATGGTATGCAATGAGTAAACAATACTCCAGCTGAGAAATTAGCCAGAGGAGAACACAAACAAAATATGTTGCAGCATTTTGTTTATTTTAGATTGCTTTTTATCACATAGTATTTTCAGCAAAGTTTTACTTTTTCACAAAAAAATTTATAGGTTTTCTTAAATGTACATATGATGGATGTGAGTGACTGGCATAAAATAACACAGCATTTATGTCTTTGTACTTCCTTTACAAACTGTTCTTCATAAGAAGGGGATCTTCATTATAAATCAATGAGATAATGTTACAACATTGTTTTTACGACCATAATACAGTAGCCTTTTCAAAATATATTGCTTGGCCTTCCTGGTTTTGGAAGATAAATGCTCTCCTCGACATGTCGATTGCAGTTTTGGAATAAAATGCTACAACACAAAAACAGACCTCCGAAAGCACTGATTTTAAACATTTTGTTTCTTTTTACTTCTCCAGTCATAGTAAAGGAAATTTAATCTAGCTGTCTTCTAGTGGGTCAGAGGTCCTTGTATATCTACAAAACCAGAAGTGGAAAAAAAATGACTCCTGACAAGAGGTGCAGAGGAGAATTTTCTTCTGTGGAAAATGAAAAGGATGGAAGTAATTGCCTCTTGAATGAAGAAAGGTAAGCTCAGAACCCAAGAAGGTATGCTCTTAGAGTTTTTGACCTCATACTCCTTGAAGATATTACAGTTAAAATCAGAAATCACAGTTTCCAATGAAAGATTTTACTAAAGAGTGGCTGATCTGAAACATTTGTTTGTTACCTAAGAGATGATGGCTGCAAGTTTTAGTACATCTAGATAAGGGTTTCAGTGTTTAGATGCTGGGCTATTAAAGTCAGTCTGGAACCAAGCTATATCAAGATAACTCAGTTTCATGCCAATTACTTCCAGTTTTCAGAATCTGTTTAAACAGATCAGCAAGCAGTGTGGGTTAAGAAAACTGTGATAAGGTTAACAAAGCAAAATTAATTGTATTCCAGTCATTTCTAAACGTTGCAGGGATCTGTCCCAGATCACTGAGGGTTTAATTTCAGAGACACTGCTATTACTACATGAGCCGTTTCATGGCGTTATTGCTTGTAATGTGTTTTGGGGAAAACGTCTGTGCGTCTGAACAACTGATTTTGTGTGCGGTCGGCTTATTTAGGTCATTAATATGTAATAGGTACATTTTAATGCCTACCGATAGTTTTTTGCCAATTGCAAATAAACTGAAGACGAAGAACTGACATCGAGCTGATATAGTGCCACTGCGAGTGGCTGACGAAACTGTTGCTCACCATGGCGCTACAGCAGATCTAATCAATTCACAGGCTTTTCGGCATGGACATTTAATTGGAAAAATGAGCTGCAATGCATTGATGAAGCAATAGTTTTACCTACACCGATTACTGAGCAGGAAATTTGCAAGGTAGGCCCAGATAACTTAGTGCTAGCGAGTGTTAGCTACCACACTGTCCATAGCCAGAAAAAAACAACCTCCCTTTCAACCAGCGCTGCCTTCTTTCCGCTCACTTTTAGTCCTCTGCATTGTAATCATTGTTTCAGTTGCTCCACGCTGTGCTTCTCTATCGCAGCAAATTGAAACAAAGCTCACAGGACATCCTCATCTTCCAGTATCAAACGCTCTTCAGATGTTGCCATTCTGTTTGGGAGCTGTGTGTTCTCTGTCCGAACATCTGAGCAACTAGCGCGCTTATGAATACTAATGAGCAAATATGACGCCATTTTCGATCAACGCTATTAATGACTTCATGACTGAGACACATGTACTAATCAAATAAATACCTCCTAATTAAAATTTTCTTAGCAAGAGCAGAAAGCACAAGAGGAGGGCTTGCCACATTATTTTATGATTCACTAAACTGTACAAAGCTTTTCCTGGACTAATTTGACTCTTTTGAATATTTCAGAATTGAGGCAAATAATATGAGCAAGCTCTGATTCTAACTTGATATAAAATCCCAAAATATGTCGCAAATTTTTTCAATTATTTTGGTGACCTTCTATCTGTCAAATGTATTGTTTCAAACTGTTAAATTATTGTAGGAGACTTCAACATCCATATTGATGACTCCCAAGACAGAGAGGCAAGAAAGCTGTGTGATATACTTCAAATATTTTGTCTGACCCAACATGTCACACAGCCAAGACATAGTCGAGGACACTCTATGGACTTGATCATCAGTAAGGATGTTAATGTTTCCAAGGTCTCTGTAATTAATGTCACCCTATCTGGCCATTTTTCTGTTACCTTTAAAAGCAGAATTTCTGTTGACTCATTTCGCCAAAGAGATGTTATTACAAAACGCTTTTTTTAAAGACAGCAAAGCTGAAACTTCTAATCAAGTGTACTCTTCCATCTCCCCTTTATCCTGCAACTCATTTGATCTTTTGGTAAATAATATCCATTCTAAAATTTCAGGCATCATTGATTTCATTGCTCTCATTAAAATGAAGGTCTACGGAGGGCTGAAACTGACTAAATTAAAAATAAAAGCAGAAATAAATAAATGGCCCAATAAATTAGTCACTACACCTAAAATGCATCAGTTGATTTTAAAAAAAGGAGAACTTTGCCTTATATTTTAAAATTTATTTGACCTTTATTTTTTTTTCAGTTTCGTTCTAACATATATTTAAGCACATAATATAAATTTTACTGGTTTTAAATTTTTTTTTTTTTTTTTACATTTTTCCTTTTACTCATAGATGCATTTGTTTCTCTCTTTTTTATTTAACTTTTTTATATTGTTTTTTCCCCACAAATTTATTTATTTCCATGTGTTCTTTTTACATTTTCCCATCTCGTATTTTTCCATATCTATATGCATTTCTGCCTCATTATGTAAATGAAGTGAGACAGCGTCTTAAGGCTTCAACTTCTGCCTATTGGTTGGTTAGAATTACACTGCATTGTTAAAATCATTCATCGACTCATATATGCTAACAGAACAAATATGGAGCCACAACAAATATGGAGACCTATGATTAGTTTATCAAAAAGAGAATGTTTTTGGCTTTTTTTGAGTAATTAATTCCATTGTCATCACTGATTATTAGACCAATATTTATTCTTTTTTTTTCCCACTAAAAGCGACTAAAAGTTTATGGAGTTTTTGTCAACTAGAATTGGACTAAAACTATCACATTTAGAAATGACTAAAACTGACTAAAACTAAGAAGCATTTTCATCAAAATGACTAAGACTAAAACTAAAACTAAAATGGCTTCCAAAAACAATAATGGTGGAGGCGAAGGATGGTAAAACCGAAGCCTCATGCTGATTGTAAAAATGTATTAAACTGAAAACATTCAAATGGAGAAAATACACAAAAGGAACACTGCAAGGAGAATGAATGGGATAACATTGAGTTGACAAGGTACCAGGAGGACGTACAAACAGACAGGCAAAATCTGATAAGGAGTGAAAGAAACTAAGTCTTAACAAATGCTGGTAAGGTAATTAGTAGGACAAGGACCAGATGAGTCTAATCAGGAGAATGCATGACAGCTGTGAAAGAAATATGACTGGAGGAACCAAGGGAAAGTTGAATAGAATAGCTTCCCAGTAAAATATATAGAAATGATCACTGGAAAAGGACTAAACAATGGCAAAAACTTAACATAAATAAACAATGGGGATACCTGATCTAAAGACCACACCAAATATGGAATAGTGAAAAAAAAAAAATTAAAGTTAAAATATTAAAGAGGTTTATGGCTGGTGAGGCACTGACTCATCTAGAACTTGGTGTACACATATATGGAAGCTTATATTTCAATATTGACTTTAATTGGGACATTTAGTTTTAGAAGTATTTATTTGTGCTTTAATCAATTCCATTCTGTTCAAGAATATGATAGAAAGAAAAATAAAAGAATATTTCATATAAGGTCAAGTTTGATTTTTTTTTTCTTGAAATGTTTTTTTTATTACTGATCTCTTCTTTTAAAATTAAAATTTAAAATCATGTTTGATCTTACCTTTATCTCTATTTGAAGTTTATGTATCTATCCTTCACCACAAATATCTCCCTCACTCTGTTGTAAAAATTGTTCTTGTTTGCCTTCATATTTAAAAGTCTGGACTGTTTCAATTAAAATAATCACCAATTAGGAGAGTTGCCATGTATTGGTTCTGTTGTGACTGTATGTTTTCAGTCTTTTCAATGCATAGAGGAAGAGCACCTGTTCCCTATTGTGTCAGCACTGCCCCTATCAGTGCAGCACGGTACTTTCTGCCTCACGCTGTGAATTTTCACTACGTATTTATGGACAGTACCAGCCCTTCGCAACCCAGCAAAGATAAGTGACTGTTGATGGATGGATGGATGGATGGATGGATGGATGGATGGATGGATGGATGGATGGATGGATTTATGGCCAGTCAGAAAGACTAAATATGTCGCACACATTCTTTAAATATTTTAGACAGCCTGTAGAATGTCAGCATATGTACATGTGGGTCGATGGTGTAGGACGATGGCTGTAGGAGTTCATCCCGTAATTGGTTACTGGTTTAAGCCCCCGCTCCATCCATTTCCGTTGTTATGTCCCTGGGCTCGCCACTTCATCTACCTTGCCTGCTGGTTGATGGCCAGAGGGCCCAGTGGTGCCGGTGTATGGCAGCCTCCCATATATTTGAACAGACGATAAGTAAATTCAGCGATTTTCACCATAAAAATATTGAAATCATACAGAAAACAAATATAGAACAGTCAAATGGACAAATTGAGTTTCTCTTATTATTGTTAGTATTTTTCTTGTCATGATGACAGATGAGGCACTGCCTCTCCTGCTTCCCCTGTTTGTGTATCACTGGCACAGTTAAGACGTTTCTTCTTTATGCAGCTTCTTGTTGCCTTGATTCCAGAGCTGAAAATGATATTACTGATCACTCATCTAGTATTGAGCAGAACCATTTCCACAATTCTTCAATGTGCAAGGGTAGCAGCTATTCTGTTCAGATCTCCATCTGTCCAGTCCCATCTGTGTTCAAACAAGGCCTTGCTCTTTGTTGGCTCATAGGTGAAGTTTGTCGCCTGATCAAGGTTAGCAACCATCTGCACATACAGAGTGACCACTTTTCTTAAATGAGACTGATATTCCAGATCATAAAATGTAGCACACAAAGAAAATTTTAATTAAAAAAAAAAAAAAACAGAGCATAGTGCACAGTCGCTTTTTTAAATATCCTCCCAAAATATGGCCCTGTGTTTTATCTAGAAACATTCAAACACAAATGGGAAGTTAATGTTTTCCAAAAACACAACAATGCACACTACTGTTGCTTTAAAATTTAAAGAGCTGTGTGAAATTAAACTGTCTCTCATGAAACACAATACACATTGGCACAGAAGAAACATTTACTGGGATGTTCTAAAAAAAATCGCTAAATGACTAAGTGCTCAAAGGCTTTGTTTCCACCCTAATGTAAGCAACATGTCAACATTGTGAACAGTAAAATGTTCTCCTTTAAGTCATCATTTTACTCACTAAGTATTGTAACTTTTTTAAAATTAATCTGACTATTTTGGCTTTAGTGCTGCATCATTCTGTTTTCTTCATTCAACAGCTAAAAGAAGACAAGGCTGTGCAAGAAGAAACTATCTGACCTTCAACTTAAAGCATCAATACATGACTGAATACATCCCCAAAACATCTTCACTTTCCCCTTAAAGTTCCCTTGTGTCTCACCAAACAATTAACACTGAGTGGCAAAACAGTCGAACTCATGCCAGCTCAGTCTTGTGTTGATTATCTGAGTTCGATGACGAGATGAAAAGCTTTGGGACTTTGGTTCTCCAGACAATTAAGGCATCTCTGTTCTTTTTAAATGTTCTTATTCACAAATGTGCTTTGAATGATGCAGGGTGAAATATATTTATATATAATCCTATTTAGATGAAACATATAAGAATCACTGAAACAAAAAAAGAAAAATTTGAAGGCTTGGCTTTGTGTTTTATTTATGGTTCTTTCATGTGTGACTAACTCTTTTTTTTCAGCTGTAGTCCAGTCGGCTGACGCTGAACTCCAACTGCATCTCTTAAACCAAAGAACGTCTGAAGAACGTTTCTATTGCTGGGAAAAAAGGGACTTTTTTAAAAGTATACATCACATACACTCATTATGACCATGTGTGTAGACTTGTAGATTTGAATATATTCAGGTTAATCTTTTAATCGGTGCTGCTGATGGTTCCACAGTGACCTCTAAATTGACAAGGCCAAGGCCTATTAACGTCTTCATATTCCCAACTGACTCCAGCTGGTAGTTTCTGTTTGCTAGTAAAAGAACCAATGAAGATCTGAGAAGGAGAATCCTATATTTACTAAAGTTAAGAACGCATTTTGGAGCCATAAGCAACTGCACATTCCAATGTCAGCATAGCTGACACCCTCAGATGGAAAATAGTTGGGATGTTCAAAAATAACCCAGAAACTAGCAAGGCTCAAGCTTGCCATGAACTGGAAACTAAAGTCACTCAAAAGTTTGCATTCCCAGTCAAAAAGTGTTTAATTGTATCGGGGGAAAAAATTTATATATATATATATATATATATATATATATATATATATATATATATATATATATATATATATATATATATAAATTCCCTTCTCACCCTCCACGGGTGGTCTTTCTCAACCTCTGAGCTCGGGTCCTCTACCAGAGGCCTGGAAGCTTGAGGGTTCTGCGTAGTATCTTGGCTGTGCCGAGAACTGCGCATTTCTGGACTGAGATGTCTGATGTTGTTCCTGGGATCTGTTTTAGCCACTGCTCCAGTTTGGGGGTGACTGCCCCGAGGGCCCCGATGACCACAGGCACCACTGTGGTCTTCACCTTCCAGGCCTTCTCCAGTTCCTCTCTGAGGCCCTGGTATTTCTCCAGTTTCTCGTGTTCCTTTTTCCTGATGTTGCAATCGCTTGGTATTGCTACATCCACCACAGCGGCTTTCCTCTGTTGTTTATCCACCACCACGATGTCCGGTTGGTTCGCCATTACCATTTTGTCTGTCTGGATCTGGAAGTCCCACAGGATCTTAGCTCGGTCATTCTCCACCACCTTTGGGGGTGTGCCCCACTTTGATCTCGGGGCTTCCAGTCCATATCCTGCACAGATGTTTCTGTACACTATGCCCGCCACTTGGTTATGACGTTCCATGTACGCTTTCCCTGCCAGCATCTTGCACCCTGCTGTTATGTGTTGGACTGTCTCAGGGGCCTCCTTGCACAATCTACACCTTGGATCTTGTCTGGTGTGGTAGATCTGAGCCTCTATTGCTCTGGTGTTTAGGGCCTGTTCCTGTGCAGCCAGGATGAGTGCCTCTGTGCTGTCCTTGAGTCCAGCTTTTTCCAGCCATTGGTAGGATTTCCTGATATCAGCCACTTCAGTTATTTGTCGGTGGTACATCCCATATAGGGGCTTATCCTCCCATGATGGTTCCTCCAGCACCTCATCCTCTGGTCCCCATTGTGTGAGACATTCGCTGAGCACATCGTCGGTTGAGGCTTTGACCTTGATGTATTTATGGATCTTGGATGTTTCATCCTGGACAGTGGCTCTCACACTCGCTAGTCCTCTGCCTCCGTCCTTACGGCTCGTGTATAGTCTCAGGATGCTGGATTTAGGGTGGAACCCTCCATGCATGGTTAGTAGTTTCCGAGTTTTAACATCCATGGTCTTTATCTCTTCCTTTGGCCAGCTTATTATTCCTGCAGGGTATCTGATTACTGGCAAGGCATAGCTGTTTATCGCACGGATCTTGTTCTTGCCATTGAGCTGGCTCCTCAGGACTTGCCTTACTCGTTGGAGGTATTTGGCTGTGGCTCCTTTCCTTGTGACCTCATCGAGGCTGCCATTTGCTTGTGGTATTCCCAGGTACTTGTAACTGTCCTCAGTGTCTGCTATTGTTCCCTCTGGGAGTGAGACCCCTTCTTTGTGGATTCCCTCTCTGTGTAACCATCCAACCACACTTCTCTAGTCCGAATGACATCCCAATGCCAGTGCTGTAACAGTCATAAAACTGACACCTTTCAGCTCAGATAAAATTTGCAGTTGTCCAAAAGGAGAAACAAAACACCTTTTATGAACATTTTTTTTTAAAGTGGACAAGACAAAGATTCACCACAGTATTTGGAAGAGAAAGTGTGAAACTTTTGAACCTATGGACATTGGACCAACTCCCAAGCATGGTGGTGGAAACATCATGCTGGCTGTTCTGATGGTAGGGGTTCTGATGCATTGCAAACAGTGGATGTAATAATGAAGGAGTATTACCTCCAACTTCTTGATCTCTCCTCAGATTCATGTAATTGCCTTCTTCAATCCCTGCCCTTCAACCCTTTTGAAAGGGCAGTGCAAAACTCTTTTCGTGGACTAAAAGCTGTGTCTTTGCCAAAGTGTGATCAAATATCCAGCCAGCAATTTGCCAGAAGGTTGTTGATGACTTCAAAAAGCATGTGTTCAAGGTGCAGCTTGACAACAGAAAATTTTACTAAATATTAGTTGGGCTGTATGTATATATATTTAGCACAAAGAGTATTTGTGTTAGCTCAATTAGCTCTTTGTTGTAACAATGCTTCTTGGCAGTAGATACCATACCATGCTGAAAAACCTATTTATTTCTCTTTAAAGGGGTGGTGACATCACTGTATAAACTATTTCATGTAGTTCATGTTGCTGGATATGTCAATTCTTCAGGAGGAGGAGGGCTGTTTGCTTGATGGTGTGCTCTAATTGGAGAATTCACACGGCCTCATCAGTGTACAACAGATCATATTACACCCCCCCAAACCACAGAACAAATAAAATAATTATTGTTATGCATCAAACCTTTTGAAAATTGTTGTCACAACCCCTTTAAATGGTGGTTCATTTTTAGGTTTGAGCAGTAGAATTCAGAAGATTGTGCCCATGTCTTGGTGAGTGTACAGCTGTACTTGGAGTATGGGCTGAAAATTTTTCCTGCATTGCTGAAACACCTTTATATTTCTTTTACATTTTTTCACAAAAGTTAAAAAGCTGCTTTTTTTTAGGTTGTACTAAGTAGACATTTGTATAACTGAAATGACGTTATGTTAGCTATATAACAGAGAGGTCAATTTTGTTGCATATTGAAGTTTCAGGATCTTCAGGTTTCTTTGTTTTTTCCCTGTTTTTGTATGTCTTACTGTTACTCTTGCTTGATTTTTGTGTTATGTTAAACTTTTATTCCTTGTTGTTCCTTGTGCTATTCTGCGTTTCGTATCACTGGCTACTTCTGTGTGTCTCCTGCATACTTGGTTTCAAGTTTATAATCCCTACTTCTGGTTTTAGTGACCCATTTCCCTCCTCAGTATCCCAGGTATCCAGCTGTCATTTTTAGATCATTTTCTCTGTTTGAGTTCTGTTCCTTCTTTGTGCCACTTTTAGAGCAATCCCTGGCTTTCTCACTCTATATTTTGAATTTCAACCCATGGAGATCTTTATACTGTAAAGTCTATAATTTTATAAAATAAATTGGAATTTGGGTCACACACATCTACATAAAATGTAACTGTCAGCATTTTACTTTTGTATTTTTGTCTGCCGTTTTAACTTTACCAACTAGGACATTTCTTTTTATTGCTAATTATAATGATGGATAGGACTTCAACTCTAACTTTTTATTCACATCCACCTAATTCTAAAGAAAATATGGTCTTTACTCAGCCACGCTGAACCCACATTATTTGTGTTGTCCACTATGATGTGTGCTGCTGCCTTTCTTGACCAGGTCACCCTTGTGAAAGGGGTCTTGATCTCAATTGTTTTTTTTTCTGGTTAAATAAAAGTTTAATAAAATAATAATAAAACCCATGTGCTATAGTAAAAGAAAGCCCCTGGCAACCTCTAGGCCCCTAGGATTAAATCACCTTGGACTGACCAAAAGCAATTCAATATCAGTCATTTCAGATCAAAACTGGAGCAAATTTGTGGAACTTATTTGATGTAATAAGGATTATATTATTAAGCACAAGCCCAGTTCATAATCTAATAATGTATGTACTGCATTGAATATTGGGTTTCCTTGTGACTCCTGAAAGTGGAGTCAGTTTGTCAGGAAGTGAAGTTTTATGCCCTGTGGAGGACCAGACTGGAACCTCGTGGCAGCTCAGCAAAAGGGGAGCTTTATTTTTAGCAGCTGAACTACAGGAAGTAGAAAAGGAGGCCAATTCTACCTGGCAAGATATGTAGAAATGATGACATCAGCTCAGTGGAGTGTAAACTGAGCACAGAGAGGTTGGAAGAATTTGATAGGCTGAGTACTGTTGGGGGAAAGAAGAGATGAAAAGTAAAACAAAAAGAAAAACAAGGACAGTTTAGAGCAAAAACAGAAGTCCTCACACTACAGTTCAGACCACACAGCTCCTATGAGGACCAACCACTGGATGAATTTTAAGAACTGTAAAAGAACAGAAAAGTGAGGTTATTTAAAGTATCTTGCAAAAGTGTTAATACCTGTTGAACTTGTAAAAATATTGTCACATTTTAGCCACAACCAATCAATATACTTTAACGGGCGTTTTTGTGAAAACAAAAAGTTGTGCATACTTGTGAAGTGGAAGGAAAATGATACATTGCATCATAACCTGGTTCAACTGCCATGATAAATGATGGAGAGAATCGTGTAAAGATAAATAAAATAATGGATAGATGGATGGAGCATGCATTTGTATTCAGCCCTTCTTAGTCACTACTTTGCAGAACTACTTATAACCACAGCTACTGCTGGAAAACCATTCAGTAATGTCTCCCCCAGCACATCTAAAACTAAAGGTGTTTGCCCATGCTTCTTTGCAAAATAGCTCAAGCTGAGTCTGATTAAACAGAATGTGTCTGTGAACAATGAAAAGTCTAGACTGAAATGTTCAGTTGGATTGAGGTCTTGATTTGACTAGGCCAATAAAACACATGAACATTGTTTGCTCTGAAGCAATGGTACTTAAACTTTTTATTTAAACAAGTTCTTTCTTGATTTTCCAAGTATCACCACAAAGACAAACAATTTAAAACACTAAAACAACAGCTTGTGGTGTTTAACTGTGTTTCATTTGTTCTCCAAAGTCAGACATTCATAGTTCCAAAAAGGCAAAATAAAAAAGAAGACCCCTTAAAGTCTGAATTTATAAGTGGCAAAGTTGGTTGTTTCACACCAACCCAGACCTTAAAATTCAGTATGGCTGCTGTATGTATAAAACAACAGAAATGTCAGCAGTAATAAAAGTTTACTTGCACTTCTCTCAGTTTGTATCTCTTAACTCACTCGGCATACTTAGTACTAGTGTCTTTCAATATTTTGCTCTGTAACACTCTTTTGAACATTTTTTTGGTTAACGCAAAGATCTGTTTGGAGAATTAATCCTTTTAGGTTTATGTGCTTTGCTTTACACAGTTCGGCATAAGAGGGTTAATTTGCTTTGTTTGTACCTTGTACTTGGTCTCAAAACTATTTCTGAGTACCACTCAAGGTACCCCAAGTACCACCAGTGGTTAGAAGACCATGAATCTAAGGTTTTCTATTGTAGCTCTGGCTGTATGTTTATGCTGGTTGTCCTGCTAGAAGATAAAGCTCCACCCCATTTAAGTTTTTGTCACCTTCAATCTGGTTTTGTTTCAGAATTGCATAGTTTTGAGCTGCATCTGTCTTTCCATCAACTCTAAACTGTTTCCTGTCCAGAGTTAAGAACAACAGCCACACAGCGTGATGCTTCCACCACCATGTATCCAGATGGGAAAGGTTTGTTCAGGGTTTAAATGAATTGTTAAACTTTCTTTCCATTTCAGAGGGTTGCATTTTCTTAGCATTTAGTAGCATTACTGTTTAAACTGTATGACTCCATGCTGACACCCATATTTTCAGCTCTACCTAGAAATTTTCTGCTGGACAGAGATTAGGGCTTTGTAATGGCCACTCCAAAACGTGGACTTTGCTTCTCTTCAGCTACTTTGTAACTAACTCGATGATACCTTTATCATCAACTTTATGGTCATTGTCCATCTTGAAGACCCATTCATGCACAAGACTTAACTTCCTGGTGTCTTCAGATGTTTCTTCAGTATTTCCAAAAATGTTCTGAACCCAAGATGCCATTTATTATGTGAAGTGTTCTAGTTCCTCCTACAGCGAACAACCTCAATAGACAATGCTGTACTTCACAGTTGCTATGGTGTTCCAGGCTAGCTGGAACAAGCTTTTCATTTTTTCCTCCAAATGTAACGATAGCCATTAAATCCAAACACTTCACAATTTTTGCTTCATCAGGCCTCAGGACATATTTTCAAAAACTAAAATCTTTGTCTGTGTGAAAACTGTGATCTCTCTTTTATGTTGCTTTTGGAGTATTGGCTTCCTTCTTTCGAAATAACCTTTCAGTCACTGTCAGGATAGAACTTACTTCACTGTGGATAAGGACACTTTCTTAACAGCTTAAGCCACCATCTTCCCAAGGTCTTTTGCTTTTGCTGTAGAGTTGATATGGACATTTCAAACTAAAACATGTTCATCTCTGGGGCATAGAACATGTCTCCTTGTGGATGAACCACACTTGTGGAGATCCACGATTCTTTTTCTCATGACTGATTTCCTTTAATTTCCCCAATATGTTACACAAGGAGGCAATGTGTTGCATTAAAATACATCCTCGTGTGTCTCAGTTTAACTTAGATGTTTTAAATTAACATTTCAGGTGCATAGAAAGCCAAATTATTTAAAATCATTTTATTCTGAGTGTAAAAAGAAGTTGAAAAAAAAAAAATGTTTTTTTCTCTCTCATTCTGGAATTTAACAAATAGAAATGATTTTGGTTTTCATAACTGCCATTACAAAACAGAAAAATGTAGGATTTGTCAGTGAGGAAAAACAGGAAACATTTATTTTATAAAGTGTATGTAAACATTTGTTTTCAGCTGTATTTTTTCATATTGTATCTAAGTGTTTAGCAGTTAGCTTTGATGTACCTGTGTCACGCAGCTTCTGTTCTCTCTTTTGGTTATATCGTCCTGCCAGCTCTGAGAATAATCACTGACCCACTGAAATCTCAGACTTGGCTCAGTATGTGATTGGTGTTACTGCACATCAGAGATACTGTTCATCTCAGACACTGTTGCTTTTCAGTGATTCATTCAGGTGCCAGAAACCAGTGAAATAGAGATTCAGTGCCTGCAGGGTCTGAAGAGGCAGGCTTTTGTTGCTTTGTTTTGTGGTTCTGAGCAATGCTGGTTTAGTGCATGAAAAGGGATGAACTGCCAGCCACCATGTTAGTATTCAGCTCGATGGAAACTAAAGTATGTGCTCTGCTTGCACAGCTTTCATTTGTCATTCACAATATAACACTGTTCTTTTCAACAGAAGAAAGAAGAATACATTGTTTTCAGTGTTTTCTAAGAGGGATAGATATTCTCTAGTTTGTAATTCTGCATTCATAATTAGCTATTTTAATCATGCTGCACATAGCAACATTGAATAAATGGAACATTGCATTCACAACTAAACACATGCATAGTTTGGTCTGTTTCCTCCGAACCATTCAAGTAATGTAGTTATGTTACCATCACAAAATGCTATGTATTTTGGGGGATTTTATGTGATAGATCAACACAAGTACACACTTATGAAGTGGATGAAGAGCTATGCATGGTTTTAAAAATTTTAAAATAAAACTCTGTAAAGTGTGTCATGCATTAGTGTTCACCCTCTCTCAGTCAATACTTTGTAGACCCTAGTTTAACTGCAATTACAGTCAGGGGTGGACTGGCCATGTGGCGTAACATTTCCCGGTAGGCCGATGCACATTTATGGGGTGATCCGGGACTAATACTATAACCCAAAAACTATATTATAAATCATTTGATCACAGCAGTCCATTAGTTGATTTTCTTGAAGGACATCAGGCAAATCCAATGAAATCTCTAAGGCCCTCCTCAGCCCACCCCCACCACCCTTTAACCAAAGTTATCATATTTTGCCATTTGAGGTGACCCAAGATGGAGAGATGTGAACAGACAAACTGCTAGAAAAAAGGTAGAAATGCCAAGTGGAAGCTGCAAACTGCGCCAAAATAACCAATATGCCATTGCCACCAATGAGGCAAAATTAGCAACTCAGGAGGGATGTGTCAGAGAGAGATGTGACTCAGGGACAGATTGAGGAAGAGGTCAGATTAGCTTCTGTCATCCAGGTAAGAAGTAGCTGAGATGTTCATGAACAGGGAGGAGCATACAGTCAAAAAGACATTGGAATGACGATGGCCCATACAATGAAATTTTTTTGGGATTATGTAAAAATAAGGCAGCACAAGGACATCAGATTGTTTATTTGGTGCTCTGTCCTTTAAATTAATTTGTCCCACTGTGATCAGGGCAACCAAATAGTGTCAGCAACACCACCTTGGGAGTTGCACCCAAGGAAATAAGTACAGCATCAGTAAGGCGCTCAGGTTCACTATGCCAGTGAGACAGAGAGATGAGGATCCACAAGTTAAAGTTACATTTATTCTTTAAAAGACATTTAAAATCAAATCCGATCACACTAGAAAGGGGAGGGGAAGTGTGCAGGACTGAGGCCTACCAGCTGGAAGGACAATCCAAACAGGAAAAGACTGGTTCCAAAACTAAAGCAAAGAAACCACCCCAAACACTTGTGAACATGCATTCAATCGTGAAGGGAATCCAGCACCAACCACTCATCGCACAAAGGACCAGTCCCCCTGAAGACCCTCTACCACCTTCAGCTCTCAGCCTGAATACAGGGAAAGGAAGATTACACACACAAAAATACAAAATAATTCGAGTTTAGAAAGTTAACCCAAAAGTTTGTCTCTTTAGATACTAAAGAGAATTAGAACAGTACTAAATCAGATGAAGTAAACCCAACCTTGGACACATACACCCATTAAAATCAAGGGTCCAGTTAAAGGACCTAAAACTTTAAAGCTGCTAAAACACCAAGGCATGAGGCCAAGCTGAAAAGCTCAAACAAAACCAAAGAAAATCAAAAACCCAAATGGGTAAGAAATACAAAAAAAAAAAAAAAAAAAAAAAAAAAAAAAAAAAACTTATGAAGCATGCTTAAAAAGCAATTAATTCAAATAACAAAAAATACAGTCTCCCTCTTCCCAGGTAAAAACGTTGTTTTAGTGTCCGTAAACTATAGCCAAACCCAGTCTAGCTTATTCAAAACTTGAATACCAATTGAGTTACAAAATAAACTTTTACACCAGAAAAGTGGGCTTATTAAATGAATCCTATGATATAAATACAGAAAAGCACCAATAAATAGGCATTCCATGTACAATGGTATAAAACATACAAATTTACATGAAACATTACTTCAAGCATGTATAACAGCTTATTTAACCACCTGAAAGAAGTTAGTAAGCTTGAACTCACTTGAAAATAGTTGACATCCTGTCCAGACTGAAGCAGACTCACACAGAACACTGGACAGTTTATCTCCCCTCCGAACAATACAAGTATACAAAAACAGGTCAAACAAGCAATATACTGAGGGCACAACCTACAGAGAAGTCTGCAATATTTTATGTTAACACTCACGCTGTCACAGAGTCCTGTACTTTCCCACAAAGGCCAAATCGGCTAGGTCACGCTGCTCATGGGCACAAACCAATCTAAATCAATCCTTGTCTCTACAAAAGGAAAGGATGATGAGCAATCATCGTACATTATTACGCTTATTAAAGCTTTGTCTATTAACATTTAAGATGACATCTTGGTCACATAACCAGTTTATGACATTTTTCAATGTTATCTTTGCAGCTTCAGATCGGGAACAGGCGTCTTCACAGATATGATGTCACACATGCAACTTATTTCTATGAAATAGTTTAAAAAATATTTAACAGGTAGCACCCAGTGTGTCCATCAAAGGAGCTAAAATCTTCTGGTCTTCTTTGAACAACTTTTTTGCCACTCATTTATAAAGGACAGATTTGTGAAGTGGTCAACAGTTTATCCCACTTGAGCTGTGGATCAAGTGGAATGGTTTTTATTTAGAAGTGTCAAAGTAAAGGGGTCTGAATACAAATTCACATTGAACTTTTCAAGTTTTTCTGTTCTCTTCAACATTCACAATTATAAACAGTTTTCTGTAATATCCCAACAAAACACATGTTGTTGTTTAAGCAAAATTTAGTTAGGTCACCAAATGTGAAAAAAATTAACAGGGTTTGAACACTTTTGTAGGTGATTTTGATAAGTTTCTTTCAGATCGAGTTAGTGGATGATTTAATGGTAATCCCACCCTGCAGGTTACAGAAGTGGCATGCATGAGCACTCTCTAGAGGAGAAGAAATTTGTTTTATTTTTGTTACTGAAGGCAGATCTGAAATGTATTCAGAAATCTGCACATGGAGCCATCATTACAGAACAGTCTCCCACCTCCTCACCTGTCAGAAGTTTCTTATATGGAGACATTCATCAAGGGAAAAAATAATGTTCCCCCTTCATCAAAAACCCTCTGAAATTCAGTGTTCTTTTCAAATGACAACCATTAGCACTTAAATGGCATTAAGGTCAATTAAAAGAAATTATATGAGGTAATCACTTGTGACCCAAAGCTATTGCCTCCACTGGTGTGTCTGAAACTTTGAAATAAGAAATAGAACTCTTTGGACCAGGTACATGGTCTAGTAAAGAGAAAATAATACCTATGTCATGGTCCTAAAGCCTTTCCAGAAATAACGTCAAACTTGAAACCAAACAAATAAGAATTTTATATGCGAATAAGGTATTTTACAATATTCCCCTTGGCATACTCTCAGAGATAACGTACCTTGGCTCCCAAGCAGGGGCACTGCCAGGAATTTTGGGTCCCACGACAAAAAATCAAATTGAACCCCCCTGCGCAGCTTCTGCCAGTACATATCTAGAATTTAACTGGTCCATCAAAGGCTTTACATAACTAATTTTAAAGGCTTGCAAAAACCTTGCTTCCTTTGGTCCAATACTGCTACTTAACAACATTTATTGCTAGTGAATCGTACATGCAACAGCCAGTTCAGTTCATAGTTCACTATCTGAAGCAAGATCAAAAGCAGACATACAAAATATGCTAAAAACCATATCTCAGTCTCTATTTTTTATTGCAAAAGTTCAAAAGGAAAAATTCTCTAAACATTCATCAAATATAAAAAAACAAAGACACTTAAATATACATTTATAGCTATATGACATTTATAAAATTAAAATTTATTACATGTATAACTTTATAATCAAATTAAATTGAAATATATTGACATAATCATCTCAAAGTAGTGAAAACAGATGATTTTTGCCTGACTCATCAAGAGCCCAGCACGGAACCTTCTTGCTATGAAAATATTCAACTTCAATTCCCCTCTTCTCCAAATAACAGTTCACTAGGTTTAACAATTCATAACACTGTTTGTTATGCTTAGTTCAGAGTAGTTACAGCCCATTGACGACGTTGTTTGATTTGTGTTGGCGCATTTTTTGTGAGCAGCTGTGACAGACAAATGATGTTTCTATTTCAAGAGCTAATCTTTCCATCCATCAAATTATGACAGAAAGTGTTTTTTGTTTGTTTGTTTGTTTGTTTTTTTTTTTTATTTTATTTTATTTTATTTTTTATTTTTTTAGGTTTAACCCTTTTTCTAAACCGGTTTTAGAAATGAACATGAATCATTTATTTATTTTATCCAGACGATGAAAAGGCTGCCCCAAACAAAGCTCAGCTTTGAGGGGAAGAGTGTGATGAAAAGACAGAGAAGTGAAGGTAAGAGATTAAACAGATGGCTGCTGTCCAAACACTCCAGCCAGGATACATTGCTGAGAGCCACGTCCCTGTGTTGTTCAAAGCAAACAAAAACTGACTGGACACTATTACATTCACTTTAGACTACTAGTGACCACGGATAGATGTGTTAAGTGACAGTGATATCCAGGCTAAATTTGACTGGAAAAAGTACAATACAGTTTTACTATAAAATATGTGTATTTATTAATGAAGCACGCTTTCTTTATATTTGTGTTCTTTTAGAACACTTGATCCTGAACAAGTTCTGAGGCACTGGGATGCCTCTGGACACAGAAGAATCTCACTGGTATTTGATAAAAAGGTAAAATGTATGCTAAAATCTTGTGTTTTGAGTGTGTTTGTGCAGTGTGTACGGTCAACATTCATATAAGCTAATTCATGTCATTTCAGTGAATCGTCATGGCTGTGCCCTGAGTCCCCTGTTGCTCCAGATGAGGACGCTCCCCATGGATTCACACACACAAATACATTCCGTATACACATTCAAGTCACTTATGTTTTCAATAAATTCTTCCATTTTAATTAAGTTTTGGTCTTCACTGTTACTGATGTGCAGGGGGATAATGAATAGTGGACCTCAGTATTTTTTAACATCTGGCTACGGCCTTGCAGGTGGCTAACCAACAGGTATGCCTGACACCTTCAGTAATTACAGTGACATATAGTCCATAACAACAGACACAGTTACACATTACTATAACACAGGTGATGCAATTATCATACTCGTCATTTATGCACGCTTGAATTATACTGGAATATGAGCTCAGCACCACTGCTGCCCAGCATCAGAATAACACACTAACTGCTTCCTTGTGACGTCTCTAACCATCTATGAAGCCAGTCCATCCTACAAGATTAACACTGACACTAACAGTGATGAACGATGATTAAATGCACCTAAAACAGAAATGATTGATGTAAACTACTGACTTTGGTCCCTTTCCCACAAAACTACCTAAGCCAACAGGTTGATAATCACACACTAGTCTACCCACCTCTTGGAAAAATCTCTGGGTTACAAACAGACTTTCCTTAGTCTTTCTTTCTTTCTTTTTTTTTTTTTTTCTTTTTTGAAAACGTGATTTTATTAGTTTATTAGGCAGCATGGCTATTATCACTTATTATCATTCTTGTTTTTTACTGACTGTTATTAAACACGTCCCTGACAAGTGCGCTGAAACAGATAGAAATCATTTCATACAGCTGCAGGGGCAGGGGCGTCGCACCCGTGGGGGATGTCGATGTTTTGTCACCAAACACTTTTCCCAGTGAGACGGTTAAACACCCCCCACTTTTCTCGCAGTTTTGCTCGAAAACTGTGTGACATTATATTTATGTCACTAACCTGAGCGCATGGTGAGTCTGATCTGAGTGTGCATATCTATGTAAACAAACAATATTTTGTAGTGTGTGTGTTTAAATCTCACGCGCTCGCTAAATACGTTCTGGCACGCATTCTACACTCCTCCGAATGCTCGGTGCTCGCGCGCTCGGCTCTGTCGCCGTTCTTGCACGCCGCCCCTCTGACTCTCGTGCATGCGGTATGAAACGTTAAACTCCACAAATGCTAAAGACTGATCCTTTTCATCCAATCAAAAATATTCCTTGTAAATACTGCATTCAGAACTAGAATCAGTTTTATTCCTCAACTCTATGCCCACAAACAAGGAATCTGACTTAGGTCCCGCTTTGCTATCAATACAGATATTTAAAACATAAATAGAAAAAAGCAAAATATGGAAAATAAAGTTGTTTCTTTCTACAAGAAAGAAAAATCTTTGTTTTTAAATCCTTTTTCATCCAACACCTAACTTTATTTCTAAATTAAATAGTGTGTCATAAAAGTATTTACTCCACTAGAGCCTTTTCACTTTGCAACCACAAACTTAAGTGGCTTTTATTGTGAATTCATATGATAGTGAAAGGAAATGATATATTATTTCACAAATATTTCACAAATATAAATCCGCAAAGTGTGGCATGCAAAATCAGTACCTTTTATCTTCAGCTTTAGCTGCCCCATCTCCCCTAGGGGGCTCCATAATGATACATTCTCTGATAAGGTTTTGGGAGATTTTATCCGGGGTAGTTTTTTTTTTTTTTTTTTTTTTTTTTTTTTTTTTTTTTTTTTTTTTTGTTTGTTTGTTTGTTTGTTTTTAGGTAGAAAGGGCTTCCGACTTCAGTTTCTACTCTTTAGTACAGACATATGGAGAACACAGGAGCTTATTTTCACATGTAGAACAGGACCAGTTCTAACAACTTCCTGCAGCTTAAACAACATTGCTTTTAGCCTATTAGCAGCTCTCTCTGAGCAATTTGAGTGTGGTCTATCGTCAGTTTTGGAAAAATGGAAAAATGTCTTGTCTTTGTCTTGTCCTTTTTGTCCCATATTTTCTCAAATTTTTGGTGACCACCTTTCCTGTAACATGGTATGCATATAATGCTTTGGCATTATTATTTGCTGAAGAGTAATACTTTTGTGTAATGACATAACTTTGTAACTTCTCTACAAATTGTAGCTTTAGCTAAAGGATGCAATAGAATTCATGGCAGGAAAATTCTACTAGGACAGTTGAATTTTATTCTAAAAAAAATCTTGTTATTTAAAGAATTCTTCTAAAGCAGATTATTATCATTTATAATTGATGGTGGGTGTGAACTCAAGAAAACGGAATCAAAAGTTTGAGTGTGTCCATATTTATGCAAACAGGTTGTTAGAGTTTTTTTTAAAGTTTTTACATTTTCTCCTCCAATAAGTTTGTTTGTTTTTCATGGTAAAGGATACATCTCACATTACATTTTCAAAAAGTTCTGAAATTATTTTAAAGTAAGAATATTTTTTTTACCCATGAAAGACCTTGCATTTCAACAGTAGTGTGTACACTTTGTTGTTTTTAAAGCACAGTTTTATTCACTTTATAATAGTAATCCAGTGTCCACAGTCCAATAAATTGGCAACCAGGATTCCTTATTCTTCCTCGCTTGTGTATTTTTGTCTCTGCAAAAACGTTATCAATAAATAATGCTGGCGGCATCTAAAAGTGTGACTGAAATGCTAATTAGATTTGGTTTCCGTCTCCCATGTCCCACTGTTGGTTTCTGGTCTTCCAGGGAGTTATTTTTGAGCCAAATGTGGGTCACGACTCACAAGGTGTTATTTTTAAGCATCAGTCCCTTTAGCCAGCTTCTGAGCCACAATAAATTCAACAAGGCTTGATTTGCATTTTTAAAAAGGACAGCTTGGAGGGCTGCTGTACTTCCTTGGTACTATTTCTGTCTTTTCTCTCTATACTTCCTTCTCTGATGCTAGTTATTTCAGGAACATGGATACTGAGGAGATGTTATGTCTGGTTTTGGTAACATCTATAGGGATGTGATTAAGACACCTAATGCCTGAAGATGTTGTCTTTCTACCATATAATTGTTTGAATACACAAATTGAAGTGGCTTACTATAGAAAGACACTGGCGTAGCCCTGCGTATAACACAGATGGACTTTAGTTATTTTCCAGAATCTATGTTACAGTCCTCAGCATCTATATTTAAATGTTGAAAAGCTCTCATATTTGTTCCGCAGTTTAACTTTGTCATTAGTGTTTGGCTCTGGTGACTGACCACATTTTGGCATGGGACTAAATTACGATACGGCTGCTGTAAGTGTGGGTGTCGCTGATGGCTTTTCCACTTGACCCCTTTTCCATTACAGAGTTTGACTGAGCTAGTATTTAATATTCTGCTACTATTTTGGGCCTTTTCTAAAATCCAATTAGACTCCTGAATTTACTGGATTACGACACCGCCGTTGGGATTTTAAAAGCCTATGTTAAGTCTTTGCAGGGGACTTATCATAGAAGTGAGAAGAGAAGTGGTCTGTCGTAGACATAAATATTCATTTTGTAATCAACACTTAATAGAATAGGCGGTCTCAAGTATCACCTACCTTTGTGAAGCCTCGACTATCTTCCTGGGGTGCTTTGATAACCATTCACACCTTGAAACATGTACTAAAATATTGCACATTCTGGTCAGGAAGGTAAACAACTCACAGATAAAAAAAAAAAAAACACCAAAATGATTCACAAGCTGGGACAGCATGGCCCCCTGGGAAAGATCATCCTATCTGAACTTTATTTAATTGTCTTCTGTGGTTAAAGATGTACCACTTCCAAATACATTACATTCTTTTTCAAGCTGAATAGATAATATATTGGCATTAAACCACTGTTTAATTTACTCCAGGTAATTTTCCATTGTTTTCAAATGCTATTAAATATTTTCCCCACAACAGAAAATGGTTGTATCATTAGCAAGCAAAATACACTTTAGCAGATTTGAGACGAAATATGTATTGTTTATACACATCATAAACAACAGTGGACCAATTACTGAACTCTTTGACATTGTACATCTCACATTAAGCAACTCAGAAACACCACTCAGTAATCTGTTCTATAAGGTCACTGAGTGGCAGGGAGAGATCTGATCTTTTTCTGAAACCATACCATTGTTCAGACTATTGTAATGCTTTATATATCGGTTTAATCAGTCATCCCTGCATCACCTGCAAGTAGGAGACAATGTAAACATATTGCCTAATTACTTGCGTTTGTACACCCGCTTCCTTTAATTTTCATGATCTATTTAAGGATTTGAATGCCTGTTTTTAAAACACACTGCAAGGAAACCCACTTAAATACAACATTCTTCCTAGTGTGTTGCATTATCATGCTCAAGTTGGATCACTGAGGTCAACAGCTCAGGTTCTACGTCACAGTGAATTGTTTTAAACAAAACAAAACAAAACAGAATTGTTTTCTAACAGGAAATAAAGGACAGGAATTAAAGAGGACAGATTTTTCAAAAACATGTCAGGATGTTAATATCATATATCAGCCTAATTTATATTTTATTCACATTTCACATGTGTTTCTAGAGATATCTGGTATCACATGACTTAGATATTCAGTTTGATATATATCTGATTTTAAAGTCAATGATTGTTCAGTATTGATTGTTTAAAAACTTGATTCTAAACATTGTTCTGCTGCTTTGGGAAAAAACCCCAGTAATATGAAAGCAGTTATGTTTTACACCTCCACTTTCTAATTTAAAATACCCTGAAGAGACAGATCTTTGGAGAAATATTTGTCCAAATACCCACTCCAACATATCCAAATAGCTATGTTGGTCAGAACTAGAGCAGAAATTACAATATCTACGTGAACGGACAAAATTTTAGTTTTTGAAATTGCAGTTGATCTCTGAGTGACCACTAGCTGCTGAATATTTCAAATACTGGAATAAGATGCCATTTAGATCTACTTTCATCTTATGTGACCACAGTATTATGCATTACATATGTGCAAATTTGGTACCTTACTGCATTCTGTGCTAACTTCTCAGTTTTCTTCCAGTTGTTTCATTCTTTCTTTTTTACATTACACTAAAAATGGCTTCTTGCTTCGTACTCACTGGTGAGAAGTTGTCAAGCTTTAAAAGAGCATGGTACAGCATAGAAGAGCTAAGCCCTGACATCAAGACTTAAGATTCCACTTTTATCCCAAGAATAAGATACACTCAGCTGCACAGAGTTTAAGCAGATAAATCAGATGGTGTGGGAAAAGGAGCAAATGAAACAATAGGTAAAACCAACACTTAATAGAAGAGGCAGCCTCAGGTAGCGCCTACCTAACACCCTTTGTGAAGCCTCAACTATCCTCCTGGGGCGCTTTGGTAACAATTCACACCTTGAAATATGTGACTAAAATATTCTGGTCAGGCAGGTAAACAATTCACAGATGACAAAAAACACCACAATGATTCACAAGATGGGAGAGTGGGTCATAAGTCCCCCTGGGAGAGATCATCTTCAACTTTATAAGGTCAAATCTTACTTCAGGTGGGAAGAACTCAAGTTTCTGGTGAGAACCAAAAAGTTGCTTTAAACATTTTGGATCAGCAAGACAATTGCAAGCCTCAAAAGTCCCATGACTATCCTAACAGAAAAAAGGGACACTCATCATGCAACTTCTGGCGTTACATAATTTTCCCTTTATACATTTCCCTTGTCGCTTCCTTTTCATGTCTGTATTATGACAATGTTCCCTCAGAATGATCTCTCATTTGCACTGTGAGATCATTCATAATGTAGTACTTTTAACTATGAGGTTTGTTCACACCTGCATAAGATGGCAGGTTAATGCCATATATGTTAATGGTTCCTGCTTCAGGGGTTTGTAGATATATTCACAGAGGCGCTGATGGAGAAAACTATTCCCACTGGGTTGTTAATCTCAACATTCCTGCTACATTGTGTTTCAAATTTAGGCTGTCAAATCTTTTAATTTCAAACATAATTGCCCTTGTATGGTTAAAAGCAAATTTAACTGGCTGCTTATTTTTCCTTTAATGAATTTCACTAGCTGTTTGATGTCACTTTTCAGGATGTGAAGGAGCATTTATGTCACCTTTTGACTGATTTCTTTGCAGAATTAAATAAAGCTGATGAGCAGGCCAGTGAATTGGTGCTTAACATCTGTTGCCTCACAGCAACATTTTGGGGACAAATTCTGACTGAGACCATTCTGTGTGAAAGTTATGAGCTTTGTTTTTCTTTAATTTTTATTCTTAAGTCAAAAGATGCATGTCAGGTTAACTGAAGATCGTAAATGTCAATTAAGTTGGAATTTGTGGATGAATGTTCTGTTTATCTTTGTGATGGCCCCTTTGATATTCTGAGCACTGTCTTGTGCCAATCAATTATTGGTCCCTGATATAGAAAAGAGATTAAATAAAACTGTTTTTACTTTAGTGACATCATACAGGTTTTAGTACTGGACATCATGCAGTGGATATCATACAGGTTTTAGCATAAGAGGACAAAAAATCTTCTTCTTTAAGGACATCTTTTATGTGCATATGATTTTTTAAAATCTTTTATGATAATGCTGACAAACAGCAATGACTGCTTATTCATTGGCCCAGTCAGCAAAATTTCTGGGAATGGCTGTCAGCTTGAACCCTGCCAGGGTGAGCTACAACTCATTTTTTTTTCCATGTTCAGGTCTCGTCCAAGTCGCTTATAATTGAAGATAACATTCTCTCATCAGATGCATGTCTATAAAACACCATTGCTGTTTGAATAGCTGATGAATTCCAGTCATTTTATCTATAGGCCCAATTTTACAAATTCATATTTACCATTTATGTTTTTCGAAGCATTAATTAAGTTAAAACAACAAACAAACTTGTGAACCATGTGAATTATTTTGTAAATGAAGGTGTGATATTTACCCCATCTATACATCTGACTTTATGTTCAAAGAAAACATTTTGGAATGGGTGAAAGCTGCAGTATGTAACTTAGAAAAAAAAAATGTTTTTTACACATTTGTTAAAATTGTCACAATGTCATGACAGTATGCTATGAGACTGATAATCTGTGGAAAAAAATCAAGCTCCTCCACCTCCTCCCAGTGGTATTACCATCTGTAGAAATGCACTGCTCCCAGTCAAAAACAACCAATCAGAGTAAGGAGGAAGGCCTTAGCACTGTCAATCAGCTCGTGTGTGTACTGCTTAAAGCTACAGCATATAACTTTTATAAAAAATATTTTTCGACATATTCGTTGAAACTGTCACTATGTCATGACAGAATGGTATGAGACAGATAATCTGTGAAAAAAAAAATCATGCTCCTTTGCCTCCTCCCAGTGCTATTTAGAAACAATTAATTAGAGTCAGGAGACGGGTGTTAGCGCTGTCAATCACTGTGAGTGGCGCTGCATGACCACCGATGATGACAGATAAATGGTTTTCATGTAATGGTAAGTTGTTTCTCCGCAATTAGCACATTTAGCAGCGAGTAAATGAAGTTGACTGACAGCACTAAGACCTTCCTCTTGGCTCAGATTGGTTGTTTTAGGTCGGGAGCGGTGCAAAGTGACATACTGCAGCTTTAATGTGCTAATGGCAGAGAAACAACTTACCGTTACAGGAAAACTGTTTATCCACTGTCATCAGTGGCCATGCTAAATAACCTGAGCATTCATGGCAGACTCTGCTATCAGAAAGAAGCTATAGCTAGTAGTGAGCAAGGAGGAGGGTGTGAGCAGCGTGTACACAAGCGTGACTAACAGCACTAAGACCCTCCTCCTGGCTCTGATTATTGTTTCTGACCAAGCGATGTATTTCTGCAGTTAGCAATGGGAGCACTGGAAGAAGGCAGAGGAGCTTTAAGATATTTTCAGTAAATGTCCATGTGCTTTGTTAAATAGTTTTGTATTCTATTGAACTTAGAACTTCTTGTATCTGATGAGAGAAAATAAAAAACTGCTAATTCTGTGACTCTAAGACTGAGGATGACAGAGCTAGAAAAATTATTTTTTATAAAGTCACAGAAACTTGGCCCACAATGACACACTCCCACACACTTGGACCCTATATATTCAGGGAGTTTATAATGATAGAAAAAAAGCAATGATTTTGACATTCAAAGAAGTGCAATTGTTATTAATGTAATGCACAAGGTCCTTGTTGAGAAAGTTGATCCATTGCTGAATTTCTAAATATATCAAGCAGGAAGGGCTTTTATTTTGAGAAACCTGACACAGGCGCACACCATGTGACTGGTGTGCGCCTGTGCACTATGCTGTGCACAATATATAATTCAGAGTTTTTTGGACTTACTCCAAGTTGGAGGCTTTACTAGGTTGGAAGCAAACCATGTACTAAACCTTCCTATATAACATTTGTTGTCAAGTCAAAACTGTAAACATGTTCCAAGCTGTGCCACAACTCACAAAATATTGAGCAATGCACAAACTAGTGAATGAATAAGAAATAATGTTGTAATTCTGAATGATACAGAAGCTATGTAAATTCTGTGAAGAAACAAAGGGGAAAATAACAGACCAAGTCAAGTCTTAATTCTTTAGAGGTGTGAGCCTAAGTCAAGTCTTGAATCTGTGCTTTTGTGACAAGTGCAACCCAAACCCAAGTCTCAGCCTCAATCTCTTCTCTGAAAGTGATTTTTGTTTGTTCCAGAGAAAAGAGAGATAAATCACCTTGACATCTATAACTTCAGATCCCCTTCCATGTACTTTGTTTTTGTCTATTTGAGCTCATTAAACATGGCTAGGGGACTAAGTGAGCAGTAAGTCCAGAGGAGGAAGCTTGTCTTCCAAAAGCATTACCGTAACACAGTGCATCTATCCTCTGGGTATGTTTCTCTGCCCATCCCCACTCGGTAGTGGCCCCGAGCCACACTACGTGTATATATTCGATATTATTAGGAAGAAAACAGCTGTAAGGTATAGAAAAATGTCAGGTAGGAGAGCTATTTTTAACAGCTGACCTTGATCCTTCTTTCCCTCACTTTTTCTGTTTTTGCTTTTTATAGCTGCATGTGCCGTGCCCTTTTGCATCACTGTGAATTATACCAAGTGCTGGCTGGGTATCAGCACCCCTTCTTTCTCCTCCATGTCCTATTCACTTCCACACTCACTAGGCTGATAAATCATAAGGTGTCAAGCTCTTCCACCTCACATGAAAACAGAAAAGTTGGCCACTCTGAAACACACAGCGAAACTATCAGCTGAGCTATTTTTAGATAACTTACATTTTAATTTGATTCAGCCTGCGGCAAATTAATCAAGTGCCCAGCTGGGTGTTTAAATAGATTCTTGCAAAAGCTATGCAAAAATCCATTTCTACAGCTATTGATACATACTAGTCCTCACTAACATTGTAGTGCTTATGCAGTCAGGAGAACTCCTCCATTATGTATCAACTGAGATTAGCAGCAAAAAAATGCATCTCTCATTTTTTGTGTGCTTGTGAAGTCCACTCTAACACAAATGTTTGAGTGGAAAATGTATAGTTAGAATGGAAACCTATAACTATACCTCTTATAATTAATAACGAAGAACAAACTTTCAGATTGTAAAAAACAAACAAAAAAAAAACCTCAAAGTCATCCCTCCCTCAGCTGCTCTCTTTAGATGTTCGGAAAGTATTATTGTCAACCACTTTAGAACTTATCAGAGAAGATGATCTCTCAGTTGCCTTGATCACATTGTTTCTGGGACACATTTTGAAAAGAGACAGAGAGTGGAGAGCAGTATGACTCTGTGATTATATCTTTGTTTAATGATACCAAATTTGTGAGCTGTCATTCTAGAACAAAAGAGAAATATTTTGCCTTTTCAAATGGGAATAAAAATGTAATATTGTTGCTTTGTCAGAGTTTTTTTTTTTTTTTTTTTTTTTTTTTTTTTTTTTTTTTTTTTTTGTTCAATGTGGAAGGTCTGATTATAAAGCAATATGCTGCTTTTTTCACCTTTTTAAATGGACTGCAGACAGGGCAAGACTTCATTGAGGGTTCATCTAGACAGAAGCTTGGGTGTAATGATACATATATACATGACCAGCCCTTTTGGTTCACCACATATTTGTTCTACACAAATAGAGTCCTGTTTAATGCCCAGTACACATCCAGTATTATATTTTACATGAACTCACTTAGATAATTTTAGTTTCCTCTATGTAAGCTTGGATCAGTCATCCATCACTGTTGCAGTGTGTCTCAAATACTACAGTTTCTTTTCTACTCGCCAGAACTAGAAACTGGAAAAAAAGAAAAAAAACCTCTACTTCTGGCTTCACTCCACTGGCTTCCTATTCATTACAGGATTCATTTTAGCATTTTGTTCCTGGTTTTCAGGGGTCCTAATGGTCTTGCTCATCATAGTTATAATTTCTATGCTTCCAGAAGGTTAAAGAACCACGTGCTCTTTGATGTTCCAAGATCCAAACAAGAATAAAGGTGATTGTGGCTCCTCTGTTGCATCTCTGACACAACTATACTTTTTGGATTTTTGGAAGTATATAAAGTTTGACATTTTAGGTTTTAACAAATCCATTTTTGTTGTTATAAATCTTTGTTCTTTTACACTAATAATTACTTTTACTATTCTTGCTGTGCAGCCCCTCTGGTGTAACATGTTTGTTTTAAAGTGATATGTAAAAAAAAAATGACATTGATAAAAACTATTCCTGGATTTGTATTTTTATGAGAGCTGAGACTTTAACATGTTAATTTCAGTCAAATAATTACAGAAAAAAACTATGCTTTTAAAAGTTTAAGGTATTTAATTGCAACATGGAATGTAAACCCATACACCATCTGAATGAATTTGAGTTAGTGAATATCAGAATCCCCAGTGCATCTGAATACAACACAAAATGATCAGTGTGCCACATTGTGCTCCCCTCCCTCCTGTGTTTTGCTGGTGGCGGTGAGCAAGCGAGGCGCTTAGGGCAACAGCATGGGGTTTGCTTCTTGTTGGTAAATGTTAGAGTAATGAAAGAATTTTTTTTCTCTTCAAAGTCAGAAAATTACTATGTCGATCATTAATTTAGAAAATTTTGAATTATATTGAGGATCAATTGTATGTCAGCACCTCAAACATCCTGCTTTCTTGTCTGAAATCATGAAAAAATACAAAGGGATTAGTCAAGATGCCAGAGAGATAATTGAGGACTTTCACAAGTCGTGTCCATTTGGGTACAATTTCCAGATAACCGAAGATCACATGTTCATCTGTTCAAACAATTATATGCAAGTATAATCAGCATGGAAAGTTCATCCACCATATCTTTCAGAAAGAAGGTGAGTTTTGTGTCCCAGAGATGAATGTGTTTTTGTGGAAAAAGCCATTAAACCCCTGAACAAAATCAAAAGACCTTGTAAGGATGTTGGCTGAAGATGGCAAGAGAGTTTTATTATGTTCTATGAAATGAGTCTTGTACTGACATGGGCTGAAAGGCTACTCTTCAAAGAAGACTTTTTTCTCCAAACACAGCATAGAAGGCAGATTACAGTTTGGGAAAGCACACATGGAGAAATACCTTCATTTTTGGAAATTTATTTTGTGTTCTGGTGAAACTAATATTACATTTTTTGGCTATAATAGAGGAAAAAGTTGAAAACTTCCAAGCCTGAGAACACCATAGGGTTGGCAATCCCATGTTGTGTTTGACTGCAGATTGGGCTGGTGTACTTCCTCATGGTGTGATGTAATCAGCAACATTACGGAGAAATACTGAAGCAACAACATGGAACACCAGCCAGAAAATTAAAGCTTGGCCAAATGAACAGCACAAAGCTGAAAAAGCATGTGTGAGCAAGGTGGCCTACAAATCTGACTTGGTTACACCAATTCTGTGAGAATAAATGAGCCAGCTGGTGGAAGGGTTCCTAAAATCTTTTAAAGACAGGAAAAAAACCTCAAATTTTTGTGACATTAGGCAAATACAAATAATTTGGCAATCCTAACAGCCCTAAAGCACCATTAATCTGATTTAATGTCAGATAATGGGGACAAAAGATGTGTGTATATTTTTTACAGTCTCTGTAAATATCTGGTACATGAGTAAAAAAATCTTCTTTTGGATAATTTTTGGAATACATATGTATAGAATATAGAACATAGCTCACACACAGCCAGTCTTACATATATAAATAAACAGTCTCGACAGGATAGGAATATGAGTTGTCATACTTTCTTATTCTGTCACAGACATTGTAAAAACAAAAAGAAAGCAGTATTGTATGTGCTATTAAGCCTCCCTAGATAACCCCACTGCTGGGACAAAACATGAAGAAGAAAAATAAAAATCCAAATCATTTGCTTTTCCATGCTCCAAGCTAAGGACTAATACATAGTAAAAGGCAATTTTCCAGGGCAACCGTGGGCTGAGGACTGACTAACGCAGAGACCAGTGATGCAAAATCATTTCTTTGACAAGGACTACTAAGAAAGAGACTAAAAAAAGTAAATGGCACGAAGCTATGACACTGCTATAGACCATCATATATGTGTTTGTTGTAAGATTATCATAGCATTCTGAGTACAAAGCTACAGATTACACAGAGAGATTGTTTTATGAGTATCTGCAGGCAAGGATTTACATCAATCATTTAACATAAGGTTGGGCAATTGGACAAATTTCTCAATGATAGGCTGAGCCCTTCACTGGATGTTTTATTAAGAGCATTTTTTATTTTTTTTATTTTATTTATTTTTTTTTTTTGTCTGAGTTACTTTTTTAATTAACAGTGCTTGATTGAAGCCAAAAGACACAGCCCATGGAAAAAAATAACACCTAGTCAAGTCAAGTCAAGTTTATTTGTGTAGCACATTTCATTTCAGCAGCAAGGCAGTTCAAAGTGCTTTACATCATAAAAACATCAATCAAGTATACAACAAAATCATCAAGCTCACTGATGCTATTTGATCTAGCAAATACACATGAAAATCATCAAAATCATCAGGAAAAACATTGATCAGTGATTCACTGACTTTATTTAACTGATTTACACTTAAACTTCCACCCTTTGGAAAACCAAACTTATCTTACCCGGATTTGTTTGCAGATTTATGGTCCAGACTACTAATCAAAGGCAGCTCTAAACAGGTGGGTTTTCAGCCTTGATTTAAAGGAATTTAGTGCTTTGGCTGTTTTTCAGTTTTCTGGAAGTTTGTTCCAGATTAGCCTAATTCCGTTTTAAATGGTGCACACAAACTCTTTCCAGCTGCAAGCAAAGCTTTTATTTTCCCCAGAGAGCCTCCAAATGCAGCGGCAATTTATTTACTTAAACTTATAACAGAAAGGCAATATCCTATGTTCACAAAATACATCTATTTAAATAATAACCGCAACGGTGGGATTGAGGCAAACAAACAGACTGGCTTTTCCCCCAGTTTAATTCTGCTTAGATATCTTAGACAGATACACGTTCCACTGTGTATCTGTCTTACGTATCTCCACTGCAGTTTTAAGTCTTTTTTGGCGCATTCAAAATAAACACATGACAGAAAAATTCAAAAATCATAGAAATTGAAAGTCTTTGACAAGGAACCCAAGCATATTTACTTTATTTGGATTTAGCAGCGTGTGCAGGTAGTTATTACCAGTGGTGCTGAAGAGTTCAGAAGGTGCTTTTGTGGCTGGTATGTACAGATATTTTCCTGCCATTTGTGATATATACAGCCAAGGAGCGATGTGTCCTTCTGGAGCTGTCCTTTTCATATTTAACCATTTTAGTAAAAGCATTTTGAATCTTCTGCTGGTGAAAAGTTTTGCAAAACTTGTTGATAGACCTGGAGCACCAAGTGATTGCATAGCATACTCAGCCAGATGGTGAACACGTAAATGCTCATGCAAGTTTTGTCATGTTTGAGTCCTTCGCTGATAGTATGCATCAGCAGTCTCAGTGCTATGGTAAGCACGAAAACTGGACTGAAACACATCAAAGCGGTTTGTCACTGTTAAGAAGCTGTTTAACTGTTGAAACACAGTTTTTTCAGTAATTTTGCTGATGAATGGAAGTTTAGAGATTGCACTGTAATTCTGTAATAGTGATTTATCCAGATTGCTCTTTTTTATTAGTGGTTTGATAACTGCTGTTTTTAAAGCCTGGGAGAAAACACCTGATGAGAGGGATGAGTTTACTATTTGAATCAGGTCAGATGCAAACAGGCCGAACCTTCAGGAAGGTTGTAGGTAGGATATCAAGACAGCAGGAGGAGGAGCTTCGTTGTTTCAGCATTTCTTCTAAGTTTTCATGGTTGAGTTGGTGAAATTCAGCCATTTTCTCTGAATTTGTGATGTTTTGGAATAACATTGTTATTGGATTTGGCGTGGATGTGCAGATTTACCCTCTAATTTTTAAAATTTTCTCTGTAAAAAAAGTTGTCAAATTCATTGCAGGCCCTGGTAGAGTGGAGTTTAGGTGTTACAGTCACAGGAGGGTTTGTCAACTTGTCAACTGTGGCAAACAAGGCATGAGCATTGTTGATGTTTTTGTTTATAATTTCCACAAAAAATGTTTCCCTTGCATGTTTTAGTGATGAATGATAGCTTTGTATCCTTCCTTTATAGATTTCATAGAAAACATGAAGCAGAGTTTTATTCCATTTATGTTTAGCCCTTCAACAAAGGCTTCTTTTGTTTCTTACAAGTGGGGCATTTATCCATGGAGATTTCTTCCTACCAGACATGACCTTCACTTTACCAGGAGCTATGGAATCGATGATGTCTGAAATCTTATAATGGAAATTATCCACTAACTCAACTGGGTTAAACAATAGAACTGAAGTCAAGGAGTGGATTTGATTAAAAGTTTCAGCTGTGTTGTCTGGAAAAGAACATTTTGTAATATCTGTTTTACTAAGCGAGTCAACAGAGATTGTACTTTCAAAAACAACAGAAAGGTGACCAGACAGAGCGACATCAATTACAGAGACTTTGGTGATATTTACACCCTAAACTCCACACAGTAGCTCTATTTAATCAGTCATATTTTCAAATTAATTGGTATTTATTGATCCTCTCATTGAACAAACAGTGGAGAAACTAGTAAAAATAACAATCCCAACAACACAGACATTTTTTTTAACAAAAACATAATAATTTGGAATTTATGATGACAACAATAAATCAAAATTCTTATCACAATAAGCAGTTTATCACAATAAATGATAAATGATATAATAAATGCCCACCCCTACCTTTGGGACACACATACTGTGTAAAATCTTTGTATTACACAATCACTAGTAAGGAAGTTTAAGTATTTTTATAATGAAAACTATTTTCTTTAACTAGGTGTTGTATGAGTGAAGGATAAAGTAAAACATTTTTTTGCAGCTATCCATTCTTTGAAAAAGTTGGGAAATTAATGACAGCAAAAAATTATTTTCATATTAAAAAACAGCTGTTGGCGACAGTATTCTTTGCAGTAAAATCATTTTGAGTAAATTAAATAAATTCTCTTTCAAGCCTTTGAGGTACTGCTATGTTGATCTTATTTCTTTTCTTCTCAACAGAAGAGTTTAATCATAATTCCTCCTAATTTGTACAGATGGTTGCTCCCTATATGCATAAGTCACATCTTGGATTGGATGAGACAGTGATGAAAGAAGTTGGTTAAAAGACTAATATTAACCAGGGAGGAGAGGTTGCTTTTCCAATGAGACTTGCATATAAGAGGGAGGGTTCGGTCTCGCATGTGTGGTTTGCAATACCATAGGTAATGAATATGATAATGGAGGTTTGGCTGGCCTCGCGTGTGAGTAATATTTGATTCAGGTAAAGTGGAACAAGCTGTGGAAACTATCACACTTCAGTTAATGAAAAGACTTTGGAGACACAGACACAATGGAATGCTGCTTCAGGTCCCAGAGTCCTCTGGGGACACTTGCAGTCGGTGCTGAAGAAAGACCTCTTTCAGCAAAAAGGTCTGACAATGCACAATACACAGGCCTACAACAGTACTTCCAGGTTATTTCAAGACAGAAAATTACAGCCATTATCCAAAAAGAATTGAAGCATACAAGGTCAAAAATGTGACAGAAGACAAGGAAAGAAAAGAGATGCAGCTATACTTAGATTGTGAAACCAAATAAAATAAGAAAGAAATAGTAGACCAAAAAAGAAAAACAGTTGTTTCAATGCAATTTGCTCTTGGTGCTCAAAAAGCTAACATAACATTATGCTGTCTGTTCAATGTGTCTCGGAAATGGGAGTTCGGATACTGGAATTATGTTACACCTGAGTTGAGGATGCTTGTGTTGCAAGTTGGAAAACTAAATTGCTAAATAATTGTTGGTATACAAGCCAATACCAATGTATGTTTATCCATTTTACGTGTCTAAACGCTAAAGGAACATGTTCACAAACAGAGGTTGTGCAGTCCTGTGTGTGTGTGTGTGTGTGTGTGTGTGTGTGTGTGTGTCACTGGTTTAAGAAGATAAAAGCTGTCAGACATGCTAAAAAATAGTTGAGAGCTGCAACTTTTACCATATTTTCAAGCCATGACAGACATATTTGATCTTGAAGTCTTTGGTTCCTTAGAGACCTCTGACATCAACAGTCGGAATTCCAGCTTCAGAGATCTATGTTGCTGGAAATCCCGAACATACTGCATTATAAGTGCAACTAGAAAACACCATAATTCCTAAGCTTGCCAAAAAAATGTGTGAGACAACATTGTTCCCAAGAAAAGATTGGAAGAAACTGTTTTATTTTTGTTTACAATGCAAAATAGTGAACATTTAAACATACAGAAAAATGAAATAATTTTTATAGGGGAAAAGCCTAAGTCGATCTCCAAAAATCAAGATTTTAATGCCACAAAAGACATCATTCCTTAAGAACTAACAAAACCACATGAGCTGGATAATGGTTTGTGGAACCTTTTTTCAAGACCTGAATTACGTGCTGACAATGTGGTCCCTGTTGTGGTTGCTGATAGAAATTATTATTCAACTTAGAAATTTAGCACATGAAAATAAATCAGATGCAGACAGCATAAGATATTTTTTTCATCAGCTTAATTTGTACCTAAGATACTGCTAGCAGTAACACTAGTACAGAGAAGCAAAGAAGGAGTGTTAGCACTACTATACAGCTAGCTGCTACAGGAAGTTAAAAAACTAAAAGTTACCCTCCACTAAGCCATTGTTTAAAAATAAGGCAGATTTATGTTGGGGTTTTTTTTATCGCTGTTCTTTTTTTTTTGTTGTCTTTGACAACAATGGATTTTACAGTGTTGGATGTAAAAAACAAAACAAAACGAAAAAACTTAAACAATGACCCCTCTGCTGCCAGGGTTTCAAAAAAATTTCAAACTGTGGAACAGCAATATTCATTGTGAGAGAGCTTATTTTGGTGTGGCTAAAAAAGACAAACATATCGATGGTATGTTTTGCCTTAAGTAAAAAAAAAAAAAAAAAAATTTCACAAGTTATGTTGTCCATTAACTGAATCTGTACTTTTCTTTTGTCTCCTGTCTGGCAGTGTGGCACTCAGAATTGTGGTCTGAATGTCAAGATAAGGCCATGATGTTCCACTTGGTATATATTTAAAACTTTGAAAGCTGTGAAACTTTGAAACTATATATATATATATATATATATATATATATATATATATATATATATATATATATATATATATATATATATATATATATATATATGAAAATTTATTAGAAATTGCTTTGGATTTATTTCAAACTTAATGGACACAAAGATGAAAGAAAAAAAGGGGGAAAGGTAAGAAAGAAAGATGGGAAAAGGTTTAAAGGTTTAAAGGGAAAGAAGGGGATAGGAGTAGAGGATAGAAATAGAGTAGAGCTATAACAAGTCAACACCCTTGAAATCTCCCTCTAGACCTGCGGAAAGAGAAAAAAAAAATCCATATTTTGATAGAAGTACGCTGATACCATGGCCCAGAAGGGCCAACATAAGGCAAAAGCCACAGCGCAATAATAAAATTGTAAATGGCCTGTACTTTTATAGCACTTTATCTAGTTCAGAGGATGCCAAAGCGCTTCACACTACATTCAGTCATTCAGACACTGATGGTGGCATGCTACTAAATTGTAGCCACAGCTGCCCTGGAGCAGTCTGACAAAAGCAAAGCTGCCATGCACCAGCGCCACCAGGCCCTCTGACCACCACCAGCAGACAAGGTGGGTGAAGTGTCTTGCTCAAGGACACAATGACAGAAACCGAGATGGAGCAGGGGCTCGAACTGGCAACCCACTCGTTAAAAGACAAACTCCTACCACCATCACCCCAAAAGGACAAAAGCCACAAACCAACGGTGAACGCCATACCACAACAAAAGCCACCACAGAAGCCACAACACAACAACAAAAACCACAACCGGAGTTATGCTAAAACAGAATTTAAGCTAACTTCCATTTTAGCATAAATTTCATTTTAGTATAGCAATTGTTGTTTTGTTGCTTTTGGTGTACTATGGTTTTTGTTGTTGCGTTGTGGCTTTTGCATTTTGTTGACCCTTGAATGTAGGTATGTGCAGAAAACTAAAAAGAAATTTGCAGAAAAAAATTACTTTGAAGTGTTGTAAACCAACTTAACAAATATCTTTTAAAAAATGCATTAACACAATCAACATTTCCCAAAGCATTAATAGAAAAGTATTCAGCGCGTAACTATCCTACCTTTTTTGACCTGGCTAAAAATCTGAAATGCAAAGCTGATTTATGGAGAAAGTACCAACAAGTTAACAAGAATATAAAATATGCTTGGCCTCATGTTGTCTATAAAACTTAACCAAAGAAAATAAATAAATAGATTGTTTACTTTCAATTCCTCATAAGCAACAATTTGTTGCCTTACTTTTTAGCTCAACATACATACATTTTGCACAAAATGTAGGAAATTGCAGTCCTATGCAACAAAGCATGGCAGAGATGTGACGATACTGGATCTTGCATCAGCCCTTGAGATTAGAGGTTTTATGAGTTTAAAGCTGCTGGTTACTTACTGGTGAAATACAGCTTGTGACACTTCCTCAGATGTAATGAAGTCAGACACCGAACTGGGGTTTTATAAGAAACAAATTACAACCTAGCATGCAGCTTTCACTTTGCTTTAGTCTGGAAGGCCACCCACTAAATATCACCCACCTCATTACTGTGCTGTACTGCATGTCAGGGCTGCTGAACACGACAAAAAAAAAAAAAAAAAAAAAAAAAAAAAAAAATATATATATATATATATATATATATATATATATATATATATATATATATATATATATATATATATATATATATATATATATCCTGAATTTATTTCTAACAAGGACACACAGCGAGAACAAAAGAAATATCCCATAATGTATTCAACCTGTATTTCAGGACGTGTAAATTTTGATCTAAGTGAACACACTGAGTTTTGTGTAGCTTACACGATGTTTAATAATGCCATCATCAGTAAAGGAGGTGTCAGGCTTAATGCTACTGTCTCTGAATAAAATTGTGCCAGTCAGTTATACTTAATGTACACAACTCAACATACGGTTAAACTAGGTATTTTCTGAACACTACAAGCCCGTAGGGGATAGTTACCATTTATGCATGACTGAACCGGTCTGCACCACGCAGGGTCAGCAGCTACTCTGCAGGTGGATAAACACGACTGCATTTGTTACTTCCAACACAAATGCACAGTAAATAAGTTTTAAAAAAGAGCTAGAAAATTAAAAGCAAATGGATTCCATCTCCACTTCAGTGAGTGTGTTCATTTGCACCTCAGTCCTATTTGATCGCTCTCCAACACTGTGAACACTGGCTGCTGTTTCAAGTTGTGCACACTGACTCACATAGTGATGCCATGCCATGCCACTGATTTGTGGCCCCTCAAAATGAATGTGCTGGGCTGATGCCAACTGCACAGCCTCTACGTCTTCTCATTCTGTCACTACCTCTCTTATTTTCTGTACACAGTCTTTCATAACCAGTGTTCACTCTTTTTTCTCCTCTACCTCTGTAAACTGCTGTTTTTAAAGCCAAGGTTTATTGTATAGACCTTGAATTATGCACCATATATCATAATATGCATTTATAACAGCATTTTTATTTTTAAAAAATGTCCAAAGTACAGTTTTTTAAAGCTGATATAGGCCTGCCAAATTATAAACATATGACATTGCATGATGCCTTTACTGAGATCAGATGTAACATGGTAATGATGTTTTCTGCAATAGGCAGACATTCTGCAAGAAGTAGTCTTGGCATTACTCATAGAGACCTGGCCACATTTATTGCTCCCCCTGGTAAAGCTGTATTTAATGCTTCAAAATTAATTCATCTTTAACTGCACAATCTCACACTGGAAATTTCCAGAAAAATATAGCCTTTTGTTTGAGTGCACTTATTCACATTTATTATTGTTTAGAAACTATAGTGTTTACTAAAATGATCAGCGACACAATTCTTTCAATACTTTGTACAATCCCCTTTGTTAACAGGATGGCACTTAGACTTCCACAAAAAAAAAAAACAAAACAAAAAAACAAAAAAAACAAAAACATTTCACTGGTTTGGAACATTCCTATTTGCACAATCTGTCTATATCATTTCAATTCCTTGGTCTGTTCTTCTTTTTTACACGTTTACCAAGGGTGCTAACAAATATTGCTGGCACAACAACATCAACACTACATTTGCTAGTGAAGACTGCAGTCAGGGCCATGGTTACCTGGATATGGACTCCTCAACTGGAGCCCACTTTGGTGCCCTACCCACACATTTCTTTTATGTATGTCAATTACATTAGACTGATAGGCACACATCAACTTCAAGTTTTTTCCAAATTAACAAAGGTTCTCCAAAACATGTAATAATGGATGTGTAAGTAAAATAGGTATACTATATAAATCCACTTAGTAGTGACAACAATTTTTAACAAACAGAGTACTTTGGACACAGTGCTGGTGCTTGGTGGCATTTTGTGACCATAAAGATTCCTACAGCTGTTTTGTGGCTGGTTGAGTACTATAGGCAGCAGGGTTTTTTGTTTTTTTTCTCAAATTCGGGTTGACTCCATTTCAGGTGGTTGATTAAGTTTAGTGCAGAGCAGGCTTTTTATTTTATTGCTGTTAAAACACTGACATAAGGATTTGGTTCAAACCACAATACTTTATCTATCTTTACTGTAGCTGAATGAGACACTGCAGTTTTACCATATTTGGTGCCACATTTTAAACTCTGAGCTGTTTTAAGATGATCAAAATCTTCTTGGACTATCTGTGATCCTCCAGCTAATTTGGATTTATGCTAAATGAAGACAGTAAAAAAAAGAGTATCTTGTGCACATAAGGTGCTAACTCATTCTAAAAGAATGTGACTTTAAAAATCAAAATATTTTCATGTTGGGAGTAAATAAGAATTCAGTAGCTGGAGGGAGCAAGTAATCGGTAGCTTGTAGGCAGAATAAAGTAAGGAGAGTTTATTAAAATATCACCAAGATGTGGGAATACAAGAAGCATGAATAGGACTGGCAGGTGGCAAACTGACATGAACAAAAAAGAGAATACGAAGGTCTGACAAGGACTGAATAAATCGTCCTGAATACAGCTACATGAATTACTGGGAGAACAAATGTGTGGGTCTGATTCAGTAAATGTGAAAGAGCTGTGGGTGAGCATGAACTGAGGATAGTCAGTCAGGAAAGGCCAAAACAAAAGGTAAATGCAAAGAGAAAACAAAAATCAGCTACATAACTAAACAGAACATGACTAAAGAAAAGCTGCCAGTGACAAAGCAACTTGCAACAGGTGTTACAATGAAAACAGGAAGTACATAGAACAGTGCACAAGAGACATCAGATTAAGGAAATAAAACAGGAACTGCAATTCAAAGAAGAGCCAAAACAAACACACAATGACCCAATATATCAAAACAAAATAGCAAAACGAACCCAAAGTCTTTCAACTCATCCCTTTGAGATCAGAAACATGCCAGTGCCAAGATACAGTTCCAAAAAAATTAAAGAATAATCACAGATCAAAAACTTAAAAAAATAAGTCTATTTATTCACTTATGATCAATCACATTATCTACAAAGAAAGCAAGCTTACAAGTCCAGCTTTAGCACTTGGACAAGTGTTGAAGCACGTTTCAAATTACAGCATAATTCACACAATCAATTTTTGTGGATTTTTTACGGATTTTTGTGACACAAACTAAGAAATGAGTCACAAAAGTGAAAAACGATGATTCTGTTAAAATGAAAATAAATGATGTCCTGCAGCTTCTCTTCAGTGTAAGGTCTTTCAGTGATTGAGAAGCAGCTTTCTGTTGTTTAAACCAAACATTTCTTTCTGTCTCTATCAAAAAGCTTCACAACAGACAACATTACCTTTGAATGCACACAATTGTGGTGTCTGTTTTCCTTGTTGTCCCTCACTACTACAAGGTGCTGTGCTGTCTTTATGTGCTTCAGTTTCTGTTGAGTGCAGCTTTATTGCAGATAGCACCACTTAAGTAATTGGTTCCACAGTAGTCGGAATATACTCGGTTAGACTCAGGGTGATTGGTAAATGTTCTCCTTGCTGTTACTCTGAAAGTGTTTATCAACAGCTCAGTCATTCCCTCCAGTGATAAATAGAGACAAACAGGATGGATGCCTCCCAGCTCCAATACCGCCTGACATACAGTTTGATGCAAAGAGTCTATTGATTTACGCTGGATTTTTACCACCATATGGCTCACATTACTCATTCCCTGTGACCAAGATGGCAACCATGTTATCGAACACTGGGAAGAAGACAGTTACAGTGGTGACTTAAACTGAACAAGGAACAGAGGAGCTTCTAAATAAGGCAAATCAAGCAATCTGCACTATCCTGGCACCCCTCCTCTACTCACTTATTCTCCAATCAAGCCTCGTTTATTTGCCAAACCAAAATGGGCTTTCAAGCTTTCTGTCCTGTGTTTGCAAAGCTGAAGAGGCAAAGCGATCAATGACAAACAGGGCTTTCAATTTAGATTTAAATTAAAGGCTAATCAGATAATTAGCTTTGCTAGAAGTGGGATCCGAAGCTTCCTACAGAGGGTCCTCAAATGCCCCGATAATGATCAAGGCTATAGTTTTTATCTTGCATATTAAGTCAGTTAGCTCTGGCCACAGAACTTGGGTGACTGAAGGAACAGTTGAGATCCGTAAAGTGAGACAAATAACATGCCAATCAACATATTTAGTTGTAGTAGATATCAGCAGCACAAGCTCTGAAAAGTGATGTAATACAGCTGTTCTGTAAAGTCCTTAGAGGTTTGTTAGAGAACATTAGTGAACAAGTGAGCATCATGAAGACCAACAAACACACCAGGCAGATGACAGATAAAATCACGGAGAACCTCTGGAGGAGCTACAGAGAACCACAGCTCAGGTGGGTGAATCTCTTGAGACGAAATCTATTAGCTATGAGTTCCACAAATCTGGAAGACCTGATTACTGAATTTTTGAGAGAAATCCATAGGAAGTCTTACATGCAGCCACCAACCATGATGACACGGAAGACATGGATGAAGATACACTGGTCAAATAAGTTCAAAATTAAATTATTTGACCTACACATGTGGGAGGAAGCAAAAAGCCTGAACACATCATCTCCACCAATAAATGTGCTTGTTGCAGCATCATTCCATGGTTATGCTTTTTTTCAGCAAAAGCAGAAAAGCTTAGCAGAGTTAATGTAAGGCTGGATGGAGCTAAATATAGGCCAATACTAGTGGGAAACCTGTTAGAGGCTGCAAACTTTGAGATTAGTGTGGAGGTTCGCCTTCCAGCAATCTGACTACCCTAAACATACAGGCAGAGCTACAGTTGAATGGTTTAGATCAAATCATAATCATGTGTCAAAATGGCCTAGGACTAAATCTAATTGAGAAGTTGTGCCAATACTTGAAAATTGATGTTCACAGACACATACATTATCCAGCCAGACTGACTGGGCTTTAGCGACTTTGAATAAGAATGTGTGAAAATTTAATTTTCTCGATGTACAAAGCTGAAAGACATATTGACCGCCAAAAGGTAGCTTAAGATACTGTAAATATTTTGTAAACTGGCATGTCTGTGTGTCTATACCGTATATCAGTGTGATGTGGTATTTTTCATGTTCTGCAGAACAGGAACCTGCTGTAAAACAACAATTATCCCATGTAGAAATAAAATAATAATAATAATAATAATAATAATAATAATAATAATAATAATAATAATAATAATAATAATTTTATATATATATATATATATATATATATATATATATATATATATATATATATATATATATATATATATATATATATATATATATATATAGTGTTATTATTGTTATCATTAATATGTATTAATGTATTATTAACCTCTCTCCTGCGGGGCCGGTTACTTAGTTCAAAGCAGTGCGTTACATGATCTTGTCCTGCGTTCAACAACTCAGTTTCTTTCCCCCTTCACCCTGCCCCTTCCTGTTAGATCACTGTGAAATGAAGGCCACTAGTGCAAAAAAAAAAAAAAAAAAAACAACAACTCCGCGATGGGCATTTGGATAAAATTAAGATAGCATGTAGCCTACTCAATGCAACGGTGAATTATCCTGCCACCAAAGCACAACCAGTTTATAGTTAACATTTCTAAAAAATGTTTGAAACAAAATGACTTTTTAAAAGCCTTCCAGACTATGAAAACCTGGACAACTGAGATATGGTTTGAGAAAATCAAACATTTTCCTCAACATTTTTGGAAAACGTGCATTTTTACATTTCAAGCTGACAAAGTTGCCTGGTGATCAATCGTGATTAATCGCAGCGCTAGAGTGTGATTAATCTGATTAAAATTCTCAAATTCTCAATTGATTGACACCATTGATATATATATATATATATATATATATATATATATATATATATATATATATATATATATATATATATATATATATATATATATATATATATATGTATATATGTATGTATATATGTATGTATATGTGTGTGTGTGTGTGTGTGTGTGTGTGTGTGTGGTATATATTTCCAAGGCACTGTGGATAACTGATCGACCTGCCACACTCTGAAGTTGCAAATGACACCTTGATTATAGCAGCCTGCTGTGCATCCATGCCCTCACTGTTGTAAATGAGCACTCATAGCCTTCTCTAAGTAAAAAAAATGTGGTTTATTTTTCTTTTTGGAACATTTACAGGAACAGGCGAGATACAACATTTTAATACATCTGCTGGTGTAGAAAATGTCTGTGCTGAGGAAGATAAATTTTGATGCTAGATGAAATGATGTGGAAATTATTTTCAAATGTGATTGATTTGTTTTCACTTGACTTGAGCAGGGAAACTCTTCCCTTTTCTAAAAATGGAATTATGCAATTTGAATTAAACAGCCATGAATCTTAACTGTTTCAATAAATCACATCACCTATGTTTGGTTTATTTTGTCATTAATTCATATGCTACTCAGTGAATTCACCCATCCAATCTTGCATTAAATCAGTTGAAATTAAATCAGTGTACACCTGTCCATTGAAGTAATGCAACACTAGGCGTCTTGGTGCTTTTCATTTGCATGTTTTGCCTTGATTCAGAGCATGAAAACAGGTTTTTAAACTCTCTCCCTATCTTCTTCATGTTACCTACCAAATAATCATAAATTAATTGAGGCAAAACATTCACATTCAGTTTTAAACCTGCTGGGTTTTAGTAAAGGACAAAAAGTGGTCCGAAATAGGAGTTAGCTGCTTTTCCTACATTATAGTGAGTAAGCTGTTTTGTAAAGACAGAATCCATAAACTAATAAGAACCCATACACTGATTTTCTTTAAAAGGGTTGATATGAAGAAAGATAAACAAAACATAAAGTACATAATCTTAAAGGTAATAATTAGTCATATGATGAGCAGTCTAACTGAATTATTTTGCCCACAGAGCAATATTTCCTTTATAATAATGTCATAATTTACTATTTGAATCACAAAACGTTACTGCGTTACTGTATTTTGTGTTACTTGAACAACATAATTTCCCTGCAGGGATCAATAAAGTGATCTTGATCTTTATGGAGAAATTGAACACAAGTACCGTAAAAGATTCTCTATACCTGCCTGATCTCAAAGAAGCAATTTACAAAGAAATTACAGGTGTTTGCATTTCATGTGGTGTGGTGTAAATCTAAGTTGACAACAAGGAAACCAAGACAATAGACAATTAATTAGCATATTTTCTGCATTGGAGAGATACATTTCATAGTCACATTCTGTGTGACTGTATTCTGTATGTTCTGTTGCAGCCCATGTATTGTGGAAGCCTGCCTTATGTTTTTACTATTGTAACCATTTCTTTGATGAACACAAGTAAGTAAAGTGAGTTCATAAACAAAATAAAATACACAAACTGACTGTTATAAGTAATAAATAAAATGTTGACTTAAAAAAAGCTTGTCAGGGTTCATTTAAACCAAGATGTTAAACAATCTAAAAACCAAAACTTTTTTTTTTTTTTTTAAATGGTTGCAGACTACAGAATAAAGATGAGGTATGGCTACACAAGCAAACAAGAATGTTACACGAAAACAATAAAGCAAGGTCAAGGTATCTTTAATATCCCCATGGGGAAATTTGTATTACAGCCAGCAGAAAATACATTCAGATATGCTCCTACTTGCTGCTGACAATAGGGAGCCAGGATGCTTGTTTTGTACAGGGCTTTCTTTTTCCTTTTTGTCCCGCCCAAAAGCAAGGATGATTTCTTGCACTGAGATTGGTTTTCAAGACGCAAGGAAATTTAAAGAAATTTTACTGTTAAATTAAATTTTAAATTTTAAATTTGTTAAGTTAAATTTTAATTTCACTGCCCAGGAAAGTTTCTGTAGATGTTTGTTTCATGGAAGGAGCTACCAAGAGAAGAAAATATAGAATGAAGAGAAAAAAGCATTGTCGAGCAAGCCTGTTGCTTGTCAAAATGAATTGTTTAATTAGCTCTGATTCAATTCCAATTCAGAGAAGGCTCTTTAAGGAGGCTAAAAACACGTTTTTAAAGTAAAACGTTTTCAAGGTAATATAACATTTGTTTGACGTGTTTGCAATTTGTTTGGTAGTTTGGAGTCTTGTTTTTAAAAGACAGGTTGGTGCTATTTCAATGTTTTCTCCAGGACAAAAGAAGGAGTGTCTGCAGGTTTAATGATGAAGGGTGATGACTTCAAGACTTTGTGATGCACAAATCTTTGAGGGGCACAGGGGCCCACAATGTCTAAAACCTTTGGCATCTTGAGACAAATATTCCACTCCTGAAACGTTGTTTCTAGGGAGCTTTTTCATACCTGTCAGACTTCTGCCATGGTTGTGAACTTGACTTCCTCAGAATCCTCAGACTTTTTTTCTTCCATGGAGGTCATGGCGACCAGATTAGATTGATTAAATCCTCAAAGGGTTCATTTGACCACCAAATAATATCCACAGTCCAGGTCTGCAACTGACATTACGCCACCTGTCATTCAGTCCAGTGGGTTTGTCAGCAACTGACCAATCGGTAGTCGCAATTTGTTCCGAAGTGAAATGCCCCTTACCTGGAGAAACTGAAGCTGCTTTACCTCCTACAAGTTGTCAGAGTTTATCATTATAAATGTGCTGCGGTCATAGAGATTTGGTGAAAAATAATAGGAAAAAATTCTTAACTTCGGTCAATGAGGAACATGCAATTATGACACGCTTTACCCAGGGCATTTAGAGGACAGAATTGAGTTTATTCTATTTCCAAAGCCTAATAGGAGTCTGGAAAAATGTAAAAGATGGATAAATGCCTGTTGCCTCATGAGCAGCTGAATACAACAGTGATCAACGGTATAACTACCACATGCTCATCTGTATGAACGTAACTGTAAGTAAAACTCCCATTTTTTTGTCATTACATTGTATGTTTAATGGTTAAATTACTCCAAATTAATCTGTCAAGCTGGATCCAAAACAGTAAGTGTGAGCTGTGGCTGCAAATCTGTTTTCTTTACAGTCTCTTTGTAAGCAGTAACTTTTCAGGTATGTGGTACAAATATTCATATGCAGCCTGACGTACGTGATCAAGACATAATTCAGTTTTGCTCATTTCTGTAACTACTACTAAGTAATTACTCACCTGCTTTTTGCAAATGCAAAATGTGTCTGAACTTTGCTTAGGACACATAGATACAATGACAGAAAACTTTTAGATATTTGGAAGATTAAAAAATATATAATAATAATAATAATAAAAATAATAATAATAATAATAATAATAATAATAATAATAATAATAATAATAATAATAATAATAATAATTAGAAATAGATGACAAATATCCTCCAGTAATGCCAATTTTAAGCAGCAGGACTACCTAATAATTCCAGAGCATCGTCACCTTATGCCGCAAGACCGTTTTGTCTGGGTGCCCTGGGTCTAAAGCCCAGAAAAGGTGGTGCAGATTAAAGGGTTGTGTGTATTAATAACATTTTAGGGCTATTTGTAATATAGAAACATAATAAAAGGAAAATGTAACAGAGGAAAAAAGTGGACTTGAGCTGCTTTGGCAAAAACAAAAATCCTCTTCTACACTATTAAATATAACAATTATCCACCCCTTTCTTGTATTGTATTTATTCACTGATTAAATAGTATAATTTAGATTAAATGAAAATAATAGCTGTTGATGTGTGTGCAAAGCATTATAAGCAAGTTAAGTTGTAAAAAAACAAAGAACAGCTCTCACTAGCTGAGACTTGAGTTCTATCGTTCAGCGTAAAGAGGCGGTCAAAAGAATTGGATCGCTTGTGAACGTCCCATCACTACTCTCAACAGGTATGACTTGGCTTATCTAGTTAGAAATATAAATTCTTAGAAGTTTTCAGCTTTTGTTCCATTTCCAATAGGCTGTGTAATTATTTTATTTTAGGTGTTACAGCTACTAGTTTCAGTCAGTCAGTGTGGCTGCTCACTACCTCGTTACGGCCTCATCACAGTCGCAGTCATTACAACCACAGCAGTGTAGGCCCAGGCCGGTTAGACCCAGATCTGCATGCTGATGGAATGCTATGTATCATAATAGTGTTCTAAAAGCAATAAAAGTTCTGCAATTCACCCCGCGAAACTGAAAAATGTTCCTGAAGACATCAATTCCTCATACCATCATAGTCCTGGCATTGTTTCCTTTCCACTGGTATCTTTATGGTGGATGTTGTCATCTCTGAAGTATTTTTTTCCAGGCCCTAGGGGCATGGGTTGAGTGCTGTGTTAGCGATGTTAATGAGCCATGTGTTTACCTCAAACTTGGAACTTATTGACCAAAAGTAATAACAAAAGCGTGTGAATAGCCAAGAGCCCAGTATGTTAATACACTAAGTTTTTCAACCAACCCAAAACAGCTCACACTTACCCTGTAACCAAACTGAATTCAAACACAAAGTTTACCATTTTAAAACATCCAAAACTGCTATTTAAAGCATGGGGTGGTTTCTTCATAACTTCAACTGGTATATTTTGCAAAAATACGAAAATCACTATTTTCTCAGAAAACAGTGTTTTTTTTTATCTTTTTTCTCCATTTCTGCTCTGCCGAGTTGTTCTTTCATGTGATGCATCCAAAGTCTTATAGGAAGTGTTGCATTTTCATTGTTCAAGCAAGAGCATCTATTTTGCTAATGGAGCCTTGTGTGCAGCAAATACATGCAGATAGAAAGCAGGGAGGAGACAGTGATGTGAGCAAATTGCTACATTTTTATTGTTCTCACACTCTCATTGGCTGGTTTCTGCACACCCATTGCCTCAGAGCATCAGAATAGAAGTGTCTTAAACACAGCAAAATGAGAAGAAACAAGGAAACTGTAGGCGAATGGATGTCTCTCTGTACAGAAATATACAACCAACCTACAAGAGAAGAATTCTTTTTATGTATACTCTACTTTGTCTGACCAGGGATTTCTTTGAAAAAAGAATTAAAGTGTAGACAAGAAGTATATTTATTTTACTGATTTAAAAAGAGGGTGACAATTTGTTCCTGTGGCAGAGTCAGAGTATAGACAGGAGATGGCTTTACTGACCCATACACAAACATCCAACTGGGATCAATAAGCTGGCCAGCACCGCCTTGAGATGTTCACCATAAATCTCAGTGGGCTGTCATCTCCCTCATTAAATTATAAAGGATCTGCGAGGCGTGAAGCACTAACGGCAAAGCATCACATTGGTTACTAAAAATAAAGACGCCTAAACAAGAGATTTTTTTCTTCTCATCCACATTGTTACCCAAGAATCCTTTTAACTACCCGCCTCTTTTATTCCCTTAAGTCGAGACATCTCAGCACACTAGTGTGTGTTTGTACGGTGTTGTCTGTGTTTCAACAAAACACTAACGCATCTCTGTGATGTCATGATAAGGGAGTTACAGCTGCTCAGGACAGAAGGAACTGTCTCTGTGAAGTAGTTTGTCTCTGTCCCAAGGTCTGAGGTGGATCTTGTTTCTCCAATTTAGACTTAAAATCCATTTACAGTACACAGGTCAAATGTGCCGTCAGCTGAAACGCAAGCTGTGTTGAGGCAGGAAGATTTTTTTTTTTTTTTAAATCATGGTGTGCTGCACTTTGAAGGATTACATTTTCATGCACAAAAGACGAGGCAGAGCTCTGATACATCATTACTGTCATCACATCCACAAGAAGCGAAGGATATTTTTCAAGCACAATGTCATGCTTTCAGTTTAGCTTTTATAGTGATTTTCATAGCTTAAAACAGGTTTTTCAGTTCACTGAAAAGTAACTATGTTGAGATTGCTACCCTCTCAGTGATGTGAAACTAATCGGGGGGAAAGAGCAGTTTCCACACTGGTGACTTTTCAAGGCCCTGTGGTATAAATATCAACCATCTGTGAGGCCATCTGCATTGGGGTGCTATATCATGCACCAAGGCCAAACCACCAAACGCAGACAGGTTGCCTCCCATGGCCCCATCTACAATGTCTGTAAGATAAGTGAACCATAGTGCAGTCATTACAATCAAAAATGCATCTGGCCTGAAAGTGTTGTCATCCATTAATTTGTAATAGAGCAGACCTAAAACCCTTAGTGCTGTGAAGTGTTTAATCTAACTCTAGATTTGTGTATAAAAGCGGGTTTGGGAAGAAAAGTTGATTGTGCATTCACCAGCCACTTTGGTTGATACCCTTGCTAGTGCTAAGTTGGATCCCTTTTTGCCTTCAGAACCACCTTAATTCATTGTGGCATAGATTCAAAGAGATGTATGAAACAGTTCTTTGAGATTTTGCTCCATATTGACATGACAGAATTAAGAAGTGGCTAGCTGCATCTCTATGATGCAAATCTCCCATTCCATAATATCCCAGAAGTGCTCTATTGGATTGAGACCTGGTAAATCTGGAGACATACAATAAACTCATTATATTCAACAAACCGTCTTGGGATTATTTGAGTAGGCATTTAACAATGCTCTGTTGGTACTAACAGACCTAAAGTGTGCCAGGCATTACCAAACATTACCACTGCTTCAAAGAAAGATAGAGCTGTGCTTTCAAATTCTAGTCCCGTCACCTGAATGCTGAATCAACATTAGACAGGGCAGCATTTATTCGAACTGTAGCCTCAGTTCCCAGTTTATGCTGAGAGAAGTGTGGTTTTTTGCTGATGTAGCTTACATGCTTCAAGGATTCAGATGGTATTCCCTATACTCTGCTTGTAATGAATGGATATTTGAGCAACTTTTGCATTTCCACCATCTCAAACCAGACTGCCCAATCTCTTCTGGCCCTGACATTGGCAAAAGTGGCCGACATATCTGCAATTGATATGTTCTTTACTTGAGAGACGGCTGTGCTTTAAAATTCACCAGTTTCTGAAATACTTACTCAAGCCTGTCTGGAACCAAGAACCATGCCATGTTCAAGGTCACTTAAATTCCCTTTACTTCTTTTTTCTGATGTTCAGTTTGAGCCTTAGCTAGATGTCAAAATAGAATGAGTTGCTGCCATGTAATTGGCCAAGTAACTGGTTGTGTAAACAAACAATTGAACAGTTGTAACTGATAAAATGGCCAATGGTTGGATTTGTATCTTTCATTGACAATTTTAAGGCTCAAATTACAATGCAACTGTCATGACTGGACGGGGGAAGCATGTTTTTGAAACTCAGCCATCCATGGCTCTTTCACAGCTGCTTTTGCCTTGTGCACTTCACTCCACTGTGCTCCAGCTCACTTCTGCGAATACCAACCTCCATGGAGGAGAGTTGCAATGAGACGGTGACCTTTTACAATCTGCTGAAAAAATACAAAGACAGACAGGGCGAGGAAAGTAAAAAGAACAGCATGGAATTACAAACAAAATATCAAGCCACAAAAGACCGATAGCATGCCATTCACTTAGCATTGCTGCATCTTGCAGCATCCAGAAATATGATGTTTATTTGTTGCACCCTCTGCCTATCATCGGCTGCTTATGTCAGTATGCATGAGTCCCTTTAGCTCGTGTTGCAGTGGATCATGAGAAGAACAAGTATATGCATGCATGTCAGCTTGTGCATATGAGATGTTTGAAGCTATCTAGTGTTTTGATCAGACAGAGAAAGAGGAAGGCTGGTTCTGGAGAGTGGGCCACTTGAGGGCTAGAAGAGAGCGTGAGGGAGCAGACTGGCCACAGGCAAGTGAAAATCCTTTTGTTATTTCTGTTGATTGTTGAGACAGAGAAGAGGGGAGGATTAATTTGTCTTTGGGCCCGAGAGCAGCCGTCAGTGTACAGCCGTATTTCTCATTTTGCTGTTTGTTTACCCAACTTAGACCATGCTGCTCTTGTAAAACATCCCACCAAAAATCCTCTCAAGAGATAAATGCAGTGTGGCAGGTTTGAAAAGACTGATTGAATAATCCCAAGATTGAGAAGCTTGTGGACAAATTTAAAAAAGATATTAAGCAAATACGAACGTGCCTTCTGGATCTAAACAGATTTTGAACCACCTTTGATCACAGTCATGAATCATCATAGCTTACAAAATATAAATAGAACAGAAATATGACATGCTTTGAATTCAGCACATGATTCACTTCATGTAAATTTAACAACGTAGTCCACAATATATATATATATATATATATATATATATATATATATATATATATATATATATATATATATATATATATATATATATATATATATATACACACATACTGGTCTCATTTACTGGAACCTGAAAATCATTCATCTGTTATTGCAACAGCATTACTCACATACAATAAATAAATAAATAAACATTTTGTAAAAGTTATTGATACCCCGATCAATGCATCTGGAATACATATAAATAAAATGGTTTCACTTCAAGCTTTACTGTATCAAGTTGATTAACGTGCAACACGCCAGGTAGATTTTTGATGAGGGAATGACATTATAACATGATATAAAGCTGTTTTGGTGTTAGTGTTAGGAAAGAAAATAACTTTTCAACTCAAACCAGTTACTATGTAGATCTATGTACATCTAATGATTTGGGGGGGGTTTGACCCTGAGAGTTTGACACAAGTAAAACTTAACTCAGAATAACTTAACTTAGTTTAAAAAATTGTTCTTGGTACCAGTAGTGATGGCAATGTTGTACATTGCCACCACTATGTACAATGTACATGTACAATACAGCACCAAGGTGCACCAAAGTGCTGTATTGTACAATACTCCCATATTGTACAATACAGCACCTTGGTGAAACTAAATGCGCTTTATGTGAATAAACTAACATTGACACTGATGTATTGATTCCTACATGACATGCAGTATTACTACCCACAACTCCCAGTGTGATTACTGTTTGATTGCATTGTCATTTCAGTGAGGAAATCTGCACCAGCACAAGGAGAGATGTGTGCCCACAACAACAAAGAATCCAGTTGTCTCACTACTGAGATTGTTTCAGCCTATTTCAGTCCAACCACCATACAGTGTTGCTAAAAATGTCATGCTGACTGGATGCAATTATATGAGACCAGGTTTCAATGTTTACTTTTAATGCGTAGGAAAAAAACAAAACATACTGGAAAGGTCACTCAGTTTAGAGAGTCAGCCATATCTTCACTGCTGGTGTTTGTTTTTGATCCATTGGATCATCTGAAAATTGTAATATGTTGAAAGAGAAAATGTACAGCTGATTTGATTGATCAATATTGATCAATATTTTCAAATCATATTTGCTTGATGATCTTTATGATTTTGATGCATTGATATTTGCTTGATAATTTTGCTGTATACTAGTTTGATATTCTTATGATGTAAAGCACTTTGAACTGCGTTGCTGCTGAAATGTCATACAGAAATAAACTTGACTTGACTAGTTTAGATGAGATGTGCAAAAATTAGCCACCAGTGCTTGTATTATTTATTTAGAAAATAACATCACAGCTGGATTAGGCACACATATTTTAAGTCTACCAATTTAAAATGTAGTAATACAACCTTGTATTAACCTGAAACATCACACCTTCTTCAGCTCAGATGCTCACAAAAGACAGAGCAGCTGTTTTTCAAAGAACCCACTAGGTGTGTCAGCCTCTCACATCACATGAGCAAATGATCCTTGAGGAAAAGGGATTATTTTTCATTTGTCTGGCTTGCTTGCATGTTAATCATTACACTTTAGCATAGTGTTTTTAGATGGGAGCATTGAGCATGCAGCTGGAATCATAAAAATGCATTGTATCAAGTATCATCAAAAAGAATGATAATTTTTACACATTACAGATTCAACAAATGATTCTTTGCAGCCGTGTACTCCAACAAGTTCATGTCTGACTTAATGTTGTAAAGTTGAGGCAACATAGTAGCAATGCAACAGGAGCAGCTGTAGCAGTAAGAGTAATGACAGTAATGTGGCATTCATACATAGTTTTAAATCTTCCATGAAATAAAAAAGGCTACCACAGTGGATTAAAACCAACTCAGGGTTATTGCAAGTTACCTTACGTCATGTCAAAATTATTCAAAAAGCTACAATCAAAGGTTTATATGAAGTCGTCATAGGCATGAATGTCTTATTAATTTTGAGTTTTTAATGATACACTTAAACTTTTATTTAGGAACGCTTATACAACAGATAACTTTAAAGTCAAACAGAAGAAGTTTGAGTGCCTCGTAGGGTTGTTTAAGTTCACATAGGATCAAAATACAGGCTCAAAATATAGTCATACACCCCAATAATAATAATAATTTAGCTAAGTGTCTCATAGATGTATGGTAGTTCAGTTGGTAGCACTGTTGCCTTTCAAACTTTAGATGAAAACAAATTGATTTAGATGTTCTAAAAAAAAGGCTAAGGCTGACTACAATCTTGAAGCTGCTGGAGCAACATAACACTTTTCACAGTGAGGCGAGTTTAACATCAAGATCGACTTAGAAGCTACTGGCCAAGAAAGAGGTGCCTGCTACAAACCTGACACCTTTAGTCTGAAATTTGCAGCTGCCCATTAGGACAACACAAAGGCCTTGTGGCTAAAGGTTATGATCAGACAAAACCATCATTTACCTATTTGCTGAAAATGACAAGAAGTATTTTTTGCAGGGTCAGGGTGAGATTTTCAAACCTAAGAACACTGTTCCAGCTATCAAGCACAGTGATGGATCATGCTGAGAATCTTGCTGCCAGTGATAGTGCTGGATTGCATGAAGTGTTTTTGTTGCATTGTTATGTAGCTGAATACTACCAATTCTGCCAAGAAGACTTATGCTTAAACTGTATTGATGGCTACAAAATGCATTTGGATGAAGTGTAACCTTGGGGAAATTTGATTAAATATAAGTGGAGTGTGAACATACAGATTAAATGTGTGCACCCTATTATTGTTTTTTGACATAACTGAAGTTGTTATATAATTAATCTAAAGTAAAAAAGAACGGTGCAAATAACTATCTAAAACCCACATAATCCATAAGGCATTCATGCTCAGGATGCTCATGTAATATCTCCTGGATCCTGAAAAATTCTATGTGATCAGACTGCTGTCTTCTATAACGAATAATACATGAGTTGTGGAAAATACACACATGTATACCCATAGCTAGATTATTTTTGGAAGGATTATTTATTTACCATAATAGTGGCCACATAAATCAACTTGTCAGTTGTAGTGGAAATTTCTCACACTGGTAAACAAATCATTTTTGCTGCGTGACTATGCCATGATTTTGCATTTCGAATAATTCAAACCACGAATAAAACCAAGACATATTTATTTTCAAAAATTATTATTATTGTTTTATGATTATTTTATTTACAGCGTGCATACAACAACTACGCGCATACTGCCATAGAGCTTTTCAGTGTGTGTTGCAGGATGCTCTAGCTGCGTAAGAGAACTTCAGACTCTAGAGGTCTCCATCCTTCAGCATCCCCTCATCAGCCACCTATTCGCCCTCTCCTCCTCTTTGGGTGCTTTGTGCAGCAGAGGAGATGAGGAGAGGCTGCCCGAGGAGGAGACAGAGGGGAGCCCAAGACGAACACGTCCCACGCCAGAACCACACAGCCGGAGGGCAACTTTGATTTTTGGACGCCGCGTATAGCCTGTGATGTACATGACAATGAAGAGAAAGAGCCACGTTTCCTGTTCTTTCTCTCCCTCTTCCTCTCCTTGGGAGGCTTAGATGCGTCGGGCGTGTGCAACATATTACTACGTCCTTGGACTGAGGCGCTCAATGAACATTTATTTCTGTGTGATTTCGCTGCTCAGCTCGCTGATGGTGCCGCCTCGCCGTGCTTGTGCTTAGGTCAGCCGAATGAATCCGAAGGCGGTCTGAGCGCATTGTTTCTTGCTCAGTTGCATTTGGGATTTCCAGCCGTGATGTCTGCAATCTTGCGCTCTTTGTTTCTGGGTAAGTCACTTTGTGTTTCTTTAAGGGATCAGACATTAAGCTAATTAGAAAGGAGCGCCTTCCTGTCACAATTCCCACTAATGCAGTCCAAGTGGATTGACTGTATATATTTTTTATTCCTATCTTTCATTGTTTGACGCGTCATAACAGCACATCTCACTGCTTCATTTTGGAATGATGTCAGAATATATTGCCTTATAGTAAGCCTTATGGTACGTTATGATTCAAAAAGGCTAAGAAGCTGCTTCTCATATTTGTTTGAAAACACATCATGAAAAAACAAAGGTCAGCTTTAATTTTTAACCCATAGTTGTTGCTCTTTTTTTTTTTTTTTTTTTTTTTTTTTTTTTTTTTTTTTTTTCTTAAGTAGGATCTATATAGATGAGGGGAAGGGGAAAGGGATAAAAGTTCGCTGGACCCCTCCCTTTAAATCTGCTCCACAGTTTTATATACCCTCCATGTCCTGACACATGTTCTTCAGAGGAAGGCCTGCTGTGAATAATTAAAATCCCTTTAGTGACATTCTGAACTAGTGTAAACATGTATGCATGTACTTTCTTCTTATTTTGCCCAGTCGTAGCTGTCAGGGTTATTATTCTGTACATGTCTGGATTAGTTACCAAGTATTTAATTAAAATTTATTATTTTCATGGTTATAAATCACCGGTGGTTATTTACATTGCATGTCATGAGATTAAAGGAAGTGTCATGTTTCTTGTGCTAATACTAACAATACTGTTGCAGAACGGTCTGGAGTCATTTTCAGGTCTGCAGCTAAATGAGGAATGTTTAATTCCACTGTGACTCTACTGACTGGAAGTTTCTGTTGCAGTGTGAGCCAGAGTTTTAAAATGACTTCCAGTAAGTGGCGTCACACAGCACTTCTCATGGTTGCTCTAATACCTGCAGTGAAACCGAAAGGAAAAACTCCCAATTCCCTCATGCTGGATGGAATAGTCTTTGAATAAGAGTAGCCAACGTGAAAAAGTTTAGAGCTTGTGGCTTAGGAGTGGCTGAGAGTGAGGGGGTACAGGACAGCAGTTTTTCACCTACAGCAGGGATGTCAAACTTATTTTCATTTTGGGCCATATCAATATTATGAATGTCCTCAAAGGGGCCGGTTGTGGCAGAATGTATTGATAAAACTCATTTACAAATATTTAAAATATGAATAAATAGCCGTCTTTGCACTCGAGTACTTCTTAAAGTTAAATAATATAGCACATCTTTTCACACTGATGTAATTTGGCAGTATACAAATTAAAACTCCTTTGATTTGACTGATAAAATATTATTTAAGCATACAACTGTTATCTTGAAGGGTCCATTTATGTGGCCCTCTGCCGTCTAGAGGGCCACATAAAATGTTAAGGCATGCTGGCATTGGTCCCCGGGCCTTGAGTTTTACACATGTGACCTACAGGCTGATCCTTTGGAGTTTGATTTCAAGGTTTTGTTCTAGTTGCCAAAAATGACAAAGAGTACAGAGGATGTTATGGGCTTAAGCCAGATATGATGTTAGCTAAGGTTTGTAAACACATAGTTTGTTATTTTTAGTTTATGTTGCTGGTTGTGTGTGTGTGTGTGTGTGTGTGTGTGTGTGTGTGTGTGTGTGTGTAATACCTATAATGCTGAAATAAAGCTTAACATCCTATATATGACCCTGGGCCAGAGCTATAACACACTGAACAATACAAATATTATGCAGACATGGATGTATGCTGATCTGGAAAGGATTAGACGCTCACCTCTTGTGACTATTTGACATCTCAGCTACTTTTTTTTTTTTTTGTCTTTTGTGATCGAAAAATACTGAATATATTTTATGATAACAATGACAGATAAAAGTAAGCCAGTAGTAGTACAACATTGTCTTTTGAGACAAGATCTCACAATATTAAAACACCACGATTTTTATCATCAAAGTGGTTTGTGTTCAGTTGGCGTGAGCAGGTCTGCTGACAGCCTTGTCTGAGCCTGGGACAAAATCATCTTAGATGGGCCCCCACCCACAAAATCTGTATTTACAAAAAAAGGTTTAAAATTTACCATTTGAAGAAATTATAGATACTGAATTTTTCTTCCTTCCTCTTCCCTTTTTTCCCTTACTATCTGCGCCATACATTTGATTTTTTTAGTTTTTTTCTTTAGAACTGGTGCTAGATAATATTGCCAGAGATAGTGACAGAAATCTCAAAAATACTATATATATATATATATATATATATATATATATATATATATATATATATATATATATATATATATATATATATATGTGTGTGTGTGTGTGTGTGTGTGTGTGTGTGTGTGTGTGTGTGTATATGTATGTATGTATGTATGTATGAATGAAATTTGTAAATCTCAATTTATTACTTAATGGAATAATTAAATTGGGAAATCTAACAAAGTTTGAATCAAGTATATTCAATAAATAGATTAGCATATTGTTGACAAGTTCATTAATTTCACCAATTCACTTCACTAAGTGAAACACATTATATAGATTACTCTGGTTGATGTTTTTAAGCCTTTTGGAAGATTATGATGATTTTTAACTTTTAACTTACAGTGAATGAAAACTGGAAAACTGGATATTTAAAATGATTTAAAATTAGAATATTACATCAGACCAAAAGAAAACATTTTTTTATAGGAACGTGGGCTTACTGAAAAGTATGTTTAACATCTGCTTAAAGGGTTTTTTCTAAGGGTACTTCTAATATGAAAACAAGCCTCATCAGAATGCATATTCTAATTTATTGAATGTGGCTGTCTATGGTAAGATGTTCTTTTTATTACTTTTTTGCTTCCTGTGCAAACGTACATCTTCAAATAATTTGAACTGCTGCTGTGTCCGACAAAACCCTCCAAAAAACATAGACCATGCTGACTAAATTTTGATTGCTAAATCTGGAAGAAAAAATCAATTCACTATGGACTGCAGCACATGACCATCAAGCAGAACTGTATATGAAATAATTACAAATAATTTAAATAAGAAACTTTATTTATGTATTTGTTTAAGATAAAACAGACTAATTTATTTGATGTGTGCATCTCCAATTTTATAAAAAATGTTCCCATGTATTAATATCAACTTCTTGCTTTTTTGATTTAATAATTTGTGGCACCTTTAGCTTTCCATACATGCTGAGTTGTTCAGTCGTTTGTATTTTAAGATATTACTTGTGTGACATGTTTCTATTTGCTTCCACTGCCAAACCTTCCTTTTAGCAGCTGAGGTTCTACGCAAGTATACAGGTGCAGTGGTAAGGGTGCGCCTGGTAGTAACGTCATTCTAGAGTTAGTTACGAAACAGCGTAGCCTCCAAAAGTTACCTGTTGAGCCTGTTCTAATTATAACTTCCACTAGCAAAGGTGCACAATATGTCTCTGACAGAAACTGCTGAGTTTGTTTGCACCATTGGAGCAGAGGACACAGAGATAAGAGCGATCCAGTTCTAGTGATGGAGTAGCTGCCTGACCCAGACTGGAGGAACAAGGATGTGTATTTTCCTGTTTCTGCCTGTAGTGCACAAAGCATTTTATACTTTAATAGACTGACTTAATGAACTCAAAGTCAGAAGTCGCATCAGTGGGAAAACCATTTTTTTCTTTGGGGTAGGTGGTTCTTGACCACTACTACAAGGACAAGTAAGAAGAAAAAAAAATACATAAAACAGCTTTTATGTTAAACATTAGATCTTCAAAAACAGGCTTACTTTGAAAATTTTTACAACTTTCAATCCTTTTGGATAACAGCATTTTTGTTGTGCTCTAAAAAAAAAAAGAAAAAGTGACAGACACAGAAAATATATTATTGATTTGTAAACACTAACTACCTAAAGGCTTATACGCATGTTTTGGTTTTTTTTTGTTTTTTTTTTTTTAGCTTTTTTTGTTTTATCTGATCAGTGTTTGGTTGTCTAGTCATTAAAACCACACTACAGAGACTGGTGAACACTGAAATGTAATGCTCCACACTGATTACAAATGTTTAAAGCTCAATTTGCAATCTGTTAAATCTGTACTTTATTTGAGAAAACAAACAACAACAAAAAAACATGGGGTTATTTTCCAAAAATATTATTAAAATCTGGCTGTATCTTTTATGAACCCAATATCATGGATTGATTTGTTTCATTAACTGGATGTTTCAAAATAACCTGAATTTCCAGCCAGTATTTTAAAGTAAAGTTCCATATTAAAGTTGCATATTAAATTATACTGGCGTTATGTGTTTGTAGATAATGATACAATTTCTACTTTCTTAAAATAACTATACACATGTGCCTGGAGTATTAATAGAGTTGTTATTGCCACACTGAGGCTTTTTTTCCCCTCCCTATTTACTTCTCACATTTTATTTGGCTAAAAACTTTAATTTGCCTACATGTCCCCCCCATAAAATCACAAAAATGAATGATGTCTTCCCAAACTTTTACCATCTGTTTGTTCCAAAATAAACACAAGTTTAAAAAAACAAGAAAAAACAAAGCCAAAAAAGTAGTTATCACAATAGAAAGAATTGTAATGAGAATAAAAAGAATCAATATTCTTTAATACTGGCTTTTCTTTATATTTAACTTTAGCCTTCCTCATCCTGAGACGTCCTTAAATTAATATCTGCTGGAGATGTAATATCCAGTGTTCACATTACAGATAAGTAGCACAATTAATTGCCACAGAGAGTTCTTCTGCTCCCTTCAGTAACTCTGCCCAGACGAAGTAAGAAGCAGAAGAAGGTCAAATAAACTCTTTCTCTCTCTCTTACAGAGTGGAGTATTTGGAGATTTGGCCAGGTAAAGACGAGTGATTGATTGCTCCACTGGGCAGAATGAAGGAATTTTAAAGTGACTGTCCAGGGCACAATAACATAGTCCGAGGCCCCAGACAGAAATGTAATTGGAAAGCGTGAGCATCTCTTATAGGAGATTCAAACCTCTGCTCTCAGAGTACAATAAGGGTCTTAACATCACTTGATGCTGATCCGTGTATGTCTGCATGCATAAGTGAATAACAGTGAGAAGATGGCCGTACGCATAAACACACTTGCTAGCGTTAGATGTAGATAAAGAGAGCAGTTGCTCCGAACAGAAATTCTGTCCCCATTCTATATTTAGCATGTCTGGCGGGGCAGGCAGAGGATCTCTGAAATGTGAAGATGACAGGAGCCTCCTGAGCCAGAGGTTATGAAGTGACATCTTGATGTGCTTGTGCCTGAATCACACTCCCACACACACACAGCCAGCCAAAGACTTTTGACATTCCAACCCAGAGACTTTTCTGATATTTGACGTTTAGTTACAATGCATTCAGGCTTGCTTTGATCTCGGTTTTGACTTACATTATTCTTCTGCGTTGTCAGTTGGCATCCCCTATGTATATTCCCAGCTTTGAAAGTATTGTGTGTGAAGTGTATGGCAGGAGGTTGACAGCTCTGTTGATAGCATTTGTCTTGTGCGTTCACATTGTAAGAACAGACTTTCAATGTTAGCCTCAGTTTTGTTAGTAATGTTTAGGTAATCAATATGTTGCACACACAACAAAGTTGTGTTCAAAATAATAGCAGTGGGTTTCAAAAAGTGAGTTATAGCAACATTCATTTTCATACACCAAAGTGCTTTGGTGACACTGAACATTCATTTGCAAATCAGAACATTGAGAAACAATGAAAAAAAAATATTACTCTTCAAAAAGTGAGAGGGGAATGAAATATTGTTAAAAATATAATGCTGTCTGCATTTTTCTTTACAAATTCAAACATTTAGTATATAAATGAAAAACTGCTTAAAGATTTTGAAGTTACATGAAGTCGACTGACTTCTGACACCTGTAAACAGGTCTTCAAGCCCAGGGCGATCGGACAATCCACAGTTCCTCAGCATTTCTTGGTTTTGCCTCTTAAATAGCATGTTTGATGTCACTTCACAAGTTATCAATTGCATTAGGATCCGGGGATAAGCCTGGCTGCTGCATCTCAGTGAGGTTGTTGGTCTGTAACTACGACGCTGCTTACTTCACGGTGTTTTTGGAGTTGTTGTCTTGTTGAATCAGCCATTTTGTAGAACATTTCTTCTGCAGCATAAGGTCACATGACCTCTTCAAGGATTTTACTGGATTTAAACTAATCCATGATCCATGATCCCTGGTATCTGATAAACAGGCCTGACACCATAGTACACCATCATGCTTGACAGTATACTATGACTTCAGTTCAGTGTTTTGGGGTTGTCCTACAAACTTCTCTCAGCCCCTAAACCTAAACAGAACAACCTTGCTTTTATCAATTTACAAATGTTGTCATTTTTCTTGAGACAAGTCAGTGTGATCTGTACCTCTTCAGTATGTTTTTTTTTTTTTTTTCAAAGACTAGATATTGTGAGGGCTTCTTGCAGATAGCTTGTGTTTAAATAGGGTTCTCCTAATTGTTACGCTCTTGCGTAGACTGTAGACCTTCTTTGATCACCCTGTAGCTAATTATTAGCTGACTCTTTGACATTCTGGCTATTCTTTGATCCATTCCGATAGTTTTCAGTTTTCTTCCAAATCTTTCTGGTTTTAGATTTCATTTCAATCCTTCTGAGAACATTTTCTATGTTTCTTTATAAAAGAACATGACAATGGGCATGCAGATTTGCTACTTTCATTTTTAAATAAGGACAACCTGCCTGACTTCTGTTTTATCACGGAATGAATAGCCTTACAGATTGAACTCCACACTGGTATTAAATTTTTTTAAGATTTTTTGGCACTAATGGCTTTTATTAAACAAAATTGACAGGAAATATGGTGGAGAGAGAGGGGGGGAAGACATGCAGCAAACAGCAAGAGGCCATATATTGAACCCAGGACAGAGGCTGTGTCAAAGACTACAGCCTCTGCACATGGTGCATTCAGCGCCCCCTAGTATTCTTTTTTTTAACAAACCTCTTTATTTTAATGATTCAACTGCACAGAATCAACTACATGGATATCATGATTTTGTGGTTTTTTGGTTTTCTATTACTCTATTACACCTACTACAAAATTATTTTCCATGTAAAATTCTAATTTTTACATATATACATCTATATTATATATTGTAGGTTTACTGTACAGCATGTAAACACAAAACTCATAACCCAGTCTGTCTTGCATTTACACCGTGGGATATTGATTACAAGAAGAAAAGCAAATATTTACCACACCTTTCTGCACATAGTAACATCACTTTCCTTTTACCTTTCAATGTAAATTGTTTCTCATGCTGCATATACTGCAAACAGACTTTTGTGCAGAGATGATTGTGCTAGTCAAAGCAAAAAGTACCCAATCTGAATGGCTCTGCAAGGGCAGAGCACCATGGAATACAAAACGTCCAACCCTGGGTAATGGAGCAAGCCTCTCAGATGACTGCCATGGTTCAGCCATTCTTAAAACAAATGGCCGATATCATTCATAAACCCAGGTTTACCTGCCAAGCACATTTCCTACTGATGCATATGGCTTTTGAATTACAGATTGTTTGCCCAAATAAGGAGCCATCCTATTTTTTCATACCTGAGAGATGTGTCATTGAATGGTGCTTTTAGACATGGGAGCTTTCTAGACCACAACAGTGAAATGATTGTTGTACTTTAAATTGGAAATGTTTGCAGGTAAAAAAGGATCTTTGTGCAGTAACAGTTTTTATTCCTGTAAGCAGTAATCTGTTATGTTGTTTTTTGTTTTACATTAAGATAATGGTACTACAGAGGGGATTATTGTTGATTTTCTGAGTAAAAAGGGTCATTTCTACAATCGCACAGTTTCTTCATTATAGCCAGACACTTCTCTACACAGGCCTTTTGCGTCTTGTAAAAGGCAAGACACATGACTCAACAGAGTGAGGTTTGAATAGTGCCTCTGACCTGCAGACCCCTCCCCCTTTCATCCTTCTCGGAGGAAAATTATTGCCAGATTATTTTGGAATGTATTAACAGGAACTGCCTTTTTCACTTTACTGCTAATCTTTGACAGATGTTCTGGGGAGGCTCACATTCACATTAACTTGAGCCACATGCGCAGCATGCTGATGACATTGCTCCACACAAGTATGCTGCATTGTTCAGCAGTATTAGAAACAATAAAAGGCAGATAGTTCTTGTACAATAATTGTTATTCTACACAATAGTTTAAACATGGGATGATCAAAACTCTCATTGATTTAAAGATAATGGGAAAAGCAACTATTTCAGCAGCCTCTTTATTGCCTGAAACTATAGATTAAATGTTTTGTAAAAGACATTTTATTGTTAAAGATCTATAGTTTAATATCTCATTTGGTTAGATACTCCTCTCTAACAAATTCTAAAACCCTCCAACTCCCCACTTCTCCCAAGGCAATATCCCTTTCTGTGAACTGAACCATGATGAGGCTTTTTTATGGGCTACTATCTTTCTGATACTTCAGAAGTGCTTTAGCTGCATTTTTTGACACACAAGGTAGTGATCTACAGCTGCTTCATGCATGGTGCAGACTTTTAACCTCCAATAAGATTCACATGGAAATCATTTTTGTGGGCCTTTCTGTCTGGAGGCTTGATTTCAAGTGACTGAACCCAAAATGTCTGCTGTTGTTACAGTTTGGTTTCACTTTAGTTTAGAGTTTTCTCTTCTATTCACTCTGTTCACAGTGTTGTAAAGAGAAAGATTTCACATTACTCTATGCTGTACAAAATATAAACTTAATGTGATTTGATCACTTTACAGGAGGGTAGAGCAAGAATCTAACCCCTTTCATTTTCTTCACTGTCTCTATTTATTTTTAGCAGTTGTTTAGCTCTTTAATTGGTCCTGGAGTGCAAATGCATGAATTTGCCGTGGAATATAATTAGATCTTTCATAAAGATGCTCTGCCAAAACAATGAAAGCAATGAATTACCATTTTCCAGGCTTGCCACATTTATTTTCACACTCTTTTGCTTTTAGTGTAGGTCAGGCAAAATGGCCAACAGCAATAGATGAGTCAATTTAATATTTCAGTAAAACTGGATTCAAACATCCAAAGAGAAAAAATACTTTACTTAAGAAGAGACTTTTAAATGACTTGGAGGCCTTAGAATTCATTCTTGTCATTTTGTTCTTTATGAGTTTGATTATGATTATGATCTACCATTATAAGAAGGCCACACAACAGCAACCATAATAATAATCATTATAGTGTATAATTGCATAGTAGCTTATAGTATCATTTGACTGTACTGCCTGTGTCTCTCACCATGTGACCCAGACAGAAACTGAAAGTTAATCATGTTTAGCTCTGTACGTTTTTGTAATGATTCATTGGATGGAACATGTATACGCACAATCTCGTATAACCACTCTACAGGAGGGAATTAAAAACAAGAACCTATCTTGACTTTTACTACTTATTTTCTGTTTTTGGCTTTTTCATATATAGAGGTGATTTTGTGATATTTAAACATCTTAGTGTGTTTCACAAACCAAGTATCCAATTAAAGGCAATGTAGCTTCTCTTGGCTAAATTTGCAGAAGCCAAGATCCACTTTGAAATTGTGTGGCAGCATTTTGAGTACCTTGGAAGGAAAACAATGTGATGACAGACAGAATGAGCAGGTTTTGGAAGGTACTGTTAAAAAATATTCCAGTACATTGTGGCTTGCTCCTCACTCTTCTTGCTTCTCATTCGTAGTTTAAAGTATAAAATCTTAATCAAACCTGATTTTTTTTCCCCCCACTTCTTACAGTTTCTTTACACACTATGCATGATTTGTTAAACCTTTATTTAGAAAACACAGAAAAAGAATGAAGGCTAAATGCTAGTGTGTGATTCACAGCTTCATTAAAGGGTAAGAGTGTAACATGAGAAATCTCGATAATAAAATGCCATGATATTTCTCATCAAAGTGAAGTGCTATCCATTGACTGTCAGCATGCAACTTTAATTAGTAGAATAAATGCAAGCTATTACTGTGAGACCTGGATATAAGCGTATGTGCTCCTGTTTGCCTGACACTCATCTACTGCATCTATATTTGAGAAAAGTTGTACAGTGGAACCTCAGAATATGAATTTATTTAGCTCTTTTCGAAGCTTTTGATTTATCAGTATATCTCCGTTCCTACCCTCATCCATGGTTATGAGCTCTGATTAGGCTTAAAGAACGAGATTGTGAATACAAGCATCTAAAAAGAATTTTCTCCACATGGTGGGTGGGCTCTAGAGATAGGGGGAGAAGTTCAGTCATCTGAGAGGGCCTCAGAGTATAGCCCTCCTCCACATCCAGAGGAGCCAGTTGAGGTGGCTCGGGCATCTGGTTAGGATGCCTCCTGGACGCCTCCCTGGTGAGGTATTCCGGGCATGTCCCACTGGAAGGAGACCCATAGGAAGACCCAGGACACCCTGGAGGGACTATGTTTCTTGGCTGTCCTGGGAACACCTTGGGATTCCCCTGGAGGAGCTGGTCTAAGTGGCTGGAGAGAGGGAAGTCTGGGTCTCTCTGCTTAGACCCAACTCCAGATAAGCGGAAGAAGATGGCTGGATGGATGGATGGATGGATGGATTGGTGCTTTTCAGCAATTTGTGAAAATTTGTATGTGGAAACAGCTTTTTTTTATTGTAAATAATGGATAAAATAATAAGTGAATGACATATAATTGTACTTATAATAATATAATGAGAATTTGGTCCAGTCCAACAACCACACCCCAACCACAACAAAATCACAGTCATTTTTAGCATTATAGTCATCAAGCCCATATATTAAAATTGATCAACGCATTGAATGACGAAATAATGGTGAAAAGATAAACTAGAAAGACAATGAACATATTTTCTATAGGACACCTAGCTGGTTGACATAAGTAGATGATTAATTATTGCTTAAGAGAAGACATTATGGGGTGCACTCCATCCAAGAGCATAACCCAATGAAACGCCTATATATTTTGACATCTATAACACCCCATACCACCGACAAAGAAGAGCTGGCAGCACTTGTTTCACTGTCTCCAGGTTTGAAATGATTAAGAAACCAATTTGAATGCAGTTTCTTCTGCCTGGGCTTCAAAATGTTAGGAAAAACTATTAACTATTTTACCTGGTTTATGCAGTGCACAGAAATTTTGCACTTTTTCCCATACTGCACACATTTCTTTGATGGCCTTTGGAAGAGCTTGTTTACTGTCAGGTTCTTTGCTCCACAGGCAATGGAAAAGCAGGGAAAGCGACACATGAAAAATAACATACATTTAACAGGACATGGCACATGGAGCTGATAAACCCAGGGGCCACATAAGGCGCTGAGGAAAATCTGTGTTTGGGGCATTCATACTTGGTTCTCATTCATAAGAAATCACATAAAGATTTGTTACATATATGGTTCCAGTGCAGTTGAAGAACATTAACTTCCACCATTATTAAATCATTTATGTTGCAGCATTTTGCACTTTAAGTCTTTAAAACACAGTTTGAAATCTGGATTCTATTTGTGAAAGCACAAAAAGGGATAATTTTCCATATCTTTGGCATTAGGACCATTGCAGAATTAGATGTGCAAAAAAACTAATAATCTTTCTTCTCCTTGTGAACCCAGTGTTATGTATCATCTTGTTTTATGTGAGCTGGATGTGTTGTTACACCCCTAGTAAAGGGCTAACTCAGTTATTTTTAAGAAACAAACAAGAATTTGGAATCTGTTTAATCAGCTCTTGTACAAAATCTAACATTCTTAGACTGATCAAATTTGTAAGTATTTTTAAACAGAAATCCATTAAAACACAATTAAAGATCTGGGAAGCTTTCACCCTATTTGCTAAAACAAAAAAGGCCAATTTCACAACTATTTTTGGCAAGAGCACCACCTTTGATGGAGTCCTGCTTGAAGGTGCAATAATTAGAGAATTCAAATGTGCAAGTATTCTGATTTTTGATTAGTGAAACCTTACTCTAAGAAAAAAGTCTGGATTCTTAGTTTTTCTGAAAAATATTGCTAAAATCTGGTTCTTATTCTCACTAACTTAATAGCATCTCATCATATGAGCTGAGCATTGCATTAAGCCTCCTGTCATATTGTATTCCATTTAAAAAAAATAGCTTCAGCCATGAGCATTTGCTCCAAAACCACACATGCCAACCTTTTTTTGCAGAAAGTAACTATGAAGAATAATAGTTCACAGTTTTCACTCTTCTAAGAAAGTATTAAATGATTTGCTTCTTGTAAGCATTAGTTCTGGATTTTAATCAAGTGCTACGATCGCTTTATGTAATTAGTGAGTAAATCAGGAAGCGAACAAAACTGAGATAAATGCTGATGTCTGTCTGCAGCGGAGAAAGAAATAGTCTTGCATGGATTCATCCCACTCAATGTCCATCCTAATTCTCTGCAGATATTGGCAGTACATGAAATAGAATTTAATGGTGAGTGCAAATGTGATTAAAATTCAAACACCTTGCAAAAACACCATTTAAAATTATTTGTTTATCAGGGGAGAGGTTGAGATACTATCATCTCTGAGCCCCCAGCCCTGCTTTGGTGCTTTCAAGTGCTTTCTGCCTCAGTGAAAACTGGCAGCGCTGAGTAAAGCTGCTGTGTTTTTCTTCTCTAAGCAGAACATGCTTTTGATCAATGTTCTCTGTCTCTGAAACCAGGGATATCTCCTGTTTTCTGTGCAGCTGTGCAATCCAACTGTGTCTGAAAATAAACAGCTAAAATAGCAAAATTCCTGTTACTAAGATGCAGGTTGGGCTAGTGCATGCATTAGTGACATAAAGACGAAAAACTGCTCCTATTGATTAACAATTTATAGGTAATTAGCAGCATAGTCATGACCCTATTGCATTAAGGAAGAGGTCAAGCCTCCCTCTTAGCTGCAAGTGGGTAACATGACTGGATACCTTAATCTCTAATTGAACATAAAAGATGTCTTTATTATTGGACAAATCCCATTTTGCCTCCGTTTTTCAGTATCAGATCCTACAAGCTGCCTGTTAATAATTGATCCTTTCTTAGCAGTTGTTTAGCACTTTAATTGGTCGTTTTAGTGTACCTGTCAGACCCCTGCTTCTGCAATGCCTCATCTCACACTGTGATTATTGACTATTATGTTCAGAATTCAGCTTGGACAATCTGTTTTCTTCTTCTGAGATTAGTATCAGCAAGAAAATATAGCTCACAGCTTGACTATGACCCCAATGTGGCTTAACCATAAATCTACACATTGCATAAAAAAATGATTGAAAATAGAAGATATTTTTTTCTTCCCCTACAATTTGACACAACTGAACAAAACCTTTCTTTCACTCTACAAGGAATTCAGTCATAATTCAATCTAGAGGATTGACTGAATATAAATGAAAGCAACTTGAGCTGCAGTAAACATTGGTTGACTTGGTAAGTTTTTATTTTTTCCCTTCTCTCCCATTTTTTCTTTTTTTTCCTAGCAGGAGCTGATGGAATGAACAGGAGGAAATGTTCCTCATCGCTCTATTTAGACGCCTGCTGCTCCTTTCAATTTGAAGCAGTCTATTAGCTCAGCAAGCAGGCCACTCCATTAGGTGTTTTGAACCCTCATGCTCCATTGTCTCACTCAATTTCCTCCTTTGCTCACCAGTCCTCCCTAAAGCAGCTGAGGCTTTAATCAGCATAGGCTCTACTCATCCCTCGGACATTCATCCTTAACAATGCTTGGTCATCGCAGTGCAGCCAGGAAAGACCTTGAGATGGATGGTGTTTTCAAGGGAGGGAATTTGCTGACCACTGATTACACTGTTGGTTAAGGGTTGCACAGACTATTCGGCTTTTAGACTAGTAAATTCTTTGCTCTGCAATGAGTTTTTACGCGTTACATAAACTAGCTGCAATCACGTGACAAAACAGATTTTTCCAAGAAAATGAAAGATGAGGAACTAGGTAAGTTTGAATTGTATAAAGATATAAAGTCATTTATCAAAGGGGCACTGCAAACTCCGGCAAAGGCTACTGGAATAATGTGTAGCATATTACATGTCGGGCTCTTTTTCATCAATCCAACTGATCAGCGTCACCATGCGTGTTTAAGCTTCTGATGTGGCAGCTTTACGCTCTGTTAAAAACACTGTCTGACAACATCTGGAAACATAGCTGCATTCTAAGGATCTGACAGTCTATTCGTGTCATTTTCTGCATTTCAGTTCATCCCACAAAGTCTGAATTTAACTGTAATCAAAGATGATCCATTTATAATAAATTTAGTTCACAATGTTCTAATATGTATAGTTGTGTTCAATGCAAAAATTTGACTCCTATGTGCAGCTGTCCAAGATGAGAAGATACCTGATCATTAGTACTAGCCGGTGTTTGGAAAACAAAAGTCAGACTCAACTTTGTGCAACTTTTCAGACTACAGTGACAGAAGATCACTGCTCTGCTCCTCTGCTGCCAAACAAGTCCGGGATCATTTTTTTGGTTTTTTTATTCTGCATAATAGACTTCTGTCCAAGCTGTCTTTTGTCAGTGTTTACCGTGAATATACCTAATAAACTCTCTAAGTTGCTGTGAACCATTGTGCTGTGTTTCCATGATATCGCAGTGACAGGTTGAGGTCGACTCGACTTTTATCATGTTGATATTGACTTTAGAAAATATGAAGTTGTGCAGCCCCTACTGTTGGCTGACAAAATGGTTACCTAAACACCATCTGGAGGAAGATCTGTTCCATTCTTAAAAGGATAGCTAAAACCTGTGCTAGGTAATGCTCTTGGTGTCTTCATATAGAACAGATCTAGAGTAGTAGAATGTGAAGGTGGAGACTAGTGGACCAAGTCTAAAGTGAACTTGTAACATTTTAAAACAACTCCTGTCTCAAAAACATCATAGTGCTTTACATAAACACTATTTTGTTTACTTAACATTTAAATTGTCAACATGTTTAAAATGAAGTTTATTTATAGAAAACATGAAGAGTTTTTACACGGTAATTGCAGCTAGAGGCTGGTGGGCCACCAATGATTTCCCTGTGTGGGAATGGTACATGTTAAGTATTTCCAGTCAGTGTCACCATCCAATTTAAACATCAAGAGGTGTGAAAAACTAAGTCATAGTCGTTTAAGTAAACACTATTTAAATGATATAACTGCCTTACTTTTCTACCAGGCAGCTGTTCTGAAACTGGGGATCTCCCAAATAGCAGACCCCCAGATTCAAATAAGATATTATCTGGACCTAGATTGAGTGTGACCAAATATACTTTAACCATACACTTTTACCGCATTTACAGTCATTTTTTTAATGTGTAGTACAGCAGGAGCCATAGCCTTTCTGTTTTTACCGAGAAGTTGACCAGCGAAAAAGCAGTGATGGGTAAGCCTGAGAAAAATATTCAGTAAGGTTAGTCAGGAAAATCTGCATGGCTTTCTCTAAAAACAGGAACTGAAAGGGGACAAAAAAGTTTCTGTTCAGACTGAACAGATTCCTGCATGTTCTTTCTTTCTATGGAGAGATGAAAATCTGTTTGTGCAGTATTTTCAGAGACAACAAAGAGGAGATAGAAGAGTAAATGATACACAAAATATGTGACTAACATAGATCTAAAACAAGAATGCAGAAAATTATCAAAAAAAATAAAAAATAAAAAACAGACAAAAAACAGTTATCCAATGCAGGTAAGTAACTCTTCAGAATTTTTTTACACTTAAATTCTGAATGATCTCTTTATTATAAAGGTGCGTATTGCCTCTATATGTTATAGCGATAACAATAAGATATAAATATTATTGTATTACAGGAAAAGCATAAAGTGGGTTATACTGCAATTTTAAAGACTGAGCTTAATCTATTTATGTTCTGTAACAAACCATTGAAGTTGACCTTTAAGTATTTATTAGATACACAATTTCTGCTGATCATTCCTTTATAGACCCAAAGTCCTTTGTCATCAGAACTGCACCTTGCATAATTACCGCGAGCAGAAACTGTAAAATGCTATGATTTCAGTCTGGTCTTGGGGTATCGTCCTGCCATGTTTTGCAACGGATGTTGTGTGATGGATGATTTAATTATCCAACCACAGTGCAAACCTCTTGGCTTCACATAGCAGAGCAAAAACAAAACAAACAAAAAAACAGTATAGCAAATATCACTTATCAGTTTCAAGGTTCCCCCACCTTAAATATTTACTGTCAGTAGTTGCACTTCAATCGTCCCTCCGATATTAACATTAAGGAACACAGGGCCTTTTATTAGGCCTTGAAGGTTTAGGACATTTGTTATCACAGGAGATAAGGACATTTTTTCCAGCATTCAGGCTGTGGTAGGAGTACAGTGTTAGTCTCAATGCTGAAAAAGCTTTTCTCCCCCTCTCTTGTCCTCTTACTTTGTTTTCCCTATCCAAGCAAAGTGGTTCAGAACAGATGGCACCACCACCTTTTTTCTTCCAACTCGTTAGACTTGACTTGTTGATGAAATGGAGCCTTTACGCTGTATTGCCCATGCAGATGTGTAGCTGCATGTTTTTTATTGTAGCCTCTGCCATAAACTGCCCCTGCAGTGAGAATAGGTGGAAAGCACAGCCTGAATTACCTGTAGATGAACCATGCATTTATATCTTACACTGTTTCTGTATAGTGTTCTCCAAAATAGAACCCATTTCTACCGAGACCAGGAAGGCTGCGTCGGATTTTTATAGACCTAAAGTAAATGTTGAATGTGTTTGTGTTCTTGCATTGCAGCTGCATTCATTACAGAAGTGGAATGTATTTTTGAGAAAAGGACAACACATTTTGATCTTTGTTTGAGTCATAGTCTGCCTGTTTAGTCTGGCCCATCGTGGATTTTGTCAGATCGAACCTGCACAGCAGCACATCTCTTGTTAAGAGGCAGACAGGGGCTTAGGACAACATTCAAGATGCCTGTCATGGTTTGGCAGTGTTGTCCAAACTGTCATGTTCAGTACAAAATAATTTCACTGTGATTTCTAGATGGTAGATCATGATCTATATCTGTGTGTGAATGCTGTAGCAGCACAAGGAAAACTGTGACGCACTCCAAGATTAATGCTTCTCTCAACGTTATTATCCATTAGGCTTTTTTTAGATCGCATTTTGTCTCAGCGGCAGACATCATTTTTGTGTTGTGTGTCTTTCTTTAAGACGCAAATCAAGAATGTTTGCCTTTGGCTTGATTTGCTGTCTGGGACTCAAAGCAGCTGCGGAAGTGGAAATAGCAGAGTTTGCAAATTAAAGCTCTTAAAGTAATTAAAGTTGGCACGATGACTCTGCTTTCTGATGTGTCCAAGCTTAAAAGGAGAAGCTTTGGGAGTTACAACACAGCAGCAGCAAGTTGTGTTATGCTCTGAAATGAGAAATAATAGAAGTTAGAATATGCAGCAGCCTGATAAGATGAAATCAAATGCATAATTTTGGCAGTGTGGAATGAAATGAGGCTTTTTTAAGCACTCGCCCGTCATAGTGGAAAATAAACATTTTTACATTTAGAAGAGGGAAACTCTGTTTACTCTATTAACCTTTCCTCTCAGTTGCACTCCTGACATTGAACAATGTGGAGGAGACTGAATCCTCTTCGGCCCTTTTGCTAATGAGGCAATTAAGTCTCTCCTGCCCTGGTTGAGCAAGGGGCCGAGAGAGCAAGGCAAGTCATCTGCTGTCTCAGCAAACACCAAATACCTCAGCTGAGCTGCAGTCAGAATATATAACAAGCTTACCCCCCTTTGTTATCACCCAGTCATTGTAGTTCTTCCTTGTCAGTGTTATGTGCAGCACGAACAGAAATCAAAGCCAAGGTCAAACTGTGTAGTTTTACATTAAAAAGATTTTATTTATTTTTTTTATTTTATTTTTAATTTTTTTGCACAGGCTGACGCTAACAGCTAATCAAACAAGAACACTACAGGAATTCTGTTGTTCCAGAACAACTCCAGTCACAAAAATGTCATAGTGGTTTGTGTGGTTATGAACCTTTCACCTGTTGTACTGTTTACGTTGAGCAGTTATTTACATAGAAGCTGCCTGACAAGTTTCACAGGAAATAAAAAATTGCAGGTGGTGCACTACCAGTGTCATTCTTGTGTTAAACAAGTACTGAATATGGAACATTAAAAGCCTTTTTGATCAGAGCAACTACCAAATTTAAAAGTGAAGAGGTATAAAAAGCAAAAATAACATAGAGATTAAAGTGAACAATATTTCTATAGATTTTTATACTGCCTTTTTAAAAAAAATTTTATTTTAGGTCTCGAAATGCTTCACATTTACATGTTTGACACAGGAATATTACTGGCTGTGCACCACCTCCTATTTCTGTTTCTTGTCGAAATAATAATCAACTTTTTTCAAAATAATCACCCAGTGCAAATGTGACATTGAGACTGAAGTTATTTTAAGATGAAGGTGGTTTTGCCCCCTCTTGAACTAACTGTCAACTTCAGCGTTCAGAACCAACTGACCTGGATTAATATTATATGAAGACACCAAAAGCATTATCTGCTGCAGGTGAGATATTAACTTCTTATAATATTTTAACAGAACTTCAAACATCCTGAAGCATCCCTTCAAGGATTTAAAGAGTGTCCTAAATGGTGGCTTATATTTACATTAACGCTTCACAACAGACTGATGAATTCTTAGCAGTTCCACTAATTTATTCATCAAGTTTCCTCCCAGACACATGTTTAAGGTCTACTACATTAGCATTAGGTGCTGTCCAGAATGATCCAGATGGCTTTAAAATATGCTTATGAATTTAAAAAAAAAAAAAAAAAGCTGTTACTTATTCAAGCAAGCTTGACAGCAATTAGTGTGCGTCTTCCTTCTTTGCTTAGTGGCTGTCTGCTTTGAACAGATGCTGTGTCATACAAAAAGGGCCAGCATTAGGACCTAAGTTAATGTGTTGAAAGGATGCACAATTCTAACGCGTGATAACCGAGGGCTTACTGCTGCTCAGAAGGGATTATTATACGTAGTTGTCTGTCTCAAAGCTCAGGCTTACCACCATACTCTTTATTTATTTTCCCTCTTCTATTTCAGCTCCCTGGCAATGAATCGCCAGTGAATCCTGACACAAGGCATGAAATAAGACATCTTACTCTGTAGGGAATAAAGATGGCTGCTCATTAGCTGTGGAAAGGTGTACCGAACCAGAAATGGGAGATGTCTAGGCAGATTTGTTTGAAATCAATGCTTGTCTTCTGAAGCTTCCTCTACAGTCTGCGACTGCCACAAGTTATCAGATAAGATTCAGAGAAACTCTGGTAGACTTGCATGTAGTGACAGCAGAGAAACAGAGAACAAAGGACAAGGACCATGACACCTTTTAGCATCAGATGTCAACTTTTTTGTGCAGGTTTCAGTGTCCACTTTTACTTATTTGCCTTTGCCATGTGACCAGATCAATACAAAGTGATTATCTATGCTTTGTGTGCGCCACAGATTCCTCTGAACTAGCAGGAACGGTGACAGAGGTGATGGTTTTCAATTACAGGACACTAAAAGGTGCATAGGGGCAAAGGCGCCAGATTAACTGCAAAGTTAGCAATCACGTGTTAGCTGCTGATTTAAATACTGGCATTGAGCTCAGGATGGTATTTCCCTTTTTTGTACCTTATATAAAATTATACAAATAACAGGATCCTCCATAAACATGTAGCATCCTATTAAGCATGGCAACCATCAGTAAAACCCTAAGGCATGACTGTATGAAAGCATACAAATTACTCTCATTTAAAATATAAGATCAACAATTATTTCTACAGCTATTGTTACAGTCACACAATAACAACAAGCTGATGTAAGCTGAGGAATTAGCTGGGCTACTGCCCTTGTTGTCTGCAACGGGAAATAATTCCAAACTAATTTTGTCTTTCTTGTAAGCACAGGAGAAATGTAGTGTGCTTCTTTCAGCCAGCTGATTGGCAATAACAGATGGGGAAGGTGGAAATTTGTATATGCTGTACAGCTGGAAAAAAAAGTCAGATAACTCCAATACCTTATCTGACAACTCATTTAAAGCTCTTTAAGCAGTAGGGAAAGCACGATGGAATATCTAAGTGGGTTTTGAAATTCCTTCAGTTCAGTTTTAATTCATTTATATAGCGCCAATTCACAACAAATGTTGTCTTGAGGCACTTTACAAAAAAAATAATTTCAGTTCAGTCACACATACATTCCAATTGATCCCAGTTATCAAACAGCTTAACAGCTTAGTTAATTCTTCAAAGTAGTTTAAAAAGTTTCTATCAAAGGAAATCCAGCAGATTGCATCATGTCATTGACTTCCTGCATTCACTCCTCCTGGACGAGCATGTAGTGACGGTAGAAAATCTCTTGTGTTGAGTCATTAACTTACCTCGGAGAATCCCTCATACTGAGTGTGCTTGTAGTGACAGTAGAGAGGAAAAACTCCCCTTTAACAGGAAGAAACCTCCAGCAGAACCTGGCTCAGTACAAGCGTCCATCTGCTGGGGTGTTGAGAAGACTGATACAGCTTGATACCAGTAACCGGCCCAGGTCTAAATACCAGCCAGCTCTCGACAGTCGTCTACTTAAAAACATATTTTTAAGTTGCCAATTTGACATAATTTGACATATTTTAGATAATATGTCACTCATTCTTCTGAAATTGTGAACAGAACAAAGCAGGCAAAATAGATGAGTAGATAGATGACATATTTTATGCCATCTGGACACCTCCTTGGAGAGGTGGTCCAGGCACGTCTCACTGGGAGGAGACCCAGAAGAGGGCCCAGGACACACTAAAGAGACTATGTTTCTTGGCTGGCCTGGGAACACCTTGGAATTCCACTGGAGGAGCCGCCCCTAGTAGCTGAAGACATGGAAGTATGGGCCTCTCTGCCCCGGCTGCTGCCACTGCAACCCGATCCTGGTTTAAGTGGAAGATGATGGATGGATGGATGGATGAATGGTTGGACGGATGGACGGACAGATGGATGGATGAATGATCAGTGTTAGTTAAGTTATTGTTTTTGGTAAGCATGTCTGTGTTGAAGCATAATTTTTCCCAAAATCACTTCTTTAATTCTCTTTCTTTTCTCCTTTTTTAATAATGGTTAAGTATGGAGAGCAGACACTGAATCGGATCTGTCCAACGCATGTGCATTTTCATGTATTGTTCAGTCTAAAAGCATTTGCAAGACTTGTGGAATACAGTATTTGAAAGCCCTCATTATTTTCCATATTGATTTTTATAAAACGTCACCTGTAGTTGAGCTGAAGTAATTCCACTTATTGTTTATTGATCGTTTCTCTGGGAGTATATTTCATTATATTTGACTGGAGAGCTGTTCTTCATGTTGCCACAGTTTGCCCGCCTGGCTATAGAATGCAATAGAGGAATGAAAGATGTTCTGGACGACTGATCAGCATGGTCATTAATCCTAATATCCAAGTGGATCCACTCCTTGCCATGGCTGGGCTACAAGTAATCATAGCTGTACACCTCTTTGTACTGGGCTGCCAGAAAAATACTACAATTGAATATGTTTACTCCATCAATCAAGAGGCCAAGCATTTTTTTTTCCTTTGACCCCCTTGCTGGATGATTTTATTCAGCTTCCTCCTCCATCTTGATTGACTAAGATTATAAACCTTTTCTCTTACTGTCCTGTCCCTTCTCCTTCCACTCCTCCCCTTCTTTAAGGTCTGAGTTAGGGGGGCTCGAGCCAACTGTGCCAGTATAGCTTTTTGCTGCAGGGTTGTGATGGATGGGCACTCAGCTCTGCGCACCTTGCTCACCAGAGGCTGACCATATTTCTCCTCCGCTGCAATGACAGTCAGGAATGCTGCTTTCTGTCAGCTCAGCAGGGCCGAGGAGGAGTATTTGATTAGATGTAATGGAATTAGAGTAATCTGATTCCAAAAAGATGACATCTGTAATCTGTGGCAGTCACTGTAAATATGCAATAATCAGATTACAGATTCTTGTGATGCTCCAGAGTTATTTCTTCGCACAGTTTAGATGTTCCAACTGTGACATCCAAATTGTGAAAATTCTTCTTGTAGCACAGATCAGCAGATAGAAAAAAAGCCCTATTTAATTGAATGATCCAGCATGAATGTGGCATAAATTAACTATTTAAGTGGCATTAGTGGTTGGGATTTTCAGCAGGTAATCAGCATTTTAGGTAATTGCTTTTTAAATGTAATCGTTCGGGAAGTGTATATCTGTGGCTGCGGTGAATGATTGTCTGCTTGCGGTAGGTTAAATTGGAAGGGATGACTAGACGTATATCTACATCTAAGTGCAGAATTTGCAAGTAGTTAATTTTTTAGCCACCTTCTTCTCAGTCAGTGATGATCGGGGGTTGCCCCTAGTGTGGTTAAAATATCTCATTGAGAAACTGGACACACTTTCAAGAAGTTGATTCATCATCAGTTGTCACTGTTTCCTGGTACATAAACACACGTCTTAATGTGCATTCAGTAAATGGTTATTAATCATGGTGTTGGCATTTCTTTTTGTGCTTGTTATTGTGCTTTGAATCAAAGCTAGTATCAAGAGGTCCCAAGGTTTTAATAAAGTTACAGTTCCCATTTAGCTATTCCTACACTTTTTTAAAGATGCCAAAGAAAATACCAGATAGAGCTGAGGTTTCTACAGCTGTATAGGCTGAAAGACGGCTGCTATTCTCTTGTTAACTAAAAAAATCAAATAATTTTTGCTGTTTGCAAATATTTTAAGTTACAAAATACACAGACATGTTGTGGAAATCCCACCCATCACTCTTAGTTAGCATAACAATGTTATGACATGACGGTTGCATATAAACCTCCATTCTACTACAATAGATATCAGTGGGTTTTTATTCTATATTGTTTGCCAAAGTCTATTGATCAAAATCAAAGTACTACAAAATTGTTTCATATCTGTTCTAAGTCAAAGGAATTCCCCATGTTATTTTTTTTCTGTTTAAAATTGTTGTCAGTGCCATAATTCTATGAAGCTGAGGGATTTTCATCACCATGAGAATCTCATATTTTCCAATATGTAGTTGTTAAGGAAGAACAAGCATATGACACCAGAAATTAATAGACCTTCATTTATTTAAAACAACTTTATCAGAAAATCTAAGTAATTAAAATGATTAAAGAACATATTTTAAGTGAAAAATAGAACTTAAAAAATGTAGTTTAAAATGGTGTTTTAAACTGAGAAATATGCTGTTTTCCTTTGTTTTGTTTTTTTGTTTTGTTTTTTTGAAGAACTTAAAATCAAGTCTGACAAAATCCACTGATATCCATCAGTCCACACAATATAATCACTAATGATAAAATATTTTATTAGGATGTACAATATATCAGCATTAACACTGGTAACGGCAGATGTTAGTCATTTTTTTTTGCATATCAGTATTTGTCTGATAAGTAAAACTGGGCCAATATTAACAGCCAATGTTTATTCCATCCTGATGCTGTTTGTGTTTCCAGAGGGAGAGTGGAGGGAGTAGGCCATGTGTTATTTGTCGGTCAAGTGATAGTGATGTAGCACAGAATTGTGGGGGGTTTAACTGAAGCAATGTCAGTGGTGGGGCTGTTTATTCACAGTGTCAAACGAGTAGGGAAATATAATATATTTGATATATATGGTATTGGTAAATATATATTTTTTTATTTCAAGCATAAAAGTAACATTTGTGCATAATGCTGCAAAATAACAAACATTTATTATTACAGTTGTAACATTTTTTCTTTTCACAATTATTTATTGTTATTTTAATTATGATACATAGCAAAATGTTTGTGTTTATGTGAGATGTCCACTTGACATCTACTTAGTTTTGCTTTCAAATTTTTATTACACATAATATTAGATCTGTTGTTGTTCTCTTTTAGAGTAACACTGAGATTATAGCTGATATTAACAAGTTTATTTATTGAGCTATCTGCTCAGGTAAGGTAGCCTGTCATTTGCTTAACAGAGATGAAACCTGCAGTTTGCTAACTATAGTTTTAAAACACCATTACCCTAAAATGTCCTTCATTTCCTCCACCATAATTGTTTTTAATGACTGGAAATATTCAAAAACAGTTAAAAATGTCTGCCTTTAAAGTAAGAGAAAAGTGTAGCAGCTTTCTTTGCGCCAGCTGACTGGCAGTGGGCAGGAATAGGTAAAGAAAGGACAGTTTCATAATACACTATGTTATATACTGCTGGTGAAAACTCTGGTCACATTGGTACCTTCTGTGGCATCTCATTAAAGCACTTTAAACAGTAAGAACAGTATGAATTAACACTTAAGTATCTTTTTGGTGTCCTAACTTTTTTAAACCTTGGTATACCTTGATATTAGTAACCAGCTGATAGCTGTAACTCACAAAATACATGGTAAAAAATGTCCTGTACTTGTGTAGCGCGTTATCTATTCCAGAGGACCCCAAAGCGCTTCACACAACATTCAGTCATTCACGCACACATTCGCACACTGATGGTGGCAAGCTACTGGACTGTAGCCACAGCTGCCCTGAGGCAGTATGACAGAAGCGAGACTGCCAGGCACCTTGCCTGCTGGTGGTCAGCAGGTGTCTTGCCCAAGAACACAACGACAGAGATGGACAGAGAGGGGGCTCAAACCAGCAACCTGCCGATTCCTACCACCGTCGCAACTGCCTATCTTTTCATTTTCAAGAGTGCTCCTAAAACAAAACAAAACAAAACAAAACAAAAATCTCTTGCTAAAGAGCCATGCCATTAAGCCCTCCCACTGCTGCACATAATAAATTTGGACTTCCTACTCTTAGAAATGTAGGTGTTGAGGGTTAAGATTAAAGGGCAAGAAGTGAAATGAGATTCAGCCTAAAATCTGTGGGTTGCTTTGCATGGCCATTCACTGCTGCTTGTGGGCCAATGACATGAAGGGAGGTAAAGAACTGCAGCAGATAAGCCTCTGCCATTGGTCTGGTGGCATTAATCCTGGCTGCAGTCATAATGACGTCAATGTTGTGTGCTCCAGGTTCAAGCCTGAATGTGTTTTTGTTGCCGACAACTCCTGTAAATGGCTGCCTTGGAGTGTTTATATACTGGTGATTAATTATTACCTGTGTGGACACAAAAAAATCACTCAGAGCAGGGCTGTGTATACATATGTTGGTGTTTATATCCCCACATGGTGTTGGGTTAGCTTAATTTTTGTTTGTCTATTATCCAGGTGTTTGTGTGAGAAAGCATTCAGGATGTGATGTGTACATCAGATGAGTGTGAGTGAACACACTGCAGGTTATGCATTGTCATTGAGGGAGACTAACTGTGAATGCATGTTTTGTGTTTGCGTGACACTCTTGTGTGCATGTACACAGTGATGAGGCACAAGAGACTTCTTGGCGACTCATCCATCATTTTCCCCCCTGGCCCACACTGCCCTCAGAGGAGCGCTGCTCTGTCATGGTGACATTGGGATCATTTTAGAATAGAAAGATGGCACATCCACCCCCAACATTACCAACGCACGACGTTAACCTTCACCTGGCTTAGATAATGTGGTAACAATCTCTCTTAACAGTCTCAGACTTCACTTGCTGTTGGGTTTACACACTGTATCCGTAGGGAGAGATTAGCAATCAGAGCAAGCCTTACTTTGAAAGGCCTTCATATGTCTACAGTAGCTTCATAAAGTAGCTTCAGGTGGGATTTCACCTTCTCTCACCCACCTCACCCATATCATTACCATGTTTCCTTCCCTTCCTCTCTGATGGATAACCTTGGACGGGTTGGACGGAAAGCAAATGAGGTAGAGAAGGGGACAGACAAAACCACTTCATGAGCATCCCACGTCCTCCCTGCCCTGCATCTTTCCCTCACTGATAATGTAAGAGGTGAGTCAGCATGAACAACTGCAGTAAAGCCTCCCAAGCAGTCTGTTTACACTTGCCTCTGAAGAGACAATGTCAGTGTCACACTGCCAAGCCACTGCTGCAGTGTGCATGTGTCTTCTACCTCTCATCACAGATTGCCCCCCCTCCCTAAACATAGGACAAGCTGCCCATCACTGCTGAGACTGATAGGCATCATAGAGAGGGAGAACACTTCTGGCATGAGATGAAGAAATGAAGAAGAGGGATAAGTAAGCATGGCAGTGTTAGGGTATGATTTCTCTTTTGCAGGACAGTGTGTCGCTGCACTACGGCAAGCCTTATGCAACATGCAGTGCCACTTTGTCTCTCATCAGGAGTCAGACAGAGTGGGTGGTGCCAGCACTCCAATGTAAGAGTCTGGACTCTACTTGTTGAATTTTTTAATACTAGTTTGGGAAAAGATGAACCATTGCTAAAAAGATGTGAAACACTACAGATGCACCAATTAACTGGCCATATATCTATATTTCCAAATTTTCCCTTGTTTGGCTCTGATCAGTAACTTAAATCTAAAAATCAGATTTTTGTTCTAATTTATTAAATGCCTCTAAGCTAACAACTGCCCCTATTTTAGAAATACATCAACCAACAGTATGTACTTTGATGCACTTCTTTTAGTAAAAATCAAAATAGGTTAGGGTTAGAAACATATGTTTTGACGCATAAATGCAGATAACCTTCTAATTCCTTCATTTTCCATTTGATTTCAACTACTACTTCTATCAAAGCATGGGTGGTAGAGTTTTGTCTCTTTTATGTGTTACAGTATTAAAAAAAGCAGAATTGGTATTTAAGACTTCAATTCGGAAAAGCCTGTGCAGTGTTATCTAATAATTACAAATTATGATTTTTTTTTTTATTGTTTATTTAAGAATGGCTACTCATTTATTTCTACATTGTAAAGTTTCAAAATAACAAAAAAGTCAAAGGAACCACAGAAAAGTGTGTGGGTGCAGGGTTGTCCTCATAACAACCTCTGTTACTCACCACTCACAAACTATATTGGTAATATTATTCTTTAGTTTCAGCTTCTTTGCTTTTTACCTGCTGCTTCAGTCAGATACTTTGTATACTTACACTGTATAAATTTTGGAGATTGTAACTATTATGATACAGCATTTCCATCCTGGTTGAGGTAATTCATTGTGAATGTTGAAGTGTAGGTAGCATCTTGGTGAGATTGTAGAAGACTTAGTTTTTACTGTTCTGGTAGCAGTAAAGCTGGTGCTGGTTTGAGCAGCAGGTGGTTTATTTTATCCATCTTATTTTTGACAGAGCCCATACACTCTCCAACCAAAACAAGTTTAACACTTGTTTTAGTTGCAGAAAAAAAAGTTTTCTGATTGTTACTTTAGTCGCTATTCTGGCTTGGCTCCCCTGCTACAAGTGCTCCTTATTTTGTTGAGCTGAGTCTATCATTTGTCTTCTGAGGCTTAAACATCAACAACTCAAATTTGCTTCCCAAAACCACTCTTTAAAAATTAATCACACTTTAAAACAACTGACAAACTCTTTGGTTTTTTATATTCATCTTTAAAACAATTAACAGTGTCCTCTTTTTGTCTAATATCTAAGCATCAACTGCTTACTCGAATCAAAGTGTACAAATGTTTTTCAAAGTTGACTGATTTAAAAGTTTTCAAATTTTCTCTCATACCATTTCATCAGTTTAGAGTCCTTTTCATGAGATGCTAGAGAAAAGTAATGGAGTCACCTAGGTTTTCTTGGGCTGTTTGAAGCATAGAAAATCACTCCCGACTGCTGCCCACAGCTGGTCTGCTTGTTTAAAGACTTTCCCATGCATCTAAAAATGGCAAATTGAAATAAATTGTATTTAGGGACTAGTTACCTGAGTAGATACACCAATTAAAAAACAAGCTTGTTTTACAAGCTTGTTATAAATTTGACTTACTGAAGAGAAAACAAAAAGATGTAATATTATGTGCAGCTGCTAATTGATTTCTTTGTTTTTTTATTAAAATATATGTATAAAAATCAAAATAACAACAACTATAGATAGAATTATTCCAACTACAATAATCAAGATTCTATTGTAGCAGCAGTAGGATCAATTTGTTTTTGTAACAAATAAATGCAATTAGATCATTTTACCATGACACCATGAAAGGGTGGCTTGTACCAGAATCTCATACTGGCCTGTCTACATTTAGCGCAGAGATTTCTTATTTATTCTTTCATTTATTTATCCTTCTTGAGATTGCACTTACTGTAGTGTGTCAACTTTGCACTTGGATAAGCTGACATTACTACTATACGAAAACAAACTGTGATGAGCATAAAAATGCATGAAGACATACTTCATCCACCCATTCCTATCACATAACATCATTCAGCACATTTTACTGTCATTACTTGCAAATGACACCGTGCAGTCAGAGAAGAGGCTATTATAGAGACAGGGAAATAAAAACAAAAGAAATGCAGCAAACATAAAGGACAGGAACAGTGTGAGGTTTGGAGACAGAAAAAAGAGACAGTACAGCAGTACTAATATGACATGTTTACTTCAGTGTCACCTGTCCCCTTTACATCTACAGTCTGAAAACTATGCTGGAGATGTGCACCGATCTTCAGATACATTGGTAGAGACACATGCTGTATCTTTTTCATAGTAACCTTCCCTTCATCTCTTCTTACTGTATTTCAAGGAGGGATCAGTTTTGATTACCATAAGCATCCCGAGGGGTTGCTTGGTTGTTAAACAGCACGTTTTTATAATGTCATCTGCCATCTGAGTCATCCTTCACTACCTCTCATAGTCTGCTTAGAAACTTTACATCCTCACCTGATCTCACCATCCTGATAAATCAGGCCAAAGGTCAACAGCTGTTATCAATTTGAGCGACTTTGCTGACTGTAATACCCTATTGAGCCACCGCACAATGACATGAGTGTATTGTCTTTCGTACAGTCCTGAAAATAACTTCCTTCCTGTGCACGGATCAATATTGTGGCATGATCTGTAAGAAATATTATGCCATTTCTCTCGAAATAACGTCAGGAATCTTGGAGGATGTAGTTTAGCTGGGCTGGAATCGATAGCTGTAATGTAAATGTAAGCCTTTCTCCTCCTGCTTTAGTGTGTTTTATGCAAATATTACATACAGTAAAAGCAGATTTGTGTCTGAGAAAGCTTCCTTTAAAGTTTATTTATATATATATATATATATATATATATATATATATATATATATATATATATATATATATATATATATATAAAATATTGCTCACAATTTTACTGAAATCATATCCCAGTAATATGACGCAGCGCTCCATGGCCTCTTATCACTGCCTCTCACTATGAAGCAATAGCACATTTCAATCATTTTGTCATGGGAGAACTGTAATCTTTTTTTTTTTTCTTCTGCATGGCATATGTCCTTCTACTTCTAACTAATCCTTATTATGCCTCAGAAGCGAAGGTCATTGTCAAAGCCGAGGGGTGATTAAGTTAATCCACTTGTTTTGTGAATCCGATTTACCTCATTTTCCAAACTAGGGAATAATGTTCCAGCACAAAGACATCAAGATGATAGTGTGGCGTGCATCGAGAAGGAGGGCCCCTACACTGGAGAGTCTTCCACTATCTGCCCACATAATCTGCATCCCATTCTGCTTCCCAGTTCTCTGTCAGCGGTTTCCTAATAACTGCATCCAAAGCTCTCTGTGCCGAATTTTGTGCTTGAATGAAAGGGAGAGGAGTGCACACGTAAGTTGAAAGCGACATGATCTCCCCTTTTCTGAAATCAATATGTCATTGCAGTATAAGCCAGTAGCCAAGTAAAAGCACATTGCCACGGGGAGTGAGAGTCCATGCTGCGGCCAGCGAGCCTCAGTAAGTTACGCAGTGCAGTGGCATACAGTTCACTTCATTAGCAGGTCCCTCCCTTCAAGGGAATGTGTTATTTACTACTGCACCGTGCAAAGACAGATGCTCCACAGATAATATACAATAGAGATTTGTACAAGTACAAATAGATGTGTGTAAGTATGAGAGAGTGTGTGTTTGTGTGTTTCAATGGCAAGGCTGTTTGTGTTCCTTATGTCAGCAAATCAGTCTGAACCTATAATAAATCCCGAGATAACTATGTTTAAATTCAATACATGAATAAAGAGATAAAATTATAGAGCTATGTTAGTGTGTGAATGTCTTTGTACAATAGAGAGAAAGTTTTCAACTCTAACTCCTGCTGCACATGCATCTCTGCACATACCTGCAAGTGTTTGGTATGTCTTCTGCTGTATGTTGCTTTCTATTTTAGAGTATTTCATTATGCACTGCTTTCATTGCACCAGTGTACAGATTTTCTATTAGTTTAACATTAAACTTTAAACCTTTTAGAACATCTATAAATGTCCATTTACATCTGTTCAATTTAATCCATTCTATTAGAGTTCAGATTATATTTTCTCATCTATAATCAGAAATAAAAATATATTAACAAAGTATTAATTAAATAAAAATGTAAATTAACTTGATTTACATAAGCACTATGCAGTGCTAATCTTTTTGCCTATTTGCCATTTTATACTTTTGCAGTTTTGGTCACTTTGTACCTTACTTTCAGGTATTAAAAAAGCCAGGGAATCTTTCATACTGATCTCATGTTAATTTGTGTTGGCTGACTTGTGATTTAAAGTAATTTTCTGTAAACTACTCATATTCTGCTGTAAGGAAATGGTTAGTAAAGTTTGCGACGCCAAAAAAAAAATATCTACCAGTAATTATAAAACTGGTTCTTCAAACCATCTTGTACAAAAATAGCTGTCTAACATGGGACATTTTATAACAACTGCTCATGGAGTGAAATATAGGGTAAATCTGGATAAAAGCAGTTCTTGTAGGTGAAAGGTCATATCTGAGTTGTTTGTGTGAACTACATCTTCAAAAGAACATCAAGTTCCAAAGATGGTTATTGTTTTTTATATGTCATATAAAAAAAGGCAAAGGGCATGAAATGAAGAATAAAATATGAAACAGGGACTGAGTCTGGGGTGGCAAGAAATAGAGGTAGAAACTTAAAAAAACAGGGGTTTCAACTGAAAAATGCTGATCCTGTCGGTCGTCTCAGTCAGTCATAATAAATAGATATAATGTACAATTGGAAACACCTGGAGCCCCTCTAGCACCAACTGAATTAAGATTGCAATCAGTCCTTTTTGTACCTGTGTGTTTTTCTCCAGCTTCTATGTCTAAGCCCCACATATTTGCAAATTAAAGTGTGACCTCAACAGAATGAGATTCTCTCCAGCCAGAACAAACACCACAATAAGCATTTCACACAAAAACCTTATTATACAGTATAGTAGTACTTTTCTTGACTATGGCTTTGTAATCATAATTAAAATGACTGTATTGATATTTTTTAGAATCTTCCCTGCAGAAAACCATATACCCCTGTTCCACAATGTTTTGCATCCTTGTCTCTTCAGATACATGTTTGACTCCTACGCTGAACAATTATGATTATTTAACAAAGAAAACACTGGATTTCTAATAGGCAATGGAATCTATGACAGATTTCATTTCTTTCCTTCTTTTACTGGCAAATTACATCAAGCAAGTGGTGCCGTTTGAGCCTTTAATTTAAGAAATGCACTCAGATTCAATGCACATCAGGTAGAGTTAATGCACTGGCAAAATTATTATTCTTTCTAAGTAGCTATTACAATTAAAATTAGATTCTTCTTATTTGTAAAAATGAAGATTTGAATCAGCTAGTGCTTTGCTTTTAGATATTTTAGAAATGAGCAGTTAGTGGATTGAAATTGGTTGAACAGCAAACTACAGTTCTCACTATTTATTGGAATTCCTCTCCTGTTTTGCACTCTGTGCTTTAAGCAACCTTCTGAAGTCTGTTTAATTTGGACTTACTGTTGGAAAGGTTTTCTGCAAAAGCTGCAAAAGCTCACATGCAAAATATGGTTCTATCTTCTCAGTACTTCCAGCTCATATGCAGGGCTGTTTGTGTTTGGAGTACAGTTTCAGATTATTAACTATGCTGCTGCTGGCCTTGAAGTAAACCAAACTAAAAACAACACAACTCTAAAGCATTCCATGCTTTTCTTGTTACTGGAACGCTTTCCTCTTCATAAAGTAGAACCACCCAGGGTTTCTCAGCTTTGTCAGTAAAGTGAGTCAGCAAAACAAGCTTTTTGAACTGATACTCATTTGGGCAGGAGAGGGAATAATCAGTCCTAAAATGTGAAAATCGCACAAGTCTGACTATTCTCTCACCTCTGAATGTGGGGAAAGCTCTGTTTAAAGCAAGGAAGAGGAAATTTCAGCTGACTAGTTTTTTAAAACTTTCCAAAATTACATCCAATATAAGGACTTTAAAGGGAGGGTATTATGCAAAATCCAGTTTTTGGAGCTTTATATCATGTTATAATGTCCTTCCCTCAAAAAATATGTATTGCTATGACTCACATGCACCTATTTACCCAAAGCTCTGCCTTGGAGCTGAGTTCCCAGCCAAGCTGCTGCCCCACAGAGCACTCCTCCCCCTTGCCTCCCCCACACAGCTCCACCAGACTAATGGCAGCAGCAATTAGCAAACAGAGGGTGGAAATGCGCGTCTGCTGAGCTTATCATACAAAAATGGTATGTTGTAAATGGTATGAATGGATGGCATGAAGAAGCATTGTTATGATGACGTCTCTAAGGGGTAGTGTCGGTAAGGGTAGGAGGTTCTTAAAAAGACAGAGTCCAACTTTAAGACATCAGATAAGGCTATGCTGCAAAGTTGTCTTTGATATGTACAGTATTTTTATAATAACTGAAGGAAACATAGTTACTTGATTGTGCTATAAAATGGCACTATGTGCCTATAAAATACATAATACCTCTCCTTTAATTAAGCCAAGCATTTCAAAGAGAGAGAAAAAACATTCATGGAGCAGCTCAACCCACCCCACTCTTTTCTTTATTGCTTTCTGGGTGACTTCTTCCAATAATGAAACAACATTGGTAGTGACAAGTGTGGGAGCAGATCCTTATCTCTTGAGTTCCCATTGTGCTTGCCAGATGGAGCTCATGGAAGTAGGAACTTCAGCTTTCAATGAGGGCCCTAACAGTTCAAAGGCATAAACATCCATCCTTTCCGATTCTTCCACACATCTTCATGGATGGTTGGAGATGTAAACCCATCAAGCTGACCTCCAATCATCTGCCTAATACATGATTATCTAAATCTTTCTACCTGCAAATTAATGTAATTTTTTAAATATACTTAATAGATTTGCAACTTTTTTAGGAGCAGTTTTGGCTGTGCCAGTAGTTATTAACTGTCTGTTTCCATTAGGTGGGGTTATGGTGGATTTTATTAACTCTTTCCCATAATGTGGTTTAAAGTGCATCTGCCCAGGTTTGCAGCTACCCAACTAAATCATTGTCTACTTTGAGACTGTGCCTGTCCCTACAAATTATCTCTTGGCTCACCCTGGGAGCTGGAGTGCAATGATCCATTTGAGCAAGAGAGACACCTCCCCCATTACTCTGAAATGAAGCTCAACACCTTTTGCAATGCCATTCTGGTCAAAAACAGAGCTGCTTCAAATTTGTTTATGTGAAAGAGGAGATGTCTGAGTGCATTATTGAGTTCTGCATTGATAAATCATATATTTTTCATGAGATTGTATCATTAAAAATGAATCTATTTACAAAAGTTAAAGAGCTGATTGGAAAAGCTGCATGTGCGGGAAAACACTTTGGTTTTTAAATAGACAATGTAAAAAGCCTAAGAGACACGTGTTGTTGTTTATGAGACTATTTTTGTCTGAGTCTTTGAGGATTAGGTGGAAGGCAGAGTCTGTAAAACTCCAGGTAAAATTTACTAAGTAGTGCCATTTCCAATCCATTTTTGTATGTTTCACAAAGCAGTTTGGATTAAATACATGGAGGGATATAAAGTCCAGCAGATAGGAACAATTTTCCCTTACATTTTTGTCAAGTCACATTTGTTTTCTCTTCAGTCACAAAAACAATGGATAGAGATATAGTGATCGAAAAAAATGTTTTTCTTTTAATTATTATTCAACCCTCCTGGGTCTCTCAACATCGTATTTTTTCACTACTTTGGTTGTGTTGATACAAATAACGTACATTTTGGGGTTGCACTTTGATGTCTATTTTAGATTTTGTTTTCATTGCTTGGTGTTGAAGTTCTTTCAAAATTTCATGTTTGTTTTTTAACATTTTGTTATGTTTTTCATGTACTATAAATCTACCTATTTACATTCATGGGAAGACAGAACTTGTAACTTTTTTGTTGTGAGATTTTATATATATATTAAATTGCACCCTGCCAGCATCTTGCAGGGTGCAAGATGCTGGCAGGGAAAGCGTACATGGAACGTCATAACCAAGTGGCGGGCATAGTGTACAGAAACATCTGTGCAGGATATGGACTGGAAGCCCCGAGATCAAAGTGGGGCGCACCCCCAAAGGTGGTGGAGAATGACCGAGCTAAGATCCTGTGGGACTTCCAGATCCAGACAGACAAAATGGTAATGGTGAACCAACCGGACATCATGGTGGTGGATAAACAACAGAGGAAAGCCGTTGTGGTGGATGTAGCAATACCAAGCGATTGCAACATCAGGAAAAAGGAACACGAGAAACTGTAGAAATACCAGGGCCTCAGAGAGGAACTGGAGAAGGCCTGGAAGGTGAAGACCACAGTGGTGCCTCTGGTCATCGGGGCCCTCGGGGCAGTCACCCCCAAACTGGAGCAGTGGCTAAAACAGATCCCAGGAACAACGTCAGACATCTCAGTCCAGAAATGCGCAGTTCTCGGCACAGCCAAGATACTACGCAGAACCCTCAAGCTCCCAGGCCTCTGGTAGAGGACCCGAGCTCAGAGGTTGAGAAAGACCACCTGTGGAGGGTGAGAAGGGAATTTATATATATATATATATATATATATATAATATATATATATATATATATATATATATATATATATATATATATATATATAAATTACTTTAATTTAAAAGTAATATCTATATATATATATATTATATATATAATATATATATATATATATATATATATTATATATATATATATATATATTCTATAATCTGCTCATACAGGTAAGTATGGAAATGAGGTTATGTGAATTCAACAAATAATACTCAATAATATAGTTATTTTGGTTTGACCAGAGATAATCTCTTACATATCATAAGAGTCAATTAGTTCAATAGCAATCAGAGCCACAGTTAAAATAGGGTGTCATAAAACTTTTTGTATGATCTGGGATTAAATCAAAAACTGTTAGACTTAAGCATTTTTTTCTAGTTATTTATTTCCATGACTCAAAGTATTAAATGGGTTTTTCATATGTTTGAAATATAAGGAGGTTGAGATGATAAGACTTGGATACACAATGGGATATACAAATTAGTAAAAAGGCAACATAGCTCACAGTGGTTCTAAAATCCTTACAAATAAAGAAAATAATACCTGAATTCCTTATGCTTTAACATGGTACCTAATCAGAGATGCAAGTAATCACTGTCTTGACACAGATTTTTCCACATCCTGATAAATTGGCATCCTGTAAGCCTTTGCAATTTTCACAGCTGAGGTTCCTTCATAATGCTAATTGTTTCTTCTTTCTTTTCAATCAATTTTACTGCGGGCAGGTAATAGCAGGCAGGCATATTTTCAGTAACTGATCCAAAAAAAGGAAAAAAGACTGCCTAAGTCAGACTCAGTGGTCTATGCACTGAATCCATGTGACAAATTTAAATTTTGCTACGTCCCCCACCCCCACCCCAAAGATTGTTGAAGTATGGCCTGCTAAGATAACAGAGATTGCCCATGTGTCCCAGGAGTGATTAAATCACAAGTAGATGGGCATTATTTACCACATAACCACTATGTGTGTGACTTGTGTGGTCTGTTTACATGTGCACACTTCTCAAGGACTCTGACCTCAGCACAATTCTGGCACCATCACCTTTTCCCGTCACCCACACTTGCAGTGTATCATGTTAGGGGTATGAGAAAGAAGGCGGTGCACTTGGCTATCATTTTTTTTCTGGCAGATGTGTCACTTCTTTAGCCTTGGTGAAAAGGTAGTTGAGGGTTTAAGGCTGCTGACATAGACTAGAAGCAAGGTTTGACTGAATGTCCCTATGTTTTCGCACATTTGTGTCTGACTGGGTGCTCAAGATGGTTTGTGTGGCCTACTAGTACACACTGTATGTTTTTGTTGGTGCATTTGGTGCTTGTGAACGTGCACCTAAGACGACATTGCAGTTGATGGGTTGTCACTGATAGTGGTCATGATGTGAAATGAAGGTCACAGTACTCTTCTCTGGGTTTCATCTGGCCCTCTCTCAGGAGTACTTCTGTAGCTGTCAGCTAATGAGACAGCAGAGGGGGCCAAGCGAAACAGAAGGCAGATGGAAAAAAGTGACGGAGAGGAAAGAGAGGGGAGATGTTGTTGTTAGGACAGGAGAAAGGTGAAAAACAGGAAAAACTGTGAGGATAAGAAAAAGAGGGCATACAGACAGGAATGCAAAAATTGCTGCACCAAAACAAAGATAGTGATGTTAAAAGAAAGGGATTTGAGCTTATAGGAATACAGCAAACAGCAAGTGAGAGGCTTCAAGAAAGTTAAATGTAACACTCAGTTTAGCTCCAGCTCAAAAAAGCTGCAAAGGAAAGAGAGAAAAACAGCATGGGAGTGGCCTCCTGCAGTCTGCCATGCACCACACCCTCACAGACATCTAGCCCTGTCTTCTTCAGATCCTCACTGCCTGCAAGTTTCTTTCTGTGGAACTTATTTTCTTTTTTTTGCAAAGTTTTTTGATCTGCCCACTTTCCCCTATTTATTTTTTTTTTTACTTTGGAGATTCCTTGTGGACATTGTCTTTAGGTCACCATGCTTTAGAATGATAGATTGGGTGGAAGGGTCATGGAAGTAGAGAGGGGGTTGTGGTGCACTGCAGTGTAGCATGAATGATGGGAACATGCACTATTTTCCTGGAAGGCTCAACCAGCAAGGGCCAGAGTGCAGCGTAGCAGTGTAGCACACAATAAACTGGCTTGCAGCATCCACATGGGGTCACATTTTTATTGGACATTCTGTTATCCTGAATCTGAACCTATGCTTATCACTTTGGAATAGCTGTTGGCAGCAACAACAGAAGGAAATTGCTAGTGCAAGTTCATTTTACCATTTTTTTCTTAATGGTTTATTGAACAACCATGGTTCTGCTCCACTTCAGTGCAGTTTGTTTCCTGCAGATCCTCTACTTTTGCTGCAACTCGATCCTCTGAGTCACCATTACCATAGGATGTCATCTCCCAGTCGTTACCTCACTGTCATACATCATACATATGCATTACTTTGGCCCATCATCCATCTTGGACCCTCCCTTTTTTGTTTATCAGTCTCTAGGGTGAGCACCTTAGGAGAAGTCATTTGAAAAAATTGTCATAAACACCCAGTTGGCTGTTCCTGCAGTGTCATGTCACTGGGTTTTAACTTAAGATCCATATTCTAATCCCAAGAATTTCCAGTAATTCAGAAAGAAAAAAGAAGTCTGTATATGTTGCTTCCATTACACTGTGCCTGTCGTGCCATGCACGTACCAAAGCTTCAGCCCAGCTCATTCATTTGTAATGACTGAGTTATGACTCCCCTGAGTCACGCTGGAGACTGAGGTCTCAATGTTCAGTCAACCAGAACCAACTGTTGGAGATGGAAAAACAGAGATGTTCGACTGGACATTCTTTTGAACAGAGGAGCAAAGAAGGGCTGACGCAATGTTAACATCTGAGTGGAATAAAAGTGAGGGCAAGCTCAAGAGTATAGGTCTGTTGTTTTGGATGTTATTTATTTAACAAAAAATTATTCCAAAGAATTTTGTTGCTTTTATTAAGCAAAATACCTGCAAACTGTCTTGCAAAAGTATGCATTTTAACCAAAACGACCATATACTGTATTTTCCGCACTGTGAGTCTGTTTTTTTCATAGTTTAGCTGGTTCTGCGACATATAGTACAGAGCATCTTATATATGTTTTTTTTTCCTCTTCATGACACATTTTTTTGACTGATGCATTAAATGTTCATACTAATTCATACTGATGAATATACACCAAGGATTAAACATTAACTTCTTTAACTGAGAGGAAAACTAAAAGGAAGATGGCCATAGATGGAGAAACAGCTCCACAGTTGAGTGCTTAAATAACGTGCTCTGAGGCTTGTGAATGGTGCAGTTATGTCTCCATGTCTTGGAAGTTGCCAAAGAGGTGAATATATGACTTTGCAGCCAGGTCTTCTTGGTGCAACCGCTTCAGTGAAAGCAATCGCCTCTCTATCACCCTGGATTTACTGCAGGTGTCTTTGCTCCGCTCTGCTGCACACTTTGCCAGCTACGGTAAGAAAATCTGATGAGGTAGCACAGATCGTCAGAACACCAGTGGAGCGGAGCTATTCCCGACCACCCTGATATAGAGAATGGACATCAATGTGTCAGAAACTGCCAGCAGACTTCTAAGCTAAGGCCAACAGTTTCTGTATGTTTGTAGGCAATTGAACACAAGGTGTCACCGGAACCTTTCATCAACATGGACAAGGTTCTCCTCACGTTTGACAATTTCTAAATAAACCTCTACTCCTGAGCAACTTATGTATGTTTTTCCTCTTCATAAGGCACTTTTTGACTAATGCGACTTATAGTCCAGAAAATACGTATTTATTGGGGAATTTTTGTTGTAGATTAATAAAAAGTAACACATATCTGTGAACTGGAAGGAAAATAATAGTATTCAAACTGGTAAATCTTGAAAGTGTGGTGTGCAATTCCATTTAGCCCCTTTAGTCTGATAGTCTGATATACCTCAATTAAATCCATGGTTTCCAAAGTTAATTCATTGCCAAACAGAGTCTTACTGTGTGTTATTCAGTCTCAGTATAAATCCAGCAGTTCTGAGAAGACCTCAGAGCTTTGTTGGGGAACAGTGGTGAAAAAAACAGCATCATGAAGACCTAGGAACACAACAGATGGGTCAGGGAGAAAGCTGTGGAGATGTTTAAAGCGCAGATGGGTTATGAAAAAATATTGCAAGTTTTGCACCTCATATGGAGCCCTGTTCAATCCATCATCTGAACATGTAAAGTATCACACAACATGAAAATTTTGCATAATTGCAAATCTTCCAAGACTTAGCCATTCATCTAAGCTGAACAAACAAGTGCCCATGCTACACCTGGAGAAGCTGCAAATCTAATCCACAGTTTAGGACAACTCTTAGTTATGCACTCCACAAATCTTGCCTTAAAAGTTGATTGGCAAGAGGAAAACCATTATTGTAAGAAAGTGATGAACAATCTTATTCAGAGTTTGTCAGAACTCAGGTTTGCAGCAAACATGTGAAGGAAGGTGCTGCAGTTAGATGAAACCTTTTGGCCTAGATGCAAAATACTATATGTCGCCCTCTAACAGTGGCCATCACCTTGAATGCACAATCCTTTTTTTCCCCAGCAGGGACAAGGGAAATTATCAGAACTGATGGAAAGCTAGAAATAAAATGCAGCAAGAGCTAAAAAAGGAATGGGTTAGATCAAAGCATATCGACATGTTTTAAGAGCCCAGTCAAAGCCCAGATGTAAATCTAAATGGGAAATAAGGCAAAACTTGAAAATTGATACTGACAGAGGGTCTCAAACCATTGTTAATTAACCTGAGAGTTTTTGCTAAAAGAAATGGAAGAGTTGTGGTGTCTAGATTTGCAAAACTGGAAGAGAAACACCCCACAAGCACCAAGACTGTTGATACTCATAGGGTGTTTTATGAGGTGGTTCTTCAAAGTATTGATTCAGATGGGCTAAATAGAGGCACATCAACCTATTTCAAATTTTATTTGTAATACAGTTTGAAAATCATGTATCATTTTCCTTCCTCTTCACAGTCGTGTTCACACAGTTTGTGTTGGTTTATCACATAAAATCCCAATAAAAACGTTATAATTTGTGGTTGTAATGTGACAAAATGTTAAATGTCTACTGAATCATTTTTGCAAGGCACTGCATAAAAGGAAACAGATTAAAGTATTTTTGCTCCATTTTAAAATCTAGTATCCAGGACTGTCTCTAATTGAATAAACACTTTTTATTTAAATTGTTCTTCATTTGACTGCATTAAACATTTGAATGAAATTCTGTTCACCTCATGCTGTTTAAACAGGGCTGCATGATATCAGAAAAGACGTGATTGAGATTGTTCTTTACATATTGTGATGAGGTTAGTTCTTGATTTTAACCCATGTTGTCCTCCTTATCATCTTCCACCATCACAATCTCGCAATGACTTCTCGTGAGTCTTACCATCTTGGCTTTTTATACCTGTAGCAGGTCTGGGCCCCAGGGGCAGGAAAAGCCTTTCTAATGAGCCAAACATATTTTTGGCATGCAGACACTGACTGCATATCACTGGTAATATAATAGCCTACAGAATATTGCATGAAGGCAGTCTTTTGGATTGAGGATATTGCACACACTGACATTATGATAATGATTGAATTTTGTTATATAGCTCAGCTTTATGTTTCAGAGTAGGCATCAGAAATGTAAGTCACAGTCATTCATTTTCTGTATGTCTGTTTCTTTGGCTTTTGGTTTAGTTCACAACCATCATGGCTATTCCTGCTCTCCTACATGACTACAAATACCTTAAGCACCAGCAGAGATTTTTAGAAGACCTCTGAAAACTGTGAAATCTTTAAACCACACTGTGGCTGCAGCTCCTTTAACTGCTTTCAGCTGCACATTCAAGATGTCACAGGGCAGCACTTCCCCCAGCATGCCCTTACAAGTTCATGGTCTGTATCTCTTTTGGTGCTGGTAAACATGGACACTTCAAACACTCATGGCTTTCCAAAAGTTTCTCAACCTTTATATTTTTTTTCATTACAGTACATTACTTTGTCAAATTACCTTAGGCCTTTATACCTGCCATTATTTCTAAATCTAGAAATGTTAATAAAAGTCCACTTTTCAACTTTTCACATTTTTGATTGTTCATAAAAAGTACTCCAGGTTTTTTACTTCAAATATTTTTATTAGCCGTATGAAAATCTTTTTTATTTTATTTTTTTAACTTACAGTTTAGTAAGGTGATATGTTCTTCAAGGGAAAGTTGGGATTTGTGGAAGTCAGGTATTGTGAAGTTGATATCAGTGATACTCCCCTTTGCTGTTGTAGAAAAATTCAATATACCAGTGAGTTTGTAGAAAATTAAAGAAATCCTTAGAACTGCAAAAGATAAAAGCTTGTCAGATGGACCCACCATTTTTCAATAACTCTTCTGTACTCACAGACCGCAAGTTTGCTTTTTTCTTAGTTGAATGATGCCCATGTTATTATTCAAAATGATGTTGGCTGAGGCTTCTGGCTGAATCAGTCCACCTTATAAGCTTATTGTGAGTAAGCAGTTAAAATATCCAAACAAATGCGAGACCTGCAAAAGCACAGGAATGTAATAGCTTTTAAGCAGTTGGAAAAATGACAGCCTGTAGCAAAATCTAAAACTTTACTTCATTCTTAAAGCAGTTGAAGTTGTTACATTAATGTGTACAACACAATCATCATAAAAACTCTCTAAAGAGATGTCATTGTTTCTGTAAAATGTTTCTGAATCAGTTTATGTTCAAAAAAAGGGGCCATGTTATTGTCCTTTTGGCATCTCCCTCCACAAGTTTGCCACAGCACAGAAGCCTCCCACACTGCACAGCTGCATGCACTCAGACTTGGCAGATATTTTATACCTTCTTGACACAACTCTCCTGATTATCATCAGAACTGAATGGAATTCAAACCAGGAACCTCCATCTTCCCTACCACCCAAGCCACTGGCATGGTATCCTGTATTGTTGCTAAAAACTCACTATATACAGGCAGTATTTTACTGTACTGGGATTCACCCTCTGTATAATTAAAATGGTTTAGAAATGTCAAAATTGTAGAATTAGTTCTGAACTTTTAATTTATTTGTTCTCATTTTTTAAAAAACAAAATCAGATTTGATTTAAGGTAACCTGATTCTCAGTTTACCTGAAAGCCATTATTACAGTGAGCCAGAGCATATTTTTCTGAATTTCCCTTCCCAGTTTTAGCACATCACCACAACTTACATACTTTCTGTTTTTTTTTTTTTTTTTTTTTTTTTTTTTTGCTTTGGCTTAAAAGCTTTTGTAATGTGGTGGATTGTATCTCACTGTCATACATGTAAGTCATGGCTAACACGTGTAACATCATGTTTTATTACACTGACAGTTTTATTATCATTGACAGTTGACTCTTGATTTATTTGTCAAACTCCTTTCAGGTAAATGTCAGATAAAAGTATTTTTCTGCACAAGAATTATGTTCCATTATTAATAAAGATGACTGCATGGATTCAATTCTGTAGTTAGGATGTTTTCACTAATGTGTGTGAGGGTCAGAGAACACTTCAGTTCAGCTCTGATATTGTCTCTCAGGTGTTTTTTGACTCCACAGCCAGAGGCTCTGTGAAAGGAAAACTTCCAAAGGACTAAAGCATAAACATTGAAAGAGCACACTTCATCCCATCTGCCTCATGCCAAGGGTTTGTTTTTTTCATTCGTCTCTCTCTCTCTCTCTCTCTCTCTCTCTCTCTCTCTCTCTCTCTCTCTCTCTCTCTCTCTCTCTCTCTCCCCTGGCCTGTTCCCTGCCCATTCCTGCTCTCACTTCTTTCCTTGGACCATTCTTTTCTTTTTACTTTCCTCTATCCATTCTCAGTCTACTTAGCTTTTATCTAAACTAGTCCACTGTCTCTCCCTTTACTCCATCCTTCCATTGTCTTTCCTCTCCTGCTGTGCATTGGTAGAGCTGCAAAGAGCTTTAGGACATGATGTTGGGAAGCCAGCTCCCATGAAAGGCAATGGGTTGCCACTATGCCTGTATAAGGCCAGATGACTGGTCAGTGTTGCATTTATGTGAGTTCTGTGTATGTGCGTACACGGGAGTCAGTGTGTGTCTGTGTTAGTTTTAGAAAGTACCTACTGCTGCGTGTTCGAGAGTTTTTAGATTCGACTATACATGAGGGAGGGTGCGTTCAGGCTTTGACTACATAGCATGTCATTGTGGTTGTGCGTTTTTGTGCAAGTTCAGCCTAGCAGCAGGCTGACGTGTGCCGAGCACCCACAGGGACCAAAAGGGTTTTGCTCTCTCTCAGCTAATCCAAACAAACTCCAATAGAGCTGGAATGAGGAATGTCTGAGCTGTTGGTCATAGATGCAAAGAGGTCAACCAGTATGAGTGTGTGTTTGAAAAGAGGCAATAAGGCCAGCTTTATGACTTTTTCCTCACTTTTTTGTTTGTTGGTGTAAGAATGCTGTGATAGCTATCCCATTTCCAAACAGACCCAACTATGTATAATCGCAGAGAAATGATGAATTAATCCTTGATGGAAATTAGGCAGAATTCAGCTGAGTCCTACATGACTTTACAAAGTAAACACATTTACAAACACAAACAGAAAAGTAGTTACGGTTTGTGTTTTCTTTCTTCCATTTTGTTTATATGATCTAAATTATTCTGTATACAAGAGCATTTTATTTTGTTTTCCTGAACTGAGGTCTTCACAGAAAAGGGTGATTTATACTGAAAGGCGTTGAACTGTATTGTATTTAATTTGGGGATATCAGATTAAAAGAGACTAAATATATATGTGCATGTGCAAACCATCATTTTCTTGTATTTTGCAGTAATGTTATACTTTGTGTTAGACTCACATAAAGTTTGAGGTCATAAAGTTACAAAATGTGAAAAAGTTCAAGTGATAGAAATACTTTTGCAAGGCAACTTATTTTCTCCTCTCCATTCCAGTCACATTTGCACAACACATTCCCATTTGGCTCTCTTCTCACATTCCTATTGCATTTCAAAACTCTAACCGCTGATGCTGGAACAGAGTTTTTCCTTTGGGGGAAACTGGTAAAATAACATCAAGGCTTTTGAAAACTTGAATCTTTTACTGTGTTTTGTCAAACACATTAAGAAAAGAGAGAAATGACAGCACTGACCTCATCAAATCAATTGAGTTTGGCATTTATCCCTTTTATAGGTGACTGGACCCATTTTGATAAATATTAGTGTCTAACACGAGTGAAAGGCAGGTGTGTAGTCTTTGGAAGCTTTGATGTGATAGAGGATGTTGTAGTTCTTATTAAATATCACTTACGCCAGCATGTGTATGTGTGCATAAAAAGAGAAAGCAAAATATTGCCCGTGTGCGATTTATCTCCATGTGTCCTCAGAGCCCGTCGGCTACGGACTTTAGAGCAGCTGTGACTGGTTCCACCTCTGACCTCTGAATATTTTACTCCCAGGGTGAATCCCAGGGTGTTGTGTTTGCTTCCACATGCTGACGTTGGTGCATTTATTTAGGCTGCATGACAATCAAAACACTTACTTAATGTACAGTAAAATCTGTTTGCCCTGTTTGATTTTTTTTGTTCACAACATTAAGCACTATGGGGGAGTGTAAAACTGGCAGAAAACTCTGCGGTGGCCCTGCAGAATACTATATGCACAAAGATTTGACTACTGTTTGACACTAATTAACTTTACATTCTCTGCTCTTTCTTCCACATTGCATCACTGTGAAGTTCAGGCACTAATGGAAAAATGTTGCACCAAAGCAGATCACTTTATATTTGAGCTTAGTCAGAGTCCTCAGGTATTTGGCCCACAGTCTACTGCTGTGGACCCTTTAAAACAAACCTGGTGTCTTTCCATCGCTCCCAGACACAAGAAGCATTGCAGCCATACAAGCAGGCCAATTACAAGCCAGTGACATTCGGGTGTGCAAGACAGAGTGACATTAGAGGTAATTCCTGCTAAAACCCACTGACATTACAGTCACAGTCAGACAACTGGAAACTGTTCTTTAATCTACTGTGTCACACAGCAAAGAATGTGGTACTGTGTAAGAAACTTGCCATTGGGAACTTTATGAGCTGCTTTTCAAATGTCAGTAGACTTTGTTTTCCTACGCTTTTAGCAGTGGAGATGACCTACACATACTGTAAAGGGTAGTCTTGGGGATCGATGGGTGGGGACACTGCTTGCTTGTAGCTGTGATAAAAATCTAAAGCACCTTGTTTGATTAAATAAATAAAATGCATTTCCAATCCATGTGTTTAACATTTCATGTGGATACAATGCAGCATAGTGCATGATTATGTTACTCTCTATATAAGTACAGTGGATAGATCATTGTTACCACAGCAACAAGCATGCATTGGGTACTTAAAGCAGAAGAAGATAGGGAATCCCTTTCCAATCCTGTTTTCTTTTTATATCCCCACTTTCAATATCAAATGGATGTTAATTCCTGCCTTCCTGCTTTGCATTAGTGAGGGATAGTGGGACGAGGTTTTAATAAGGGAGACCTTAGTGATGAAGGACACTGGGGCTGGAAAAGTTACACCATGGAATGAGTAGCACATTGCTGAGGGAAGCATTTACTCTCCTACTAAAGTGCATGTCCACCCATGTGCTTGTGAACAGCCACAAAGATGCAGCCTAAGAAATGTCTATACGAGTCAAGTGGTTAATTAGGTATGCATTCTATCTAGACTGTTTATAGGAAGAGAGGAAGATGTGTGTTAAAATGTTGCCTTAAGCTAACTCCATTCATTAAAACTTTCAGAAATAGTCTTCTTGACCATCACTCACACATAATTTGGCCACAATGCAGCACTACTTAAAAGTCCGGCAAATCTTTTTGATTTGCCTTTCTCCCAGGGTTTTAGAAATATAGTACATCCAGCTCAAAAGAGGACATGATAAACAATATTGTGTTCATAAGAATGAGACAGGATATTATCAATAATCATGATAGTACATTTATTTAGCTTTGGTTTTATATATCACAATCTCTGCTTTAAAGATTCTGTAATTAATGTATATTTTTTTTTTAGTGCAGATTTGGCCAATCCATGTAATATGGCATTCATGGTTATCTCAATCTGAAATCATCCTAATGCCAAAGTAACTTCAAAATGCTAATTCTTTTGTATTTTCACAAATAAAAATAATGGTTTCATTTTTTTCAAACTGTGCTTTAAAGAATACTATTCTTCACAAAATTATCCACTCAAATTGACTAGTATTTTATTACCCCTTCACACTGTTGTGACACTTCCTCCTGGTGTTTTACTGTATGAGATAAGTAAAGCTCTAGCTTCACCTTACTTGTCTGTTCCATGACAGTGTGATCTCTACCTAAGCCAGGCAACCATGGTTTTTTTTTTTGTAAATGTTAAAAAATTTAGCAGCATGAGCTCCACAGTTTTCACACACCATATACACCTCAGAAATGTGTAATTGCAAAAGCATTTACACACCTCTACTCGAATATCAGGGCAAATGACTCAACATTAACATTACACCTCCTAACTATGCAAAACACTATGCAAATGCTTTGTTTGTGTTGGTGTGAAAATGTATTTATCTTAGATGCAAGATGCTTAAAGCTAAAATGTAACTGACATATTTGAAATATAGAAGTAAAAATAAAAGAAAATAGAAGAAAAGATACATCAGAACAAAACATTCACCATTCAAAGTAGAACACTATGACTTCCACAGTCTTGATCCCAGTACACATGCACTAGTTAAAACAGCACCTTATCAAAGTGAAACAATTACTTCCAAAGATGTGAGAGGACTTGATATTACACAAAATTAGCTTCTATTCATCATGTTTAGACCTGCTTCACATACATTTTTCAATAGGTCTAGAAACAATGTGATAGCTTAAGATTTTGAACTAGAGATAATCCAACTTAAAAAAAATCCATAAACAGCCCTTTTGCACCCATTGGAAGCTTTGAGGCAAATACTAGCTTTAACATTGTTAGTATCTCATGGTTACCCAGACATGATATTCTGCTTTTTTCTACTATGTACAAAAAATGTTGCCACACAAACTAATTAAAAGTTTTGGAGGTTCATTCAGTGATTTGTAATAAAGTAGTGTTGGCAAGCCTTATGAGAGGTTTTAATTAGCTGTCTCTTTCAATGCAACACAGCAACCATAAAAGAATCTCCTTCCTTTATTTCCTTTAGACTTGGTTCACTAGATGGTCACATACTAACAGCATCTAAATAATGCATTGCCAGGTCTTGTGCCAAGAAGTCTTGTTACACCACTACTTTATACAAGTTATATTTGTTTTTGTTTTATTTATGCAGACACTGCTAATCAAAAGGTATATGTCACTACCTATTATAATTGCGTGGATTTTGACCTTGTACCGCCTGTACCACACATGCAATCTTTCATGTAGGAACAGCATTAATCTGTCTCTTTCCCTCTATGTCTCTGACCTCTTATTCTCTTCCTCCTATTAGCATAGCTTTCTCATGCAGAGCCACAAGTGTCACTTGCATCATTGGGAGGCACCACTAATAGAAACATTAATGCGGGGAGATGGAGATGATTAGAGAAAAGCTTTTTTTCACTCCTCTCTTTCTTTTTTTCCCTCAGCGAACAGATTAGTGCCTAATCCACCAAGAATAGGAAAGATAAAATGGTCCTGATTGGCTACATTAGGATAAATAAACACATGTCTGCTGTAAGTGGATTTACACCACACCGGCCAATTTTTATGAAGTCATGTTGTCTGAAGTTTATTGGTGAAATGGTGCTCTCCTATAGATAACTGAATTCTGGACCATTATCCTGTGCAGCTTAGTGATCTGTTATATATATAATAATAAAAATTCCCTCTCACCCTCCACGGGTAGTGGTCTTTCTCAACCTCTGAGCTCGGGTCCTCTACCAGAGGCCTGGGAGCTTGAGGGTTCTGCGTAGTATCTTGGCTGTGCGAGAACTGCGCATTTCTGGACTGAGATGTCTGATGTTGTTCCTGGGATCTGTTTTAGCACTGCTCCAGCTTGGGGGGTGACTGCCCGAGGGCCCCGATGACCACAGGCACCACTGTGGTCTTCACCTTCCAGGCCTTCTCCAGTTCCTCTCTGAGGCCCTGGTATTTCTCCAGTTTCTCGTGTTCCTTTTTCCTGATGTTGCAATCGCTTGGTATTGCTACATCCACCACAACGGCTTTCCTCTGTTGTTTTATCCACCACCACGATGTCCGGTTGGGTTCGGCCATTACCATTTTGTCTGTCTGGATCTGGAAGTCCCACAGGATCTTAGCTCGGTCATTCTCCACCACCTTTGGGGGTGTGCCCCACTTTTGATCTCGGGGCTTCCAGTCCATATCCTGCACAGATGTTTCTGTACACTATGCCCGCCACTTGGTTATGACGTTCCATGTACGCTTTCCCTGCCAGCATCTTGCACCCTGCTGTTATGTGTTGGACTGTCTCAGGGGCCTCCTTGCACAATCTACACCTTGGATCTTGTCTGGTGTGGTAGATCTGAGCCTCTATTGCTCTGGTGTTTAGGGCCTGTTCCTGTGCAGCCAGGATGAGTGCCTCTGTGCTGTCCTTGAGTCCAGCTTTTTCCAGCCATTGGTAGGATTTCCTGATATCAGCCACTTCAGTTATTTGTCGGTGGTACATCCCATGTAGGGGCTTATCCTCCCATGATGGTTCCTCCAGCACCTCATCCTCTGGTCCCCATTGTTTGAGACTATAATATTTATATATATATATATATATATATATATATATATATATATATATATATATATATATATATATATATATATATATATATATATATAAGTCATATCTGGCTGCATGCAGTGGGAAAATGTATATCTCAACGCTAAAATAATTGTCAATATGCAAATTAAAATTCCTGATCAAGTGTTGAAATAAATGCATTTTAATACACTTTCCTTAACAAATAATTTGTTAAGAACTTCACGTCATATTTTTTTGTTTGTTTCTTTTTTACACTTTTATGATGTTGTTAGAGTGGACCAATACAACACTTTTTTAAATATCTTACCTTTACCCAAAGCAGCATGCCTGAACCTTCCCTTTGTCTTGTTCCAAAATGTTTTATAGTCTAAAAATACTAAGCCAAATCAAATGACCTGATTTGGGCTATTTTGTTAATACATTTTCTATACTGCTAAACCCTTGCAGGGTCACATGGGGCTAGCGAAAAGAAGATGGGATTGACCCTGGACAGGTCAACAGTTAAGGCAACACAGGGACACATAAGACTAAGCATTTTAACAAAGAAACAGCTTAAAAACTACCAAAAGTTTTTCATGATACCTGTTCAAACTGTTGAAAGTGTCAGACAAACCATTTTCCTGGCTGTATAGAGCAGAGAGTAATACTGTGCTGCCCTTCCTCCACCTGATTGTGCAGACGGCTGGTCAACTGTCTGGATTAATGATACTAAACTTTCCCCTTTGCAGACAAGAAGGACAAGATTGGCTGTTTGGAAATATCTGCAGTTACAGATAAAATGTATAGGCAAAACTAAAACTGTGCCACACAGTTATTTTTAATGTTACACCATATTATTACAACAGTTGTAAAGCTTCATGGTTTAATAACACAAATCAAAAATTTAAACTGCTAAATCTTTTTAAAGATATTTTTCTGACACTAGTGGTTTTTATTTGAAGCAGATCAGACAGTAAATGGGTAGAGAGAGAAGTGGGGAAGAGATGCACCAAAGGTTCCAGACTTGGGAATCGAACCCTGGATGGCTTCCTCAAGGATTAATAGCCTCTGTATATGGAGTGGCCGCTCTACTGCTACACCAAGTACCGCCCCTTAAACTGTTAAATATTGTTGTATATTTTTGAATTAATTGTTTTTGTGTTAATACTTTGATACTTTGAAATCCAGGGCAGACAACTACACATGCAAAAACTCACACCTTGGCCAGTTAACAAATCCTGCATCTCTTTGGACTGTGGAAGGAATTTAGAGTACCCTGAAAAGATCCACATGAGCATAACGACCACAGAAACTGTGCTGTGCTCTGGCTGAGGCAACCGTACCGACAACTGCATCACTGTGCAGCTCAAAGTGAATTATTTTAATTCATATTTTTCTAAACTAATTGCATGAAAAGAAGTGAAAATAAAAAAACACGGGTGTTAATATCATAACAATTGAATTTGGATTGCAAATTTCATACTCAGTATAAAATATTGCTGAAGTATATTTAGTTTTTGAAGGGTTCTTTTGTTCAAAAAGTCAAAGTGTGATTGATGAAAGCCTTTGCACTATCTGCACCATCTGGCAAGTAAAAGACTGATGATATCTAAAGGGGAACAAAATCCTTTTCATACGCATCTTAATCTCAAATCTGACCCATTTCTTCATTTGTCCTGTGGAAGACATGGGATGAAATGTCTGATCATGTCCTTTTAAAATTCAAGACAGCGGTCTGTAAACAATGTTGAGTCTTATTCCTGTCTCTTCTCAAACCCAAAAAACTGGGTCACAATTTTTGGTCCAGTGTTTCTTTTTAAATTGCCCAACTTCTTTCACAAACACCTTAACCCCAAATTGCCCTGAAGATATAATCCTGCAGTTTTTTTCAATGTGCTTTAGACATAAAGCTGAGATATCTGAGCTATACTGTCTTGTAGACTCAAGAAGGAAGATATCCTTAGCCCCTCGCATGAGCACAGGGGGATATGAATTCTCTGTGCCTGACGCAATTGGTCATTCAGGTACCTGAAAGTGTGATGTTACCCCAATTACTGCTTGTTTGTCTTTATTGGGTCTGGTGTACCTCAAGGTCGGGAAGATAAGAGAAATGGAGAATAGATGGGAGGATGGGGGGGGTGGTTGGCAGGTAGGAGTTCCTGCTGGTGATGGTGGTGGTAACCTCTCGCTTGAGACTGGCCAGACTCCTCTATTTCCTGAAGGACAGATGCACTTAGATTGGAACAGGATTTTTGAGGTGCCTCTGCAACGTAACTCTCTGCACAGAAGAAAAGATGCAGTATGTCTGTTAGTCGTTTCCTCCAGGGCAAGAAATCACCAGCATTGAATTGTTTATTTTTTTTTGACCACTTTAACTAAAGACTGCATGGGATTTGTTCTTTGATTTTCATTTAATCTTGCATGAAGCTTCTTTCTAATCTTGAGCTTGTTAACGATTAATTCTGATGTCTGTGCCACAAATTCTCAGAGTTTATCTCAAGGACATCTCTGATATAACCTTACAATAGATAAGGATAAGTGTTGAAGCTTTTAAGAGCTTAACCAACCAGACACTTTCAGCCAGCTCTGATTTTTAAAAACGTGTTTTTTCCCCTACAATACAAATGTCAGGGATGTTAAGAATACATCAGAATGTTTATAAGGTACCTCAAGTGTACCAGACAGATGTGACCTGTAATTTCCATCTGGCTGTCTGAATTAGGATAATAATAGCTTTGCCAACACTTGGATCTTGGAGACCAAAATCCAGGCACTGTTAGTGCTTTTCTTCTGTCATAGAAAAACTGCAATTTTAAGCAGTTTTTTGTCAGCATGTTCAAACATGCAACATATGGGGATGAGCGTTCACTGAGTATTCACTACAAACTAAATGTTGCAAAATATTCATCCCTTCATTAATCATAAACTTTAATCATTAATCATAAACTTCAAACTATTTTATTAGGATTTTATGTGTAACCACTAATACCAAGTAGCACACAACTGTAAAGTGGAAGAAAAAGATTACAGTTTACATTTTTTGCACTTTTGTTGTTATGTTGGTGAAAATTAGGCGTAAGCTAAAAAAAATTGCTTCCCCTGGTGAAGAACATTCTCAGGGCGTGCCACATAAACTTTTCATTGGTCCAAGGCCGTTTATAACCTTTGCGTGGGATCTAAAATGCCAGAGAGCCAAACATCTCTCATTAATCTCAAGATAAAAGCTCCTTGCATCAGCAGAAGCAGCAGTGTCAGCAAATCATATCCCAAACCTTCAGAGAAAAATATATCACCAATTTTAGTTGCTGCCACTTCTGGTAAAGCATACAACATTTTCCTTCTTCACCTTGGTCCTTATTTAATTAGGGAGTAAACATTTCTTGAGGGCTGTGGACAAAACACGTCGCATGTCTCATCCTAACTCAGAAAACTGCTTTCAGGTATCCAAAAATATACCAGTTTTATTGGTTCCCCCTGGGTTTTCTTTGCATGATGTTGATTGTAACCCTGCTAGGACTGCCCAAGCTTTAGCAGTGGGACCAAATTTAAGTGAAAGCACTGTGGGAAATGAATTTGCGTTATACTCACATGTAGACAGAATGGGACTGGGTTGAGGCTTACGAGAGGGGAGGAGGGCAGGGGAGGTTCAAGGTAGAGCTTGAAATGAAGTGACTGCTACATCAACAAAGCAAATATTAAATTTAGAACCTTGCTCCATCCTCCAACACCCCCTAAAAATACCCATCCTCACATCCATATTCTAGCATTTGATAAATTAGTGCCTCATCTCGATGACGTACCCTCAGATACACCTCATTCACATTCATCCTAATGTTAATTCACTTAAACTTGAACACAGGGCATGTTTTCCTTTACACGATGCTCCCTTTTCTCCATCTCCCCATGGCGATGTCATAGGGGATTAAGTCACAGAGGCCGAGGGACTTGTTTATGATTCATCTGGAGGGAGGCTGCAGCCGCCCGTAGTACCCACAGGGCATGGTGCTAACAGGCTATTTCCCAGTGAAGCATCCTCACTTGGCTGCATGCTAACAGAGCATCCGAACAATAAGAAGTGGCTAAAGATCATTCAAGCTATGGAAGGGCCAAAGCTGAAATAAACGGGTTCTTTGATAATGCATTTTTGTTAAATGATAGTGCCTTGCAAAATTTGTTATAACCCTTTAACTTTTTTCACAATTACAGCCATTTAAAATTCTGTTATTTGTGGTTTTATGTAGTGGACCAACTAAACAAACTGGAATCTCATTGTATAAAATCTGCAAAGTATGGTATGCATTTGTATTCAGCTCAATTTCCTCAGATATTGTACAATTAAATCCAGTGCAACTAACAGTCTTCAGAAGTCACCGAGTAGTAAAAAAAAAATAAAATAAAATAAAATTCCACCTTTGTGTAATTTAATCTCAGTATAAATCAAGCTATTCTGTGAAAGCCTCTGGCTTTTTGTAGAGAACATTAGTGAACACACATTATCATGAAGACCAAGGAACACATCAGACAGATCTTTGATAACGTTGTGGAGAAGTTTTAAGACAAACTGGCCTGTATGGAAGAGTGGCAAAAAAGCCATTGTCGACAGAAAGCCACAATAAATCCAGTTTAAAGTTTGCCAAAAGCCATGTGGAAGGATAGTAAACCAGTGGAAAATGAAACCAAAACTGAATTTTTTTGACCTGCATGAAAAACACTACATGTGTGGTAGAAAAATAACATCAACACAACACTAAATACACCATCCCCATGAAAACATGAAACGTTGTGGTTGGGAGCATCATACTGTGGGAATATGTTTCTTCAGCACAGAAAGGGATGGTTGGTTACCATTGATATGTAGATCCATGTAGCTCAATCCTGGGCAATGCTGGGAGAAAAAATGTTAAAGGCAACAAAAGACCTTCTTTAGCAGAATCATGACCCCTAAACACTGATCCAGGGCTACAAAAGAATGTTTTACTTTAATCCATAGTCAAAGTCCAATCTAATTCAATTCACATTTGTGAAACAAATCGATCTGATGGAGCTTTAGCTAGTTTGGAAAGAACTATTAAAAAAAAAAAAAAAAAAAAAAAAAAAAAAAAAAAAAATAAAAGCCCAATCTACAAAGCTGGTAGAGACATATCCTGAAAGACTTGTAGCATTAATGGCAAGCAGAAGGCAGTTCACAAAAAAATATTTACTTAGATGGGTTTAAATACAAATGCACAGTAATGCACAGTAAACTATTCAGAAATGTATTTGAGAAAAGAAAATTGAAAAGCATGTATAATTTGTCTTCCACTTCACATTTTATGAACTACTTTGTGTAGGTCTATCACAAAATGTCAGATAAAATACATTGAGGTAAATATACGAATATTTTCTTATCAGCATGTAACTGCAGAGCTAACATTGCAGATTCACTTTTAAAATATTTTTTTTTTTTTTTTACTTTTTTGTGTGTTTTACCCACACAGCAACACTAAAAATGTATTCCTTATGATGGCAAGTTCTGCCCAATTCTGTCTGAACGAATTGCATGTCAGGTTTTTACCAACCTGTTGGAGTTAATTAACATTTTTAATAGGTGTGTGTCTCTTTGGTGTGGTAGTGGTAAGGCTTATTTTTAACAAGCTGATTTCCAGTGCTTAAACCACGGTGACTTCTGAGGGGTTAGTTGGAACACATGTTCGGCCACAAAAACAAGCCGATCTGAAGCTAGGACTCTTCGGTTCCTACCGTTACTACCCTCCTTGGTTCTTTATAAAACGTGGTTTGTTAGTTTGTGACACATTACAGAAGAATAGAGTTATTCAACATCAATGCATGGGTGTCAAGGGAGGTAACATATTACCGCTGTTAGAGGGACTTGATGTCTTCTTTTAATTGCTCTTTTAATTAACTCATGTCTAGCCTTCTCTTTTGTCAAAGGATGCCCGAGCTTGCCATTTAGCACAAGGGTAATGAGATTAACCTTCTCATGACCAAGCAAATGTAGATTTAAACATTATAGCCAAATGAAATGAGTGCGGCTTTATTTACTCGTGTGCACAGGGCAAGGCGGCAAGCAGCGAGCCGCAACCCTCTCGGTGGTAACATAGCAGAAATGTCAAGGGGATAGAGGGGAGTGTGTTTGGCTTCAACTTGTGAGTGTGGCCAACCAGCTGCAGTGGGGAAGAAAGAGAAAGCAGCCAGTGCTGGAATATAGTACCAAAAATTCTCCCCACTCAGTCTGACTATCTCTAGAGAGCCGGCTGTAGGCCAGTCATATGAAAATGGGCTTCTAATCATTCAGTCACACTCACACCTGTGCATGGTGCCACAGTCAGAAACAAGGATACCTACACTACAAAGATTCTTTACTCTGTAATGTCTGTTGCTACTCCAAATGGCATCCTCTTTCTATGTCTATGTATAGGGGTGGTGATAACATAAACGAGTTTAAAGTCACAGTCAAGCTAAGGAAGGGGGAACTGCACACTTTGGCTTTTCTCTGTCTAAATGAGTTCTGGTCCAAAGTTAGTCACAGTTCTTAACTCTGGCTGTATTGTGTGAGGAACCAAACATGGGCATGATACCTCAAAAAACATGTCATGTCCTGCTAAATTTTCAAAATATAATGTTGCCATGTACTCTGCCCTATTGACAATCATAGGTTTTTCTTGGACTAATATTAACCCTCATGCATGGAAAAAAAGGTTTCTTGGCAACAAACATCAGACTGTATCAAAAAACAAAGACATCTCTATGTTTCCATGTAAGAATTGAGGCACATACAGCACCTTGTAAAAATAGTCAGACCTCTTGAACTTTCTCATTTTGTCACACTATGATCGCAATGTCATTGCATTTTATTGGTATTTTATGCATTTTGTTGGTATTTTATACAGAGTAGTGTTAATTGTGAGGTTGAAAGGCATGTTTTACATGGTTTTTCATCAAGTTTTTGCTGATAAAAAAACCATTTGTATTTAGTCCATCTTAACTCTAGTACTCTTTTACAACCCAGCTATTCTTTGAAAGGTAACCTAATCAACAGAGTTCAACTGTGTGTAATTTAATCTCATCATAAATACAGCTATTCAGTAAAGGCCTCAAAGATTTGTTACAGAGCATAAGTGAACAATCAGAATCATAATGACCAAGTACCACTCACGAGTTCCACGGCTCAGATGGAAAATTAGGTGTTCATTGAAAAGTGGACATTTTTGAAAGAAAACCATAAAAAGTCCTGTTTGCAGTTTATCATAATTTATGCAGCTGAAACAGCAACCATTTGGAGGAAGTTTCTCTGGTTACATGAGACCAAAATTTTTGGCCTACATGCAAAACACTGTTGAGGTGGAAACCTAACACTGTACATCACCCTGAACACACCTTTCCCATCATAAAATACGTAAGTGGGGACATCATGGTGTGGGGATTAAAGTACATCATTGTGTTAGATTGACCAAATCAAACTCCACCACTTCCTAAAACAGGGGAATCAGTGACACTATTAAAGATCGCTGCCTTATCCAGCTAATCTCACTGAGATTGAGCTTATTTTGCAAAGAATGGGCAGAAATTTCAGTCTCTAGTTGTACAAAGCTACAGAAAACAAACCCCTAAAGCAGCAAAGAAAATTGAATCAGGTTGTTGAATGCAAATGTAAACCATACTTGAACAAGTATCCTTTTCCTTGCATTTCAAAATTGTATTACTATTATTACTACTTTGTATTGCTCTATCACATAATATACACATATAATTAATATACTCATATAATAATATAATAATATACTCTCAAGTATATTATGTTGTGGTGAAATAAGAAAATCTGGAATGATTCAAGAGGTGTGAATACCTTTGCAAACATTTAAAGTAAAAGCTCAGTTATGTATTTTTATCTCATACATGTCACTTATCTACAACAGTGATAGTCCTTGCTCCAAAATTTCTTACCACTTTGCCCTCATTTCACTTGCCACGTAGTTAACACACCCCGGTGGCCCCTACTTTAAACATCCTTCTTAACAACCACTGCTTTCTCATAAAGCACTCTGTGTGTCAAGGCTGAATTCTGTCCTATCAATCTCTAGTGAATATCATGGATTAAATGAACAGAGACATTTTACAACTTGGCTTGTGTTTTGTCAGAAAACTTTCGTCCTCAATAACACACAAGACCCCCTCCAGGCTCTTTATTGTCGATCTACCTAGTTCATTTTTTTCCCTAGAATGTGAGTGCAAGCAAGTTCTCTTCTCAAAGCAAGAGTGGCTGCCTTGGCCTCAGCTAGTGCCACACCTTGTTTTAATCAGGCTCTGGGTAGTGAAATATAGCCCTGGCAAGAATTCTGTACCAAGCTTCATTCATCTGGTTCAATCTTCTCTCCGCCCTCGGATGTGGCCGTGTGGGCATTCCTTTTCTAGACGTGGGGGTGGGAAGACATGGTGCTGGGAAGCACAAAGGGCAGGCTTATTTGTTTAAGCTGTGTTGTGCATTTGTGGGTTTCTGTCACTGTTAGGAGCCTGCAACAAACCTAAGTTAAACTTAGAAAAGAAGGATGACTATTTTTATAACCTGCAAAAATAGTAGTAGTTGTAATTAGGCTGGTAGGTCAACAGATAGTGTGATAACAGTGAAGACTTCATGAAATATCTTCATGCTACAACCACAAATTTCAGTCTATTTTAATGGAATTTTTGTGACAGACAAACATACAAAGTAGGAAATACATGAGAACTAGAAAGAAAATACATGGTTTTTCAAACTTTTCAGAAATGAGAATCTTTGATGTGCATTTGTATGCCTCTTCCCTCTGATAACTCTAAATAAATATCCGATGCAACTGATTTCCTTCACAAGTCACCAAATTATTGATTGGAATTTACCACTATGTACTTTGATTCAGTCAAGTTAAAATTATTTATATAGTAAATGTAAAAAACAACTCCATTTCACCAAAGTGCTTTATATAGGAAAGTATCAAACAAGCAAAATATTCAATAAAAGTAGCCACAGCAGACTCTACTTACCTAGAGTTTGAAAGCTATTGAAAAGAAAGTTGTTTTAAGCTGACATTTAATTAATAGCTCTTAATTTCCGTATCAACTAGACTTGAAGACATCAGCTGCAATATAATTTTTCATTCCAACTCAGTGTTGTGAAACCAATTCAGATGCAATCAAGTATGTACCTTCTAATTCAGATTTTCTTTTGAATGATTGCTGCAACAACTTTACTATTAGGATCACAGCAGTGGTCTTAAAAATTTTCTGGTTTGGTCTTGGTGTTGTACTCCCTCACACTCTTGGTCTTGACCGGGGGATTGTATTAGGAGGTCTTCACTACAGAAATGATATTCTCAAGGCCTGAGAGATTTCTTAGAGGAACATTAGGGTATAAACAAAGCCTGGGTTAAATGACGAACTCACCAGACAAATCAAGGATAAAGTTGCCTTACTTTTGCACTAGAACCAGATTCACCACAATTCACAAACATGCATGCATTCATACACTGACATCCAGATCAGTAGGCAACTTGGGGTTAAGTTAGAATTTACCCTAAAAATCCGACCCGGCCCGAGCCCAAAGGCATTGTGTCCCAAGCCCAATATAACCTAAACTAAGTAACTCTAATTAGATGTCTAAACCCGAAGCAAACCCAACATATTATTTTACTTAAGCTTTTTACTACTTTCACAAGCAAATCAGTTAGACATGATCGTTTAAAAAATGTATTTCAAAGCAAGGAAGATATAAGATTTCTTGTTACAACAAGTCACCAAATGGATATATTACATTAACATACAAACGAATAGCCTTAAAATCAGCTCTGAAGAAGGCTATTAGTACAGATTAACAAAAATATTTTTAGAGCAAAATATTGGAAAAATATAAAATGAGGCTATTTTAATTTAGAATTAAAAGAAAGTCGTGTGAAATTAACCTGAGTCATGCTGTCACTAATGATGGAGTGATTTAACCTATACCCACACTACACCAGACAATAAAACTGGTGTGTGCATGAAAAATATATGCATATTAAAAAGGCCTACATTCTACAACAATGCTTATGGTAATACTTCAATAAACAAAATATATATAACAAATAACAGACACAGGGCTGAAAGAATAACAGTAGCCTAAGGAAAACTAATATATTACACAAGCTTGAATTACAACAATAATGGGAGTGATAAAGAACAATAAAAATGATCAAAAAAATATTTTGCATTTTGCACTGTGCTGGCTTTGTAGAGCAAGTTCTTCCATTTTTAGCTTTGTTGATACTTTCCCAGCTCCATTTTGTTGCTTGTTGTGGGTCAATTCCAAATCCTCAGATGTGTGATAAGAGCATAGCAGGGTGGGCGGGGCCACATGTGCAATTAGTTGTGCTATGTGCCAGTGCTTCTCTCCCTTTATACAGTTTGATTAACTTATGCACTCTACTTTCTTTCTTTCCTTATCCTCAACATAGCAAACTTACTGCCTTTTCCTCTACAATTAGTAGATTAAAACAATTTTATATTGTGCATTCTCATTTAGTTGTCTTTGTGCTGTATGATTCTTAAAACCGCACCACAGAAGCCTGAGCCTGACCTGGCCCGCCCATCAAGCAAACAATTTTAGCCCAACCCCAATTTCATGTTGGGTTCGGCTCAGGCTCGGGCCATAAATTGAAATTCTAGGATTAAGTGCCTGCCCAACAGCACATTGAATTGTGACTGAAAGAAAACTGGAATTGAGTTTCATTAGCAGTTTGCAACAAGCCATGTAGGGGCACATCAAATCTTTTCGCCTACATGGATGGTATGTGTGATGGAAAACACACCATCCCCATAGGGAAACATGTTGGTGGCAGCATGATGCTCTGGGAATGCTTTTCTTCAGAAGGGAAGCTGGTCAGAGTTAGTCAGAGGATTGATGGAGCTAAATAAATGGTACATTGAAGGAACTTATATAGGCTTTCTCACCCTAAAGACCACTCGCTTTTATACGCCTGGACTCCACTCAACAAACAGGCACCCATTCATAACAGATATTATAAATATAAGATTTGTAGGCAGCTTGGGGTTGCCTTTGTCAGGGGCTCATCAACATGTTTGCAAAGGAGGAAGTTGAAATCAAACCCACAACTTTCCAGTTGCAAGATGACTACACTTCCCTTTGGATCATATGTGCTCCCAACATGGCAAACACATGGCAGTATTGGAAGAAAACCTGCAAAAGAAACTCTAGACATGGAAGTTTACCTTCTAGCAGGAGATAATCTTAAACATACAAAGAAAGTTACAATAGAATGGTTTAGATCGAAGCATATTGATGTGTTAGAATGACTGACAAAACACATCTAAATTAGAATCTATGTTAAGAGTTGTGAATTGATGTTGACAAACAGTCTCTATCTGATTTTACAAAGTTACTCTGGACAATGGACAACTTTTTTTCTTTCTCTTGTGCAACTCTGACTTAGAGGAGCTTAATAAAAAAGCATGCCACACTTCAGAATTTTGTTTGTAAAAAGTTTTAAAAGCTGGTTTCATTTTCTTCCACTTCACAATTCTGCACTACTGCACTACTTTGTGTTATTCTGTAACAAAAATCCAAATCTAGTCAAATACACTGAAGTTTGTAGCTGTAACATGGAAAAAGGTGAAAATTCCAAGGAGTATAAATACTTTTGCAGGGCACTATAGACTCTTCATCTGGAAATTAAAAAAAAATTACAGGTTTTGGCCATACTTCTTTTCATAGTTGACCTTTTAAAAAGTTTTTAAACTCTTCTTTATATTTTAAAGTAAAACAGGTTCACTTACATTACCTGTGCTTTAGTTTAGATTTAATTAGATAAATTCTAACGAGACACAACACACTGTGCATATTTGTATTTTGTTGCACTCCATGCAGAAATGCACTACAACATGGCTGGTGTTTATCTGAAGCAAGCAAAAAAAAAGCTTTGGGTCTTGCATGAATGGGCTTACCTAATCATAAGGACAGATGGTAGCTTGGTCTATTAGCTCCCCTAAATGAGCCTAAGTGAGCTCTTTCCTGGAAGCCTTGCAGCCCACGCTGACCTCCTCGGCCATCATACAGACAGTACTTTTGACTCTGAGAGCTACTCTAAAGAGTCTACACCTTTCAGATCCTGAAACAGACATGACATGTGCTCACCTACAGGGATATAGCCATTGGTGTGTTCTTGGTAGTCAAAGCTTTTTAAATGGATAGGTTACAACTCTGGACTTGCAATAATAGAAGCAGCGACAATGTCATCTGAAGCATTCCACGCTCTGTTATTTTCTACCTAACTGATCAAGTAAGAGGATGTGATCAGATACATACCATAGGACTGACAGCAGCACTAATATGTCAGTGACGTAGCGCTCTAGGGCTGGGCGGATGGAGACAGGGAGTAAGAGTCCCGTCTGTTTTCAATTAGCCAATGAAATGTACAATGTTGGAGCTGCTGTTGCATTCAGTTATATTCTCCCTCCAATCAGAGGAGTAAATTAGTGTCACTGCCGACATAGACCTTACCATCAAACCCCAGGTGAACTTGGACTTTAGACAGTGACAAATAATCACAGTGACCTAAATAATGGAAGTAAATCTATGTGTGCAGAGAGACAAGATTGTGGAGGAGAAAGAGAAGGAGAGAAGCGTGCAGAGCCGCACACACGCCTGACCATATGAGCTCACAAAATGAAATGCTTACATGTCCAGACTGGAACTATCTTCCACTGCCTCTGAAGCTTAACTTTAATGTGACTCCAAATATAGTTCTAGCTCTAGGCTTGTTTTCTTGCCTGTTCCCCTTATTTTTTCAAGTGTCTTCATACTTAACAATAAACCCCACTGTAGCTTTACTGTCTTTCCACAAGTTGTTAAAGCCTGCTTTTGAAACTCCATGGGGTTATTGAATTTTGTTTAATGCAACCAAAGGGTGTAGTGCTTTGTGTGCTGCAAGAGGTAGATAGTGTTTTAAGTTTCCATTGGTTTCACACCATTGTAAAGCATCCATCATAGGGATGACCACGATGCATTCCACTTCCTATGCCCATACACCTAGTCAGCTCTATTTTCAACCTAATGGACATAAAAAATTGCATATTGCAGCAAAATGGACTTGGCAGCACAAAAGCTTATTAAGTATTGATCCGCTGATGTCAGTGCCCATGTCCAGGCACTCCAACAATGTGAGAGAAGTTCATTCACATGCTTGCCAGCCACAAATTGAGATTAGACCACATAAATAACTGGGGAAATTGAGGACCATTTTGTGAACAGAGAAGGACGCTCACATTTACCTGAGGTTGTTAAAGGGAAAGGTTGTACATATATACACAGTGTGGTCTTTATTGCTGGTTTTCTCTATAGCTTGCCCATCTGTCTGCACCACAGTGGTACTAAGCTAGTTTGATATACACCAGTACCAGTGCCCAACTGGAAATATTTAACCCGATCAGCAGCAGGCAAACCTGTCTTCTGCAGTGTTTTTTAATGAACATGGCTCATCTTGTTTCTCACCATACCATCTGTTAGGTATTAAGGGTCAGGCAGAACTTGATCTCAGCATATTCCACTAAGTTGTATTTCATAATACTACATGTACTAGCCAAAGTACCAAAGATACAGCAAATACTTGCAAAAGTATTCATACGCCTTAAACTTTTCCACAATTTGTGTGATTATAAGAACAAACCTCAATGTTTTATACAGAGCTTTTACGTGATAGTCCAATGCAAGTGGAAAGGATGGAAAAAGATGGTTTACAAAATAAATAAAAATTAAAAAGGGTGGCCAGTAAATATATTTTGTTCCTTTAAATCTGATCCCCCTAAATGAAATCTAGTGCCTTCAGAAGTTGTGTAATTTAATCTCAGTGTAATACAGTTATTCTATGAAGGCATCAGAGGTGAAGAACATTTGTGAACAAACAGCATTGAACAAACATAGCAGAAAGTTCAGGGATAAAGTTCTGGAAATGTCCAATGTGGCTTTGAACATCTCTCAAAGCACCATTTAATTCACCATCTAAAAGTAGAAAGAGTAAGGTACAACTGCAAATCAACTAAGATATGACTGTCTACCTAAAAATGACAGGCCTGGTAATGAGAGCACTAACCAGAGAAACAGAGGCCATCAAAGAGGCCCATGATATCTTTGGAGGAGCTGCAGAGATCCACAGCTCAGCTGGGACAGTCTATTCACAGGATTAACTGTTAGTTAATAATGCACTCCACACATCTGGGAAGTAAAAAGCATCAGAAGTCCTGTTTAAAGTTTTTCACAAGCCATGTAGCAGACACTGCGTATGTAGAAGGAGTTCGTATCTGATGAGACCAAAGGTAAACTTTTTGACCCACATGAAAAGCACTATGTGTCACAGAAAACTAATACAGCACACCACCCTGAAAACACTGTCCCCATGTTGACACATGGTGGTGGCAGCATTATGGTTTAGAAATTTCTTTTTCTTTAGCTGTTACAGGGAAGTTGGTCAGAGTATATGGGAGGACTGATTGGGCTAAATGCAGAAAATACTAAACAAAACCAAGCTTGAGGCTGCAAAAGAACAGAGACAATAATTTCAACTTGTTGATGTGCTAGTTGAGACATTCTTTAGAAGACTTGTAGCTGTCTCTGCAGTAAAATGTGGTTCTTCTAAGTATTGACTCTTGAAGGCTGAAAACAAATGTGCTTTTCAGATTTTAATTTGTAAAGAAAAAAGTATTTTCCTTTCAATAATGCAATGATGCATTATTTGATCACATAAAATCCAACAAACTATATTGAAGTTGTTGGTTGTAATGTGACAAAATGCAAACAGATGCCAGGAGTACGAACAGTTCTGCAAGGAACTGTTAATGCTACAAAGAAATCGGCTCAAACTTAAGGCTGAAATTGTTTATATCTTGAAAAACATTGGAAAACTTTTTTGTAGGAAATAAAAAGAAAGTTATCTTTGTGAACCAAATGAGATTCTGTCCATGCAAATACAATCTCCCACACTGGATTTGGAGTTGTTTTCTTGTGATAACCCATATTTGCCTTCTTTGAAATGAAGCAATTGTTTTCTCCACAGTTTTAGATCTGTATGCTGACAAAAATGAGTTTCAGCAAAAACTTCATTGGCAGCAGCATATTAAAGGTGTTTTATTAAGAATTACTTTTTTTAGGAATGTATTCATATGTGAAAGGACATTCTCCCCTGTCCTCATTTAATACATGTTCTCAGTGGGAAACAGCAGGTTTAGTCAAGGCTGTGTGCATGTGCTGCAGGGAAGATTTGCCCTTTATACACACACACTACATGCAAACACACACACACACACACACACACACACACACACACACACACACACACACACACACACACACACACACACACACACACACTACATTCAAACTCACACACATACACTTTTATTCACCTTGGCGATAAGTTTCATGAAGATGTTTCATGAAGATGTCATCTTTTTTGCTTGTCTCACAGATACAGCGATGCTCAAGCAGAAAACAAACCAACTCTCCATACATGCTGGTTTGTTAAGGCTTTGCCAGATGTTGGTACGATTTGTTGTTTCATAGAGAGGTCACTGTCCAAGCCCCATTTAACTGAGACATATTATCTGGTACAAAGCAGACTACTTGATGTTTGGACTTTTTGTTCACTGGAAATACATTAAAGGGAGGAACAAAATGTTTTTTTTGCATGCAGGCCTGTGAATGGTTTAGCAGCATACACTTCTGTACGTAAATCCACAGAAGTTCATAAGATGCATTGCTGTAATTAACATATAAAATATGTCATTTTAAAAATTATAATGATAATTGTTAATATGATAAATGTTTTATTTATCGAGATAGACTTTTTTTAGCCAGTAACAGTGAAAGCTGTCATTTCAAAAGAGTGAAGTTTAGGTTGTTGGTACTCTATTACCTTGTCTATTTGGTTATGCATCAACTGTATTTGTTTTGACCAATGCAAAGCTACATGAAGAAGGTAAAAGGAGAGATATATTTTGCATCAGCCATGGAAGGTGGCGAATATGTTGCATTTGTGCCTATAGCTTTTTGGGCAAAATGTGTTGTTCCTGATAAGATGCTTATGTTCTTTGGACAGTTTCAGGCTAAAACAGAAAGATTTATGGAGCAGCTAAAGCATCTTGGACAGCTACACCCATGAGTATGGGTGATGCCACTAGATGCAGCATTGATAAGATATGTATAGCCATGTAAGCAGGTTTCATTGCCTCCTTCACTCCCGTGGGGAATGGTGTAATTAGCTTTTTTTCCCACCATCATCCCTGCATCCCTATTTAGCACAGGGAAATACAGAATATTTTGGGGGAATTAAAAGTGCTTGGTGCAAAACTAATTTTGGATCTATTTTGGGGATGTGTCAGCGGAATGATATTGCTATTGCTCAACATGACAGCAATGACAAGGACGTGAGAGAGATGCTAATGAAGGCGATAAAAGCAGAACAAGGTGAACATTTACCACAAGGGTTTACATTATTCAGACCTCCACAGTGTTCTTTTTTTCCCCTATTCCCATTGGTCCTTCTCTTTTTCCCATTTGCTTTCCTTCTGGGTTCAAAGGATTGTTGTGAAAATTGTACTTGCTCTGTGTTTACATGTTCAGTTCCTTGCACCTCTCTTCTGGCCACATATCTTCTCATCAAAAATGAATATTTAAGAATATGAGCAAATTCTTTAATATTATCGTCATGACACTAAATACTTCTAGTAATTATAGAAGTTCAAAAACTGAATGTCCTAATTCTGTAATATAAAAGAAGGTCTGCTTCTTAATTGTTTAATAGTAAAAGCTTATATTTTCATCAGTTATTTGTCTCAAATAATGTAAAACAAAAATAGAGCAGGTTATGGAATTTAAGCTTCTGAACAGTAAGCATTGTCCTTATCCTTTGAACTGAAGCTAATGGTAAAATTAATCAGGAAATGTGAGGCCAGTCTCATTGATTACAAAGTTACAAAGGGTAACTTTAACATTGACTAGTCTTTGGTGTCATTTACTTTCAATACGCAGGGTTTATGATGTGAAATTCATTATTATGGCCACGTCCATAGCCTTTGTTGCACCCAAAAAGTAGTCTTAGAGTTAAACCCAACACATTCAGTTGTCAGACTTTAAGGGGAAAAAAAGAAACTTCAACACTACCTAGGCCTTTGCATGCTTGCTCTGAAAGCTAAATGCCAAACTCAAGTCATCTGGCTCAGAGACTATGAACTTAACTCATGAAACTGGTGGGTTACTTCTTCAACCCAAATGTGAGGCCTTTGCTGTTAGGACAGAAGTTGGGTTATTTCAACAGAACGATGAATTAAAAACTGTGACTGACTTTGTTGGGTTAGAGAAAAGACTAGAAAAAACCTCATTATTTTTCACCTTCATTTTAAACTATGCAACAAAGTAATCAGACTTCACTGAACCAAGAATGAATTAAGAGTTGCAGAAATGGTAAAATTGTGAGTGGATATTGTTCATAACTTAAGTTCACACAAGAGAACAAGTTTGTGCACACAAGAATACATTAGCCATTTACCTACTAAGTAGTTAGACAAGCTAAAGATATGAATGAATGAAAACTGTAGAATTCTGTTCACAAGCTGATTTCAAGGTGCATCACTAACTTAAACCTATGTTTTGGGTTGAAATGTTATGTTTTAACCCAGCAGGTCTTAAATGATTTATCAATGCACTTGCACATTTTGAATATTTTGATTTTGTTAGTTCTCGGATCAAAACTAATAACTAATGCTGTAGCAAGATCGAGAGGGTAAGGTGTTATTCAGATAGTCCTTTTAGGCTAATGTGAGTTTTTACTGCTCCTTCAGCATTCCTTGTTAACAATTATACATTTTAACAAATCTCTATATCTTCAGATAGTGGTCACTGGGTGTGAGGCAAGGAAGATTATAGGGTTTTTATTTATCCCTTCAAAGACCCATCTTGAATTCAGAATAATAAAAAAAAAGCCTTTTAAATTTCACAAAGGCAAAGAATTCATATGTAGGACTTGAAACTAAAGATGAGTGTAGTGAGCCATATGCTGAACATGCATTTTATTGGTGCAATGATAACATTTAAAGAGTTTAGCCCATAAGAAATTGCTTATTGACTGTATGAGAAGTTGCTTATTGACTGTATGAGTGAAGAAGTCTTCCCTGAACATGAAAGTAGGCTGGATGTTGGTTAAGTTTTTCCAGCAACTTGGTTAAAACATCTGAAGAACTGTGTATGCGTGTGTTCTTCAACAGAGAAAAAACTCAGCCTATCTGACTTTATGTGTATTTATAGCATTGTTGCTGTACAGTTGAATAGACAGTCTGTCCCTCACAACAGTAGATAAATAAAGTAAAACAAAGGCTGTAAAACAACATGCTGAGCTCTGAGTTATTTTGCTGCAGCTTCATGACCTATGCTCCTCTCAGCATGTCCCAAAGTCAGCTAAAAAAATCACGCTTGGTGTCAGCAGTAAGAATGGATAGATTGTATTTGCTTTTGCCATGTGAATTTTTTCTAGTTGCATGCATCGAGCTCAAACTGCTGCCTGTCCCCTTGATTCTTTGTATTAGCATCCATAACCTGAGAAACCTGCTAATTACAGGAGATGAGCTGTTCTGACAGAAATTGGAGGTAATTGTTTTGCACGTTGCAGTGAGACTCCGTGTATCACTCAAATGTCACTGGAGTGTGTTTGCCTGAAACTACTATAGGTATATGTACTGAGGCACCAGTTGTTGGAGAAAGTTACTTGTATCTGAGGTGTGGCTGGGCAGTCCTTGATTTGTTCTTGCAATACAGCACATGTTCCTATTATTCATACATCATGCATAGCAGGAGGTATACTTCTCTCTATAATGTAGATGTGCTTGGAGAAACTAGCACAAACAGGAAATTCTGATCTAGGGTACCTCAAACCTTTTTTTTTTTATCTTTGTGCTTTTGGCTTCTTGTGTCTAAAACCACCTTTGTGATGCTATAATCCTTCCTCCACACCAGTGACTTAGCCCAGCGTAAGGGCTCAAAAAAAGGCAATGCACCATTCCTCCCTCTCCTCCCTCAGCCCATTTTTCTCTGTCCTTTCATTCTCCCTTTCTGATCTGCTGTGTTTGAGTACTAGAGGTCATAAAGCTTTGGACATGGCAAAGGCCCCAGCCAGGCTGATGTGCTGACTGGGGAGGGATATGGGGCTTGACTTTGGGGCAGTGTGAAAGATCCAGGCCTGTCTTGTTTGTCTGTCTGTCCGTCTCGCTGGCTACACTATAATGAGATTGCAGGGTTCTGTAAGGCGGATTTACTGGAGCACAACTCCCCCTAGGGCCTTTTCATAGAAATTGGTTCCTCCATATTTCACCCAAGCTTCTCACTCTCTCTCCCGCTTTGTCAAATGTGTCTATCTTTCTCCCTCACACCCTCTTTCTTTCTAAAACCTCTGATGTTAGCTCCCACTTTTGTTAATTATGATACGCTGCTTTCCTTTCTTTCTGAGGGCAAAGATTGAAACTTTCCATAAAGCACAAAGCTTATCCAAAAGCGGGGAGAAAAGAAGACACAATGAAAGAGAAAGTGGGATGGAGGATTTGGGCTGGGATGTGGCACCAATACCCTATTGCAAGGCCTCTCCACATTTATCTCCCCTTCAAGATGCCCACATTCATTTTGATGGCCTCTCTCAACTCCGTGTGGAATCTCATAAAAATGCATGTATGCATACACGCAACTGTGACAGAATATTTTCCAAGCTGATGCTAAAATAGTTCCAGTTTTTTATTGTCTCCCAGTTACTTTTCTGCAAATTGAAAACCAAGGTCATAAAGCCATACAATTTTTTTTTTTTATACCATGTGTGCAAAGCATTCCACAGAAATGAGTTCTGTTGGTTTACACTATTGATGTTTACCCACATGGTGGGGTCTTGCGGTCCAGCCAGCCCAGCTGTGCCATTGAGAATGGGGCCAATTCAAATACAGTCTCAAACTTACATCAAGTCAACCTTTTTTTTTTTTTTGGAGATGTGCCATGTTATCCTCTCCATCGTACAAAAGCCCCTCTACCTCACCATAAGTAGTTGCTGTGTAGAAAACAATAGAACCCCTTTAATTTGAACATATTAAGGTTTTCCCCCCAGAAAACTTGCTAAGCCCGTGGTAGGGGCACTAAGGCTGTCCACCAGCACCCATTACCAGTGAATCTTAAAAACACCATGTAATGCTGGTCACATTCAGAGCCAGCCCAAGGCAAAGTGAACTTAGCAGCTGCTTAAGGCCCCCTAGACCTCAGAGAGTGCCCATAAAGGCTTGAAATTTAACACAGACCCTAGATCTAGCATTTTAACATTTGTTATAAAGACTGAGAACACTATTAAATTAGATTTACTGATTTCAGCATAGATAAAATATTTTAGATTGTTAAGATTTAAATTTAAGATTTAAAGAAGGTGCAAGTTTACTTTGTAAAAGTGCAAAGAATACTCTTCATAGTTTGATTATTGTGTTACCATAGTTACAATCTGATGCTATGAGTTTAATCTTTGTGTTTGAGCTCAATTTTTTCACAAATCTATTTCACCAAATAACAACTAATTATCAGCAATTTCTTTTAAGCTTGGCCAATTAAACTTGGACCCCTCTCCCAGATTCCACCAAATATGTATTTAAATGCTGTAGGTGGTGATGCTGGTTCTTACAGGAAGGGGGGGACCCTAAATCATATTCTGCCTAAGGCCCCATACTACCTCAGGCCAGCCCTGGTCACATTAAAAGTAAAATAAATTAAAAGAAATATTACCTAAAATGGACAAATACACTTAAGTAAATATTCTTAGGGTACAAAATTCAAATATTTCTTGTATTACATTTTATTTGTATAGTAATACATGCTGCTTGGTGCAGTATTTTGATTTGCTGGTTGTGATTTGTTGCCATTTATGCAAGCAAGTGTATAAAGTATTTGAAAAGAATACTCTGGATGAAAAAGACCTGTCGATGATTGACTGGTGGTGTGGTTTATTTACATACATTTTATGAAGTTGCAACCACAGACACAGAGCCAAGTATGTGCCAGAACACATATTGACCGGGTGTATGTGAGATGTAAATGCACACACCTCACATTATTCTATGTTCAGAAATAAATATGCAGTTACATCTACTGGGCGCTCAACGTGAAGCTGTAAAAGCGCTACTATACCTCAACCTTTATATTTATGCTTTTAGAGATTCACGTTGATGAGCCGATCAAGCTGTGAGCCTTTTATTTCGGACTTCTACCTTGATGCAGTATTCTCTGAAAAGACAGCTTACATATAAATGTTGGTACAGGTGAACTTGCTCTGCAAGAGCACCTTCCAAATAGACTAGTTTGAGTGAAAGGTGATGCGCAAGATCCGCACCGAGTTACAAAAATTCTAAGGGGGAAAGACCAGTCTCCGTGACAGCTCATAAGGCGAACATGCAGGGGCATGGACAGTACGATTGGTGTACACCCCTGGCTTTGTGCCCAGTTCAGTGTGTCAAATATAAACTCATCTTGCTATCACTGTTACTGGTGTATAAAAAAAAACCTTTTTAGAATAAATAAACAAGCTACGTTTGGCGTGGGGGTGCAAAGTAAAGTCTGGCGGCCCCACCATATTTATAATAGACAGGGGGGAAACCCTGCATATTATTCCTAACATTGGCACAACATACCATTGTGTATAAACCATTTATGGTACTCTTAACACTACCCAAGGATGGGCAGTCATTATTTATCTGTTCCACTTCTGATCAGTTCCTGGAAAGTCAAGTACCGCTGGATGAAAATTCCCAACATTCCTGGGTCATGTAAACACCTCAGTGTACAGAATCAACAGCTTAGGCAGCAGAAAATGAGAAATAAGGTAAGATGAGCCCACCTACTCAGCAATGAGCTAAGCCCCAGGCTGCTAATTAGTGCAGGGGCACTGATTACAGAGGCTTGCCTAAAAAGCTGCAGGGAGATTGTGGGTAAAGGTTTCCCAGCAGACCCCTCTGCCACCACCAAACATTAACTCGCACCATTAGGTTCAACCAGCTGCGCTCACACACATGGTCTGGGTGTTCTGACTCCCAAGAGTTCTTTGCACTGAACAGACCTGTCTCCTGTTTTCTGACTTCCAAACCAATATCGGCGGGGAGCCCGCAAGATGAATGACCCTGCAAATGTGGCATTAAAAAGTCATAAACGGGAATACCTTCAGGGCTCGGGAGTTCCTCAGTGAGGGGGTGGCCCATATATTTTTTTTTTGCTTACTAATGTTTGAACTGGTAAGAACAGGTGGACCAGAGGAAAAGTGATTTATTCTGTAATTCTTGTGTTGCAAAATAGACAGAGAAGCATTTGTATGTTGCTGTTCAGCATGTGCACAAATGATTAATGCACTAATTAGAAACTTGTAGCTTTTTTCTATTTCTGATATTTGTAAGCCATTTAGCATTATTAACTGTAAACCTGTGTCTCAGTGTGTATTTCCAAGAGATTCCAGATCCTTAATTTGGAGATTTCCAAAAGGTTGCCAACATTTTTAAATCTCATATATGCCATAGCAGACAGAGAGTGAAGGCTCAAACCAATGAAACAATGCAGTTTTTTGTACATTCTCCCTTCTTGAAATTGACTATAGTCCATTCATGGTAAATTCTCTTATTCACCAATTCAATTAAATGTCCCAGAGTCAGGTACTAAATTGCAGTTTTCTGATAGAGGTCTAGCTGTTGTAGCTGCCTTAATGAACAACAGACATACCTCGGCAGGAAATACAGTTTCCTTTTCATTGAATTCTTACAGGTTTTCCACTACCTTTAACTTAATTTTGACACGCTACCTGAAACTGAAAATGGCTAACATTAAGTATTTTTCTCTCCGTAACAGTGTCAACACTGAAAAGAGTTGTGATTAGTATGACTGGATATTGCGTAGGTATTTTGATCAAGAAAAGATCTGGTTTTTTGAGTTTATGACAGGCCAGCAATTGGTCAGGACTGGTCAAGCTGAAAATCGGCCAAATCAGGTCACCAGCCAGTGTGTATCTTTAATGAAAAATTTTCATTTCATTCTAAACAAGGAGATACTTACAATTGGCTAAAAGTGAACAACTATTAATTTACAAAGTTGTGACAGAATCTGAACTAAACTTTAAAAACTGTTGATTTCATCTGTGCAGACAATGGGAGATGGTCTCTTTTAGGCTGTTCTTTTCCACTGTATCCTTCATCAGCACTGACTCATTGGTTTCACAGTGCAGTGCTGACATTTTCACTGTCCCAGAGATCACTTTTGGGGCAGGGTGTTGGCTCCTGTGAGATTGGACCAGTAAACAAGTGGACAGGGGCCCAGTGAGGGCTGGCCTTCTGAGGAACATTTGACAGCCCATGATTATGTCTACTGCATACAAAGACATTTTCACTGTCAGTATGTCCAGGCTGAGTCGTACAGTAATTGTAGACATCTCAAAAAACATGATGTGAATCCAATGCATGATATTTATCTGTTATCTGGTTCACGTTTTGGTTCTAGAGAAACTGATGATGGGAAATTCTGATACAGTTTATTTTAGGAACGATCTAAGCTGTTGGCTCATTTGGTATTTAACTAAAAAAATGGGCTGCCAAGTGTAATGTCATGTAGCCAAAAATAGAAATCACAGTTGTGTGTGTAAGATTAGCTGAGCTCTGCAGTAGTGTGCACTCTATTGTACCCATTGGAGGGAGGCAAATACCTCACAAATACACCACTTCACTCTGGACCTTGAATATCACACAGTAATACACACATACAATCCATAATGTCAGTTTCCAGCTAAACCCAGTGACGCCTATAGTTAATTTCTATGAAGCCCACAGGGCTGTCCAGAATCCTCCAATAAATTTGCTTTTGATCTCTTCCACAAGTCTTGCCTATCTGGCCAGGCGCCTGAAGTCACTCTCATGGTCACACACATTTCAATCAATGCAAATTTTCACTGCAACTGAGATTTTAACTTTGAATATTGTGGGGTCATGCTTACTAAAGTTGTGGTCAGAAGTCTGACTCAATCTTCAAACTGTTTCCCACCTTGATATTAATGTCTAATAGGAAAGTTTCATTGCGATAGCTTCAAGCCAGATCACAGCTGCTGATGAAATCTTCCTATTACATCTGGACCACTTATGATAAATTGCACCACTTAAGTTGATATTAATCTCCTGAAAATACATTTGTTTGTGCCCTTTAGTGTCCTCTTTAGAGACATGAATGGCATATTGCTTATCATCATCTAACCTATTTATCTTCTTTGACATATCTCTTTTTGCATCTTTCATTGCAGTTTTCTATCTCTGTGGTTTCTTTGCTACCTGGACATTCTAGGATTAGGCCAGTGTTTTGAACTGCTTCCTTTTTCATCTCTTCATCTCTCTCCTCTCCCTCAGTTCTGTTTGGCCTGCTGTCAGTGAGTGCCCAGACAGAGATGAAGAAGGTTGTTGGGGACAATGCCACCTTACCATGCCACCACCAGTTCCCATCTTCCAGCCCTCTTGACATTGAGTGGTTGCTGCAGAAACCTAACTCAAAGCAGAAAGTGGTAAGATTTCTTAGTCTGCATTCTGTATGAATTTCTCTCACTACTGCATGTTGTTGATTGAAAATACTGCATTTTGCTGTGTTAAGAAATATTATTGAAATGTTTCTTTGTAAAGACATTTGTCAAAAAAGATGAACTGCTACTGTGGGACTGACACTGTAAAAGACAAGGATATGGTGTCTTTGGATTGACCTAGCCTCAGAAAATGTGCTTCATGGATAATGTGCTTGTTTTTTATTGTGCCAGAACTGTATGATCAGTGTCAACAATAAGGGGTGCTACTCTCCTAGAGCGACCCCTATATATTTTTTATTATTATAATTGTTAACCTCTCTCTGAACGTATACACTTTCACATGAAGCCCTGGTAAAGGAGGATTTCTGTCACCTCTGGGACAGACTTTGTCTATCTGTCGATCTATTGATCTATCGATCTATCTATCTATACATCCATCCATCAGTACATGCATCCATCCATCCATCCGTCTGTCTGTCATTACATTATTAATAATCTGATAAACTAAAGATACTGCACATGAGGAACTAACACTGATACAATATGATTTGATTCACCTCTCAGTCACAATTTACTGTGATTCAGTATTTTGATTCCACTGAATACAGTATGATATACAGGTTTTCTCAGTCGTTTTGGTGCAAATCTCAAATAAATTTTGACATTTGTGAAATTTTAAGTGCATTTCTCACAACATCTCGTACAAACAGGAAAATACCATGGATTACCTGCAAAAGCCTTCCATTGTCAAAAATGTAATATTGTGTTGTGTTCCAAATGTGTACACTACATATTTTCCATGGCATCTTTGAGCTATTTCAGAAAACTGGTTGACCATTGGTTGATCTAATGCCATTTTACCAACGATTGCATTATCTAATGCTCATTTACCAGTGTTGAAGAAAGTCAGGATTCATCTGGGAACAATTTATTAGTTCAAGACAGATTTAGAAAAAAGTCTAATGGAAATGTATAGAAATATGCTTAGCATATTATGACAACCTGTTCAAGCATTTTGCATGTAAAGACTTTACAATGAACTTTTGCTTAAATGTTGAAAAGTTATCAATCAATGCATAGGTTTGCCAAAACTTTATCCAGCTGAACAGGAACAAAACTGAAGTTATTATCTATGGGCCTAAAGAGGAACGATCTAGAATCAGCACGCAGCTTCAGTAATTACAACTACAAGCTAATGATCAGCCCTGAAATCTGGGTGTAGTGATGGACTCAGACCTGAACCTTCAGAGACACATAAAGATGATTAGAAAGTCAGCCTTCTATCACCTGAAGAACATCTCCAGGATTAAAGGACTGATGTACCAACAAGATCTCGAGAAACTCATAAATGCGTTTACCTTTGGTCGCATTGATTACTGCAACAGTGTCTTCACAGGTCTGCCTAAAAATTCAATCAGACAGCTGCAGCTGATCCTTGTGTTCTCACAAAGACCAGGAAGCTAGAGCACATCACCCCAGTTCTAAAATCTTTACACTGGCTCCCTGTAGCTCAGAGAATAGACTATGAAATATGTCTGTTAGTTTATAAACCACTGAATTGTTTAGCACCAAAATACAATAAAGATCTGTTGTTGTTGTTGTATCAACCTTCAAGACCATTTAGGTCTTCTGGTTCTGGTCTGCTCTGCATACTCAGAACCAGGACCAAACATGGAGAAGCAGCATTCAGCTTCTATGACCCACAAATGTGGAACAAACTTCCAAAAAACTGCAAAACAGCTGAAATATTGAGTTCCTTTAAATCGAGGATGAAAACCCACCTTTTTAGAGTTGCTTTTGACCCATAATAACAGGAATATTGACCAACATATTTGATGTGTATTGATGTTTTTAATGATGGCACTTGATGAAATGTAATGTTTGTTACTGGTTTCACAATTGGTGACTATATGATGTGTTTATGATAATTTTATGCTTTCATGGTGTAAAGCACTTTGAACTGCCTTGTTGTTGAAATGTGCTATACAATTAAACTTGATTGATTGATCTCACTGTCCCCTTCAGAAGCTGTAACCATAACAGCTGTAATTTATTGTATGTATAAAATTCGTATCTACCATATTTAAGGTGCAGTGTACAATATGGAAATTTTCAAGGTCACTACAATACCTCCGGTTAGATACAAATCTGAGGCACGCAAGTAAATTGTCCTACATGTTTCAAAAATGTCCTGCGTGAGACACTTCCATGTCTTCCAGTTTGGCAGACATAGCTCAAAAGCTTCTGTGAACACTGAAATAGTATTGCACATTTCTTAGCAGTGTATTTGGCCCACAAGGTGTTTCTCATGTTCAGATGAAATTAAACTGTGCTGGACAGATGAGGTCCTAAAGCTGTTTATTTTGGCTCTACAGTTCTGTTCCTAAACAGTAGGAGTCAGCACTGAGCAATTTTTACAGCTGAAAACAAGGAATGGAAGAATAAGAAGAGCCCTGCAAGGGTTTGAGCTGCAAAGTGGCAGAAAATTTGCAGAAATTATCCACAACCTTCCTATGGAAAGTTAAGCAGGGAATTTTTGATATTTCACATTGGAAATATGAAATGTGAAATTGGTTGTGGGATATTATAGGAATTACTTGAAAAATATTGATTAATTCAACAACATTAATATCATAGATACAATATATTTACCCCATTATATCATCAAAACTTACTTCACAGAGAAAAATCAGATTGAGCTGATTTACATTCTTTCAACTATAATTTAAAAAATAATTGGCTCATTAAATAGTAATTTACTGAAACGTTCCTGTTTTTGTGTATTTTCTTTGACTTTCATCAGTTTTACTTCATAGTCATACTAAGTTTGCATGATTTTCTGGTTTATTCACTTTGGAACTCCTTACCTTTTAAATAAAATGAAGTTAATGCTATGCCTGCCAAAATGTTTTTATTATAACTTTTGTGGCATTTGTTTGTTTTAACTAAAGTGAAAACACAAAAAGAAGAGATGGAATCTTTTCTTAGATTTAAAACTGCAGAATGGAAAAACGGTGGAATCTGGGGCAGAAAAAAAGGACTGCAGGTTTAAAAAAAAATGAATAAAGCAAGTGTTACATTTTAATGATCTCAGAAAAAGGCTGCCATATTGCAATGAATATTTAAGGAGATGATAACACTGAAGGCACCATTAATTAAAATCAAACATCCAAAAATGCGATCATGAGACCAAGCCTGCAGCTGAATGAATGAATCATTTTTTGTTCTGCTGAAAGGCAGTATTTGGAAGGAATGGACATTTTGTCAACATTTTGCCCCTTTTTACCAACTGAAAAGGCATATGTATTAATGACTCATGACGTTAGAGGCAAAAACAGGTTTCCACAAAATTACTCAACATTTTAAAATTTGGCTTTGTCAGTTGTCTCAAAGCTTATCTTCACACATACAGTGAAGCTCAAAATTATTCATACCACTGGCAGGTTTACATCTATTGTCATTCAAGTGTGTTTCTGATGGAAATGAGACAGATATTACAATGTAGAAGAGTTATTAAAGTTTCATGTGTTTTTATTAAAATATGGGATGTTGAAAATTGTTTATACTCCTCTCAGTAATAGGAAAAATATTTATTGGCATTGCAGCAATCACGCTCTTAAACAAGGGAGAGGACTCCTTGATCTAATCTAGACTTATTGATCTCCACTGAAAGAAAGACTCTTAATGAATTCTGAATCTTAGCCAGAAGTAAACTAGAGCTGAAGTCCCAGAGGTTAGTCCTTAGTGAATACATGGAAGTTCCCCAGCTGTGACCCATGTTGAATAAGCTTGTTTGCAGATCTGAGTTATGTAATCTCATCCACAGCCACCGACTCGTGGAATAAAATTCACAATAAATTAAACACAAAAGTGAAAAAAAGAAAAATGATCATTATAGAGTCTTATTATTATTATTCTTTGGGATGCATAATTGGCAATGCAAGAGTATTGTATGACATTTTTTTATTTCACATTTATTTTAGTTGAAACCTGAAGAATGCAGTGGGATGGTGGTGGGGGTGAGGGGGGGTCTCAGTCTCATCAAGTATTTCAGTTCATGCTGAATAAACAAACCACCTCTTTTTAATTGGAAACTATACCAACAGCCTGTGGTCATTTTGCTAAATTTTCCCCCATTTCCTCACACTCATGGGTACTTTCAGTATCTCAGCCTCATAACAGTGTTTGCAGTATACACTCAGATATAACCAGAGGCATAAATACACATAGTCATATGGTGCAGTCTGCACTCACATATGTATGAGTAATAATTGCCCACAGTTCATAAAAACAGCAAAAAAGTGCCCATAGGAAAATATCTGTAAAATATTCTTTTTATCGTGCCAAGGCAGTTCACATTTGCACCATAATATATCTCTTTTTGCATTTATGGAGGGTGCCATTAGAAACTACTGTGTGTAAAGACCTAGGTATATGCATGTGTAGGTGGCCAGTGGTCACCTGTGGCCCCAGCAGGTGCCCCCATTTCTTCAGCATTGATGTGCTGTGGCACCAGCATTTAGCAGGCCCCCATCTGCAGGCTCTTACTTGCCCTGAGTAATAGGTCATTGTGACAGCTGCATTTGTTTGTGTTTGTGCATCTGGATAGAGAGTAAGAGAAAAAGGAAAAGAACACATGCACACCAAAATGAGAAAAAAACATTGAAAAAGCTGTAAATTAACATGCCTACCGTCAAATTAATCTTCAGTTGTGTCATTTTGCTTTAGCTCAGGATGTACAAATGAAGATGTTAAGAAGGTTTGTCTGAGCACCAAAATCCAGAAGTTAAGTGAAAAACTAGAGATGATTCAGTTATAATTTTATACCAAATTCTGTAAAGCTTTGACATGCTGATTTCAATTTGAAACAATTCTGTTTTGCTGTAATTAACAGCTTTCCAAATATGTTTTTCAATGAAGCTTCATTTGTTTGAAAGTTAAGTTGCAGTAACACAGAGTTTTGGGGATTTGTTTTTTAAACAGGGCAAAAGGATTATAGAGCTGATTTTCTTAATTTCCTTTAGCATCTTAAATTAGGGATAAGCATAATTAGTACAGTTATGATGGTTTAAACAGTCTCAGTAATTGATCTTTATGTAAATTCACAAGAGAATATAGAGCCTTACCATATCTAAGATCTCCAAAAGACTCCCAACATTACTAAATCTAGCACTTTCTAAAACAGATGGAAGTTGAAAACTTAAAAGGGATAAAACAGACAGTTTTGCTGTAAAATGATCAGCCCTGCTTTTATCTGCCAAAGATCACTCTCTGTTTAAAGTAGCAGCCTGAGTCAAAAACAAGCAGCTTTCTAAACCTTTTGTGTTTTCTATGACTTTATTTTTTACCACCTCACTAATACTTAAAATAACTAAATTTGGGTCTTCTCTCAGTAACATCTTCCACACCAGTGTTGTTGTCAAAATACCCTGGTAGAATTTACATGTAGTGAGCTCACTGCATTCTTACAATTTTACAAAATTACTGCTATTTCTCTCCTTTAAAGTTTCTGAAGCAAAAGGCATGCACCAAAATGGTAAAAGTTTGGGAAACCCAGGATAACTGAGTCCTGATCTTCTGTTGATGGAGATTGTAGTTGGGACATAAAAATGTCAAATGTTTATTAGCACTTTGACTTTTCCCAGAAAACAGTATCCACATCATCCAAAGTCTTGAGGCAGTTGTCTAGAACTATAAAATGTTTGCTAGCAGTTTGTAAAATATAAAAATGGGTTCAGTTAAAAAGTAAAGATTGAGTTTAGGTTTGGAGAAGAGAGAAAAATCAATTCACAAAGCACTTTAAATCTCATTGACCTCAAATGATTTCACAGAAACTTCTGCATAAATATTCCCCAAAAAATTGGGTGCAATAATCTACAGGTCATGTTTAGAGGAAAAGATGCACAATATATCATAAGGTGGTGTAAAAACAGGAACAAAAAGTCACATATTAGCAAAATGAAAAGTTTATTACCAAAACCCTGGTACTAAATATATGGTGAAGAAAACTAAGAGAAAAGAAAGAAAAAGCAGATGTGTTCTTTGGGTAACTCAGATCAGATGTGGGAGACCAGCTGGAACAAACCTGGGAATACACTAAGGACATCAAACAAAGGCAATACAACAACAAAAAAGCCCAAAAGATGTAAGATAATGAAAGTGAAAGAAAGAAGCTAAATAAGCTAACTAAACTAAAATACAAGTTAAGACCCTACAGTTGTGGAGATGACCGGAAATTTCCAGGAAACACCCCCAAAACTCCCTCCCCTCACCATCCTCAACAATGCAGTGTCTTCTGTGGATCAATTCTGGTTCCTAGAAACCACTCTTTCTCAGGACCTGAGATGGTCTTCACACCTAAATGCTTTTCAGAAGAAGGCCCTGCAGAGACTGTACTTCCTGGTGCAACATAGAAAGTACAACCTTCCACGAGAGGTGCTGGTGATCTACTACATTGCTGTTGTTATTCAGTCTGTCCTGTGCACATCCATCACTGTGTGGCTTGGCTCATCCACAAAACTGACAGGGCTGGACTGCCACGAACAAACAGGTCTGCAGAGTGGATTTTCAGAGCTGACCTTACCTCCATCCAGGACTTGCACAGTTCAGGAAATGGACCAAATAATATCTCTGCAGACCCAACACATCCTGGCCTCAAACTGTTTAAACTTTTACCTTCAGGTCAGCGTTACAAAATGCTATTTCCAAAAACCAGCCACGACAGAGACAGTTTTCTCCCCTGTGCTGTCTCTCTGATGAACACAGTGAACATCTTACACTTAAGAGTAGTCAACCACACTACTGTGAAACAAAATACACATTTGCACTATTCTGACCTGTCTTTTTACAAAAAAGTGGGTGTATATATTTGTTCTTTTTATTTTTTTAATCTCAAGTTTATATATCTAATTGTTCTTTCATCATTATAGAAAACAAAATGTATATGAATTTATGTATATTTCAGTTTCACATGCTCTTTAATGTAAGCATGTGAAACCAAAGTCAAATTCTTTGTTTGTGTACACAAACCTGGTCAATAAAGCTGATGCTGAGATGTGTAATTTCTTAAACAGCTTCATTAAGGGACCCTTTATACTTTATGCTCCCAGTGGCACTAGAAACATTTCTTTGCAAGAGATTTTTTCGTTGAACATTGTTGTGGGAAGAAATCTGTGGTAACATGAGAAAACACTGCTCGATTAATTTTTTTGAACATTTAATATTAAAATGTAAAACGGAAAGGTGGAAAATGTCAAAATGTGGACCAAGGCCTGCCTGCTGCAGCCTTGGAACTCAGGTGTGACCCAAGGACAGGAGAACAGACTGAGATTTGACAATTTTAAGAGTAGAAGAGATATGGCCACATCATAGTGCTCTCCCAAGTAAAGCATCACCATTCTTTTGATTCTAAAAATAAAAAGAATAGGTTTTGCACCTCAGCAGGAGTAATCCTTAACTCATCTTTAAATCCATGAAGGATTAGCTCAGGAGGTGAAAACCTGAGGTCTTCCTCAGGCCCATATCGTTCACTGACATAAGTATAAAATAATGTAAAAGTATCCTCCCTTAAAACAGAGGAGCATGCAAAAGAGCCAAGAAAATCATACAATCTAAGTCTTCTTATATTGATGTTTTATGGTAGATGGCAAATACATTTTGTGGTGCTTTATTCCACCTTTTGACTTGGGAGTTTGGACAGGAGATTAAAGGAGAAGAAAAATCTAAAACCTTTCTAGTAAACTTGGTGCAGTGTTTCTTGCCAATCTAGCACTGTTTTAGCTATGCTTAAGAACTTCTTCGTTTGAATTTTGATGTAATTCCTGTTGACTTTTTTGCAGTGTAGCTGGTGCTTAAGTGGGCAACACAAAGTACTTGTAAACAGAAAGCTTATGAAAATTTAGCACCCAATTCATTTTGAAACAAAAAAAATATTGCTCAACAAATTACATCAAACCTTTTGCAGAGGCAGAAATTTTAGCCTTAATTGTTGTTACAGAATGTACACAAAATGTTGAGTGTAATGAGAATGAACCAGACCATAATACATATGTTGGGCTTTTATTTGTATATAATTGTTGAAGTTGGACAGTATCCTTTCTTTTAAAGATTTTGTCTTTATAATGATAAAAATCTTCAGAATACCCCAAGAAAAGAGAAGACTTCAGAGCTCAAATCAGAATAAATTAACAAAAAATACTACTACTCCTCTTTCTGCAATTTTGGGAGGTTTAACCCATCAGCATGCCACAACAGATCCAAATCCATGAGTTTTTCATAAAACAATGAATTTTCACATGGACACAATTGTATTTATTTTGAAAAGACACATCCAAACTTCTGTTATGAATGCCTTAAACCTTTACTTTGAGATGGACTAAGCAAAGACCACACCATCACATGTATAGAGGTGAAGTAAATTAATGTTCACCTCTAAATATTTTAAAATGAAAAAGAAGCAAAAAAAAAAAAAAAAAAAAAAAAAAAAAACTGATCCAGATCTTTGTGTTACCTAAAACAGCAGACAAACTGCTGTGATTTCATCTTTTTATTCTGTTTTATTTTATTTTTATATTTTTTTACGGCTGTATAATAATAGTAACTAAAGCTGTACTGTTCTTACTAGCCAAGCAAAATGTTTTGTCATCTGAACTTACAGTGTTACATTATGCTCTGTGCTGTGCTTCTGTGTGGCTTGTTATTCTGCGCCAACATCTCATCTGTGCCACAGTGGGTTCTTTAATCTTTTATCAGCAACCAAATAGATTTTTCTGTTCTTTTGTATGGTCACTTTGACAGCTTTGCTTGTACAAAGGCCATAAGGAGATAGTAGTCCTCATAGATAATCAGCTGAGTGAGCTGTGGCATCTCAGCAAATGCATTCATCTGTAAAATATTCTTTCCCAGGGGTTAATTATAAAATAATTGTTAACATGGTTACTCATACCATAAGTACTGGGATTGTGAATTTTTCAACACTGTGTCCAGACAGTAAGGCAACGCTATGCTTATGTACCAGTTGTGCATGTACCATCTTTGAAGTTGTGCAATTTATAATGTTCTTGGCTGCCTACCAGTTAAATAGATAGTATTTTTGTTTTTGAGACATAAAAATCTAGTTAGGCAAATATACTGCTAAGTGACATGAATTGCAGTAATGTTTGCAGTGATAAAATAACAAGTAATTCAAATGTAAATATAGGTTTCAAAAAGGAACTTGGGATTTTTTGTTTTTATTTTCTTTTTATATACTAGGAACAGGACTTGTTAGGAAGCAGCAGGGCAAATATAAATTGAGTCTTTGGATAAGACATTAGAAGCTTGTCTTTTAGACAAATGAGAAGGATAAAATTCATAGTTAAGTTCAATTCAACTTCAATTAAATTCAGTTTTTTTATATAGCACCAATTCACAACACGTCATCTCAAGGCACTTTACCTAAAAAGTGCAGTCAAGTTCAGTTTATTATTCAATTTGGTTAAAAAAACTTTCTGCCTAAGGAAACCCAATAGATTGCATCGAGTCACTGACTTGCAGCATTCACTCTTCCTGGTTGAGTTTGTAGTGAAAGTAGGCAATCGCTTGTGTTGTGTTGTTGACTTTACAGCAATCCCTCATATTGAGCATGCATGTAGGGACAGTGAAGATGAAAAACTCCCCCTAACAGGAAGAAACCTTCAACAAAAGCTGGCACACTGCGAGCGGCCATCTGCCATGACTGTCTGGGGGTTTGAGAAGACAGAGCAGATACACAAAAAAGAAACAGATACTGATCCAGGAGTACTTTCTATGTTAATGAAAAGAAAAAAGATAATAGCAGGAGAGGGACTATCCTCAATTGTTGGCAGCATTATCTCAGCCTATGCCCCCTCCAGGAAGGCACAACAGCTAAATGGAAGACCAGACCAGATGTAGCTTCTATGGAGAGAAAAAAACTGAGAGAAAACATAAAGTTAACAGCTGAAATAACAGCAAAGTAAAGTTAATCTTCTTTTCCATGTGCAGATCATTACCTTCTTCGGAGGACAGGTGTACACCAACGAGGCTGCTGGCAGTGATGCCAGTCGCCTGTCCTTCGCTGGCGAGTACCTGGGTGGTGATGCCTCCTTGTTGATCAGTGACCTGCTGCTGACCGATTCTGGGGAGTACTACTGTAAAGTCAAGACCGGAGGAAAGTACCACTGGAGCCAGGTCAACCTCATTGTTCTGGGTATGTGTTTTCAGACATACTCTCATACAAACAAATAAACTCAGGTAACAGAATGCATGCTCAGAGTCACAGACATGCCATCAGGTTATGAGGGAACTCATTTAGACTGAAAACACACACAAACAATATCACACACATACACATGTAGGCCTAATCAGAAGATCATTAGCCTGGCACATTTCCTCCATCATGCTGACTGATCTAATGATTCAATTTGATGCAGACGGTGTGATTTGATTTTGCTTATGCTGTTTGGGTCCATTTGGAATGGTTTCTTGATGAGGTGAGACGGAAAAACATTGAAGGACATAGAAGTGGGCTCGGGAAGATGAATTCAGGGACTGGGTAACACAGACAGATATGCTGGTAAATTCAAAAATACTTAACATAAACATGTTTGGTTTTGCTGTTTTTGGTGAGGGAATGGCATTATGACATGATTTAAAGCTCAAAAAAAGCTGATTTTACATAATACCCCCCTTTAATTTTTTTGTTTGTTAGTCATTCAAAGGTGGATTTGATGATATGTTTTGTCCTGCTATATCATCAAAGTACACTTAAGTTTAAAGTCACAAACTGAAACCCATTCTCTTTCAGGATTTTCTGGTAGAAAAAAAAAAGATTTTTGGCCTTTGAACATTCCCATGGATGCCATTTTTGTCCAGTCTTTTTCTTATGAATTATGAACACTGACCTTAACTGAGGCAAGTGAGGCATGCAATACTTTATATGCTGTTCTGGTTTCCTTTGTGACCTCCTGGATGAGTTGTTGACAGGCTCTTGGTGTAATTTTAGTTGAATGGCCAGACTGGTTGACAACTGTTCCTTGTTTTCTGTTGGGAAAATTAATTCGTTAACAAGAACAACCAGGACAGAATCACAAGAGTTAGAGATTCTCTTTTAGGTAGTTTACTTACTTGCAAGCAAGGAGAAAAATGCAATGAGTTACATGGTAGGTAGGTCAGAACATTCTCTGCCAAACAAAGGAAATTATGTTGCTTTAATACACTTGTCAATGTTTTGCAAAAGCACCTAGAATTGATGGTCATCTGACACAGTCCTCGTCTTACAAACAGGTAATGAACTTATGAACTTAGTTTTCTGAACACTATAAATATTACAATGTGTAAGTTTCACTTCAACCATCAAATGTTATTCTGCAAACTGTCTGGAAACTTCGAAGTCAAATGAACATTAGAGGATGTGAACGCCACATAAGTAAATGATAAATCAATAACAATGTAGTCAATAAATCCAATTGACAATTTGTAGATAGCATAAAATAATCATAATAAACAAAAAAAATTTCCAACATTGCTGTCATCATAGTTCACTCAAATCGCAAAGCCTCAAAAATAGATTTTGTACCCCTTTTCAGACTTATAAATGTCAAGGACTTTGTTTCTTATCCATGCTTCAATTCCGTTAGATTAGGTCATGATGTGTTGCGTTTTGAGGTCTTTTAGCCTTCATCAAATCAAGCTGGTTCTATTTAAGTGATGTTCTGATTCTACAGATCTATCAGCATTTAGGCCTCACTGTGGTTAGTAAAACTGAGATCAGCTTTCCAAAAAAATTGGTTTGTCACAGGTAGTTAACAATTCAATAATTGGAGGATAACAATATGAAACTACTTTATTCATATAAACCAGGTTTCATTAGATATCCTTTTTCTTAATAAATCAAATTACCTTTTGAAACTGTATTTTTCTGGTCATCTTTGTCGAATATTAAAAACTGATGGTCTGATGCATTCAGGTGTGACAAAAATTAAAAAAACTGGAGGAAGGTAGTAAATGCATTTTCACAGCACTGTAACATGACTTTTTCTCAGTTAGTTATACATCGTGTAATTCAATTTATTCATCATAGATACATTTAAAAAAGTCATCGATAATCCTTGCTAATACCATACATGTTTCATGCTTGAACAACAGACATTGCTCCACTGTGTTCAAGGAGAGGCACCAAAAGAGGAGGAGTTCTGCCACAAGAGCCTGACATAAAGTCTAGCAGGAAGAGTAAGATTGTTCTTAATGTCAGAAAAGCAGGCGATTTAATAAAACATCACAGGAGATTAGTTCAACCAGCAGTTACTGGTTTTCTAATTGAGCAGTCTGTTAATCCTCTCGCTCCCACTCTCCTTTCCCTTCCATAAAAACATTGTGGTGACTTACAGCCTCAGTTTTTACAAATTGGCTTCAGCTCTGTGGTGACATTTTCTCTTCCAAGGGGGGACGAACATCTGAGATTCTCATCCCGCTCCCCCGTGTTAGAATAATAACTTGTAACTGGCTTGACATGAGACAATAAATGTCAGTGGTTGCATTTGTTTGCTTGCCAGTGCATATAGCATTATATGCAAACTTGGTCACTCATGCCAAGGTGTTTACTGTTTGCTAGACTAAGTGTTGGAATTTTCATGTGCAGATTTTGGACTTTAGGAGTAAAATGGATTGATGGTCTAAGTTTGGGAAACTTTTTTAAGGACTTCTGCTGCAGTTCAGCCTTACTCACCATGACAGAGCTGACAGATGCTCAGTGCTCCGCAATCAGCCACTCTCATTATGTTGCTCACACAGTGTGTGAGCCGTTGCCATTGTGTTTCTGACATACTCCCGAATATGTTACCATGTCAGAGTTACTTATTCTCCAACTTTGCTCACAAGCAGCTAAAAAAGCAAACACACACAACTCTACATGGCCATTTTGACAGTTGCACAAAACACAAAACAGTGATATAAATTTAGTCCACCAATCATCTAAAATTATGTCACTAGAGAGGGAGACAACTGTGCTCCATTTTCTTTTTATAGCGAAGCAGTGCCTCTCAGCAAGAATCTAAGCAGAGCAGCTGTACGGATCTCAGCAGGCTGCAGCTATACTGCTCTGTGCTTCCAGCTGTGGCAGACTATGACCAAAACTATTGACCTGTGGAGAAAATGTTACTACACACATTCATGGCCTGGTCTGGGGCCCTGTTTGTCCATTCCCTGCAGACAGCCCTTTTTTACTGTGTCACCAGTTTGCAGACAACAAGCAGAAAATGGCCAACCAACTGTCATGATCCCTTGTTCTTTTGGACTTTTGTGTCTGTTATTTCTTTGTATTGATTTCTTATTTTCCTTCTGTTAGTCCAGTTGTTTATTAGATTTAGTACTCTGTTATTGTTTCATTTGTTTCCATCTCTGTTTTATCTTCTCAGTCAGTTTTGCCATTTACTCAGCCGTGTTCTGTTCAGTCTACTCTTATTTTACATTATGTTTAATTGTTATTCCTGTGTTCCTTAGTTTCTTAGTTTGATTAGATCAGCCTTGTTTCTGTTTTACTTTAGTTCAGTCTTTTCTTAATGATTCTAGTTTGTTTATTCATTCACTGTCTCTAGTTATTCTTTGTAACTTAGATTTGTTTTCCTTGGTCTCCTGTTTACTCTCCCTCGCCCACTGCTGCCATTCTCTCTCTCTCTCTGTTCAGTCTCCCTTCTGCTTTCTTTCCTCACACCTGCTAAACATTAGCCAATCAATCCCAGTCTATTGTTTCAGCATTCACACTCCCAGTATTTAGACTCCTCTCCTGCTTTCACTTCTTGCTGGATCCTCCTGTTACCTACCTGTTTCTTCCCCCTCGTACTCTGCTGTTTTTGCTCCCTGGATTCCTGTTTTTGTTCTGCTCTAGTTCCCTGCATTCCCTGTGGTTTTTGTAAGGTTTTTGTTCTTCATTTTTTTCTATAAATCCTCAAAACTAATCATTGCGTCTGCCTCTCTGTATTTGGGTTCACAACCAACCACAAACCATGACACCAACTTTAAAAAGACTACATCCTAAACATACAGTAAAGTAAACTACAGTCTATGGTGAACTGAAATTATTTTCCAATCATCTACCCTAACAAGCCACAGATGGTGCCCTCCATAATGACTGGAATTGCTGTTATTGTTATCTACAAAAGCAATAATAAATGATGATGAACCTAAGATTTCGCAGTTTACCTTTCTTACTATCTTGGTCACCATGTGTGAGGGCAAGATAAACTTAGGTCCTCATCCAGCCATGTTTGTTACAGCTACATTTGTTACATTTGTTATACATTTGTATTGCTCTGATTGCAGATATGGAGAAATTTAAACAATCAGCTATTTTCTTGTAGCCTTTTTCTGACCAATGAAGATAAACACATATCTGCTTCACTGAAGTGATAGACATTTTGAACAGTTGTAAAGAGAAATGGGGCTCTTGTTATATTTAGAGATGCTTGGGGAGAGATTGTTTTCTAATCAGTGAACACATCATCCTCAAGGGATATCTGGTTCATGCTGACAACAACCCTCTTCTGAATGGAAGGTGTTGCTGTGTGAAAAAGACTGAAAGTTAACTATATTTACTTCCAGTGAGGTTTTTAAAATAGAAGTACCCACTTGGTCTTGGTCTGCAACACACAGCACAGGGGGCTTTCCTAGATTAAGAGTTAGTGTGTACTCTGGACAGGTGGCCAGTCCATCACAGGGCCAACACAGAGACAGACTGTGTTGTCTTGCATTAGTCAGACTGAATTTTCAGTGTGATACCCTCAATAAAAATACCACAGTCTTATGGTATCACACTATTCGCACAAAAAAATGGAATGAAAATGTAGAACCATAGACATGAATATGTAGATGCCTTATTAAGTGCTGAATCCTACATCAGTGTCAACGCCATCTTGGATGTGGCAGAGTGGAGAGATCGGAGAAGGGTCCTTGCGTATGCTGCGTGGAATTGTTCCAACCATTTTACAATACAAACTAGATCCATTGGCATTACCTTTTACAGGTAAGAATGAAATAAAACATGTGCATTGTTGTATTCGTCCATTATAACGTAATTTTACGAGTAGAATTTTCTGACTTTGCAGCCGATATTGATATTGGAGCTGTGTCTACCTGCCCTTTGCTGCTCTAGGGTCCTGAGTGTTGTAGGTTTTCCACCCCTCTCAACATTCTAACAATTTTGTACTTTCAGGTGATAAATGGTTGAAGGTCAAACAAACACAGCTTCCTATTTCAGCAATGTGGCCTGTCTACTTTAATGCTAGATGCAGTCTTATCAAATAAAGTCCATCACACAATTAGGATTCCGTCTTAATACATCCTTTTTGCAGCAAGGCCCTAGATATGACTATTATTACTTAACTTCTATCTGTAAGGCATTCCTATTCACTGTTTAGCATGTATTTATATTAAAAAAAAGATTATCTTCTTCACATTTATGATCTTTTCCTGATAAAAACTGTTGCTGGATTGCATCAATTGCCTTTACACTAAATTATGAATTCATACATCATTTTTTTTGTAAGAGACTTTTCAAAAGACTATCTTAACTGATCTAAGTTAGATCAGTTAAGATGGTATTAAGAGTTCGTCTAAGAAGTATTAGGAGTTTGTCTTTGGCTCTAAGCAGCCAAAAAAGGTTTAGGGCCTGATTCCGATTCTAATCTCTAACATCTAACTTTAGTTAAAAACAGTTGGTTGGCTTCCTAATTCAGACATAATAGCCGAGTCAGGTGGAAGCTCACTGACCAACCAGAGATACTCAAGAATCTTACAGTTTGACCTGACAGTTGACTGTAGCTTGCGTCACCGATTTATTTAAAAGCAGTTTCTTGAAAAAATTTCTTCCAAACTCCACAAATAATCAAAAATAACAACCTAGTACTTTAGCCATGACAATGATCTCTTGACTGACATTGCCTCAGAATTTAATCAGTCTCCTATGATAACAAACATAGTATCTATTCATTAAATAACACAGAGCATTCATGTCCAATGTTTCACACAATTACTTATTTGAAATTATAGATAATCTCCAATTATTTTAAAGTGATCAAGGTCATATGCTCATGTTAATGAGATCGTAGATGGCAAACTCCATGAAGAGGTTGTTTGCTTTGACTACACTGGGGGTCCGACGAGACCATTTAGACTGACTATAAGAAAATGCGTTTAAAATAGTCTGAATTTCTCTTCAATGGACCATTGGCTACACAACATGCAACAACCACACTATTCTGCAATAGGCATTCTAAAGGTCCATTTCTGGTAAATGATTTCAGTTGATAACATGACTGATTCTCATTTTGAACAAAGATCTTAATATTCTAAGAAGTGTGCAATCTTTTGAAAATTGTATCTGCCTTTTAACATTAAATGAGGAATTCTTTTTTTTTTTCTGTGGCACATTTTTGTTTTCTTACAGTGAAGCCCTCCAAGCCAAGGTGCTGGATGGATGGAAAACTCTTGGAGGGGAAGGATGTCAAGCTGAGCTGTAAATCCACAGATGGTTCAGACCCCATTAGCTACAAGTGGGAGCGAGTGCTTGACAAAGGGAAGAGTCTGGGCAAACTGCCAAACTTGGCACTGATAGGTAAGAAAAATAATGCTTTAGAAAGACATAAAAAAAGAAAGATAACATGACATTGAGATGATGTGCTGATTCTCAATTCAGTCCCTCTGCACAGAAATGCTATGATAATTCATTTTTATATTAGTGACTTTTTCTTTTTCATGGCTGCAATAGTCCCAGAGAGAGTTCTGCTAAGCTCACCACTGTAACCCAACTTCCTCCTGTTTTTACTTTCATACATTTGTAAACACTGGAACCTAAATTTTGATGTGGCAAACCTCATTCTCCCATTTTTCATCCTTCAGCACCTTCACAAGAATATTAAAAGTTACAACACTTGGCTCAAGGGGACATATGTTTATTTTCCCAGTTTCATCCACTGGTACTGTAGTCAGTTAATATGTTTAGACTGTTCTGATTCTCTCCCTGCACACAAACAATAAGCCTAAAATTAAAATTGAAATTAAAATGAATGCTATTTATTCTTTTCCAGAAATCAAACAGCACAACATTGTCATTTGTGGTTTTATTTTTTTGGAATTACTTTCATTATTACAAGAATTCGTGTTGAAACTGGGATCTAATGAATTTGAAATGTCAAGCTGCCTCAAGTGAATCATAGTTGCAAGCATGAAAGCAGAGTATGCATTTTCTGGGAGTGAGGCTGAAGTGGAAAAAAATCAAATCCAATACACTGAAAGGTTTTGCAGCTTTTTTCTATATTCCAGTCGACAAACCAAACAATAGATGAAGAAAGAAGGAAATAGTACGTGTAATGCCTTTGTCTCAGTTTTTTACTTTAATGATGGCACATGTCCAGACAAAAACCTTCCAGTTAATGACATCAACTTACCACCACCTATTCAGTATGATTACTTTTCACAAAACAATAACACACATCAACAGCCATTATTTATAAGTCTACTGAAAGCTAATACCACATGGTTGTCAGTGGTGCAGATGACTAAATATCACATAGGGCCATTGAGCTCCGTCACCCTGTCAAACACACTCCTGCTTCTCTCCTCAGGTCCTCTTGACTGTGATGGACCTCCACTGGAAAATATTCTCCCTGTTTCACCCCTCTTGTTGAATATATTTCATAAATGACATCTTATTTTTTGGGCAGATCTGAAGAACCCAGAGATTGTCACCCTGAGGAACCTTACCATGGACAGCACAGGTGTCTACAGGTGCACAGCAAGCAATGATGTGGGAGAGGAAAACTGCACCATTGAGGTCACGATGCAGCGTGAGTTGTGGAGGGGAACTTGATCTCACAGTCTTCACCTCACACCAAACTGCCACACTGATTGATGGTTATTGTTTTAAACTACAGCTGCAAATACATTTCTTCTCCACCCTCCCTCTCCTCCCCTTTACCTTCCTATCGAATACAGTAAACTCAAAGCGATGGCCTCTCTACTTTGAATGCCATGTTTCACTGTCAAAATGATGCAATCCTTGAGACTCCCCTGACAAGGTCATGTGTAGGGGAAAGAAAAAAAACAACATATCTAGCAGTTCAGCATAAATGCTTTTTAGTCTTTGGTGTTAAATTATGCCCTTAAATTAATTATAAATAGAGTGGCTCAAAAGAAAGTAGTAAATTCTTTTCTGGTAACTGTGCATGTAAAATGATTATTAATAAATTGAAGACTAACAGGTAAAACAGAATATTATTTTACCAGAGAGAGTAGTTGAATGTATCTCTAATCGCTTTCTTCTTTTTTCAACCACAGATGTGAGGGATGTTGGGATGGTAGCTGGAGCAGTGGTGGGAATATCCTTCGGTGTCCTCATTGTCATAATAATCATCTGGCTCGTCTTTCGGAAAAAAGAAAAAAAGAAGTATGAAGAGGAGGAGACCCCAAATGAGATCAGGTTCAGTCACTGTCACTTTTTTTTATTGTTTTACTGTTTAAAATATGGTTCACTGGTTGCTTTAGTTGCTATGTCTCTGTTAGATTATGTTAGGCATAGGCCGGTTACTCGTGTTAAGGTGTGCAAAGGTGATAAAAAATAGTTTATCAAACCCACAAACATTTTCTCTCATACCATTCCTATGATTTAAAATCTTTTTAATAAGATGCCAGAGAAGGTGCTATGGTGGCCAAAGGTTTCTCCAGTGTAGAGAAATGCAACACTACCCCTCTTCCACATGTTGCTGCACACTGCAGTCAGCTGGATGAATTAAGGTTAATAGACTTTTCCCTCGCTTACAAAAAAGACAACTTTGTCTGTTTTGAAACATTTGCACACTGGCCCAACACACATTAATGTAATGCTGTTTTAAAACTTCAGTTAGCAAGCTATAATATTTATGCCAGTTAAGGAACTGACTATGGACTGGTTACTGTAGCAGATAGCCTGACCATTTAAGCAGCTACTATCAATTTGTTAAATTGTGGTATTCTATTGAGTAGAATGTCAAAATCATATTATGTTCTGCATAATAACCATTTTTCATTTTCTACTAAATGTAGTGGTTGTATATTCTATATTTTTGCTTATGAATATATGTTAATACCAAAACAATAGGTAAATGTTATTGATTGCATTACTCTGACAGTAAAGATGAATGTATTATACGTTTTTTGCAGTAGAAGAAATAACTGCTGCTTTGTATTTCAAGAAATACCAATTAGATAACAGTATCGATTTATTTATTTATTTATATTTTTTTATAAATACCATTATCTAGTGAAACAGGGTCATCATATTGTAATAGTCTCATCCTGGTGCATGCCTAGCTTATACTAACCATAGTTCCTATGTTTCTGTCAACATCATCTGAAAATTCCGACATCCAAATGCAATATTTCTTTTTCTATTTATGAAGCAATGTGGCAGTCTCAAGCTTGAATTCACCACTTATTTTCCTGTTTTGCTTAGAAAATTAATTTTTAGGAACTACTATACAAGGTTTTGTATGAAGTTGTAATGGAACCTCAAACTTTATCCATTCCATTCTATTTTTATTATGTAGTGTTTTGTCTACATCAGAATATATGATCTCAACCTAAAATGTGCAAAGATTTATTTGTCTCTGATGAAGCAAACTGTATCATTTCTATCTTGATATGTTCAGAAGCATTATCTCACTTTATATATAGACTTACAATTTTTTAAAAAAAAACTTCCTGTAGATTTAATATCCTTTCTAATAATAGTTTGCTTTTAAAATCAGTCAAGAAATAATGAAAATTATTGCTATGGTCAGTCATTCTTAACAACTTTGAGGCACCCAGGTTCTATTCTTCTGAGCTTTCTCAAAGGATTTATCATGTCATGATAAAACTGGAGTAAAAGTTGATTTATTTGGGGAGGTTTTCATTGTGTTTTCAGCACTTTTTTTCTTCAACTGTTGTGTCTTGGGACCTAGTGATTCTAGCAGAATTTATTATTTCATGCAAATTTGTTTCAGAAAACTCTAAGGCTAGGGGGTATCTCATGAATTACATGAAGCCCTGGCAAACTGCAAGTCCCCTGTGCCTTAGACCTTGGAATAGTGTAGTGCAAGAGTACTCTGCTGTGCTGTTGTTGTGTGGGGGTTCTCTTCTCTGTTTCAACAGTTGCTTTTTATATCAAATAAACATTGTTGTGTTTATGTGCTGTTTCCCAACATATAGGGAAGATGCTGAGGCTCCCAAGGCCAAACTGATGAAGCCAAACTCCCTATCCTCGTCCCGCTCTGGCAGTTCACGCTCCGGCGCCTCCTCCACCCAATCAATGGTGCACAACAGCACCCAGCGTGGCCACCGCCCACGTCCACCTGCAGTGGCAGCTCTCAAGGAAAATGGACAGCCTCCAGGCTTCCCCCAGTCCCCTCCAGCCTACACCACAGTGGTGCCACCCAAAACACCTGAGCCCCCTGTCACTCCTAAATTCAACTCCAGGAACATGTCTGGACCCACACCACCTACTCTCATGGTCCCAGCCCAGACCAAGGCCTTTCAGACTGTGTAGGACTGAAAGCCACGCCCATTCCTGCAGCCATGTAAGACTCCGATTCCTCCCCGAAGCCCCATAACCATCCCTCCCAAAGACTGAGACTCTTCCATAAACAAAGAAATGCAACTAGTTTAAAGGATGTAATTAAAAGAATCAATACTATAATTCCAAAAGTACTTTTAATGAATGCATAAATTAAAGGGTAAAATATAAGACATGCTTGCCCCTACATATTTCAAAAAACAAACAAAAAAGCGGAAACCTGAGATGCAAAACGATCCCATGGCTGAAGGCAGAACTTTTTTGCTGCATTTCTTCTTTTTGCTTCAGATGGTACAGAGAAGCATCATGTGCATTGAGGTGGAAGGCGCCCCCTGAAAGAGCTTTATTTATTTATCAAATCAAAGCTTTTGGCATGCAGTCGGAGTGAGAAAAAAAAAACTAAAAACATACTTACATTCGCCATCAGTTGTACGAAATGAGTATAAGTAGGGTGGAAATGAGGGGGAAAGTGGAAAACTGTCTGGGAAACAAGGTTTTTTTGTTTTTATAAAGTTGGAAACCAGGGAGGAGGGGTGATTCTCTGATTCATATCACTCAGCGCCTCTATCTGGGTGCTTCCATCTACTTGCTCTAAAACCACAAACCGCTTTGCCTCCCCCATGGGCCTGGCCAATTTTGCCCATCCATGTGGACAGACACGGTGCGCTGCGTGTGCATCATCCACCTCACTGCTCTTTGTCTTTTGTGCTCTCACAAAGGAACCCGTGAGAAACCACAGACTGACTCAGCTGGCTCGTGAACACCTCATCTGCTTCACTGTGCAGCTGGGATAGGGGGCAGGAGGGACTTCAAGTGCAAGGATGTAGCATTGACAGTCAAATCAATGGACTTGCTATTGTTCCTCCCACATTTACATTGTTAAACTCCTGTACTGCTACCAAATATTCTCCTAAGTACTTTAGTAGCATTTATTAGGCCTATAGCGATTCTTTAAACATAGAGGTAAGCATCTATTAGAACAGCTAGAATCTTTTTTTTTGTTATGTCTCTTTTTCCTGAGCAGGTTGCAAAATGTCAAAGACAGTCATGTTTCCATTCATTCTTTTTAAGAAGTGCCACCAATGCCCCAGGATGGGTTATGATTGGTATTTTTTTATTGTTTTATTTTCATTTACCAGCTACATTTCTGAACTGAAGCCAAAATCTGTTACGATGAATGTGTGATGTACAAAGATGGTGGAATCCATTATTTTTTGCCTCCTTCAGGGTACAATATCAAACTAAGGCACATGACTTTCAAATTTTATTTTAGTGTGTCTAAAGAAGGAGACCAAGGAGTGTGATTCCAGATAAATCACACACTCTCCTTGGAACCTCAACAGCAGTGTGGCACTTGATTGTTGTTTCACCCAATCGCTTGCTTGGTTAGTGCTTGTTGTTAGCAAGAAACCTATTTGTTGTATCCTCTGAGAGACAAAGTGCAGTTTGACTGAAAGTAGCTGAAAAAAGTGTGCCTTTGCAATCCTTCTCCCTTTGGATGTTCTTTTTTACACCCCCCAACCACCAACACCACCACCCTCCCCCTTCCTTGGTTCTTATCCTCTGTGTACCAGTGGTTAAGTCTCTGTTCACATGAAGTTTTGAGGGTCACCAGCAGGAAGCACACGATATCACAAGAACTGCCCCAGCAACAGATGCAGCTGAGAGAGCACCAAGCAGAGTGAGTGGTGAGAGAGCAATCCCATGCCACAGGTCTATGTACTGTACATTCTGTAATCAGTCTTGTTTTATATTGTACATACAGATGGATATACGCACATGATGTCAGTTCAACTTGAAAATAAAGGTATGTAAGGAAAGAGTTTCTTTTCACAAAAAAATTGTCAAGTAAGAAATCCAAAGTGAAGTCAAACTATCCTTTTTTTTCTGAAGCCACCAATGACAGTGCTATTATCATTCACCCTAAAGTTAAGCAAACATTTTATATGATATGTGCGGATGTGTATAAGAAAAACTCATATGATCCATCATAACCACTTTCCAGATTGCCACATGTTTTTATTTCTAGAAAAAAAAACTTTGATTTATATACACTTGGAAAAGTTTTCAAGACCACCATAGCGTTAAATCTTGAATTGAGTCAGTGACAATTAAAATTTAAATATTGGAATAAAAAGTCAACTCATTGCAAAAGAAAAAATGTTTTTACAAATCACAACGGCCATGCCTAAAATATCAGCTTGACTAGAAGTTCCAACTACAGGTCAAGTATACAAATCAGAATAAAAACCAGGACATTTTTTTCACTAATTCCTTGTGCATTTATTCTCAATAACCTTGGTGAGTACATGTAGAGGTGTTAACTGAGCTGATTGTTTTCATTATTGCACAAATCCAAATATTATTTTAATATATTTTCCTTTTATACGTTTGAGTCTTCTCTCTAAAACTTCACGTAGTTGTTTTACCATTGATCATCATATACTCTTCAAAGTCATAAAGACAAGCATACACACTTTATCAGTAATTCAGAAGTGTGTTGCTCTTCTTTAACCAGAAAATCGATACAAGAAAATGTTCTGCATCTCTAATGTCTTTGAAGATTCACATTCATCCAAACCATGATGATGCTGTAAAGGTTAAGAAATCATAACTGGACGACTTCTGACGGCATCATCACCAGCAGAAGTCATCTGGGTCCTCTACTGATGTCATCATACTTTGTTCTTGTCGTTCACTGGAGCCTATTTGGAAGTATTTTTCTGCTTTTTGTATATACAAATTTAGAAAGCTTGGCTAATTAGATGTGGTACATTTGACTGATCTGTTCATGTCAGACAAAAATCCAGTTGTGATTTCTTAACCTTTGGAGTATTAGCTGTCTAAACTTGTTCACATCTGTAGTCAGAGCAATAACTGAAATGTTTCAAACAACTAGAACTGTGAAAAACAGACCTGAAGGAAGATATGTGTTAATCTTGCAAACACGCACAGTCTTGAGAATTCACAGAGCGGTATCTTGGGGTCACAAATTCTCCAAAGCAGTTTGTCTTGGTTTTCTACACATTTTTTACCAGGACACCATTAGGACATTTTTTATTTACCATTCTGTCCTATTTTGGTATTTGATAGCCTACAACTTCCATCATCCTTGTCTCTGCACCATTAGAGCGGATTTGGTCATATTTCAGGTCTAAATCTGCAACATATGCTAGGAAGGGATGTGTTGTTTGATTTCACACATTGGATTTCACACATGACTTCACCGCAGGGGTAATTGGGGAAAGAAAATAAAATTCTATTATTTCACTAACAACAGTGTTTCATATTTGAGCAGGGAGGCTACTATATGTTCGTAATAGATGAGGGTTGTTGTTGACCGTGTGTACTGGCATGTCTGCAAATACACTTGTAATTGTGTGTGAACGTGTATGAGTGGGTGTATGCATATAAATTCAGTATTTGCCCTTGGGCCACACCCACACACTCTGATGTTACCCATTCAATGAGGGTGAAGGACGCAGTCAAGCAAGGCAACCTCTGTCTAAATGTACATGACTGAAGACTGGCAGTGTTTATTTTAGCTTTTGCTTAATTTTATCTGCCTATTGAACTTTGCTTCACAGGCAACAGTCATATTTTTGCTTGTGGGGGTGGCGTCTTTAGACAAAGAGCGTCTATAATTCATAACTCTCATCAGCTCTGGAGGATACTAGCACGCTCCTGCTATCTCTGTGGTGAATGCACTTTGCCCAGGTTGTATTGGTGGCATCTCACCGAACAGACACACATAGTTACAAGTTGTATATACACACACATCAACAGGTGCACATATCATATGCGAAATGCATATGAGAACGCAGTTGTGTCCACATGCAAGCACACCTCACAGAAGCTGACATCATTTGCACAAACAAAATCCCAAACAAGCATTCCCTGTTATTTCTGCTCCTTCAGAATCAATTTAATGGATCGAATGTCTGGAGGTATTATGGCTGACTGATGTAGCTACGATACTAAATGCAGCACAGAATAGGATGTGGCATCACTAAGAGGATGTTTACACACTTATATATAAAAAGGTACAATAAGAAAACACACACACTTGGAAGCACTCATTAAAACAGACATTGCTATACATCATAAAGATCTCGATAGCACATGCTAAAAGATTTTTTTCCCTCTCGCTTAGGAATTTACAAGAGTGGTACTGGGAAACAGGTTGGTTCTGAGCCAGGGCTGTGGGTTCTTGTCATTGAAATTCCCTCCTTCACAGATAAAAATAGCAGTGGTGGTGGAGGATGGGAAGCAAGTCTTCCAACTTTAAATTCCTCCAAGCTTTTTTGATTTGCTTTCCAGCATCGGCAAGTCTCAGGTGGCAGATTCCCCAGTTTATGAGCCCTCGCACTGCATACCTCTTTGTGGCCCAACAAACTCGCTCTTTTTTCCAACAAATGAATTTTAAGTCGCTTTTGTCAGCTCAGTGTGTGCAAGAGGAAAAAAATCTTAACAGGCCCCACAGCTTAGAGTGCCGGCTCCACATCCAATATTATCAGTCAGCACTGCACATTGTCTTGTTACCAACACTCAAAGGTGCAGTTTAATGGTTAATGGTTATCATGCAGAGAATGAATCTCATGTAGCTACAGTGTTTTATGTTCTATTAGTCATGTTTTATTTCTAAGTAAAGCTATTGAGCAGGGCAATCTGTGGTTTGGCCTTGTCTGTCAGTATAGGAGAATGTGATGTATTATTGCTTTTTAAGAGCAAAGATGAACAAGGCTTGATTCAACCTCAAGGAAGGTAAAGAGAGATCACTAAAGGTACCTGCATGTCATAGAAGATTGAGCAGATGAACGGGAATGCTTTGCTTTGATGTAACATAACTGTAATCAACTAAAAGTAATCAAAAAAAGAAAATCAATAATTGTAAATATATCAACACAAAATTATTTCTGAAGCTTTACTTTTGTCTTATTTTGATTTTTTCAGATGTTTATCCATGTACTTTGCACTTTTCTGTGTGCTATGCTCATCATTGGCGTGTGTTGATTCTGTGTGATCAGCTGTTTCCTCTTGACTGCGTCGTTTCAGTGTCAGGGGCAGACAGGCTCAGCATGGCTTGACTAAAGGGAAATGTAAAACACTTTTGTTTACTTTACTCTCATCTGTTTTCTGATGTGCATTGTCTTGTTTGATTTTCTAAAACAATAAATTACTTTTTTTTTTTTGCTTTGTTCATTTAATGAAAACAATCCATGTAAATATCACAAGTAAAAAATGTATATTTTTACGACTTCTGAGTTAGTACTCTTTCATTTGCAAATAAAATATTCAATGACAACCTAACTGGTCTTGTGACACATTCCTTTAGAATTAGAATGAGGTAGACTCCTAGAGTTATAAAATTGTGAATAATTTATTCGTGCTCCAAAGCCTCTCCTCCTTTGCTAAGACTGGTGGGTGGGAAGTGTTAAGGTCAGTGCTTTTATGCTTAGTAGAAACTTGTATGCTTTCCGTATGTGTTTATGGAAGGGTCAGTCTGGTCGACTTGGCTGACTACACCAGAATTTGACAGCTGTCAAAAAGAATTATACTCATTGTCTGCTTATCAGAGAAATCAAACCTGGAAGGAAGAAGAAAACATGAATATTAGCAGTGCGTCATTTCAGAATTACACACATTTAAGCATTGCACAGTTTCACTACGGACAAATACTACTAATAATAATTTTTATTTTAGCAGTTTATTTAAGATGTGTTCTATAAATTACATCGGCATTTGACACTGACAATACAGCACCTTTTAGACTTGACATCTCTAATAAAGACGTGTACAATACCAATAGAATAAATTAATCTTTTATTGCCTTAGCATAATCTAAAACTGTTGGCCATACTTTGTGCAACCCCCTTTTTTCGATTAGCTTCACACTTAGACTTGTTCTGTAAGAGTTCACAAGGTTGAAGAATACAGAGACCAGGATCTTTGACTCCTCCTCTGTACATCTCCCTAGATCATTCACCGCCCTGAGTCCTCTTTTGAGTCCTTTCACTTTCAGCTTACCTACAGGTTTCCTTTTGGATTTAGAACTGACATAGCAATGAAAGAAGGTTGATTTTATGTCAAGGAAACCTTTTCTGTATTAATTTGGTCATATTTTTTACATGATGTCCCTGATAAAGAAACCCAATGGTGACCCATTTTCAGGATTCTGGTAGAGCCCACAGGATTCCAGGTTCCATGGAAAGAAAATGGGACCCACAGCATCACATATCATGTTTCATGCATCTCATCTCATGGCCAGGATGTGTTTTTCCACATTAATTTTTTAACTTTATTTTGACCAAAGCATAGAGTTCCTATAAGAGTAAATGGTAGATGGTTTGCATGTAGCCACAGCTGCCCTGGGACCAGACTGACAAAAGTGATGTTGCCATTCAGTCGGTGTCACCGGGCCCTCTGACCACCACCAGCATGCAAAGCAGATGAAGTGCCTTCCCCACACTGCCATTCTTATCCCTGTTGCAAGCTATTTTTACAGTTCTGTTGGTTGGACAGATGCTTTCTAGACAATCAATTGACATAAAGGCATTTTATAATGGTTTCTATAGAGACTAAGTGACTACAAGTAGTATTTCAAGTAAAAGTTAATTTTTTCTTTTTTTTTACCTCCTTCACCACTCTGTTTACTGTGCATGATTTGAGATATATATGGGTCCATGTTTGTCATGTTTCCAGTTGTTTTCTATTGCTCTGACTGTAGTTAATTTTGTTCATTTTGTCTCATTGTTGCCCTGTGATGCACTGGTGCTTTCTTCAGAATTACCCTGCCCCTCGACAGTGACCCTGGATGGATCTCACATTGAAGCAGGCATCACAAGTAATAAAAAAAGGCAAATATGGATGACTTTCTATGGTAAACAAGCGCAAGTGGTATGAGCCATGACATTCTAGCAAGAAAAAAAATAAAGTAAAATAAAATTAAGGAGCTGCATTAGACTCAGGTAATAATTGCAGATGCCTAACTTGCACATTCAATATTTTTACATGACTGTGAAATTGACCTCAATTTGATCAAACAGATAGTGCCAGTTGCACAAAAATTTTAGAATAAACATCTATTTTTAGGCTATAAAGAACTGTAAAATAATACTGATGTCATGTTTAATGTCATACATAGTGTTATTTTCTTCAGACAAATTAATTTAGTTCCATTCCTCATTATATCCTGGAGGCATTTCCTAAGCATTCTGTGATGTGGCTGCCTGCTCTTACCTCTCGGATCTAACCAACTCAACTTAAACAGACCTACTTATTTAAGTGACGTTAACCCCTCTCCCTCCTCCCTATAACTACTTGGTTGCTCTTCACTTTATTTTATACTGTGTATTTTTAAATTTTGCATGTGTATATTTTATTGAAATCGTTTTGTCACATGTAGCATCTGGAGTTGCATTCTGAAGTTTGTCTTCTGCATCAGTTCAATGACAATAAAAGCTTTCAGTTCAATTTAATTCAATTCAATTCAGTTTGGGTCTAAACTACAAAACATAGGGTCATCTATTCTTGACACTGAAGTCATATGTGTTTCTAAGTTTTTTTTTTTACAGGACAATAACTTATAACTTATTAGGATTCCTTAAAATTAGACTAGAGATACTAGGTGAGGTTTTGTCTGTGAGGAAGGGATTATAACAGTAAGCCTATGCTTGTCTCATTAATACAAAGCCATCATACGAAGAAATATTGTCACTGTCCAAAGTACAAAAAAATGAAAGCCTGTCTTGTTTAAACTGCATTAATGGCTATGGCTTCAGAGGTGCAGTAAGTCTTTTAATCATTACTAAATCTGGACTTTAAATTGTATTGTGATTGATTAGCTGTATTCTAGAGTAGCTGACTTCAGGCGAGCTTGTAGATATTTATGCTAGCTATTCCATATTGTAGTGTGTCAATGAACTTTGGAAGAAACAAAAACCTAGAAAACCTATTTTCTAGTACTGTGGATAACATTACTCACCCTTATACTATAGCAAAATCACATGTTTTTTCAACACAGTTGCTGGGAGCCAAAGCTTCTCAAAATCTGATGAAACATACGGCAAAAGAGATTCTTCTTATTCTTCCATAGTCAGCCACCTGTTGACTGTCATTCATCTGTTCCCTCTGAAAAAAATCTTTCTCTTGTTGGAAGCTATCAAACATCCAAGAGACACAGTATGTATAAACCTTGGTAAAAGGAGCAATATGGTGGCTTTGTCTGTTTCAAGGGCGCATGGACAAGGTGGCAGGGAGTCACAAAAGCATGCATAACGCACTTTGCCAAGTGATCCATCCATGGAGACTAATACAGTTAAGAGCTGGCTACGGGCTGCATGATGTATGTGATGTTTTGAACCAACAAAAAAAGAGAAATCCTTCCTAAGCAATATCAGATGTTCAAGGCCAGAACACACTTCTCCACTCCCTTTTTCATGCCTCTATTCTCATTGTTCTACATGATTAGCCATGTGTGATGAAACTGTCATAAACCCTCCTCTCTGCAAGCCTAGACTCAAATGCCTGCCCTACCTTAATGGCATTTTGGTTACAGATTGGGACATTCAGTATTCATATCTCTATTTCATATTATTCCATATCCCTCCAATGTCATTTCCACAAATGCAATGATCTCACAGCAAGCAGTTCAAACTGTGTGCAGTGAGCAAATTTACATTTAACTTTTGTTTTAGGATGAGGTATTTTCAGTTTTTATTTTGTTTCTACAACAAGCTGTATTTCATGTGGACGCTAATGTCAATTATAGATATACAGTTGAGAGAAAATAGATAGAAATACTCCATAGGATTACTGTGGCTGTTTCTATTGATCTAAAAGAAAAAATAGCAAAAAAAAACCAAAAACATAAATTATGTTTGGGGGGTTTTAAAGTGATCCTAAACAATAGTTCTTAGGCTTTCTTGAGATATTGCCCACACATAAAAACACTCTTCAAGTATTAAAACTATCACTATGGACTGATGTATATTTCACATACATAAAACAGCATTGTAACAAAAACAAGCAAACAAACAAACAAAAAAAAAACAATTAGAAATTGTATTACGGTGAGCTTTTTATCAGAATTTTTCGTGATTTGATTTCTGATTTGCAATCTCTGTTTTTTCTTAAGGTTTAACCTGATGGTACTGGTTGTATCCAATTCTGATTTATCCTTAAAACCGTTAAATAAGAAGTTATATGTACACCATGTAAAGTATATTTTTTCAATCCTTCTTTCCATAAGTCAGTGGCATCCAAAGTCGGTCGATCCTGCATGTTTTAGTTCTCTACTTGGTTCAACACACCTGGATCAAATGATGGCTCATTAGCAGGCCTCTGCAGAACATTGACATCCTGAGGAGGTAGTTAATACCAGGGAGAGAACTAAAACATGCAGGATGCCAGCCCTCGAGGACTGACTTTGGACACCATGACATAAGTGGAGGAGCAGAAGCAACGTCCCAGATTTTTTAGTTTATTTTTGGATTTGTTCTTGTGCATTTGGATTTTGGTCTCTTATATTAGTGTTACTCTTTTCCCCCTTAATTTGTTGTTTCCTTAAGTCTCAGTTCTTCTCTGGTGTTTAATATTCACCTTCCCTCAGCCTGACAATTTACACAGCTGTTTTCTATCCTACGATTTCCATCTGCCTGCATTCTGCCTCTGCTGTTTCCCATTTGCCTCTGAATAGTTCTTTTGGTTTGCATTGTCATTTCCACATCTCCTCGGTATTTAGGCTCCTGGATTGTCATTGTTGTTTCTGGATCCTTCTGTACCTTGTTTCAGGTGCTTCAGTGTTCCATATCCAGCCATCTATGTTTCTGTAAGTTCTTTATTTTATTAAATTGCTTGATTTCAGCCTACATTTTGCTCTGCATCTGGGTCATGTTCAGCTACATTCATCTGTCCGTCCGTCCGGGATCAGGCCGCGGGGGCAGCAGCCAAAGCAGAGAGGTCCAGACTTCCCTTTCTCCATCAATTGTATAAGCTCTTCTTGGGGAATCCCAAGGTGTTCCCAGGCCTGCAGAGAAACATAGACCATGCAGTATGTCCTGGGTCTTTCTTTAGGTCTCCTGCCAAACACCTCACCAGGGAGGCTTCCACGAGGCATCCTATCCAGGTGCCCGAACCACCTCAACTGGCTCCTCTGTATGTAGCAAGAGTAGCAACTCTATTCTGAGCCCCTCTCTGATGATCGAGCTTCTCACCCTATCTCTAGAGGAGAACCCAGACACCCTGCAGAGGAAACTCATTTCAAGTGCTTGTAACTTTCTTTCATTCACTACCGAGAGCTCGTGACCATAGATGAGGGTAGGAACGTAGATCGACCGGTGAGAGAGAGAAAAAATGGAGCAGGAGATCGATAGAGGGATTGGTGCAGCATCTGCAGTAATGCGAGCCCTGTGCTGGTCTATCATGGTGAAGAGAGAACTGAGCCAAAAGATGGAAGAACTACAGTCATGACACTAGCTTTACCTTTATTTTAAAATGACAAAATAATAGTCTGAATTAACTTGTCAAGACAAAATGCCTTCTTAAATCTCAGGGCCTGCTTTAACCTTATTTTAAAAAACTTTGCTGTTCCTAATAATATCAAACCTAATGGCTTACCTTTCTCACTTACAGAGCTCACACAGAATAGGTTTATGTTTAATGCACTTTACTCCCCCTTAGTATGTTAAGTTTACTGATCAGAAAAATATAATTTTTTTGTGATTTCTATAAGCCAGTGAACTGTCCGGGCTAATGAATCTGAAAATCGGCCAATTCCAATCATCACTCAGTTTGTTCAATTCCATTCAATTTAGCCCTTTTAGTGTATTGGGTCTAACAGGAGAGGTCTAAGTTAACAGCATGCTCAGTAAGTCACTGAAAATGCTGGTAAAAGCTAGTTATTTGTGATGGAATGTTTTTACATATTGGAATAGAATTGGTGCATTCACTAATGTGGTTACTTTAGATCATTGCTAAACAGCTTAAAGAAACAACACCAAAAAGGGAGATGTAAAATAAGTATGCAGAAATTGAATAAAAAACAACTTCATTTCCAAAGTCAGAGACTTGGAGGGCTATTCCTCAAAACTGTTTTAAAAGCACAAAAGAAGATTGGCAGTATTGGGTTAGGACCATATAAACTGGGCAAAGCAATGACCAACTGGTATTGCAAAATCATCTTCCTTTTCACAATAAAATAGTTCTGACCTGATCAGAGTGATATTTACATGCTGAAGGTACCTACAACTCTTTGTAGTTTGGTAAATAGATAATTGAGTTCTCCAGCAAATGAAAAAGTCAATAATTATCCCTGATTATCATATAATGACCTTCAATTTATCACTTCGACAAATAAGGTATTCATAACCTTTTAACCTTCTCAAATTTCATTGCATTACAACCATAAATGTCAGCATATTTTCAAGTTGACATGCTAACAGAAAGTAGTATATAATTGAGAGATCAAGTAATATAATATGAGATTATATATTAGACCATATTTTTAGACAATAATATATGGCAGGGGTGTCAAATCTGCATTCAGCCCCTCATACTGTGATACCCCTAAAAAATTTACTGGAATAAATAGTCTTCTTAAGTCACCTAATTAGCAAACTCTACCCATGTTTGATTCAAAAGATAGATGTAAAAAAAATGCATTAAATGGCTTAATAGTAAGTCAAAATAAGGGCATTTCCTCTCTAATTGCCCCAAATACAGAAAATATGAAGAATCTCTTGGCTCTGAGGAGTCTTTTCAACTCAATTTTTACCAATTTACATTTCTCTTTAGCCATCCTTCTGTAATCTGCAAAGTAAATAACAATGGATTGCCTCACAAAGGTTTTTGTAAAAGAAGTTGCTAAAATAATTGCACCCCCTGGTGTTGATTGGAGATAGCTCTCAAGTAATCTGTGATGCAGATGGGTTCTTATTGACACAAACTAAGTCCTGACTCACATATCAAACATAACCACTTGAGACTGGTTATCTGAAATCTCTCATGAAACCTGTGTGAACCCAGATGCTGTGGACAAGCAGCGTTTGTTTTTAAGTTATGATAGTTGGGGGGGGATAATTAATGGCAACTGATTTTCCTCACAAAGCCAAATTAATTATAGTTTAAAACCTTAAATGCAAATAAAATAAAAGACATACATCAGTATATTCAAAAGAATGAAACTAAGTTGTCTAGAACAACAAAACAAAATTGACAAAAGTGGAAACTTCTCCTTGCAGTTTTTGAGAAGCTTTGCTTAAAGCTCCCCCTGGTGGAACTTTAGATCTGAAATCAGAGGAGGAAAATAAAATAAGAGCAAACTGTGTTATTTTAAATGTGTGTTTTGATGGCTCTGAAGCTGCTGTGTGACACTTAATGACATCAGATAATTGCTTTTTATAATTGTTTGTCTTTCCAGTAAGGCTCCATCTGGAAGGTTTGATTCACTCCCAGGTTCAAAGAATACTTTGATTCAAGGACCGGATTGTCTTGGCATAAACTAAGAAACAATAAACATACTACTAATAATAATAATACATTTTATTTGAGGGCGCCTTTCAAAAAACCCAAGGTCACCTTACAAAAACAAACAGACAAATACTGTCATCCAAACTGTGAAAGCTATTAGTTTCGGCTTATTGGAAAATATAAGGTGTGTAAGCATTTGTGTGTGTGTGTTCCCCCAGATCCCAGCATGGCAATCTACTTGCCACACCTCACCCGGTAGCCCCGAATGCAGACTGGCATTCGGGGCTACCGGGGATTTCCCCAGTGGGCCGCTGGCTTTGGGTTGAACCAACCGGCCCACTGGGACAGCTAGTATGCAAGAGGCGACAGGTTCTGGGGCCTGATGTTTTGCTGGGTATAGTGCCCCAAGCTATGGCCGTATTAAATGGCTTCTCTACCTCTCCTCCGCTCCAGTCAGACAGAAAAGTTCTGCTGCGCGCGCTGGAGAGCTGATCTGTAACACATGAACAACGCGCTGCAGTGCCGGCCGCTGAGCTGACAGTGAAGAGCGGAGATCAGAAAAACACGTCCCAATAAGCCCGGGCTACTAAAACAAACGACGGCGCTTATTAAAACTAAACATTCACAAAATAAAAAATGGCTTGTCCCTATTAGTGCCAAATAAATTAAATCTCCATTTGTCTCTGGGATGCAGCAGAGAGAGGCGCAGTGCAGCGGCTCTACTTCGTCATCTCATCCCCGCGGGACATTACCGTCAACCGCTGTCACTATGAGCAACACTAAATAACTCCGCATTAGCCGCGAAGATGGAGCAGTGAAAGCAAAGTACAAAGCGTAAAGGTTGGGCTGAAAAGATGAGAGAGTAAAAGAAAGTCCTGCAGGAGAACGCTCCACGAAACTTCTGACCTGTTTGGTGGGCCTTCCCTTAGTTCTGGGTCTGGTTTCGCCACCAGACATGAAAGGTCAGATGACACTGCCTGCAGCAGCTTAACGATGGTAGCATATATTTTCTTACTTGAAAATTTTTTGTTGATATGGCATGTTTTTTTTCCATAGCCCTTTACATAATTAACAATACTAATTTCTTGCATAGACTGTGGCTGAGGATGACCCCGTTGAGCAATAGAAGCCAGAGGGAAACCAAAAGAAAAGGAGAAGAGCTGCCTGAAGAGCATTTACAAGAACAAGGGCAAAGCACTATGGTTTAGAATAACATAATATTTACTCAGTAAGTCATGTACTAAACCAAATAGTCAAATTCAATAAATTAGAATATGTTGAAAGAAAAATATTATATTGAAAGAGAAGGAAAAAACTTGATTGACTAAGTAAATTACATCATATAGATTAATTACTCAGACTGATGTTTTCAGCCTTTTTTCTGGTAATGTGATGATTTTCTTCTCATGGTAATGAAAACATGATATTTAAGGTTAGAATATTATATCCAACTAAAAACATTTTAACACACACACACACCACACACACACACAACACACACACACACATATATATATAATATATATAGATATAAATATATAAATTTGAACCAAGCAGCAGTAGGTGGGGCCAGTCTGTTAGGAACTTCTGCATCACTTTTTCTTACCAGTCCACCCCTTGCATCAGACTCATCAACAGAGCAATCTTTTTTTCTCTTATTTTTCCCTCCCCTCTCCACATCACTGTGTACAGTCGAAACTTGTCTGTGGTAAAAGTCTTCATAAGACTATATAATCTTTTGCAGTAAAAGCATTAAATATTGTAAAAAAATAAGTGTAAATAGTATTCATGTATGTTTTGGTGTTTTTTAAGTTTAGAATGTAACGATATCATATATCAAAAAATATTTTCACCAAGAAAAAAAAGGTCTGATGTCCTGAATTTTGAAGTTTAGCAATATTTTTTTTTCCTTTCTTTGTAACCCAGACACTAACAGAGTAATGGGGGAATCTGACAAAGAAAACATGGATTCTTCCAAAATAGTCATTTTAATCAAAACCTAACCTTACCCAAAAGCATAACCTGCTTTATGGCATAGTGTATGGTATCTACTTGAAGCAGAGCCACTATTCATTGAATAAATATCCAGCTGTAGTTTAAAAAAGCAAACAAAACAAAGGAGTGCATGACTGCAATATCTTGCAAAAGCATTCCTACCTGTGCACAATTTGTAACATTACAAGAATAGACTTTATTGTATGTCATAGTCCATAACATAAACCACTCAACAGCAACAGTTGAAGAAAAAGGCTCTTTTGTTTTCTGATGAATAAACATTTACCATTTTTGGATAAGGAACTGAACAGTGCTCTATGAGATGTTTAAAGCTTAAGATTTTGTTATATAACCCAACCGACATCTAAAATTCTTCACAACTTTATGTATGTCTTCATGATGCTATTTGATCACTGATATTCACTGACAAACCTCCGAGGCCTTTACAGAACAGCTGCATTTGTATGGAGATTTAATTACAAACAGATGGACTCTGTTTATTAACTAGATGACCTCTTAAGGCAATTAATCGGTTGTGTTTGATTTTATGGGCATCAGAGTAAAGAGGGCTGATGAAGCACACCACACCTTTTAAATATTTATTCATAAAAACAATTGAAAATCGTGTATCCTTCCTTTCACTTTATGATTAAGAGTTATTTTGTGTAACTTTTAATGTGTAACTGTTACTACAATGAGAGTAAAAGCCTCATGCTGAGATGCTTATGTGCATGTGTTTCTTATAAAACGTATGTGTACGACACACCGAGGTGACTGTGAACATGTGTAGAAAACTGCAAAAAGTTTGTATGGATTTTTAAACAATTTGCATATACGTTCTGGGGACAGAACTAACTTTTAAAATTTAATTTGAAAATAGGAAATTAGGAGTGAATGAGTTCACAGAATGGATCTCTGAAACCTGATAACCCATTTCAAAGTTTTAATTAAAGTGATTCTGAACCACTTCCAAAATTCAATGAATTATAAGTTTTTCCATTCAAAGTGTCAGGAAACTAAACACTGCTCCTTTTGTTTCTAGATCTTATGTCACAAGCTTCAGATGAACTATTGCTGCAAAAAAGCAGACATCCCTGCCTGTTGCTATGGAAGCCTTCACCTGGGACAATTAGTCTCTAATTGTGGCTTTGTAGAATATGAAACCTGGTTATTGGCTGCCACAGCAGTATGGTGATTAGGCCTCCATGTCTTCCTCTGTTGAACAGTAATCAGACCCTCCAATGTCGTGAATCTGTCTTTCTCTGGGTACAAGCAATGGGAGCCAACTGTGTCAGAGCCAAATTACACAGCTCAGTGAGAGTGTTTCAAGAACCAGGGGCATCTGTCTAATGATGTGGTATGATCTAAAGACAGCTTCTGCTCTGAAGAAAAAAAATCTTTGTTCTTCACTGAGATGAGATTGACCTGAAGTGTGAAATGTATCAGATTTCTTATGTCATACCCTCAGTGTGGGCTGAAATTCTCAGGATTACTGTATGCCCTGAGGGGCTGGTGGAATGTTTGGGTTTTTATCGCACTGCAACCGTGTTAACAGGGATGGAAAACTGATGCTGTGTTTTTTATGTTTGAATGACTGTTCCTACATTACCCAGCAGCTTATTCTAATCATACCAATCACACATCAGCCTCTTCTTTCTTCAATCACTGTACAGAGATAACCTTAATGTACAGACTGAATTATCAGGTCATTTTCTAAGGTATAGTGGTGTGATTCACTGTTGAAAATGTCAGATAAAAAACTGAGAAGGTTGTCATTACTAAGACATTTAATCTCTCTTTAATAGAGAAAGTGGATGACAGCCATTAACTGTAAAACTGTGAGCTGAAGGACAGTGGAAGCTCCACTGAATGGGCTCACTTGTCAGGTGCCCAAGCATGTCTCGAGAGAGGCATAATTTTAGGTTTTATATAATTGTGGTGTCAGCCCCACCGGCAGTGTCTGCGGCAATAAAAATGTCACTGCAGTTCAGACCGTCACACTGCTGCTGTTTCTCGCTAAGGGGAAGTTGGATATCTATGACATCTATTGGCCACAAATACAACTGGCCAAATAATGATGTGGCAACATAAAAAAACTCTAATAAAGGTGATGAACCCTGATCCTGTAAAGTTACTTTTGAGATGGATGGCTTGTTTTTAAGATTCCAAATTGTTTCAGTAGATCTGGTATTTAACAGAAATGGAAAAAGTGTGCACGTACGCATTTTTTTAATAAGATAGGCTGTCAAAAAAGAGATCAAGATGAGCTGGGGTGAAGCACACCTTTTTTTTTTTCCTCCACCTTGAAATGATGATACAACATACATATTCAGTAACTTTCAAACCAAGAAATGGCTGCACAAGTTTGAATTTATAGAGAATTTTCTCTAATCTTCATAGAGTTTAAAATATATATCCACTTTATAGTATATAAACACATCCCCCTCATATTTGCTTAACTGTTCCTTACTAAACTGGAGACAAGCAATATACTGTTTGTAGCCATCAACAAGCTACTGGCATAATTCTGGCCAAAAATTTGACCACTCGTGTTGGAAGAATTTGTAAAGTTCATTTAAATGGGTTGGTTTCTTGGCACAGACTGAGCTTTTAATCATAGTCCACAGATTTTTAATTGGGTTGATTCCAAAATCAGCTTTGAAAAGTGCTTTGAATCACAAGCTGCGTTCCCATTAACCTTGAAATTGCGCAATTTGAAATAACGAAAATAAATGTGCTTAATGGAAACATGCTATTGTCGAAAATTTTTTTCCTTTGTCGAGAAAAAATTTTGGCACTAGGATGAGGTGGGTTTTTTGGCCGTATCGAAATAGGTTTATTTCCAAAACAACAATGAAAACACTTTTTTGGCATCACACGAATCATGAATTTGTTCATTTCTCAGTCCATCTTGTGCAATGCTAAACAGACCCTCAGTATGATGCTGCCACCACCATGCTTGACAGTTGGTATTCTTAGGGCTGACCTTGACTTCTTCAAACATACCTCATGTCATTCCGGCCAAATAGCCCAATCTTCATCTCATATAACATTAAAACTTTTCTCCAGAAGGCATTTGGCTTATGCATGTGGGAAGCTGCAAATTTTACTAATGTTGGAAGGTGCCAGTCTTGCAGCAGGTGATTTTATGTTGCTGGTACCCTCTCGGCCCATGTTAATGTTAAACTCATTTCACTCTGGTATGTGGCAGCAGTCTTCCAGTAGTTTCTGTTTTTTTGATTGGCTTGAGCCAAATACATGTTATGTTTGAATGGATAAACTAGCCTTACATTATCGATTAGGAACAACTCTGATCTCAGTCTGTTGTTTGCCTGGTTCAAAAGTTGGCTATATGACAGAAAGGTAATTTAAATGAGCTCCTTCATTTCTGCTATAAAGAGCTGTCAGTATTTATGGATATGTCTGTCTGTCTGTCTGTCAAATCAATTTAGAGAGACCAATTAACTTATTCGTCATTCCAACTGTGTGAGCAAGCTGGAGTACCTGGAGAACCTATGCTTGCATATAGAGAACATACAAACATGCAGAAAGACCCTCGGCTGGGATTTGAACCTCAGTAGCTTCCTACCCATATGAATTAGACAGAGTTTTGAACTATTTAAAGTTTTAACCTAGTTCTTACATTTAAAAAATACTAACGTTGTTGTATTGTCATTCCACACTGGAAAAACAATGGTTCAAATGAATCATTAAAGCCCCAAACTTTTTTTGATATTCATGCCCATCATGACTAAGTAAACTTTTGAACCAGCACTGTTGGCAACGTAATGCCTCCATGTTACAGTGCATGTGTTCTATCTGATCTGTGTAAATAACTACTGTGTTTTAGAGTAGATTTCTGAGTTAAAACAACCCTGTTGTCAATGGTTGGAGGATAAATGGTGCCAGTGTACAAAGTTAAACATGCAAGCATAAATAATGTAGTTCATACTTGCATCCATACTGCACCGCAATTACTAACCTGTTTGCTGTTTGTGTGAAATGGGGACAGAGTGATCTAAATTATTAAATGATGGGAGTTTGTGTGCTGTGGCTAATTCCAACCTTCTTCTCCACTGCAGTGCCTTAAATGGATGCCAGGTTATGTATGAGGATGCCAATGAGAACACAGTCCAAAGCTGTGACTGTAAAATGAGCCACAGCCAAGTTTTGGTCCCACAAATTCACCTGTTTCCTTATTTCAGCTGAATCTAGCCGTCCGTAATAATCCACAAACACAGCTGAGATCAAAACAGTGAAGCAGTAGTTTTTCAAGATTTCTTGGCAATAGTGAGACTCTTTTGTGAGGCTGCAAGCAATAACTTTACAATGAATGAAAACGTGAATGAAGCTGCAATTTTCTCAAACATGTTATTTTTCTTTCTGAGTAAACATATTCAGAAATGTCTGTTTCACTTATTAACACTGATACAAAGCCCTTTTAAATTTTCTGCATGAAACTTTCTTGGTTTACCAGGGGCGTGGCAGGAGGAGTGTCTTAGCATCGTCAATCAATCACACTTCCCTTTGCTCTCTGCTGCACTGCAGCTCCTCCTCCACAGTAGACCCTGCCATGAATGAGCAGGATAGGAAGCATGACCACTGATGTCAACGGATAAACAGTTTTCCTGTAACATTAGGTTGGTTCTCAACTATTCGCACAGCTGAAACAAACCGGATATCTTGAGCTTGTACGAGCTGTGCTGGGGAGGGTGTGAGCAGCACATACATAAGCATGATTGACAGTACTAAGATATTCCTCCTGACTCTGATTGGTTGTTTCTGACTGGGAGTGGTGTATTTCTGCAGATGGCAGTAGGACCACAGGGAGGAAGCAAAGGGACTTGATTTTTTTTTTTTTTTTTTTTTTTTTTTCCAGATTATTATGTCTCATGTAATACTGTCACAGCATATTGACAGATGTGCATCCAGCCATGAAGGACTGAAAGAGACTTAAAGCTGGTATGATAAATATTGTGTTACGGCCCTGGGCCTTGTGGGCTGGGCTGCAGGTGTTTGTGTGTGTCTGCCCTTGTGCTCCTCCTCTGTGCAGGTGTTGCTGATCAGCCAATCCAGAGCACAGTATTAAAGGCTGGCTGTAACACCCTTCCAGGTCATTGCTCTTGGCAGCCACTCTCTGCCTCCAGCAGGCGAAGCGCATCTCGTCGTCCATTGGAATTCTGTTCACAGTAGATGTGGTACCTGGGCAGTAATAATAGCTTAAGATGATCAGTTCAAATGTTAATATTGTGATACATAAGGGTGTTGACCCATAAAGGGTCATTTTCAATCATGTAACTTGTTTTTACCCCATTTTACCAGAGTTTTCTTTCAAACTGAAGTACAGGTAGCTCTAGATGCAAAAGACAAAGGCTCCCACATTCCAAAACAGCTTTTCTACTGGCATAGTCCACCGCAGTGGATCGATGATGATAATAAACAGTAAATATGGTTATTTACTGTGTTTCAGACTTAAAGAAGATCGTTTAAACATTTGATTATTTCAATTTTCCAAAAGTGTTACTGATTTGTACTTCAGTCAGAATTTAATAAGACATTACGTCCTCAGAATACTGTTTCATTATTGCACATTTCTGGTGTTGCTGTATGAATAATAAACAGCATATTTTGGCATAAACAAACCTGGATTAGTTAAAACTAATTAACACATTAGAATTTCTTCATGAAACAAACCAGGGTTCTTAATATTTACAATTCATACTGAATTATTACATTGCTGCATCATTTTATTGTTTCTATTTTTATTTCTAGTAGTTTTAGTTTAATCATTTTATCTTTTTCTCAGTAGTTTTAGTCATATGTGTTATTAGCTTAGCGAGTTGGTTGAATAAAATGTTTTGACTGTAGAGCAGAATTCATTTTGTTAAACTTGTGTATTAGAGAAGAGTTGTCTGTATTTATTCCATATACATGTGTAGCACCCTGCTGTTCTGATAACACTCCTGCTGGACTTGTGCCTTCATCTGTTATTATTTTAAAACCTAGGCCTGTCAGGTGGGTATGATAAATAATAACTGAGACTGAACTCTTTGTCTATGATATACATATATATAAAAAGGTGCCATTTAATATATTACTTTCTCTTTGAGAATGGTTCCTCAACTTAAATTACTAGTTTTATTAACTGGAACAAGCAATTATAATTATTCATCGCCAAATTTAAAACCTACTACAGCTCAATGCAGTGCAAAAAATGTTTTTGTTTTTGGATAAATGTTACCAACTGCAGCTTTAAGATTATAGATTAAGTATTGGCAACTTTAGTTTATGAAAAGAGAATGCAATAATTGTCATTGTTTGATTGCTGAGTTAACATAGTTAGAATCTACAAATTTAGTCTTTTCATTTCAGCTTCCTTTTTGTTGTTCATTTTACAGATACATCTTGGCAAATAATAGGTAATTGTCTGTGGTAGCTTTTAAGCTTAGCCAATTAAACTTGGGCCCATCTCACAGATTCCACCAAATCTTTATTGAAGTGCTGTTTGTGGTGGTGATATTCTTAATCGCAACTGCAATAGACCCTATAAGACCTTGGGCAAGCCCTATACCTATACAAAGCTGCCATTTCAAATGAGTATACTCTAAACCTTTTGTAGCATCACATTAAAAAGCAACATATCATGATCACAGTTTAAATGTGTATGAGTTGCTAACTTCTTTTTCTGCTAATTGGTGTGTTTTTAGTGAAAACGACATGTTCGCACATGTTCACTTGAAACCATTTTTATTTTAGCTTTTAATTTGTATTGTTTCATACTTAGTCAGAGAGACAAACTTAGACAGATAAACCGTGGAATGGCTCGTAAACATGATTAAACTGGAGGAAAAGCCAGTCTGTTTGTTTGTCTCAATCCCACCATTGCAATTGTTATTTAAATAAATGTATATTGTGAAGATAGGATACCGCCTTTCTGTTCTAAATTTGAGTAAATAAATCGCCACTGCATTGGAGGCTCTCTGGGGAAAGTAGTGTTGCTTGCTGCTGGAAGGAGTTTATATACACCATTAAAAACGGGATTAGTTGTGTATTTTTTTCCATGGGCTTTTGGCTTCAATCAAGCATTATTAATTAAATCAAATGGCAAATAAATAAATAAAAGTCGCTCTTATAAAAAAAACAAACGGTGAAGGGCTCAGCCTATAATTGATGGTTGATAAATTCGTCCCATCGCCCAACCTTAATAGAAATAATAGAAATTGTCCCACAGAGGAAAAATTCAGGTGTCATTGCAGCAAGTTAAGGTAAGTGGGAACATGCAAATTCACACAAAGGTAAAAAATATAAAAATAAGAATAACATATTGTACAGTGAGGGGAAATTTATAACACAAAGTAACACCATGAAGGTATTAAAAACTGCATACTAAGGCTAAAAGTAATGTGAAGCTCAGTAGGTTAATTTAGAGAGAAGAAATGTACAAGATGTGTGTGAATATATATGTGCATAAAAAATAACAGACCATTTACAAGAAGTGAAAAAACAGCAACAACTGGGATGTGCAAATAACAGCAGGGATATTATTAGAAATGTGGAAAACTGATAATAACAGCAGAGTTATAAAGACTTATTAAGTTTTCTGAGAGTAGTGATGGTTATAAAGTCTAACCACTGCTGGAAGGAAATATCTGCGGTAACTCTCCTTTGTGGACCTAGGATGCAGCCATCTATGATTGAATGAGCAGTCCAATTCAGCACACAGCTTCTTGCATGGGATGGGAGACATTGTCAAACAGTGATGTTATTTTAGCCAGAGTTGTACTGTTAATGGTGCATTTCTGATGCAAAGGCTATCTAACACCTTCCTAATATCACAGCTCTGGAGATTGAAGAATGTTGTCAGCAGGTTTAATGCCATTCAAAAGGGTGAAACTGAAAATGCTGAATAACACCATAAATATGTCTTTATGTATGAACCTTATACCATCGACGCCCTCTTGGAAAACCTTGCAAATCGCAAATAATTTGCATAACAAAAAGACTTGTTTTACAGTCAAATAATGCACTGTTGGGCAACATCTTACACAAAAACAAAGTTACAAAATTATCCCTTTAGTACATATCAACAGTGTGCAACCTTAAACGAAAGATAAATGCAGTAATTTCCTCCAACAGGACATGAAGTGTCTGCTGATGGCATCACTGTTTTGTTTGACTGAGTGCTCCCGCTGTTCAATAAAGTTTTGGTCCAGATAAAAAAAAAACAGACAAAAAAAGGTTTTCAAGTTGCATTCCTGAAAAGAACTTATTAGAGTAGCTTTCCCCCTTTTAATCTGTCTTACGTGGATTAAATTAGTTTCTGAAAGTCAATGCATAACATTTTACAACTTCATAACAGAACAAGAGTCTCCCACTACCTGCACTGTTTCGAAGGGGCATCCTGGAACAGAGCCAGGGTTCCTCTCAGCTGCAGATAGGCTGCTGCTCCAACAGACAGCACCATCAAAAATGGCTAATGTAACCACAGAGTCAAAAAAGGTCTTCAGGAGCGACCCCTGCACTCCAAAAGACCTTAGTTTATTCAGCAAGTAGAGTCTACTCTGACCCTTCCCACAAAGAGCAGGAGGAGGATGGGTTGATCTGGTGGTAATAAGTAGACAATTAATTTGAGTGGTAATTCTTCTTTGAGATCTTAATAAAGAAATGGTGATGGTATTTTTCTGGAACCAACAACTTGATGTAAGTTGTTGGTGTAGCTGACACTATTTGTTCTAACATTTAAAACTGCATCATTGGATGATCCAGGAAAGTTTCATGGTTAATGTTTCTTTAGGTAATGGTGTGTACCAGTGTTCTTCATTTAAAGCTCTGGATATCTTTGCCAGGAACAAGTGCATGGATTAATATATTAACAATATCAGAATCTATATTTTGTTCAAATGAGCTTTCAGAGATATCCGAACCTTGAAAGTGAAATAAAAGAGTAAAAAAATATATATAAAATATCAAGTTTTTAAAAATGATTTTAAAAAGTGTTGCACTTTCTTATAACACTATCATCTCTTTTTCAAGGAAACAGTTCCATTAAAACTAAGATTTCACAAATAAATCCTCAACACTATTCTGTACAACATCAGAATGTCCTTTTCTGTAATATTAGATATCAAGCACACTAGCGTTCACAGATGTCTGTTCCTTATGATGAAAAAAAACATTTAAAAAACTGCACTGTTCTCTGCAAGTCTGAAATTCACAGTAAGACACAACTTTCTAACTTTCTAACTACCCTATTACCTTTTTTTTCCTCTTCATAAGAGTAGTTTAAAAGAAACAATCCTAAAACATTAATATATGCCTGAACAGTGGACTGTGACTTTGTTTATTACAGGATCATTGTCTAAAGACATGAGAGTTCCTTTCTCACCTCCTGGTTCTGCTTCTGACACTAAATCACATTTTAAAAATAGTCATAATTCTTAGCAGAAATCTCCCATTTTTATAGTGAATGAGTAATCCTACCTGTCCACTCTGGATTTGTGGGCTCATGGCTGCTTGATGCTGCATCTTTCTTCTGACAAAAGGACAGTTATGGGGCGTCACATCATAAACAATATTTAAATCAAGCTTAACATGATATATAGGTCAGGATTACCTAGTCATCATTTAACTAACTTTATCTCCATCCAACACCATTACTCAACTTGTTCGGTTTGTTTGGAAAGAGCATGATTTGTCATAATCACAAATATTAATTAGAATCAATAACAGTTTCAATATTTTATATTTAAATTTCTGCTGGTCATCTTAGTCTATAAATTATATATTTTCATTGCAAATGAGCAAGGGGGCAAACCAAGCAGGCCAATGAGCTATTATACTCCTTTAAGATCTCCTCCAAGATCGCAAGATTTCAATAATCCGAACAACAAAACAATATAATCCTTCTCAAATTCACAGCACTCTGCTGGTGTTTAACTGGCAGACCTGTTTACAAAGTGCAGCCCACAGGGTTAAAAGTCAATGTAAACTTGTTCACAGGGAACAAGTTTACCCTCACTTATGCCATTTGTCTGAATAAGAACTCAATGCTGGGCATTGCTGTCTGGAATTTTATTAATCAAACCAGTTTATGGGTTTTGTAAAGGCTGTTTGCATTAAATCTTATAAAATATATTTAAAATTTCAGCTGAAGCAGCATTAACAGATTTGATTTCCACTTTTAGTTATAATTAGATGAATGTGTTGCAGAACGTTCTGCCTTAGCTATAAGAAAATAGTGTACATAGCGGGCCCGGATTGGCTAATCAAGAGATTCTGGACAAATCCAGAAGGGCTGGTCTGACATATTGGCCACAGGGGTCGGTTTTATTTATTCATTTATTTTACTCTGGCTGGTGTGTCACTGGGCAGACCGGCCGCCAGAGGGCCCATCTGGCCCAAGACAGATGACATGTCCTTCGTATTTTTTCAGTCGTTACAACTGTTTACAGCATGTTGCGTTCAGACCAAACATGTTTCGCGTCTTGCTGGGTACAATCACCCAGAGGGGCCAGAAAAGCCAAAAGTTTTTCGGAGCCGTCTTTAAACGCACTATGAGCGGTCACACGTTAACGTCGGTTACCTGCTGGGCCAAGCTACATGCTGGAGTGTGTTAGAATCATGGAGCAAACCAGCTCAAGCATATATTAATATTTTAGGATTGTTTCTTTTAAATTACTCTTATGAAGATGAAAAAATAATAATAGGGTAGTTGGAAAGTTGTGTCTTACTGTGAATAACACACTTGCAGAAAACTGCAGGGGTTTTTTTGTTTTTGTTTTTTATCATAAGGAACAGATATCTGTGGACACCAGTGTGCTTGATATTTAATATTACAGAAAAGGAAATTCTGATGTTATGCAGAATAGTGTTTGGGATTTTCCCTTTAACTCATGTTTTCATATTTGTGAAATCTAAGTTGTAATGGAACTGTTTCCTTGAAAAAGAGATGATAGTGTTATAACAAAGTGCAACACTTTTATCATTTTTAAAAAACTTGATATTTTATATTTTTATTTACTCTTTTATTTCATTTTCAAGATTCAGATATCTCTGAAAGCTTATTTGAACAAAATATAGATTCTGATATTGTTGAAAAGGATGTGCTGTAAAGAATATTGTTTGAGATGTGCTCTGATGTTGAAGTAAAGCTACATTGTGAAGTAACTCTTACCTGCACTTATTTGGACATATTAAATACCCTGAATTGCAAGGCTTTACAAAACAGCACATTATTGTAGACTTAACATGTAAGATTATAATTACATGATTTTAATAATAATAGGTCCTTACAGTGGGCCACTCAGTCAGAAACAACCAATTAGAGTCAGGAGGAGGGTCATAGCACTGTCAATCATCCTCATGTACATGCCGGTCATACACTTCCCCTTGCTCTATCCAATGCTAGAGCTGGATCATAACAACATAGCCTGCTACGAATGCTAAAGCTAGTTAGCATGGCCACTGATGACGGTGGATAAATAATTTTCCTGGAACAGTAAGTTGTTTCTCCACCATTAGCACATTTAGCGGCACCTACACGAGAGTGATTGACAGCGCTAAGAACTTCATCCTGGCTCTGATTGGTTGTTTTTTGGTCAGAAGTGGTGTATTTCTTTAGACGGGAATAGTAAAAGTTACCTACTGCATCTTTAAGAGGAGCCTGCTGCTAGACCACCAGGACCTGAGTGTTGACCTTAAGTGGTAACTCTGAGCCCTCTGTGTTCCTTGTTCTTTTGGTGACCTTCCTAAGAACTCTGACTTACCTTCTCATCTTTCCTTTACAGGTTAACTCCTGACGAAGTTCTGGATTCTGCTCCAGCCCACACTTTGGCTGCCTCAAGTCATCTACAAACCACCAGTGGTTATTCTGGGTTCAATCAGGCTTAGGCACTGTGTAGGTGCCCAGATTGGAAGCCCAGATTGCTTTGATAGCTGCCTTCCAATCATCTGCCTTGTTGGGTCTGGTGTCTCCCCATCTTCCGCTTGACAATAGCCCATAGATTTTCTATGAGGTTCAGGTCAGGGGAGTTTGCTGGCCAATCAAGAACAGAAAAACCATTGTCATTGAACCAGCTTTTGGTACCTTTGGTAGTGTGGGCAGATGCCAAGTCCTCCTGGAAAATAAAATCAGCATCTCCATACAGCTTGTCGACAGAAGGAAACATGAAGTAGCTAGAATTTCCTGGAAGACGGCTACATTGACTATGGACTTCTAAAAACACTATACCAGCAGATGACATAACACCCCAAAACCATCACTGACTGTGGAAACTTCACACTGGACTTCAAGCAACATATATTTTGTACCTCTTCACTCTTCTTCCAGTCCCTGGGTCCTTGATTTTCAAATTAAATGCAGAAATTACTTTCATCTGAAAACAGGACTCTGGACCACTGCGCAACAGTCCAGTTCCTTTTCTCCTTAGTCCAGGTAAGATGCCTCTGACTTTGTTTCTGATTTAGGAGTGGTTTGACAGGGGGAATGCGACATTTGTAGCCCATTTCTAGTATTCGTCTGAGTGTGGTGGCTCTTCTGGAATGGATTTCCCTTGACAGTCCTTTCAAGGATGCGGGTCTCTCTGTTGCTGGTGCACCTTCTCCTACCACACTTCATCCTTCCTCTTAATTTTCTGTAAATATGCTTGGATACAAAACTCTGTGAACTTCAGCAAGGACCTTTTGTGGCTTACCCTCCTTGTGAAAGGTGTCAGTTACTGTCTTCAGGACATCTGTCAAGTTGGCAGTCTTCCCCATGATTGTGTACCCTACTGACCCAGAATGAGAGACCGTTTAAAGGCTCAAGAAACCTTTGCAGGTTTTGAGTTGATTAGCTGATTAAGGTGTGACACCATGACTTTCCATTAACAACCATTTTCACAGTATTCTAATTTTCTGAGACACTGAATTTTGGATTTTCATTATCTGTAAGCCATAATCAACAAAATTACAAGATGCAAAGGCTTGGAATATATCACTCTATGTGTGATGATTCTATATATGAGTTTCACTTTCTGAGATGACTGGCAAAAAATATTGCACTTTTACATAATATTCTAGTTTCTTTTTAGATGAACTAGTAAGCTTGTTGAGTCTTCTTCTGGCTTCATCCACCTTCAGGCTTTTGACCCAACAGGATACAACTGAGAAAGAGGCACAAGACACCAGTGCTTATTAAACATCCACAGCAGGGTAACATTAAAGGACTGTAGCCTTCAGAGGAAGAAAAGCAGACATTTGACCTTGCTGAAGCACCACAGAGATTTCTTGTGTGGTATAGTTTCTTTTCCTGAGCTTCAGGTTTACTGCACAATGTATACTCTAGTAAAAAAAAGGAGAAGCTGAAGTCCTTGTTCTTTTCAAATAAACTGCTAGCTCTGTTTGCCTAACTTTCTAGAAGTTAGGCAAATTCTAGAAGTTAGGCAAATTATGAAATCAGATTTCCCTACATGGAGTTATTTCAAGAGCTGGCAGTGCACTGGTCTCTTATTTAGCCAGATTTCCGAACATGCTAGGTCAATTAATAATACTTTATGCTGACAGAAGGGGTAAAAGAACAAGATTATTTTCAGTGAATTACAATCCATGTACAATTTCAAAAATGGTGTTTATAGTGAATTTAAAAAAGTCTAGAGATTCCTGTTAAAATAAGAGTTGTTTGTGAAATAAAACATTTGTACCAAGTTAAATTAATTCTGAAGCTTTTCTGTCTTTAATGTAGCATATATGTAGCACTAGGGCTGGATGATATGGCTAAAAAATGTATCACGATCTAAGCATTTCATTTCAGTCAATATCGTTAATTATTGATTAGTTTTTTTGTTTTAAATATCCAAAATACTGCCAAACTAGTGATGTGACCTTTCCTCTTTTATCCACAATTTCCTCTTGAGCAGTTGTACTAATTTTCTCTTTTCACTCTACCCTGATCTTTTTTCATTTTTAAGCAGTTATAGGGCACGGTGGCAAAACATGAAACTGCTCCCACATACTCAGGCGTGCTGTGTGTACACATCATGGGGACCGTGCACTGACCACAGACGGTTGACATTTCATTGTCCAGCATGCTGATTGCCTACATTTCTCATGACAAATTCCTTCATTCCTCACAATCCAAATGGATACTACCAAGTTTGATGAGCTAGTTGGGTGCCTAGTCCCATTTCTTCTCCACCAGGGCAGCCAATGAACAACTGTCAGTGCTGCACAGAGAGCGGCAGTCATGCTATGCATCCTTGTGACTGGTTGCACTGACTCTCATCATCATCATTATTTATTTACAAAGAGCTTTAAAAAACAAAGTGCTGTACAGGTATATCAAAACTAAAATAAATAAAATAACAATAGCAATAATAATAATACAGAACAATAAGAAAAGTATAAGATTGACATAATTGGCAATGAAATCATAAAACAACAGCTGGCCTAATGTTCACACTCTCTGGACTAAAACACCTGTTTAAAAAGATGAGTTTTTAAAAGAGACTTAAAATCATTTAAAGATCCAGCAGACCTCACAGGCAAAGGGAGATTGTTCCAGAACTTATGGACCTGTGACTGAAAAAGGTCTGTCTCACCTGGTCACAAACCGAGTCCTGGGAACAAATAAAAACTTTTGATCTTTAGATCTTAAGAAATCTACTCAAAATATGTGGTTGTAAAAGTTCAGTAAGATGAAGAGGTGCCAGACCATTTAGACATTTAAAAACTAAAACAAAATCTTAAAAACAGTTCTAAAAGAAACAGGCAGCCAATGAAGGGAAAGCAAAACCGGGGTGATATGTTCAAATCGTCTTGTCCCAGTTAGCAGACAGGCAGCTGAATTCTGAACCAGCTGTAGATGATAAACAAGAGACTGGTCTATCCCACAATAAAGAGAGTTGCAGTAGTCCAGTCTAGAAGTAATAAAAGCATGAATAACCGTCTCCGGAACATTATGAGGGAGAAAATCCTTGACTTTACTTATAAGCCTCAGATGATAAAAGCTAGACTGGACTACTGCACTGACCTGTTTGTTAAATTTAAAATCAGGACCAAAAATCACTCCAAAATTCTTAACAGACACACAGCCAGAAGAAGAGTCCAGTGGTCCAACAGCACTGCTGCATCCTGTCAGAAGGTCAGATTTACCGAATAAAATGATCATTAAGATAAAGAAAGTTCTGCTCCATCCATGTGTTCACATCCTTCAAGCATTTAAGTAGCCCATCACCAGACTGGGATCTTAACAGAAGGTAAACCTGGATGTCATCTGCATAGAAATGGTATGACACATTATATTTCTGGAAAATGGATCCGAGAGAGAGCAAGTACAATGAAAATAAAATGAACCTCAAGGCACCCCATATTGAAGAACAGCAACAGAGGACCAACTGGACAGAGAACCTTCTGTTAGATAAGTAGGACTCTCAACATTACCAGCTCAGTATTGCATACAAAACAGTTTGATGTGAGCACTGTTTTCTGCCAAGCAGTTTGCTTTGTGAGTTGGAGTGTCACCAAGTGTGCATCCGCAGTTGCAAAAATGTACCTTGGTGCAGATGTCCACTTTGAGTCCATTTGAGTTTGCCTGGAATACGTGCATACCTCAGAGAAATTATGTTGGGGCAAGATGAAACTGCTACTGCACGTTACACAACAAGCTGTTGGTAGCGACCAAAGAGTGAGTGAATCCAGAATGCCATGTGGTTCTGGACTGGAGTTCAGTGAAATTATCAACATGCAGTCAGGTGTGTTTTCTATTGATACTGATCACATATCTATCACAATACATATCATTATTGCTTCATCGCTCTATGTGGCACCATTCAACTGATAAATAGATAAATCTAGTAAAAACTGGAACAACTGGGTCATATATTTATGCACACTCTTAATCTAAAACTTTGTTGACCCATCTAGACAAACCAAAAAAATCTGCTACAGATTACAATATACAGCAAGTACACATCACAACAGTTTTAGCTTATGAATGGATGAACTAAGAAAGTAACACTTCAACCTGTCAGAGAATAAATGCATAAATATACATATAATTATGCCCAACACCTTGCAGATTTAGATTATATATATATATATATATATATATATATATATATATATATATATATATATATATATATATATATATATATATATATATATATATATATATATATATATATATTTTAATCAACTAATAAGTTTGTTTATGAAATAAGTATGATGCAACATATAGCAAAAATATCAGCTTTGAAAAAACAGTTTTTATTTACCTTTTATTTAAAAAAAATGCCATTGTCAAACTTATTTGTGCCTGTTTCAATAATCATTGGAAAATTTCTTGATATTACAGCAATTCAACCCTTATCATAATTGGTGACCAGCATGTTTCTGCTGGTATTTTGACAATTTATTATTGCTCGTTTCAATATGTACGGAATTCACTAGCTCATCTGTCTCGTGAAATCTAAACATTTCTTGAGTATCTGCAAATCTTGTTACTTGGATGTTTTTTATATTGAAATTTCAGCCATTCAGTTTGGTCTATATAATTATGTGTTTCCACATTGCTAACAGACAACAGACCATAACAAATTCTCCTACATGAAGCAGAGAAGGGCTCTGAGAGTTTGAAAGCTGATGCAAGTGCTAAAGGTTAATCAGTAATTGCACACACTCAATCGATGTTCAATTTTTTATATAAAATATATTTTTATTACAAAACCTAAAATTATTAATTTGAGGTACAAACTTAAAGAAATGTATATAATGTTCATCCATCTTTTATCACAGAGTTGAAGTTGTACTGTAGCAGCCTTCTGAGATAGGGCTGAGGGTTTAAAGTCCAGTTTAAGAGAAAAGCTCTCCAGCGACGATGATAACAATCTAGAAAAAACATTAAGTGGTTGTATTAAATGATGATTTCTTCTTTATACTGAGCTAAAGATAGGGCTTTCTAACACCTGATATTACATATCCAGTCTCCTGCCTCTCTGGTCCTTTAAATGACACCACATTGTTCCTGCAAGGGCATCACCATGGAGCCCAGCTCACCCAAGGGCCCCAGCTAATGAGACAATGCAGCTAAAATTGATTTAGTCTCCACCTCGCTTTCTGCATCTGGTGCAGTTCGGAGATAAAACCAAAAATTCTCCAGGGTCATGGCTTGGTCAAACTCTCCTGAGACATTTCCTCTCCTTTGAGGAAAGAGGAGATCAGTGAAAAATGTATTAGGTTTAAATTGGAAGTATTTGAAATGAAAACAATTTTGTATTCTTTAAAGCTGTATTTATTCTCCATCTCCTTCCATTTTTGTGTCTGTATTGTGGTGCATTTTGCTGTCCACATGGTGGCACAATAGATCTATTCATTGTCCCTATAAAGTGTTGGGCGATCTATTGTAAGCAGCCTGGCAGATCTCAGGTTTTAATGAAAGGGGTTGTTTTATAACAGAGGTAGGAACTTGGGTCATTTTCAGGGCAGGATCTAACCCGTGTGCCTGAGTATTGCTCACCTCACTTGATAGAAAACTAACAAATTTTGGTTCTCAGCATGTGCACACACAGATGGCTTCATGGACCCGAGCTCCCAAGGTTAAATAGAATGTGCACAATGAGAATGAAAACTGCTTTTTAACCGTACTCACAAGGGACAGACATGCCATAGACTACAAATGAAAAGATGCTTTGAGTGTACTGCCTTGTTGCCATTAATAATCAATGGAGAAAAAAGACAAGCTTAGTGGGAAGCCAAAAGGAAGTGCAGCAGTTTTAGCTGCCTGCCAAAAAAATACCGTTTCAATCTATATATCAAAGGTTGTGTATGGTGAGCTGTCTAATGAGCACACACATTAAGCAGAGCATTGTAATTGTCAGAAGCCATACAGTATAAAATCACATCCAGGTTCATAATCCTTTGAATCAGGAAAATAGCATGCCAGAATCATATGAAATTTTAAAGTGTTCTGTCTCATTCTTGGAACTGTGTGGCTATTATACAACCAAAGTAAAACTAAAAACTCCTGATGTGGTTTAGAATATGCTTTGTACATTCAGTGCACCCACCCAAAATAGACAGTGCCTTGCCAAAGTTTTTTTTTCACTTTACAACCGCAATTCTAATTGTATTTTCCTGGGAGTATTGGAAGAAAAATGTGGCATACATTTATATTTATCCTCCTTTTATTCTGACATCATCTATCTATTTATCTGTTTTCTTCAGCTTATCTAAAGTCAGGTAGCCTAATATATATATATATATATATATATATATATATATATATATATATATATATATATATATATATATATATATATATATATATATATATATATATATACACACAGACTTTCTTTGACATGAAATTTGTCCAACCGTAGGTTGAAATGAGAAATGGAGATAGTTAAGGTCACTACTGGTTCTTATTTGTGCTTTTTTTTGGTCACGGAATATTTACATCTAAATTTGATGTTTCTTTTACTTGTGTTTCCTGCAAATTTCCTTAGGTTTTAACTCATATTTAAAACACAGAAGTTGTGTGGCTTTACATGCTGCAACTACAGCTTATTTACATAACTTTATTTCTGCTTGCTCTCCCCTCAAATGACTGCTGGAGTCCTCTTTTATCTTAACTTTACTGTCTCCCACTTTATCTACCAAAGCTAACTCCACTGTAATTAGTTTTTGTTGCGTTACTGTTGCCATCTTAACAGCAGCCACATAACTTTATATTTAGTGCTGCGCATATTCCCTGCAAAATTAAACCATTTTCACTAATTATCCTCAAGCTTTTTTTCTTTTCTCTTTAACCAGCTAAAGAAAAAAGATGGCTGAATTAAGTAAGCTGTAACCATATAGTCCTCTTTCTGAGTCATAACGTTTGTCCCTCTGCTATCATCTATAATTATACTCCTCCTTGCTTTGGACAGAAAAATTCTGTTAAGCACATCAGAGTGCTTATGCCTTTTACCTAAAATGTTGCTGAATTACAGTGATTAAGAACACGCAGAAAGGGTCATACAGTAACAAGTAACTAAAATTGTGATATGTTTAAGTAATTTTCAGAAGTAATGCTGGAAAAATGTTTGAGTTGTCAAATATTTAAAACAACAACGATGAACCAGTAGAGAATGATGCATCTTCTGAAATAGTTTTGGTAATTTAGGGTCTTGCTGCACCAGCATGACAATTCTTAATTTAAAGAAACACAGCAAAATTAAACATATAGACTTACAGAAACAGTGCTTCCAAGAATGCAGGCTTTGGCAACCCCTTCATTATGCTGCCCCATGCACAACCAAACACACTTCTCTAATGAAGCCCATTTGACAAAAATGAAAACAATTTTTGCTGTCTAATTTATTAGGAACATCGAGAACTAACACATATTACAGTTTTTTCAGTTGCTTTGGTGCATTTCTCAGAACAGAGTTGAAATTCTCAAGAATATTGTCTTTATACTCAGAACACACAAATACACAGCAACAAATATATTTCATTTTTCCCGCAAAAACAATGTACACACTATACATCCTAACCAACACAAAGTTGCACATACAGTGTTCTACATACAAAAAAAGAATTTGCTGTATAGTTACAGTGGGGGAAAAAAGGAAAGAACTATGCTGCATCCTCTCTTTTGTTTTGGACTAGCCACAGCACCTCATCCACATCGCAAGCAATGTTTTCCCTGGCCAAGCAGCAAGGGAAATAGCATCTGGCATGGTGAATCCAGCCATGAAAAGCATTAACTGCTATATCTCCACATGCGTCTTCCATAGCTTGGAGAAGGGGTATATGGATTTGTGAATTTAGGTCATATACTTTCCATCTCCAGGCAGAAAAAAAAGCCTCAATAGGACTGAGGAATGGAGAATATGGAGGGAAAAGCATGGGTGGGCAGTGAACCAGTTACGAACCAGAGCAGCCTGATGGAAACTCATGTTGTCCCAAATGGCAATGTACCTGAGCTGCTCTGGGCCATCTGGAATGAATGTGTTGTGTAGGGTGTTGAGGAATGTGATCAGATGGGCAGTGTTGTAGGGGCCAAGGGTAGCATGGTGATGGATGATGCCGTGGTGGGTAATCACTGCACACATTGTAATGTTCCCTCCATGCTGGCCAGGGACTTCATCAATGGCATGCTGGCCGATGATATTCCTTCCCCTCCTTCATCTTTTGTGATTTTGAATCCAACCTCATCAATGAAGATGAACTGATGCTCCACTGTAGCCACCTCTAGTTCAATAACTCTCTGAAACACACATAATATCAAAAATAGACATGGAGTGGTCACTATTGTGAAGCACAATCATTATGATCCCAATACTGAAATATGTATATGAGGATGCATCAATTGTGGGACTGTATAGGACTTACTTGCACATAGTTGTATCACAGTTCTTTGATTCTTTCTGAATTGCATTCAAATGGCACCCTGTAGCTCTGCTTCATCCTCAGATTATTTCTGCACAAGACCTGGACCAACGTTGATAAGCTTACCCTATCAATATTTTGAAATAGCTCATCGTTTATTATTTTTCTTTGTATTTGCAGTAATGTTATGGCATTATTTTCTAGGACCATGTTTATGATTTCAGTTTCCTGTTCAGGAGACAGAAGACGTCCCTGTCCACCTTGTGTTGGTAATGTTTCAGTTCTGCAATACAAATAATAAAATACTGTAAATACTGTTTAGGAATACAAAGTTGGGATACATGTCCTAAGTATTTGAAACATACTTTTTTTTACTGTCTTACAGAACAGTCCACAGGCAATACTATACTACTGTACTCATCGAGTACTGTACTGATACGCAGTACTGCAGTTTTCTAGTGAGAGTAGATTTCTTACCTATTCTCATTTCAGAAAGTCCAGAAGATGATATTACAGTGTACCTACTCAAATTTGGTTGTACTCATTGCCCAGCTTCCCTCATTGTTAAACCATGATTGACGACATGGTCAACCAAAGTGGCTTAAGTGTAGTGTTTTGAAAAAAGTGTGCTTTAGAACTGCAATTTCAGTGTAAAGCAGGAATTGTGCTCGTAGTTTAGCAGAATTGGTTCAGGGGGTTGGTGCATGAGTTACATGTTGTTACATAATCATTGTGTCTCAAGTACCAGTATTTGTGTGTAAACAGTCAAGAAAAACGGTATTAGATTTTTTTTTCTAAATCTGTCCTGAACTGGTAAATTGTTCCCAGGTGAATTTCTCCAACAAAGATAAATGTGCAAAGCATTAGATCAATTAGTTTTCTGAAATAGCTTAAGGGTACGTCCCATAACTTTTTCAAATTAGTATGACAAATGAAATATCAATCAGTAATTGATCATAAAAATACAAATCATGTGCATTAAGTCTCTTATAGGATCTCGGGTCATGATATTTCTTTCAAGGTCACATGATTAAGTTGGCATGGTGTTATAACAAGGTTTTCCCTCATGGGCCAATAATAAGGCTCTGGTGTCCTCATGGAAAAATTGTGTCAGAAAGACTTTAACGCTTGTACTGTGTTAAGTTGTGAGTGTGCATGAAAGATAAACTTGGAAACTACACACTCAGTCAGACCTCACAAACATATTTCTTTAAAACAATCATATCTATCCTAGGAAATGAAACATTGGCAAAATTTAAGAGCAAATTAAACTGAACTGAAGTCTCAGTTTTTCAGCATATTGAAACTTAATGATTGTACTGGATTTCAACCTTGTTTTTATTTGAAAAGCGGTTTTAGAAAAAACATATTGTATTAAATACAAATTGTATTAGTCAGCAAAAAACATATTTTACTAGATTTTGTTTATTTTGTATTGGAAGGCAGTAAATATTTTATATAATCTTGTTATTAATGATGAACAAGGACAAGAAAAAAAAATCTAAATAAGTTTTGAGTTTGTCATTTTTCAAATTATGTTAGTCTCTAGATTCCAATTTATTCATGGCTCAACAACCCAGTGTGTCGCACTGTTTTATTCACACCAACACAGTAGTTTATGTGGTATAGGTCACATCATTAGCTTTGTCCAAATCCATTTTTAATGAAACTGAAACAGTAAAGCTGCTCATGAATGTAGCACAGTTTACCAGATTATATGTCCTCCCCCCAAACTAATTCTACATTGAGTTCACTTCCATGCTGGGAACTCACTAATATTGAACAAGACTACATATTTTTAGTACAAGGAATGCTTTAAACAGTATAATCAGAGCACACTGGACTGATATGTTTTATTTCTTATTTTCCAGCTTTACTGAAAACTTATAATTCTGTGATAAGTGATATAGCAAACTGCATGCAATGGATTTTTATTTGTATAGAATTATGTTTTATCTATATTTCATAGAAGTTTTACTTCATTCAAAAAAACTTAATGTTTGAAAAACACAGATCTTTTTATTTATATAACCATAATGTAGTTTAACTAATGCAGTATGTGACTGGAAGATCTTCCCTTCATATGGTCGGACAGATAAATAGATAGATCCGGGTCATTTGCTGTTGTCTGCCCTTCTTCCTGTCCACCTACTGTTGAATAAAGACCACTAGTGCCACAAAACACATTTAAAAAGGAAAACCAGGCTTTCTCAGCAAATTGCTTTTTTTTTTTTTTTTTTTTTTTTTTTTTCTTGGATTACAATTTGTCTTATTCACATGATATAAGAATAACTGCATGCCACACAGCTGAGATTGTTATACTTACTTGTTCTGTTTGCTTCCTTAGAAATTCCTTTGTCTGACTACTCTGAGGTTCCCTCCAACATTGTATGGGTATTGGCAGCATATCACTTTTTGAGCTGTTGAACCAGTCATCTTGAGCAAAAATATCACCTTGGTGTCTAAATACATGCACTATTCACTCTTAACAGTTTCCGAACATACGCTCTGACTGTCACCAAGGAGCAGATGACTCTAAAAAGTTGCAAATGCCAGCCTTGAAGTTGGCATGGGGCTAAGCTTATGTCAGCTCGTTATTGATTCCTCTGAACTTTTGCGTGGAAAAGAGTGTATGCCATGGTTTTGAGAGTGGCCCCTGTTGAGGGGATAGTTGGCAGAACTAATTTAGGAATACGTTGCAAAACCAATCTCAGCTACACCTTTTTAAAAGAAAATGCTTGTCTTTAGCATCTGTTTTCGCTGGAAATATGTAAAACACCCACTAATAATTCCAAGAAAAAAAATGTATTTACTGCATGTGTTTGACAAATTCCAGATAGACTGGTTTGGGCTTTAGGTCTACTGTTTTTACTTTGTACCTGCCATTAGCTGCTTTAAGCATCAATGGATCAGGTTGCTTGCAGACTATTTATATCTCTTTGACAACGGCGTCCCCCCCTGCTGTTCTCCTTTAAGTGTGGAGGCTTTCAGCATGGAGGGAGAGAGATAAGGAGGTGGGAGCAGCACTGGTGTCAGGAGGAGGGGGCAGATTTAGGGGAGATTCTCATAATAGCGTCTTGCTGTCCTCTTTCTTCTGTTGTGCAGTACGACAGAAGGCTGAAAATAGAACATCTTTAGAGAGCATGCAGTTACGCTTAGAGTATCTTTATACTGTACTCTTAAAGACACACAAATACACGCAATGTGGCATGTCTTATGTAATCATGAGAAAATCCTATTTTCTCATGAAATCAACACAATCTTTCAAGTCTGTCAAGACATTGGTTGTTACATCACAGCAGTGGTTTTCTCAGTGATGTGGAGATGCATTCACACACAGCTCTCCTAGCTGAACGTGTGAAAACTGTTTAGCAGCAAAAGCAACAACCATATGTTTCTCTTAACTGTAAGGGCTTTCAGTTTTTATCTGTAGGTCTTGTTAATGACAGAAACACATATGAAGCTGGGATATGTGACTGAAACAGGGGGCTGAAGCAAGTCTCATATACCACAAACACTGTGTGTAGGAGTTGAATAAGTGCGTCTATGTCAATGTGTTTATTTATCTGTGATATTTGCATATGTTTGTCTGCACATGATGGGGTTTGTGTATTGGTACGAGCCTCAGTGGGTAAAGTGTGCTTTGCCAGAGTGAGTGAGAGAGTGAAATGTGTGAGTGGAGCAGGATCAGAAACGGGAAAGGGGAGGGAAAAAAAAGCAGAGGAGACAGAAGAAACACACGGATAGAGGGCTTTGTGCCGTGGCAGAAAGAACAGGAGCAAGTCGGAAAGGGTGGTGCATTTTTCTTTCTTTTCATTGGAATTTAAGCTGCTTCAAATTGGCTTTTAGACAGGGAGAGGATTTCCCTGCTTGTGGAGTGTGGCTCTCTGCTCTAATCTAAGACAGGAGTTTGTTTTGAAACTGAGGGGGTGAAGAGGAGGGAGGGAGAGGGATACTTGCCTCTACAGCCTTTGTAGCCAACCAGCCTGACAGATGGCACCAGCAGGATGATCTTTGACTCTCTCCCAAGAATCATACCTCACTTCGCTCACTGAGGTAACGTATGTCGACTTCTTTTTTTTGTTTGCACAAAATGCTTGCTTACACATGAATATTGCTGTATTATTTGCATCAGATGTGCTTGAATGAATGTGAATAAAATGACAGCTCAATGTGCTTGCAGGTATGACTGAAATGTTTGTGTGTGAGCTCAGTCACCACCACATCAGCATTAGTTGGAGTCAAATTTCCAAGCACAGTTTAGTTTTTCAGTTGTCTTCCTCACTAGAACTGTGCCTTTTTTTTTAAAACCTGATTGACTGTCAGCCTAAGGTCCAGGGTTGGTGATAGAAGCATGGCAGTAACTTGCAGCCAGCAATTTTTTTCTCCCTTAAGTCTCCAACCACCTGCACTTCTGTTTTTCCCCCCACTCAGCCTCCTTTCAAAGATAAAACTGATGCTTCTCCTCTCTTTGCCTCGACCAGCTGTGGCAGACTTAACAAATTGTGGAGCCACAAGCAGCAACAAAAGCAGGTGTTCCGTTGGAAATAGCACACTGTGATATGTGTGCTGTCTTTCAAGAATTAACATTTGGGCTGTGACTTTCTGAGGTTGAAGATTTACAATCTATAAAAATATATCTACTACCTTGTTAGATTCTGTGATATTGTTGCTGATGAATATGTTCTTGAATAAATAAAAAGATAATACATGTACATTTTAATAGCTAACATTCTAGTTTCAAAAAAACTAATTAAAAAACCCCTCAAAGGTATTTTTGATTCTGTTGACATTCCTGCTTTATTTGAAGCCACTGTACCTCAGTATGTATCTTATTGTTCTGGTTATTGGCCATTTCTTGTTTTGGCCAGCCCTTTTTTAAAAACTAATACTCTAAACACAATGTTCTACCTTCTCTTAAGAAGCCAGCACTGTTGGGAATGTATTGTTTAAATTTCCTTTGAAAAAGAGATGAGAGACTCTGTAATATTTAGTGAAAACCTGAGATGTTTGAATGTAGGGAAGTTTGTCAGGGAGACAATGGCCAAGTGACCAAGTGTGGTCTTTGTAATAAATCGCTCAACTATTCTCTTTGACACGTATACATAAACATACAGTCTCTCCACAGTCTTTTAAGCCCTAAAATCAGTATGAGTTTAACGTTGAGAAGATGTGAGGACGTTCAGATCAGGTTGTTAATTCAAAAACTTCTTTACTTTGTTCAAGGCTGTGTCATCATGATGAATATTACATACCCAGGCAGCATTAAACTTTTAATTATTCACTCTTGATCCCAATACACAGTAACTGTTCAGACCGGGAATCCTTCAAAAGTACACAGATACATCAAAGATGTGACAGGACTTGCACCTTAAAATTCACTTCATTTCCACATGCTTTCGACACTTGCTTTTCAATACTCCAGGATACATGGCAGTATGGCAAATAGTGTCACAGCCACTTTAAATAATGTACATCTGATTAGATTAAAGCACTTGAAATGGTCCTATCTTTAAAAGATAGTTCTATCTCTATCCACATTGTCTTGGAAATTTATTTTTACTCAGTAATACTATCTGTAGATCTTGTTGTCCATGTTTAATCAGCAGGATTAAACATGGAGAACCATGAAGTCCTGACGATTCACAGCAATAACCCCTTGCGCAGTTGTTTACTAGAGATAAAAATAATCAACACAGAAAACTGTCAGACACAATACCGATATTGTTTTTAAAAAGTTGAATCCCTTGAACTGCTTTCAAAGAGAAAAGTTGGAGTTGTTTCAAATGGCACACTTGCTTGGCTCTCTTCTGAGAAGTGGTTTCCTTAATTTGAAAATAAACAAATAAATAAAATAAGAGTAAGAAAATAAGTTTCTCTACAAGGTATAACTCAGAAAACAGTACATTTTTAGTTGGAGAGATGATATGTAGATTGATTTTGAGGAGTCAGTATCTTACTTGCAGTATGTAATCTTCAGACTGATCTCACTTCAGAAAATCAGCAGTCCCTTCAATAGCAACACCTCATGACATATTTAAATGCCATTTGATTATAATTTCTTAAAGGGCTGATGCGGTAAGAGGGGTTTTAAGTCAACCAGCTGCTATTACATCTCTGAGGTGCCAAAGAGGGTTGCAGCAGCCTTGGAACAACAGATTTCCAAGGCTGCTGCAACCTTGGAAATCTGTATATAAGGGTTTGCTGACTTAGAGTTCTAATGCTTGATGTAGAGATGACAGCTGATTAGTCAGACGAGCTGGCAACATGATTAAAACCTGTTTAATGAATTTTGTACATATTTAGAGTAATTAGTGTGTACTTCATTTTTTTGCACATTTTCATTCTGTCCTCATTATTCAAATAATTATTAAATATAATTATGAATTATTTTTGTGAAAAGAAACAAACTATTGGAATCTGTGTTGTGTGCTTTTGTTCACTTGATGTGAGGTTTAACATTTTTTTAACCTAGTAACTTTGGCATTAACAGAGAGTAGATTTTTTTGTCTTTTTGCCCTGACTATGCTTTTCATCTCTCGTGATATACATCAACTGTAAAATGTTTCTGTGTTAAAAAAAAACATCAGATAGATTTCCGGAAGGCAAGAAGTTCCCATAGCCTTTTGGAACTTAATGCACTAAACCTGGTTCTTATCACTATAGAGCTAAAATATTTGAACAAATAAATAGATTTTTTTGCAAGTTTATTCTTTCAGTTAATTCTGAGAGTGTTGTTGTTAGAGTCATTTTCCTGACTGGAAGCTGATGTACGAAACTAGCATGTAACATTTGATTAAGTCATTTGAATAAATTAGAGGTCAATTAAAACCAGTGGAAAGTTATCAAATTGACTTGATGATAAAAATTTTATAAATTCATAAGTAATTCCATGTCCATTTTAAAAAATGGACAGCATTTTCTGCACCAACGGTCAGGGCATATATAAAAATATTAAAAATGCCAAAGTATTAAAATTAATAACAATGTATTGAATACTAAAGACATTAAATAATTAGCTCAAGATTAGGATGAGTAATAAGATGAATCACCAACAGGAGTTTTTGGTCAGAAAGTTATGTAAATAACTGTCCGTTAGTAAATATGTAAATAGGGGGAAGCTGAATCATTCTGAAACCTTCAACATCTTCCAGATCAGCCTTAGTCATGTCTGCTTATATAAAGTAAAGTCTAGTGAAGCATTATGAATCATAGCTAGTGTATTAATATGTTTAACCAAAACTGTGTTTTAACTTTATTAAATATTTAGTTACAACTGCAAATGGGATGACAGATCCTAATCAGTCACATTAACTCAAAGACTGCACAGAACATGCTGAATAGCTATATCATTTTTGGAAGACAAATGTTTAAGTCAGAGCTCTTTGGAAACAAACTATCATAACAGGATAGAGATTCATAAAAGAAATTATTTTGCATATCTTTTCTCCAATATTTTACACAGCATTTTAAACAACACCAAATTCAGTGAAAAGTCATAAATATGTGGTTTCCCTTTTCTATAGAGGCTACAATAGGTAGATGGTTTAAAGTGTGGTCCTTTGTCAATGTCAGTTTGTTGTGTTGATTTTTGTGTTCATTGACCAAACTCCAAAAAAAAGACTGATGTTGGATTCTCTCCCACTGCATTCCCTCGGTCACTCTCCTCCATTGTGGTCCCTGTGTTCAAACTGAAACTTCTTTGGGAGTTCTTTGTGTCAAAAGGCAACTTCTCATCAGAGCAGACAGAAATTACATGTGGAGTACCCCAAGGTTCAGTCCTGGAACCCCTCCTATTTAATATCTACATGCTCCCACTAGCTCAAATTATAACAAGAAAAAAAGATTAGTTACCATAACTACTGCTCTGCATCACGATGTCACCAGGTGACTCTGAACCCATCCAATCACTGAACAGATGCTTAGAACAAATCAATGCATAGATGTGCCATAACTTTTTTCAGCTGAATAGAACCAGAACTGAAGTTATTTTTGAACCTCAAAAAGAATCATCAAAAGTCAGCACACATCTTCAGTTATTACAGCTAGAAACTTGTGATCAGACCGGAAATCTGGGTGTAGTGATGGACTCAGACCTGAACCTTTACAGACACACAAAGACAATTACAAGTCAGCCTTCTATCACCTGAAGAACATCTGCAGGATTGAAGGACTAATGTCTCAACAAGATCTACAGAAACTCATACATGTGTTTATTTTTAGTCGCATTGACTACTGCAACTTTGGCTTCACAGGTCTACCTAAAAAAATCAATCACACATCTACAGCTGATTCAGAACGCTGTTGCTCGCATTCTCACAAAAAGCAGGACGATAGAGCACATCCCCCTGGTTTTAAAGTCCCTACACTGGCTCAGAGAATAGACTTTACAAGACTTGTTAGTTTATAAATTACTGAACGGCTTAGTACCAAAATACATAAAAGACCTGTTGTCATTGTATCAACCTTCCAGACCACTCAGGTCTTCTGGTTCTGGTCTCCTCTGCATCCCCAGAACCAAACATGGAGAAGCAGCTTTCAGTTTTTATGCACCACTAATCTGGAACAAACTTCCAGAAAACTGCAAAGCAGCCGAAACACTGAGTTCCTTTAAATCAAGGCTAAAAACCCACCTGTTTAGAGTTGCTTTTAATTAATAGTAAGTGGAACATTGATCAATACATTTGATGTGTGTTTACTTGATTATTTTGATGATAGCATTTGTCAAAATGTAATATTTCTTGCTCATTCCATAATTGGTGACTGTGTGATATTTTTATGATGTAAAGCACTTTGAACTGCCTTGCTACTGAAATTAAAGTAGATCTGTGTGTGATCTGTTTTTGTATATGGTTGGTTGGTTGGCTGGCCAGCCAGCTGACTTACTAACTGAACAGCTTGTTGACTGGTTGGTGGGTGTTTGGTCAATTGGTTAACTGGTTGTTGGATGTCTGGTAGGCTGACAGGCTTTTGGTTGTTTGGTTGACTGCTTGATGAACTGGTTGGTTCGTAAAGACTGATTAGTTGGTCCTTTAGTTTTTAGAAATATGAAGTAAAGTTTAAATGCAGTTTTGTCACTGTCAGTTTATTCAGTCCTTCACTATGATTTGTGCTAAAATTCTTCTCAGAACCAAGTACCTGCTTCCTCCTTAATGATACTCATACACTTAGAGGGTTTGCATTGTGGCATGTTTCACTGGTATTAGTTGGTGTTACCACAAGCCAGATTTTCTTTTTGTTAAGAAGCATGCAAATTTTTACAAAGTACATTAGTCATGTAGTTAATAACATATTCATTTCATATTTATTATGTCTGATTCAGGATTCATCTGCAATCATATTAATAATTTGTATGGCCCTGTTTTTACAAGCAATCAAGGATCATGTAAGAAGTATGGCACTGTATTATTTTGTTTTCTACATATGTGCTAGTGTTTTTGGCAGTGTAATAAAGAGGAATAACTTTTGGGAAAAGCTATAAAAGGATGTTACAGCCTTCAGTGTGATGTAGAGACGTGCAATAGTTGAAGAGAAAAAGCTTTACATATTATGTCAGTTGTGACTGAATGGTATCTGTCATAAATGTCAGTTTTGTTTCAGCTGTTGTGCATGGAGGTTTTGTTTTTTTTTATTTACGTGCATGTATTTTCTGTATATCTTGTTGATCAGTACTACAGATGTGTAGTTTGTTCTTTGCTCTCTATTCAGTCTTGTCTTTAACATACAAAAGCAGTAGTTATGACACATAATAACTATTTAGGTAATGCAATGAAATCACTTTACTACTTTACCTGAGGGAAATTTAAAAAACTGCCAGCAGGTAAAAGTCACTTCCTGCATGTCACACTAGAGAGAGAGGGACTCAATAACAACAAGCAGGGGGTTTGCACAGCATATGCAATAATTAGAAACTGTCAACATGATGCCTGCATGGCAGAAGAAATATAGGGGTTTTTCTTTCCTCCAGGCTACTCCTTTCCCCAACCAAAATATTAACAATAATTTGCTTGTTTTTTGTACAATCAGTTATCACCCAAGTTAGAAATATGCATCACAAATTAGTTGCTCTCTGTTGATGTATTTGTCATAATAATCTTATCCTTTTCTGCCTTCTATATATCCTTGTGTCAGGGTCGTAAATATGCACAGCTAAAGAAGCTAATACTTTACCACAGCATGAGAACATAAACAAAGGGCATCGCTGTTGTGGTAAAGGTCAAGTACAGATGTTCGAACATAATTGAAGACCGTCTTGTTTAAAACCCTCAGGTGAACGAGCTTGATGTTGCATAACATTTGTGTGGTATGATCATTCCTTTAAGGGATTATAAGTGTGATAATGTTATAGAGGTGAAGAAGTAGGAGGAAAATGATGTTCAGTGAATCTACAGGGGGTGTCTACACAACTCAAGATCAGAACTTTTTTTGGGTTGTTTTGTGAAGTAGGCATAAGACAAGCTTTTCATGGTATAATAACGTTGAGTCAAAGCACCACAGGATCACTGTTTTATGTTATTAACAATAATTTAGAGAAAAAGTATAAAATGATGTCGTCTATTTTATTTTAAGGAGAAAAGCTTTACCAGAGTGATGTGCAACATTTATTTAATTTGATTTTGATGAACATATTTAAGCAAAATATGCTGGTAGTATGTGCTTAGTGCACAAAATACCTTTTTGCTGCTCTGCTCTTCATAGATAAATACAAGTACAATTTTCTTATTGTAGCTGGTTAATTAGACAGGATAACTACTCCAGCAGCTAGCCCAAAGTCAGCTCACAGACATGTTGCTTGTAGTTTGCTGAGAACAGATTCAAAACAATGTTACCTTAATAGTAGTGATGGAAGGCACTCCCTCAGTTTTCATATTAAAGCTCTGTTCTTTTCGCCAGAAATATTTCCAAGCACTCCAGTTAATGTGAGATAGAGAATAGTATAGCAAAAATATAAAATAAAACCATATAAAACCACAAAATACCAGGAAAAGGGAACAAAAAAAACCAAAAATAAGTTGCAAACGATATCAAGCAACAAGATCTAATGAAAATGTGAAAAACTCCCCTTCCCTTGGTAAAGAAATGCTCTGAAGATCTGATGTAATGTTACTTTAGGCAAAGCCAAACTGCTTAGGAGCCACCACTAATGATTAGCCACTTTGAGATCATTACTCCTTAATAAACATGCAACCACAACGCACCCATTATGGATCCCTTTTTCTTTTCAAATCATATGAGTGGATCCATAGAGATGAGGGCCTGTGTGAGGCATGGCCTAAAACTCTAAAAACATATTTACAGGATATGTGTCGGGAATTTCGCCTGCATCTACAAGCATCAGGTTTGGCTAATCAGCGTATTTGTTAGATCAGATGAACACTAGAGGATCATCTAGTGCCTTTGTTTTCATGCTTACCCAGAGACTGTAGCTCCTTTTCATTATGTTAACACTCCAGACTTATTCTGTCATAGATTACAGTTCATAGTGATTATGGCTTTACCTCCAGAGGCAGTTCACCAGAGGCATTATACTGGTCAGTTGACTTCAACCTCCTCGTGAGGTGTAAGAACAGTTGTAGATCACAGACTGATGATCTGAAAGGGGCAACCTCGTCATGTCTTTAGCACACTTCTCGATACCAGAATAAGATGCTTTTTGGTTCAAAGCATGTGTGGCTTGATAGAAAGCACATTTCTTGGAGCCTGTCGGGATGAAATACTGAAAACTATGTTTGGCAAATCTCATTTTGGATAATAAAATTCCATCTGTTATCTCAACACACATTCTGTCATTCTGACAAGATTTTTCTTCTTTGGTGGAATCACACTTGCCCTTCTTTCTAAATCTAGAGTGTCCTCCATCAGCTTATATTCGCTCATTTTACACTTGGACTATATTAGGCAGAAAATTGTGTGACTTAAGGAAAACTACCTGCTATACTTATTAAATATTATGACCATCAGATACCATGTGCCATGTGAGGGCATACTTACCAGTACTGTACCTTTCACCTCTGTACTGCTACAAATTTAAGCAAATATTTTTTCTTTTGCATTTGACTTTTCAAATTGAGGGTGAAAGTGAAAACAGCTGGTGTTCTCACAGGACTCTAAATGAGGAGGATTCTGACAGCATTCAGTTTCCCCTACCTAAATTTGAACTGCATTAAATCTGTTAATGTCAATTACTGTAAACTGAAAGGCTTTAGATTGATATTATTTTCATTTTTGCACATCTGTTTCACAATCTGTTTTTATGTAATTAGAGAAATACAAATACAACAGAATGTAGAGAAAACTGGAATATGGCAGACAAAATCATGAGTTCAATGTGAATTATATGTTTACAAAGAGTTTTTGAAACCTAAAAGGACAACAAAAGGAACATATAAGTGCAGATCAGCCAGTTTATCACACATGCAATGAGCAGCATTGGTAATGCCTAAGGGTTCCTGATTTTTATGCTCATTGCATCTATGCTGAATATTCCATTTAAATTAGATCACTGTGATGTTTATTATTTCAGATTAGTTATTTATATAATAATCTTATTTAAATTCAGAAAACAGTGTCAGAGCTCAAGAAAGTGCATTGAAAGATTTTGTCCTACAAACAAAATTTATAGAAGCAGTGTTGCACATTTTTGAGGATGAAAGTAAAAACTACATGAAAAATTCATTCAGTGCCTTGGTAATACAGTAGAGCCCAATTAAATTGACTAAATAATCAAAAAAATGCACTTCTACTTTTATTTACAGTCTAAATATAGCATATTAGTTATGTGTTTGGCATCAAGTGTAAAACTGCTATGGTAAGTATCGTGGAACAATGTTACATTTTCCTCTATTAATTACAAGCATACAGTCACTTGCAAAAGGTATTTATCTGTTTGGGGGGGGTTTTTTGTTTGTTTTTGTTTTTTGTTTTACTTTTGTAATTTAACAACCTGAAATTATAATATATTTTTGTTACTTTTCAGGGTTTGTGTAATTTATTGAGTGCAGAAAGCCAAACTCTTTAACATTGCAAACTATTTTTCAATGCGAGCAAAAAACTTAAACATTCTTTAATAGTCATCCCTTTAAATTCTACACTTTTTTCTGTATAGACTGTCCATCAGATTTTGAGTCATGCAGCAGATTCTCAACAATACTGATGTCAATACTGATTGTAATTTCAGTCTCCGGTGCCACTTCTGCCAAAGTTTTGAAATCAGGGAACATTCCTCCAGTTGAAGTGATTAGAAGTCAGCAAGACTCTCTGAGTGAGGTGTTTCCTGGTCCTTCAAGCCCTTGCTTCAGTGGGAGGAAATCCAATAGCATGCACTTCTTCTACACCAGTGGCTCAGCTGAACTGGTCCATGATCTGTACTGGTCCATAGCCTCCATAACCTCCAGTCAATAACTCTTCAACGCGCTGTTAGCTTCCAGATAGCGAGATACATTGATTAAGGTTTTCAAGTCAAAGATGATGCTCTGATGGGAATCTTTTCTTCTTTTTTGTTTTTATTTAGCTACCTCTGCAATTTACTCTGTGTATCAAATTGAAAATGCACCAAGTGGTCAGGTGTATGAATTGTAATCTGTCAAAATGACAGATGGCCTTCAGAGTTTTCACTCACCATTTAAAGAAAAATGGTCAGTGACAGAAAATATTCATTAAACGTGACTCCAACTATAAAGAAAACATTACATTTTCATCTGCTTGATGTGTGATGTGCTTGATTCTCTGTTCAGCTTTTTCAAATTGAATATTAATTAAAATGAATAAAAATCAAACACTATTGAATATTTCATTATTATCATTTTTAGAACTGATTCGTAAAAATAGATCATTTTTGACCATGTCAGTCAAATTGACAGAAAAAAGCTTAGCACAACCTCTGACTGAGACAAAGAAAGTAAAATGTGCAACGTGCTACAGTGTATGTCATCAAGTTTGGCACGTAGCTACAGTATTTACCTACGGTATTTTCAGATTTTTGATAAGCGCACATCTTTTTTGGACTGACATTCTTGTATCTTTCTGATTTTGAAGAAAGGGTCAGACAAATGGGCATATGTGTCATTGATTACTGTTAAATTTTCTAGATATTCTGATTAACTTAAAAAGTAAAGTATGAAGAAACTAAAATGTTTCATTCACATTTATTTACATTTATTTAACAAAGACCAATTCATTCCTAACACCGAGTTTGTTTCTCTACCTAAATAACTAGAAATTATAGGGTTGGTTTATCCAGAATCCAGAAAGATTTTACTTCCACAATAAAAGATGAATATAACTATACACTATATAACTACAGTATCTAGTTCCCTTGCACATCTTTAGCAGGGGTGCCAAAAAGTGTAGGGGTGTTGTGCACTCACAAAACTGTGAAGTAAATGCAACACCAATCAACACCAAAGACAGGGAAAATAACTTTTGCTTTTTATATTTGTGGTACATGTAGTCTTTTCTTTTTTGATACAGTTTGACGCCACATGAAAGGATCACAATAAAACTATGAGATGTCTCTAGCTGTGCAGTTCAGATCCATTCATAGGCATTTGACATCAAAGGGAAGCAATCATTATGTTTTCACTTTGTCTCAGAGGGTATTTATTTTGCTGACAGATCTGTACCAGCAAATTAAATTCTTGCAGTGGGTTGTAATTGGAGTTTACAATTTACGAGACACTCGTAATCTGAAACATGAAAAATTTCCTAATTTCTTTCTCCCAGGGAAAGCTAAGGGAATTTTTCAGGGACACAGTAGTTTTTCTTTGTAATTAAAGACTGGCCTCTTAAAATGGGATACTTCAGACCATCTTGTTTGTTAAAGAGCCTGCGGCTAAACCCTAAGCTCTTCCTTTAAAAGTCTTACACCATCATATTTTATGCTCTTTGACCATGACAGGCCGAAAACAATGTTTTCCTGCAGCAGAGGTGTGCATATAAAATGTTTTTGCTTTATTTGAAACCAGTGTAACCCAAAGCCCGTCCAAGACAGCCTTCCATTACTTCTTTGCATTATCCATGTTTGGACTTTTGTGAGATGCACATCACAGCCATTACTGTAGCTTACAACTAGAAAGAAGTGAATAGAATCAGCACATAATGTTTAAAATAAATACATGTTGCATAAATTTTGTCTGGTATTGAATTTTGTCAGGATGCAAATACAAACTTCCTTATATTGTACAGGGGTTTTCTGTCAAAGAACAACACAAAGTAGTACATAATTGTGAAAAGAAAGAAAAAGGTTAGCTACCTACTTCCATTTAAGTTGATAACATTGAAAACATAGTTTCCTCTGAAGAAAAAGTCAAGGAAAAAATGTTATTAAACCAAAGTTATTTGAACTTAATCTTTAATAGCAATGTTTCTAAGTCAGAACTTTAAAGAAGTTGTGATTGGTAAGTAATTCCATAATGGTTCCATCCAGTGATGGAGGGACTGGTCTCTACCTAGTTTTTCCCAGTCTTGCTCTTGGATTCTTATACCTTGGTCTTGGTCTTGGTCTCGTTCGACAAACCGGGTCAAGGCTGGTTCAAGACTCCATAGTTTTTGTCAAAATCGTGCTGCATGTCAGTGTTTACAACACTAGACAGCATTTGGTCTTTTGATTTAAAAGAGTGGGTCTGTGTGTTCACATGCATTGCAGTCTAGCTTTTGCTGAACAAACACCTGCAATCTGAAAATTATTACATTTGCTTTCCAAAAGCATGAAGAATTTGAAGAAAGAAAAGGAAAGGGGGAAGAAAAAAAAAAACAACAACTTGAACAACTTGTAATTTTTGTCCACCACCAGGATTAACCATATGCAAAGTGAGTGGGACGACATCTAGTTTTCCTAGACATCTACAGTGACACAAAGAAAAGTAAGAAGAAATGCCTAATTTACTAACTAACAACCTTTGGGCAAAAGAGACAACATACTGTAAAAAACATTCAGCAACGTTAGTGCAACACTGTCTTAGCCACTCAAGCAACCTTTTAAATTAAGGCACAAACTCTCTTTCCAATGGTATCAGTATCACCGCTCTACATGCAAAAGTCACTTTACCAGCACCAGATGAAAAGGAAAAATGAGGCTTATCAAGCCAAAAACATAAATTGAGTCTTTCTTTTGATGTATTATGGTCATAATCTGTTAAAGAAAATATTTCCACTTGACTCCTGCATCATGCCTGTTGGCTATGTGATTTTTGTAAAATCCGATGTGTTCTATTGGCTCTCTTGGTTTTGGGAATTCCCCCTGTGAGGCAGTTTGTGTGCCTGGATGTATTTTAGGAGCAGTAAGCTTTTTAACATCTGATACTCTAATGAACTGCTTTTATTCAGATGATCATATAATTAGTTTTTTTTTAAATATGACAAATCGTTATTAGCCTAATCTCACTGTTTTTTTAAGTGTAACACACAACTGTTGTGCAGTGTAAGCTAATTAATTCAGTTTAGATAATGTATATCAATGAATGGCTGCATCTAATAACATAAGTATTAGTTTAATACAACAATTATTAGTTTAACACCAAAAAAGTAGTTTTGGTTGAGTAATTAACCATTTTTTCATTAATTTTTGTATTTTTGTGGTGTACAAAAAGCAATGTCCTGAAATATTTGAAGTTCTAAATAGTCGGCCTCAGCCTTGGTTTTGGTCTCGGAAGAACCGGTCTTGATTCCATCCCTGGTTCCATCATATATATGTATTTCTTCTTATGAACAGTGCCTCACAAAGGGATTCATACAGTTTGAATATTTGTTTACAAACACAATCTTCTTCAATAATTGAAACACTAACCATCAAAAGTTGTGAAGTAGAAGGAACAGAACACATTTTTTTTATTTTTGACAAATATCAATCAGAAAAGTGTAGTGTAGTATTCAGTTTTGTTTACGCTAATACTTCTAAGTAAAATCAAGTGCAACCAAATACCCTCAGGAGTCCCCTAATTAGAGTCTACCTGTGTGTTTAATATCAGTATAAATCCAGCTGTTTCTGAAGGCCTCAGAGTTTGTGAGAGAACATAAGTAAAAACAGTATCATAAAGTCAATAAAAGGCACCAGACAGACAGGGATAGAGTCGTGGGTAAGTTTGAAGCAGGTTAGATTACAAAATATACTAAGTTCGGGGTATCTCATAGAGCACTGTTCAATCTATTGTCTGAAAATGAAAATAAAAGCATATGACACAACTGCAAATCTATCAAGACATGGCCATCCACCTAAACTAACTGGGCAAGGTGAGCATAATTCCAGGAAGCACATCACAGTACTGAAACTGCTTATTTAAAAGTTTCAAATGACCTTTTAACTATTAGTGATTTGGGGGAAATCAGCCATTTTAGAACCGTTAGACCTCAATGCTGTCTTTGATACTATAGATCATGGTATCCTTAGCAGAAACCGATGTCATTGTGTTTAGCACTCCTGACCTCCATAATCTCGGTCCTTTAAAGACTTATAATAAATCCTCTGCAAGTAACCGGGGTGTGATCTTTCACAGCAACTTGAAAAACACAGTAATGCTGTCATTAAATCTAGCTTCTTCCTTCTTTGGCTATTTGCAAAGGTAAAGCCATTCCTCTCTTTCAGAGACTTTGAGAGAGCTGTCTATGCCCTCATTTCATCTCAACTTGACTATTGTAATCGTCTTTATTCAGGTGTCAGTCTGTCACTACTTTGCCTGCACTTGTCTAAAATGCTGCAGTACAGTTACTAAATACCACTTGGAAGCGAGACCAAATATTCCCCATACTGACTTTTTTACACTGGCTTTCAGTTAGCTTTAAGTCATTGCATGGGTTGCCGCCTTCCTACCTCTATGATCTTTTAAATTCGCACATTCCAACTAGATTTCTGTGGTCTGCTGAGCAAATGCTCTTAACTGTCTCAAGGTCCAAATTAAAGCACAGAGGAGATCAGGCCTTTGCAGTCATTGCTCAGAAATTATGGGACAAATCTCCCCTTTACATCAGGATACAACTACTTTTAAAACCCATCTGAAAACCCATTTGGATTCCTTGGCTTTTAAACCAGACTGAGTCCTGGCAAATTAGTTGTGTTGTTTTTTACTTAGATTTTCTATTTTATTTTTGTGTTAATTGTTCTTCAACCTTTGCCTTATGTTATTTTAGCTGTACAGTACTTTGATCAACATGCTATAGAAATAAATTTAACTTTGACTCTGACTTTTACTATGAGTACAAAAGTGTGCACTGCCACTGCCAGTATTATACACTGAATGAATTCATGTGAGTTCCTCAGTGCAGAGACATTTAGTCCCAGATAGAGCTGAAAAAGGAATGTGGAAATGATTTTAGACAAAGAATGTGTTATTAAAATTCCTTAAGAAGCTATTTATTAAATAACTGTAAAACCTCTCTATTCCTATGTTGTGTGTTCTGTTGCTGTGAGTCACACATACCCATACTGTGCACTGTGGGTTTAAAGTCCCACTGCCAACTTCCTGCTATTCTAAAGACGGTCACTGTGTTTTGGTGCCGTGAAGTCAAGTTTCATCTCAGACACTGACTCATTGGCAAACCACTGTGAGAACATATTGGCTTTGTCACTGAACAGAAGCAGTGATAGATTATTTTGCTAGCAAGTGATACACAGCTTGTTCATTTATAACCTTAGCAGGTCATAACATCAGAATGCCATTTTACTGTAATCTCAAGGATTTATGATCTACACTGTGCTGTGCAAAGGGAATAAAAATATGGAAAGATATATGAATCACTCATTCAGGCTACACCCTCTCCCTGACATCTCTAGGCATGATATTTTTGCCTGTGACACCCGAACAGGAAGAGATAAATTAGTTTGTTCTTCCTTTTCTGGGGAAACACAGTTGGATTTGTTTGGGAGCTATTTGTACTTGCAAATGAATCAGTACATGTTGTCTTGGACTGTTACAACCAGCTGATAAAATGCTGATGAAATGATGACATACTAAGAATTTTAATTGAAATCCTGTTCATCAGCAAGCACTTCATTCAACCGCAATATAAAAAGGCTGTCAATATGCTGAAGATTTTGCATCAAATTATTTTAATGCCCAAATCATCCTTGTTTAAACCAGAGCAGAGCTGAATAGAAGTAAAAGTAAAAGTTTTTCACGACCATTTGATACTTCTGTTTTATGCATGTGTTGTCCATCCAGCCATGAAGGACTGAAACAGACTTAAAGCTGATAAGATAAATATTGAATTAACAATACTGCGTTAACTCTGGTCCAAGTAACAGGAAGAGGAGAAGTTTCAGACAGAAACTATATGATGTCGTGGGACCTTTAACTCCCCCGAATGAAGGAAAAATGGTGTCTTTCTGACCCGCCATCCCAGAGGGTGATATAGGGGAGACAGAGCACAAATCCTTTGCTGGTAAAGGGAGGCCGTTCCTGGAACTGCAGGAGATTTTGACTCAAAACTATGCAGGTGAAAGTGTTGCACTAATCTGCTGCAGGAATAAACCTTAATCCTGGTTTATTCAGAGTTTCTGCACGAAGAACCTTGTATTTACAGGTTCACCAACTACTGACTGCGGCTGCTACCCCACCGTGGGAGAAGCATGGGAGCAGATGATCGTTGCAGAGCTGAGAAACGCAGCTTCCCCGAGTCTGCAGCTGATGACCATTTGAGAGCTGAGAAACGGTGCTTCACCAATGCTGAACGTTGTGCCAGTTTGATCCAAAGCGGATCCAAAGGAGTGCGGGCCACCAATCCACAGTCTCACCTAAGGCACCAATGTAGCTAGAGCCAGCTCTAGGTTTAGGAGTATGTTTAAGGCAATAATTGAATATCCTTCCAGAGGCACATTTATGAGATCAGACACTGATGAGTGCAGTTGTCTACAGTCTCCACAACAAACTAGCTCTTTCATATCACTATGGACTTTGCTGTGTTCACTGGTGCACAGTCAAGTTGGAATTAAAGTTCCACCTCCAAACTGTTACCACAGAGTGTGGAGCATGAAATTGTCCAAAATGTCTTGGTATGTTAAAAGGATTAAAAGGTCCTTTCACTGGAACTAAGGGGCCAATTCCAATTGCAGCAAAACAACCCCGCACCAAAATTTCGTCTCCATCAAACTTTACACTTCACACAATGCAGTTAGGCAAGTGTCATTTTCCTGGAAACTGGCAAACGCAGACTTCTCCAATGTATTGCCAGATAGAGAGGCATGATTTGTCACTCCAGAAGATACATTTCCACTGCTCTAGAGTTCAGTGGTAATAACATCTGATGCTTTGTATGGCAAGACAATCCAAAGTGTTTTATTGGAGATGAAAGGAAAGCCAGAGAGAAAATGGCAAAAAAAAAGAGCATTAAAACATTGTATAAAAGAAAAAGTTGTTAAAATACAGATACTGAAGACTTAAAAAAAGTGTTTGAAACTGTTTATTAATGATATTGTTTGATCAAAAACTGTGATCCTGCAGTCCTGATTTAAAGGGGTCATGACAACAGATTTCATTTTTCTGTGGTTTTGGGGATATAATATGATCTGTTGTGCACTAATTAGGCTGTGTGAATGTCAAGAGTTAGTATCAAAATCCCTGCTCATAGACGGTCAGCTTTATTTCTTTGCTAAAAATGGACAAATCAGAGAACAGTTTATCTTTCGACATATGTTATCTTTCTACATAATTTATATTTTCCAATTAGAGCACATCATCAAGCAAACAGCCTTCCCACTTCCCTTCCCTCCTCCTCCCAGCTGATACACCAGCTAATTTAAGGGGTAAGTCACACTAGCAAGTCTGGCTACTCCACTTGAGGAGATGATGGCTATTAAAATGGGGAGCTGTTATGTCTGAGGGAGCTCAAAACAGCTGGAAGTTTCCACTTACTCCCGAAGGATGAGAGAATCATAGAAGAATGGCTGAAGTTCATTCATGTGGAAGTACCACGCAATTATAACCTCAATTTGAAACTATGTTCAGCGCATTTTACTGCAGAGTTTCCCAAATATGGCTATAGCCAATCAGAGTGAAGTCAACTAGGTAGAGCCACATATCATTATCTTACCCAACCCTTTAACCAAAGAGGGAAATCTGGCCTGCCAAAACAACCCCTACAAAAAGATGATGTTTTTTTTTAATGAAATTCTTTGGAGAATTGACATATGCAGCAATATCAACTATATGAAATAGTTTATACAGTGATGTCACCGCCCCTTTAAAAGAACCAACAGTTCCTGTATATTTAACGTTTTCAGAGAGTTTGTTCTAGAGCTGAGGAGCATGAAAACTAAATACTACCTCACCTTGCTTACTTCTGGTCCTGTGAACACTGAGTAAGCAGGTCTCTGAAAACCTGAGGGGTCTGCATGGTTCATACCTGAGAATCAACTCAGAAGTATACTTTGGCCCAAGACCGTTTAGTGCTTTGTAGACCAATAGTAGAATTTTAAAATCTATTATTTGATAAACAGGGAGCCAGTGTAGTGATTTAACAATTGGTGTGATATGATCCATTTTCTGGTGTTTGTTAGGACTTTGGCAGCAGCATTTTGGAGGATTTGCAGCTGCCTGATTTTTTACGGTGACCTTTAAAGACACAGTTACAGTAATTTACGTTAGTTAAATTAAAGTCATGTACTAGTTTTTCTGTGTCCTGTTTCTACAAGAAACTTTTCTGGTACTATTCTGACACTGCTTTTGAGATGATAGTAAGCTGATTTAGTAACAGACTTTTTGTGGTTTTCCGATTTCAAAACTACACCGAGGTTCCATTCCTTGCACTGCTCTTGTTAATGTAACACCTGGTTGAAGCTAATGTAGACCAATTCTATGAAGCACTCTATGCATGTGACGCTTGGAGGTCTGTGGACACTCACTCAGCAGAAAGTTGAACCTTTCCTCATTATGCACCTAAGCATCTGCTAGCCCCATTTTATGACTTTACATGACCTACAACCAGTGATGCTGGTAATGTGTTACTTAGAAACACATTACTCTAATATGACCACTTTTTTCAGTAATGAGTAATGTAACGCATTACTATTTCCAAACCAGTAATCAGATTAATGTTACATTTCCTAGTCACTGTTCATTATTATTTTAGTCATTTTCCTTTGTAAAAAGATATATTTGCTATCTACATGTGTCGTGGTAAGTGGCATTATGTATGCAATAAGTCACATTTTCAGCATGAGGACAGTTCAAGTTAACTGGGGGTAGTTTTGCGCCACCATCCACAAGCAGCCAGCCAAACCTAAACAATGAAGGGAGAAGAGAGATGCATGCTTTCTAGCTGGAAATACCATAACTATTTAGAGTTTTTATCAGCTTAAGATAATAATATTAAGGTTCGCTGTACATTCTGTGCTGGTGACAAAGTGTTATCTAGCTTCAAAAGAGAAAGTCCCAGCAGGACTTCGGAGCAAAACCAGTAAAAAAAAAAAAAATTCTTATCAAAAGAGCTATGTTAGGCTGAGTCAAGAAAGATGATCTTTATTTTCTTGTTTTATAAAAACATATTTGTTGACATTACTGTTAAAAAATGCACTTCTAATACAGTTAGGATTGGCAGGACCAGTTGTCAATCTTAGCTTGAGGCGGGGGAGGGGGGTCAGCAGCTGCTGGATGCAACTAATAAAGTAACTTGTAATCTAATTTAGTTACTTTTGAAATCAAGTAATCAGTAAAGTGACTAAATTGCATTTTAAAGGATTAATCGGTAATCAGTGGAGGGATTACTTTTTGAAGGTAGCTGTGCAACACTGCCTACAACTTTGTGATTGAGTTGTTGTCATTCACAATTCCTTCCACTTTTTAAAAATGCCACCTTGGAATATTTAGTAGGGTGAAAATTTCCTGCCTGGCATCCTAGTAGTACCAAGCTAGAATTTACTGAGCTCCTAGGAGCAACCCATTGTTTCAGAAATATTTGTGGAAGCAGTCTGCATGCCTTATACACTTGTGGCTATGGAGGTGCATGGAAAACCTGAATTTAAGGATTTGTGTTTTCAAGGATACACAGATAGGGGTGCCCAAGTCCAGTCCTCGAGAGCTATCATCTTGGAGAAGGGATGTATCTAAAAGTTGAAGGATGGTAGCTCTGGAGGACTGGATTTGGGCACCCCTGGGCCTGTATGTAAAACGTCAGCACTTTTAGGACTGCACAGGCATACTATCATTGACACAATTTATAGAATGAGAATTCAGCTGAACAAAAAAAAGAATCGCAAAGACCATTTTAAGTTTCTGTGGGAATCATGTAAGAGCTGTTGCCATCATCATGAAGTAAAACCTAAGATTTATCCAGCTACTCTAAGGCAATTTTTACTACAAAATAGCTTACTCATTCATAGCAATCACAATTCTGTTGGACTAAGTTCTCTTTCTACCTATTCATTATAGCCGTACTCAACCAGGAAAATAGGAAACAATTGGTTTAAAGATATAGTGGTCATTCATTAACTTTTTTTTCAAATACAGATTTTAATCTTTTTTCAGTCTAATTCTGAAGACTGAGGCAATGACAAGTTAGCAAAGCTGAGTCATGTTTTGTTGTCATAGTTAGCTGAAAGTTTAGCCAAGATTAGCCAGTGGCTGTACCAGGCTGTTTCTGTTTCTCCCTCCACTTACGATCTTAATGTAATATCCTTTCATTTTATTTTACAGTTTTAAAAAGCAAATACGCATGTTCTTCCCATGGATGAATAGGTTCTCTCTGGGTTCTCCAGCTTCCACCCAATATCCAAAAAATGAATCTTGGTTAACTGGCCACTCTAAATCACCCTAAATGGCCAGGGTGTATTCCCTTTTTCCACTATAGATATTCACCAGACAGCCCCCTGAGGAGGATTAAGAGTATATTGAATGGATAGATAAAGAAAACAAAACACACTAAATATAGAACCATCTGCAATAAAGTCTGTTCACTTTGAGAGGCAAGAAAAGTAGTTTTTTTTTTTTTTTTTTTTTTACTGTCAAGGTTTTAGCTCTGTTGATAAATGAGTTGCATTTGTATGCTTTTAAAACTTACAGCACAAATTAATTACGTTTCCTTTCGGCACACTCATATCTTATTGCCACTTTGGGAAGCTTTTTCAGGCAAGTTTATCCAGAAAATCTGTGGATGAAAAACCATTTACCCTTTGATATTTTTACCCACGCTCAGAGAAAATTGCTTATGAGTTTCACTCTATAATATCATATTATTCACAATTAGATTGCAGAAACCTATTTTCATTTGTGTGTGTGTGTGTGTGTGTGTGTGTGTGTGTGTGTGTGTGTGTGTGTGTGTGTGTGTGTGTGTGTGTGTGTGTGTGTGTGTGTTAACAGGTTTGTGCAGTCACTGTACATGTTGTGTATTTATTGGAGACAAAGTGATGGCAAATCTAAATTAAGTCATCTCTATGAATTATGTTGTATAAATTTAGCAGAGCAGAGTGTTTTTAATGAGATGCTTTGCAAAAGTGCTCATGCCTCTTGACCTTTTTTTTCTTTAGATTTTATCATGTTAGAACTACTAGGTTTGATGTATTTTAATGGAAATTTGAGTGAAGAACCAACACAAACTAGTGCATGTTCTGAAGTGGAAGTAAATATATATGGAGGTTTTGTTTTATTTTTTGTTTTTCATTTTTTTAACAGTTTTGCAAAACTGTTCAAATTCAGGTAGACTGGATGGGGAACGTTTGTGAATGGTGATTTTTTTTTTTTTTTTTCTTGCCACAGATTCTCAGTTGAATTTAGGTCTGGACTTTGACAGGGCAGTTTCGACACATAAATACGTTTTGATTGAAACCATTCCTTTGTAGCTCTGTTTGCATGTTTGCTAAAGAAAAAGCAACCCCACTGCATGATGCTGTCACCACAGTGTTTTACCATGTGGATGGTTTGTTCACAGAGAGGTTTCCATTGCTTATGTTAAAATTTTAACTGGATATTTTGTGGCTTTCTTTTTGCTATTCTTCAGTAAAGCCACATTTGTGGTCTTATGATTAATAATTGCCCTATTTACAGATTGATTTTCTCACCTGAGGTATGGATTTCTGCATCTCTGCACTGTAAGTTTTATCCTATATATTTTCCAAATCTGAATAAGAGTTTTTCTAAAGGAGGCAGAGGAAGAGGAAACAGAAAATAATGAACAGCTGCTGATTCTGTTCTTTCGCCTAGAGCTGCCATATGTGCTGCTGAAGATGGATGTGAAGTTGGAGCATGCTGTAATTACCTCACCAAATCTGGTACAAACCCTATGGATTCTCCCCTGTTGTGTGCCTCTTTTTCTCCCAGCATTTCAATAATTTAATCTCCCTTCTCTCACTTTACCACCCTTTTATTTCTTCACTTCCATTCTCACATGTACTACATTAAACCGTACAGTGCTACAACTCACATCATACAGCAGTAAAGTTGTATGCAGCAGTTAAATGAAGTACATGCATGCTAGATGGTCTGGTATATTATACTGCTCAATTCTACAACACTGCAATTCAAAGAGAGTATAAGTCTTCCAGCTGCAGTGTGCCTTGTGTGATGGGATCGTAACGGGGTAGTATTGACAGAACCAAATGTACCTCAGAGAAATTAGGAGATAAGCCTTAGGCCAGGTCATGTTTCCAGCTTTTTTGTAAACAGATATATTGGAATTTCATGCTCATAGTATCTCCCTGGAGGAGAGAACTCTCTGCTCTCCTGCATCTCCAACACATAAAGGAAGCATTTGTAATAGAGACATACTATAAAAAGGCAAGGCCACATATTTTGTAACACCTTGATAAAATGTTTCTGGCCTCGGTAAACAGTAAGAGGACATGTGTGCATGCTCAAGTTAAAAGCCAGTTGTATCACAGTCTCCTCCTCTCCTCCTTGGCTTGTTTGTTGTTGTTTTGTCCTGGCATATCGTTGCTTCAGTGTAATGTACAAAATTAACAGAAGAATAAAAGGGGGTTACAACAGGTGGCATTTAAGAGCAGAGGTGTTTCAACACATGATATATTGAGCTCTTTGGAACTAAAGAAGCTTGGTAAAGTTTATACAGCAGCATTAATACACACTATCATTCAATGCATTATAGGGAAAATGTCAAAATAAAGACAAGAAATGTGCTAAAATTACAGTTGTAAAATGTAATCATTGCATAATCCGTCCATCCGCTTGCCACTTTTAGGGTAAGCAATTAACTTAACAGTCATGTTTTTGGCCTGTGGTAGGAAGCCGGAGTACAGGGGAGAACATGAAAACTCCATCCATGCAGACCCCAAGCTGGGATTCAAACCCAGTTCATTCTTTCATCAAGGCAACAGTGCTTGAGGAACCCTGCCTGTAATATTTCTTTGGTCATATTTAACATTACCAAATAGGATAAAGTCTGAGTTTTCCTTGAGAGATCTTAACCAATTTGGGCACAGTACAAGAGAATCACACTTCTCCAATCTTAACGATCACTACGTTGTACTAAACAATGTCAAACACAGCACTTAGATCCAGTTATACCAATACAGAAGCTCTTGATGCATCAATACTAAGAATTTTTTTTAGGAGAAAGCAGACCAGATATATATTTCTAAAAAGTTATAGTTTAAAACTTTACAGTTTTAAAAACTCTTTATTCTATGCCCAGACAGAACAAGAACAGCCTATAAAAAGAAAAAAATAATGCCACCAGTTTAGGATCTGGAAACTCTGAAAGCTGTAGGCCTGTTGAGTGTGAAGGAACAAATCAAGTGGGATAATAGAGAACAATGAGCTCTTTCAAAGAAGATGGGGCAAGGCTATCAGGCCCTTGTAATGAGATGGACATTATATTCTACTCTGAAATTCACAGAGACGCAGTGTACACAGGTCAACAGAGGATAATAATATCTGACATCAAAAGCAAATAATTTAACAAGTTATAGAATTAGTAAGAGCTATTCGATAGATAAATCACTGGCTTGTTTACAGTAATATGAGTTTAAAGGCAAATTCCACTTCTGTTGTTTTTCTAAAGGAAAACTCCCCCTGTATTTGTTCCTTATCAACAAGTGTGTCCACAAATCATCATTTTGTTTTCAAAAAAACTTTTAACTTTTCATTGTCATGTCGGTGTTGTGGATATCCTTAGAATCTAATTAGACTAACATGTATGATAAAATGGGAGAAGAAGAATATTAGTACACTGGACTGTAGTTATTCCTTTGCATCAACAGGCTTTTTTTCCTTTTTGGCTGTTGATAAGGAAAAACACTGAGCGACAGGGAGAGAACCAATGGATAACTGAGACAATCCTTTACGCATGATAGGCCATCAATTTGGCACATTTTGCAAGCGTGTATGAATGGCAGACATGTCACTGAGTGTGGTTGACGGATTACATTCAATGACTGCACACTGCAATGGCAGATCCTACCGAGATTTCCTGTTCCTTCAACCACCGAGATACTGGAACAGTACACTCTCACAGCGTAATTGGATTCTTATCAAACAACAGCTATTTCACTCTGTAGCACGAGAAAAAGGGCTATGAACCTTGCTATCAAAAATGCACCCACTCAGACCCTTCCATGCAGGTATACTTTACTGTACTGTTCATCTAATTCTACATCCTAGTAGTGAAAATACTTTCTTTCATCTATAGTTTTGTGTATTGTTTTTTTTTTTTTTTTTTTTTGTAAGGCTCATCCATTCAGTTTAAGAGCTCACTTTCACTGTGAGCTTGAGTCACCAAGATTGTTTTCAGATTATTTTTATTAAGTTTCACACATACAATAATCAATTGCTGTTTCTTGTTTTTGTTGTAGGGCTGCAGATACAAAATGTGCATTTACTGTGCATGACTGACTGAAATAAAGACAAATATTTGATTTATTTGATTTGATTTTACCTTAATCCTGTTCTTACTGCCCTCATAGCCAATAGTTGTAAAAATCAACTAACAGTAACAACTTTATGCCTGTCAATAAATAAAAAAAATCTCTTTAAATATAATAGTAAATTTGTTAGAATTAATGTTTTACATAAGATAATGGGAGTTATGAGACTTCAAGTGCAAGAAAAAAAAAATACTCGGCTGATTTGTGTGCAAAACCTCTGTTAACAGAAATCCCAATCATTTGTTGCTTGGTTGAAAAAAAATGGAGTTTCAGCTTCCAGACAATGAAATTTTTTCTTGTAAAACGTCTTTTTGATAGAACAAGGATTAGATAGAAATAGTAGATGTGTTTGTCTCATCTGTTAAACTGTCTGCCTATTTTTTCTTTGTCAGCTTCAGATCAATAGAGACATTGTTCCTTCTTACAGCAGACACCAAGAAGCTAGTTGTTTCTGCCAGACAGCTGTCTTTAGCATGCTCAGCAAACAAGCTCTCCTTTAAAAGTAGCACTTATTGACAGACGTGGAGATACGTAAATGCAAAAATACACACTTAGTTCTTGAAAATTTGCCCACAAGTTTTCTTTATAACCTTTAGTCTTTTGTTCCTGATTGAACAGGATCAGAGCTAAAATTCTGTCAAAAAAGCTGCTGAGCACTGTTATACTTGCTCTGTATCCTTCTCTATTCTCATTAACTTGGTCAGTTTACAGTGCTGAAAGAGTAACATATGTTTTGCCCACATCAAAATGTATATGAGTGGAAAGAGTGTTAATCCCACACAATCTGAAATCATGACGAAATGACTAAAATGAAAGCTGTAATGGTTTCTGTTAAGACAGAAAAATAGAACATTGCCTATTATGTGCAAAGATTACATTGATGATTACTTAGCTGATGGCTGTAACTGGTTAAGCTGCCTATTGATGTGACAAATCATATTTTTTTATCAGAATCTTAGCAGATTCTCATAAATTAGTAGAACAAATATTAAACTTAAACTTAAAATTAAAGTATCTTTTCAACGTGTAAATTGAACTGAGGTCTGAGTAAGAGACATTATAACAAATTTCTAACATTGGACAAATTGTAATAATTACAGAGACAATTAACATGTCCCTATTGAAAATAAGACCAGATGTCTAAATGAGATTTACCTTTATAAATAAAGACTAAATTAATTAACTGTTAAATCAAAGCTAAGTTAGTAACTTACCCATGTGCCAACAACAGCTAAAATCTGAAAGACTTGTGTCAACCTTCATATCTATCCCTGACCTAATTTACTCTGAGCATGAGGGTTACATCCATTATTTGTTTGCATATATAAATGAGTGGCATAAAATATTATTCTTGCATTCACAAGCTGATTTTGTAAGACTTATCTAACAAAAAGGGATTATTATTATTATTAATATTAAGCTCATATTTTGGGGACCTTTATGTATCACAGCACTGGCTTTCAGTAGATTTATTTTTACATATTCCTTTGTCATCTTATTGTATTGCATTTTTTGGTATATATTTTTGTTGTGTTTAGCTTGGTGAAAACACACAGCTCAAACTGGGTGGTTTTTCTTTTTTCAGTTGTTATTTTTCATAAATAATGTGTAAAATGTGTAAATAACCTGACATTTACTGAGAAGCTTATATTAGACTTTAGGAGATCTGCTTAGGTGTAAGGTAATTTAATTACTGATGTAGTATCACTGAAAAGTTTATTAATTTCAGTAGTTCACTTCTAAAATGGAAAAATATTTATTACATTCAGAGTGATACAGTTCAAGTGTTTCTTTCTGTTAATTTTGATGATTGGCTTACATTGACCTAAAGCACAAAGTCCATTTTCTAAGAGGAAATATACAACGTTAGATGGGATCACTTAAAAAAAAGAATCTTTTAACACAGAAATATTGGCCTACTGAAAAGCAGGTCTATGTACTGCCCAGTATATGCTCTTAATAAATGGTTGAGGTTTCTGTTACATTGAATCAGTGCTTTAATAGTAACCTTCAGCTAATCGCTATTGTTGGGTAGAGATTATTTTATCATCTTCCTATGAACAAACCCAAAACCCAATAGATTCTGTATTGAGGTTTGGGTCAGATTGCTGCCAATCAGGCACAGTGATCTGATGGTCATTAAAGCCGGTATTGGTAACACTAGCAGTTTTGGCATGTGCCAAGTCCTGCTGGAATTGAAATCAGCATCTCTATTAAGCTGATCTGCATAAGGAAGCATGGGGTGCTCTAAGATTTTGTGGTAGATTGAAGCTCTGACTTTGGACGAGATTAAACACAGTTAAAGAATGCCTATAGATGACATGGCTACCCAAACCATCACTGATTGCGGAATTATTACACTGGACTTCAATAACTTGGCTTCTGTATCTTTCTACTCCTTAGAATATGGGACCCTGATTTCAAAAATAGGGCAAACTTTACTTTTTCCTCAAAAAAGATCATTTTGGACCATTGAACAACAGTCTTGTCCTTTTTCTCCTCAGCCAGGCAACATGCTTCTGACAATGTCTCTGGTTCAGGAGTGGCTTAACATTAGAAATGCAACAGTTGTTGCCCACGTGCTGGATTCATTTGTGTGTGGTGGCTCTTGAACCACTGACTCCAGCCGAAGTACATTTGTGAGTAGGTACTTTCACTGACTGAACTAGGTTAAAAGAATTCATATAAACAAAAGCAGTTTAAAGCTAGAATAAACATCAGCTGCAAGTTGCAGCACTTAAAATGTTTTTTTAGAAATAGCAACCAACCCTCTGCCGTGGCGTGTTAACTTCGAAGAATTAAAATACTAACAATCAGGAAGGTCAAGTTCAGAGAAGAGGCTCACCCACATTCAGCTAAGTTTCTGTTAAAAGTAGTAAATCTGGGCATCTTTAGGTGAAGACGTCATTTAGGATGGTAAATGGTCTGTACTTGTACAGTGCTTTATCCAGTCCAGAGGACTCCAAAGCACTTCACACTACTTTCAGTCATTCACACACACATTCACATGCTGATGGTGGTGAGCTACATTGTAGTGACAGCTGCCCTGAGGCAGTCTGACAGAAACGAGGCTGCCATGCACCAGCATGGTGCATGGCAGCCTCCTGGCCCTCTGACCACCAGCAGCAGGCAAGGCAGCGCATGGGTTCAAACCGGCAACCCACCAGTTACAAGACCAACTCCTGAATACAGTGGTAGGCAGGTTCAAAGTTACACTAGTAAATAAATCATTTTCGGCTGTGGTCAAGCTGATGGGATAATTAAAGACAGCTTCAATATGTGCAGCCATAAGGTTTCTGAACTTTATGAATATGCTGTGCCAATACTGTGCTGCTTCTTGCAGGGAAGAGTGTAAGGCATAGGATGGAACAACTTCCAGTCATGGTCAAAACCTGGTCATAATAACTGCATTTAAAAAACTATTTGTCATGATTCGTAGTGGTTACTGAGGACCCAAATGTAGAGAGGCAGAGGCAGCAAGTAGTTGTAGAAGATTTAATGAAAAACGATGACCAAAAAAAAAAAAAAACTTACAAAAACACTGAAGGACACAGGGAGCCAGAGTTAAACAAAAAACCGTAAATCCAGGGACCAACAGGGGAGAAAACAGGAAGCCTGACATAACATAAACAGAAGAAACCAGTAAGGAGTGGGAGAAGGAGAGCAGCTTAAATACTGGGGAAGTGAATGCTGGAACAAAGGTTGGGGCTGATGACTAAATGATAGCAGGTGTGGGAAATTAACTAGAGGGGAGACTGAGGAGAGAGAAAATGGCAGCAGGGGGTGAGGGAGAGCAACAGGGAAGCAAGTAAAAGAATTTACATGTAACTGAGGATATCTAGACATAGTGAAATAACGAAAGACTGTACTAAAGTGAACCGAAACATGGCTGATCTAATAAATATAAGAAACACAGGATGACAAGATACAAAGAGAAAACTGGACGTAAGGAAATAACTGGGATGACTAAGAAAAGACTGAAATGATCAACATAATCTAAAAGTAAATGAAATACTCAAGCTAAACACTGAACAAACCAAAGGGATAAACTAGACTGGGGAAAATAAGAAATCAATACAAAGAAATGACAGAAGCAAAATCTAACATGAGCAGAGGACAACTAAAGACTGTACTAAGTTAAACAGAAACAAGACTGATCTAATCAATATGGAGGAAAATAAAAATAATCTAAAATAAACTGAAATACTCAACCTAAGAACTGGACAAACAAGAAATAAATTAGGATAAGTGAAAATAAGAATTCAACACTAAAAACAACAAAAGCAAGAGTCCAAAAGAAACAGGACCTGACACTATTCAGTTGGTCATAGGTAATATTACAATTTTCTGACAAACTAATCGTTGCTTTATTCATTATCTGTACTCATCCAAAATGTCATTCTGTGTAATAAACATTCAAAGATCACTTTTTTGAATTGAAATACTGAACTTAACTTAATGGTGATGTTATTTATTGAGATCCATCTGTATTAGATATTAAAACATTTCTGTGGACGAGTTAGGACAAGTAGGTACATAAGTAAATAAACAAATAAGTATAGTTAAGACCATGAGGCAGAACTGAGGGCAGTAAGAGGTTAAAAGCGGGGAGTCGACTGGTGGTGTTTGTCCAGACACTGATAGGTCACCGCTCAGTGGTCTGCTCTGTGCGCCTCTCATCCGTGAAGTAACGGCTCTCCGCCTCCTCTAAGATGCACTGATTTCACCGTGTTGCTTTTCGCTCGGTCAAACAAAGCTACAGACCTCACCTCACCGGCTCTATTTTCATCTGCCATCATGGATGAGCGCAGTTCATGAACTTATTCCCTGAGTCTACCCATTCCTTGGTCGCTGAGAAGGACTAAGTTTGTGGAAGTTTGTGGCGACGACAGAAAAAAAAAAAAAAAAAAAAAAAAAACAAAAAGAAAGAAAAAAGAAAAAAAAAAATCGAAGGTAAAGTTATCCTGTTTTTAAGCAGATACAACTATGGCCGTGATTTTTCTGATGTTTGTCAATTGAATCCAAATATACCGCTTATGTCGGGTTTATGTAAAATAAATCTCAGATTTACGCGGACCGACACAGTTTCAGTCGGTAAAACAAAACAGACTAAACTTTGTCTCTGACGGTGATTTACACTGCTGTTGTGGATGTTTTAAAGCTTCGGTGGACCTTTATAAGTATTACAACCCGTAGACTTGCCATGATTTGCAGCGAGTTGCAGGCTGTAATTTCCTGCATCGCTGAGAGCGGCTGTACTGCACTTGTCCAGTTCCTCCTGCTGCTTCAAACGCATGCTGTGTGTCTGCCTTTGTCTTAATATAGTGCAAACACGTCTGTTAATGATTGCGCAGCACCTATGTTGGATTATCGGCTCTTAGGTAAGCATAATCACCATCATTTATGAGCCATTTCTTCTAATCTGTGCTCACATTTTGATTTCATTGAACAACTTCTATATGGGACAGCCTTTCTGTTTCTGTTGGTGTGATGTTTTTCGTTATTTTCTTTTTTCCGTTACATTAGTTTTTGTGTTGCATGTGGGGACATTTCTCACAACTTTGCTTACTAAACGGTCTAATTTTGTTTCTTCTGTTGTCTTTCTGTGATATTGCTTCACTGATTTAGGAAAAGCAACTTGTGTCTTCCTTCTGTCTTTGAACCACTGTTCCATGAACCTGTCCAGTAATCTTCAGTAATTCACACACATTTTTTAATGTCAGGACATTCGGTTTTTGCTTTTGTTCTAATGGTTAAGTCAAATTCTGGTTGTGACTGAGATTCGGCTTTCTGAAGGGACATTTCTCGAAGCTTGCTGATGGAAGTGGGAACCTTGTATATTCAGTGGCTCTAAATCCGGTTGTACCAGGTTAGATAGAAGCGCTGTCTGCAGAGGGTAAATGAGTTCATCAGACATGGTTTAACTGTCCTTCCCTCTGATTATTTTTGTAATGCTAGATACAAATTATGTGTCTTTACCAAACACTACACAGTCCTGGAGTTCTAGAACTGTGATTCTTAAGCTTTTTTATAACAAGTATCAACTTAGCAAATATGAAGTTTTTCAAGTATCACCACTTTGACAGATATTTTTGAACAGTATCACAACAGGACTTAGACTTTTTTAGTTTGTAGCTGTATGTCATAATAAAAATCATTCTTCATATTTCCCTGAATCACTGTTTGATTCAGGGAAGTATGAAGTTCATGAAAGCATGTCATTTTCACCCCTGAGTTGAAATTTCTAATTTTATTGGTGAAAAAAATTAAGATAAAAGTCCCGAGAAGTTTGGTTTCAGAGTGGGAAATTTGGAGGTTCTCACCAATGGCAAATTGCAGTAGAAAACTATGTACTTGTATTTCTCACAGTCTGATTCCCATTAAATCTTTCACACAAATGGCCTCCTTTAGGAAACATGTTACTGGTGTTGGAAAGTACAAAATGTACAGAAATACATTGCTAGTAGTAGTTAGCTTGATCACTGAGCATATCGACCAACAAATCCCACTGGATTCCTAACTTGGAACTGGAACAATGATTAGGTTGGGTGTCACGTATTTTCCAGAATCAAGTTGTGACTTCAGAGTTAAATGGAACACCACAAGAGTACACAGCTTTTGTGCATTTTAACAAATACAAACATTTATTATGAGTACCACTACTGAAAGCCTAAAGCCCCTTCTCCATTGTCAAGTTGTCAAATCTCACTCAAGCCAGTTAATGTCTAGTTTGGTTCTAGTCAAGTTGGGAGTTGCGGTCTATTGCAGTGTGTTCCTTACTATTGTGGGAGTGAAAATGGGCAGGAACGTGGGAACATGGGAGGGCCGTGAGTATGCAGGAGCTGTCTTTGACACTCAGCAATGGAGAACCTCGAAGTTGTGGTTTTGATGTACTCAAATAAGCCCATATATTTAATTTTGTCTTAAAGATAAACATACAAAAGTGTTAAAGAGTAAAGATTAAAGCCTATTCTGATGATTAATCGGATAAAATAATTGGGACCTTCTGTAGATTTTTCATTTAAGCCTTTTTTATACGTTAAAAATCACATTAAAAGATGCAAATAAACAGATGATTCAGTTCCTTTTTTAAATGAGTAAATAAACATTTTATTTCCTAAAATGCATGAACATAGCATTCCTTTAACATACGCTTCATCATTTGTAGCAAAGGATGCTTATGAAGTGAAAAAAATACTTCTAACAATATTTCCAAGCTCAGCCCTTTCTGCTTGATGTAACATCAATACAGTGAGGGCTAATTTGTTAATTAGTTTTTGGATTACCGATTAATAATTGGATAGCAAACAGTGTTTAAAAGGAGATTTTACAGAATTTGAACCAGGTGAAGCTAAAACTACCAATTGAGGAGTTTTAGGTAGAACATATTTACAGACAAAGGGGTTTTTTATCTTAAAAGCAAACTGTATATATTTTTTGTACAATTTTGGCTTAATTACTGCTCTAAGTATGTTGTTATTTAA